>OX422218.1:58003371-59233371 GCA_949130495.1 Sambucus nigra | reverse complement strand
CTTCAAAACATGCAAAAATTGTATAATTCAAACTTTCTCAGAAAATAATCATCATCAAGTCATGTTCAAGAGTCTCAAATCATAGTGAGTGTGTGCGAAGCCAAAAAATTTAACCGCGAATTTCCACCGATTGACCATTACGTTACTTATCCGAAAATTTGCTTTGATTTCAAATTCTCACGGGATGCTCTCTCAAACGAATCACTCGAAAGGTGGCTATTCTCTCGGCGTGTGTAATAAAAAGAGTAAATACAATGGACGTAAAGTCACGCACACAAGTAGAAAGACGAAAATAAATGGTGAATAAATCTCATCATCGAAATACGATTATTGGGAAACGGGAACATCGCCTCTTTTTTCACACATTTAATCTCTTTTATTATCTTTTGGTGTCTTAGCTCTTCACGCGATAATTAATTTATCAATCCGGACTCGGTTAGGACTTTTTCGGGTTATAGGTGTATTGGGTAATATGGAAATGGTTGAAAGTTTTAGAATTGGAAACTATTCTTATGATGTCCCTTAGTGCTTTTTCCGGGCTATTTCTCATTTTTTTTCTCCCTTTTCTCTATTTTTTTAGTTTTTTCACGCTTTTCTTTTTTTGCTATTTTTGTTGAGCATTTCTATTCTTTTCTTTCCTCTTCTTATGCACTTTTCGGACTTTATTTGATGAATGTTCAATTTTCACAATTCCGGGATACTTGTTTTTTTTTGGGTTACCAAACGAAAAGGATAAATTTTATTGATCTCAATTGGGTTATCAAAAGGGTTGATTTTTCACATCTTTTTATGGCTAATATTTTTAGGTAACAAACGATGGCCTACTTCATTGTCCGAATTACTTGTTAATTTATCATATGCGTCTCGAGATTAATTTAATTTAGAGATTTTTAGTGCACTTTTTGAGGCAACATTCCATTTCCCATAACTGATCAAAATAAAGAATTGATATCGTCAACGACTTATTTAAAATGCTGAATTAGAACTATGAGTTAACCATTAACTCGGATTGATTTAAAAACTCAAAAAGATCGATAGGCTCGAAATCTCATCGGGTTTTGGCAATCTCCACACTTATTCGTTAAGTCGTCAATTTTCTTTCAATCTCCATCTTCGGTCAATTTCGGCTTTGTGCATTTTGAATTTTACGACTTGAGACTTTAAACCGACTTTTAATGATATTTTTGTAAAATTTGAATTCCAATTTTTATTTATTTTGAACAAAAATATTTTCGGTTTTTTCAAAGTTTTATGATTTTTTTAAATTTTTTTGGGCATTTTTGAAAATTTGTGAAGTTTTAGAAATACGCACTTGTCACCCCCCAACTTAGACTTTTGCATTGTCCTCAATCAAAAGGACGGAAAGCTAAACAAGGCAAAATAAGAAGTGCGATAAATAAAACAAACAAATGGAGAAAATGCAGACTTTTAATATAAGGAATGTGATACAATAAAAGGAAAGAGCATACAACCATGTGAACAAGTCAAATAACTAACAACTGATACATAAACCAACAAAGCTTCATTGGGGCGGTGGGTGGGAAGAGTTGGGCGCGTCGGGGCCATAAGGGTCATAAAAGTAATATGGCAATGGCTTGTTTGGATCTTCCTGGCGTCTGTACAAGTCCGCTTGGAAACGAAATAACATACTTGTATCGCGTCGATAGTCGGTCATAAAATCGCTGAATTTCATCTCGAGGGTCGACTATCTATTAGTGAGCTCGCCACCCGCCCATTCGAAATCTGGGTCGTCTTCTTCGTCGGCCGACTCTTCATCAACACCCACTTCTCCCATCTCCACATAGACACCTGCCTCTTCCTCTTCCTCACTCGAGACATCATCGGCCTCTTCATCACTTCCACGCCTTGCCTGAAGGATGGCCAGCTGTTTGGCGCTCCGAGTGAGGGTTACTTGTCCAAAGGGACCGGGGAGGCGAGTACGGTCTAGCGGAGTAACAATGCCAGCATCTTTGAGAATGGAGGTAATCAGGCGTGCATATGGAAGTGGTGCTGTACCTTTCTCATCCATGGCTGCAACGATAATGTCAGCATATAGGGTGCGAGCCAGGTTAATTGAAGTGTTGGGATCGAAGAGGTGGTATGTTAATGTGGCTTGACGGGGACGCATTGCAGAATCGTTGGAAGTTTGCAAAATGTTCGCACACACAATTTGGAATGTGAGGCGTGCTGTCTCGTTAAGTAGGCCAACACGGACAGTCTCCCCCTCCATGCAATGCCGGGGGCAATTCGCTCCATAATCAGTTCCTTGGCTACCGAGAAGACATTCCTTGGGTATGTGTAGTCTTGAAGATCTGGAACGTCATATTCGCCCAACTTGGCAGTGAGAATGACCAACGAGAAGGGAATGACGGTACCATCGACATAGGCATGAGACTCGAATTGGCCCGTTCGAACAAGGGATCCATAGAAAGAGCGTACCTCGATGGCTTAAACCGTTTTGTATGGTTCATTAAGGAAATGGCACCAACCCCTAGGCATGAAGAAAGCGGTGACGGAATTGGGCAACACTGTCCATTGGACTGCTCGCTCTATGTGTAGTTCGTAATTCGGACCAAAGAAATGGTTCTACCAACGCTCCTCTTGGCGGGAACGAAAATTGCCATGGTCGGAGGGTAAAATTTCAATTGAGTCGTATTTGATGGGGGCAGCTCGTTGGGCCATTATGACAAGGAGAGGATGCTGGAAAAATAGGTAGAGAGAAGAGAGGAGTGATGCAGTTGTAGGTGTGGATAAAAATGGAGGATTTGGGTGTGTATTTATAGGTGAGGAGTGGGGGAAGGGTTGGAGATGGAGGGAAAGATTTTGGAGGGAAAAGGGAATGTATTTGGGAAGGAAATTGAATGGGAGGAAGTGGTTGGACGAATTTGGAGGGAAGGGAATGGATTGGGGGGGGGGGGGGGGGGAGGGGGAAGGGGGTGTACCGAGGGAAAGAGGAAAGACTGTAGAAAATCGGACCGATCCGTCTGTTACAAGACTGGACCGATCCGATCCTTTTATTTTTAGAGTTCCTTAGACACCGAACCGATCTGGCTATAAAAGAAACGAACCGATATGGCTCAAAAATAAAAGAACCGATCCGGTTCTTGCACTGAGCAGGTTTTCTCCCCCTAACTTAAATGCGATCGCTCTCTCCGAAATTATTTCGACATTCAACAATACTTCTTATCAATTTGGACTTAATATCCTCTCGATACCTATGGAAAAGTAACTCGACTCATTATCCCAAAATATGTGAACGCTCCAACCTTATTGTATCCTAATCCTAGGGACTCTCACTACTTATACAAATCTCATCTACTATACACAATAATTCACCCCATACGCATCGGGGGTGCGATAACCTCACAGCAGCAGCTTACTCAGCCCCGTAAATGGGGTCCGACAAGCAGACGGTGTCGACTTCTTCCACACACGCCTCAAGATATGGCTTTAGGCGTTGTCCATTTACCTTGAACGTATTTCCCCCTTTTAAATTGTCTAGTTCCACAGCTCCGTGTGGGAATACGTTCTTTACAACGAACGGGCCAAACCATTGTGACCACAACTTACTCAAAAAAAGATGAAGTCAAGAGTTATAGAGAAGCACTTTTTGTCCGGGAAGAAACTCTTTGCGTTGAATGATGTTATCATGAGCAAGTTTCATCCGTTCTTTGGAAATTTTTTCATTCTCATACGCATTATTGCTTATCTCTTCTAGCTCATTTAATTGAAGCTTGCGAGCTTCGCCGACTTTATCCATGTCATAATTCAGCTTCTTAATCGCCCAATACGCCTTGTGCTCTAATTCCATGGGAAGATGACAAGGTTTGCCATACACAAAGAGGAATGGGGACATGCTGAGCGAATTTTTGTATGCGGTACGATAGGCCCATAGTGAATCATTCAATCGAAGTGACCAATCTTTATGATTATGATCGATGGTTTTCTCTAGGATGTGCTTGATTTCTCGATTCGCTAGCTTGGCCTGCCCGTTCGTTTGTGGGTGATAAGTCGTTCCAACCTTGTGAACGACGCCATACTTTCTCATGAGCTTCTCGAATGGCCTATTGCAAAGTGCGTGCCATTATCACTAATTATCGCTTTCGAAGCACCGAAGCGGGAAAGTATGTGTTCTTGTAAGAACTTAATCACCACTTTGTTGTCATTTGTCTTGGTAGCTATAGCTTCCACCCATTTGGAAACGTAGTCTACCGTGACAAGGATTTATAAGAAGCCAAAAGATGGGGGAAAAGGGCCCATAAAGTCAATACCCCAACAGTAAAAGATCTCAATAATGAGTACCGGGGTTAATGGCATCATGTCTCGTCGGGTAATAGCTCCCATCCTTTGGCACCTATTGTAAGATTTACAAGCATTGTTCACATCCCAGAATATTGTGGGCCAATAGAGACCGCATTGAAGAATTTTAGCGATCGTCTTTTTCGTCGAAAAGTGGCCTCTACAAGCTTTCTAATGATAAAATTGGATGACTTTCGGGATCTCGTCATCCGGTACACATCGTCGGATGATTTGGTCAGCACAATATTTAAACAGGAAAAGGGTCGTCATAGAAAAACATGCGCGACCAAGTAATAAACCTCTTCTTATCTTGCGGTGTCCAATCGGGAGGGACGGCTCCAGTGACAAGGTAGTTCACTATATCCGCAAACCAGGGCAAAGAAGAGGTAGCAAAGAGTTGCTCATCCGGGAAGTATTCATCTATGGGTATTGGATCACTAGGTTCGTCATACGAAAGCCGTGATAAGTGGTCGGTAACGACGTTTTCTACTCCTTTCTTATCTTTAATGGAGAGATTAAACTCTTGTAGGAGTAGGATCCACCTTATGAGCGCGACTTTGCATCTTTCTTCTCAAGTAGGTATTTTAATGCCGCGTGGTCGGTGAAGCAAGTTATGGGAGAACCGATAAGGTAGGACCGAAATTTGTCACGAGCAAAGACTACCGCTAGTAATTCCTTCTCTGTGGCGGAGTAATTGAGTTGTGGTCCAGTAAGAGTCCGGCTAGCGTAGTAGATGATACGAGCCTGTTTGTCTTTTCTTTGACCCAAAACAACCCCTATCGCATAATCACTAGCATCACACATAAGTTCGAATGGTAAGGACTAATCCGGAACTTGCATGATGGGAGCAAACACAAGCATGGTTTTCAGTTTTTCAAAAGCGCTATGGCATGCTTCCGTCCACTCAAATGGGGTGTCCTTTCTGAGTAGGTTGCTTAAGGGTCTAACGATGGCGCTAAAGTCCTTCATGAACCTTCGATAGAACCCCGCGTGGCCCAAGAAGGAGTTCACGTCTTTGAGAGATTTTTATGGGGGTAGATCGGCTATGACATCTATCTTAGCTCTATCAACTTCTATCCCCTTGGATGAAACTGTGTGGCCAAGAACTATTCCCTAAGTGACCATGAAATGGCATTTCTCCTAATTTAGCACTAAGTTCTTTTCCACACACCGAGCAAGTACCTTTTCCAGTTTTTCTAGACAAAGGTTGAAAGAGGTGCCAAAAACGCTAAAATCGTCCATGAACACTTCAAGTCCTCTCTCGACCATGTCACTAAATAGGCTCAACATACACCTTTGAAAGGTCGCGGGTGCATTACACAAGCCGAATGGCATACGTTTGTAGGCAAACGTACCAAAAGGGCAAGTGAAGGTCATTTTCTCCTGGTCAAGTACATCTACCTCAATTTGGTTATATCCGGAATAACCATCCAGGAAGCAATAATAAGGGTGGCCTGTTACTCTCTCAAGTATCTGATCAATAAATGGTAAGGGGAAATGGTCTTTCCTAGTTACCGCATTGAGTTTACGGTAACCAATGCAAACGCGCCACCCGGTGGTGGTACGTTGGGGAACTAGCTCTCCCTTAGCCTTGTCAATCACTGTCATGCCCGACTTCTTCGGGACAACTTGAATAGGGCTCACCCACTTTCTATTCGAGATTGGGTAGATAATCCCGGCATCCAATAGCTTAATGATTTCGGTCCTCACCACTTCTTTCATATTAGGGTTTAGCCTTCTTTGCATCTCTCTCGAGGGCTTGACATCCTCTTCGAGATGGATCTTGTGGGTAAAAATCAAAGGACTTATTCCTTTCAAATCAGCAATGCACCAACCAAAAGCACCTTGGTGCTTCCTCAGAATATTTAACAATTTACCCTCCTGCTCTTCGTCTAGGCTAGAGGAGACAACAACATGAAATGTCTCTTCCTCTCCTAGGTATGCATATTTAATATGGGAGGGTAGTTTCTTCAATTAGAGAGTTGGAAATTTATCGGTGGAGGGAACCATGTGTGTCTCCCTTGGAGGTAACTCCTCGAATCGAGAAACCCAACTTACATCTCTCGCGTCCTCGTCCGACGCTCTCTCATCAAGTAACTCTATCAACTCCTTAACCTACCTCTATAATTCGGTGTACGTCCCCTCACTCTCGTGGCTCGACACTAAACAAGACCCTAGGGCGTCTCCATAATAATTTTCCTCAAAATACTCCTCTACGATCTCGTCTATTATGCTCACCGAGTGAAGATCATCTTCTTCCCCCGTATGTTGGTCTATATGGAAGATGTTAGTGTCTAAGGTCATGTTCCCAAAAGTGAGTTGCATCTGCCCATTCCGAGTGTTGATAATAGCGTTAGCCGGAGCTAAGAATGGGCACCCAAGAATGATGGGAACATGATTTCTTGAAGTGAAGGAGGGCTCCGTGTCCCAAATGATAAAGTCTACCAGGAAGTATAAAGTGTCAACTTGGACGATCACGTCCTGAACTACACCTCGTGGGATCTTCACGGTTCGATCCGCTAACTGGAGAGTGATCTTTGTAGGCTTGAGGTCGGCCAAATCAAGTTGCCTATAGATGGCGTAAGGGAGGATATTGACACTTGCTCCCAAATCAAGTAAGGCTTTTTCAATTTTATTTTCTCCAATGATGTAAGAAATGGTGGTGCACCGGGATCTTTGAATTTTGGAGGGAGATCATTGAGTAGGATGGAGCTCACGTTCTGTGCTAGAAAGACATTTTTCTTTACCTTCATCTTCCTCTTCACTGTTAATAAATCCTTGAGGACTTTCGCATAAGCTGGAATTTACTTAATGTCATCGAGGAAAGGTAAATTTGGCTTTACTTGCTTTAGCACGTCTAACACTTCATCACGGGGGTCCTTTGTGGGAAGGAACCAACCTTTGAGGAAACGGTGTCGCGGTGGGTGGTTTCACTACTACCCCGGGCTCACTAGTGTCTTCTTTATCACTCTCATTCAAGGGGACATCTTCGGCCTCTTTCGTGCCGGGCGAAATCTCCTTGTCTTTGGTTGGGTCATGTGGGGGAGGTGATAAATCAACAAATCTCCCACTACGAAGAGCGGTCACAGCTTGACATTGCTCCTGATATTCCGTAGAAGTGGAGCTAACACTAGTTTTACCTTGGGGAGGTCTTTTGCCCTGGGCAGGAAACTTGCCCTTCTCTTGGATACTCCACGATCATTGGATTTTTGAAATATTTGCATTTATGCCACTGATCATGAAATCATATCTAGAATTGGCTGCATTCTGGTTATTGATAAATTGATTTATCGTATCCTCAAGACTTCTCTGCGGTGGAGGGATATATGCTCCTTGAGATGGTGGTGCTTGCACATGTGCTTGATGTGTGGAGCTTGTTGAAAGTGTTGTGATGGAGGAGGGGCAACATGTTAATTAGGATTCATCGCAGCATGTTGTTTCCCATAGTTAAAACGAGGATGGTTTTTCCATGAAGGGTTCTAGGAATTACCGTGCGATGCATCGAAATTACCCTTGTATCCTCCTATACCACTGACTTTCTCTTGAAGCATCACTTTGTAGGCAGGTATAGTCGGGAATTCCTCAGTTGAATGCCCCGCCTAAAAAATCACACACACCTTTTCAATGGGGTTTGGGATGGGTCCCATTGGTCCTCTTCCATATACCTCACGTAGGTCTCGCAGTCCTTTCTCAAGTACATCGACTCGACTGTCTGTCATAGAATTATTTTCTACATAAAATAGGCCGGACGCTGATGGAGTGGTGGCCACCTGATGATTTAGATTTTGAGCATTAGGGTCATATGTATCCCAGGATTGGGTAGTCTCGGTGACATACCTCAGGTGAAGCTCAGCATCGTTGGCGTCTAAGTCGACAAACGGACCACTACGCATGGTTTCAACGAGTTGCTTGGAATTAATGTTCAGCCCATTATGGATAAAGGAAATGATTTGCCCTTTATCAAATTCATGATGGGGGCATGAAGTAATTAACTCATTGAAATGCTCGTAGCATCGATCGAATGACTCATTTTCTAATTGTTGAAAAGTTTGAATTTGAGCCTTGATGGAGTTTGTTCGATGTGGAGGAAAGAATTTCTTTAGAAATTTAGATTGCAACTCATTCTAGGATGCAATCGATCTTGGAGGTAAAGACCATAGCCAGGTCTTAGCCTTATCTTTTAGCGAGAATGGGAAGAGTTTGAGGCGGATTACCTCTTGTGTGCAAGTTTGATCATTGAGGATTTCACACACATCCTCAAATTCCCTGATGTGGAGATATGGCTTTTCAAAATCGATCCCATGGTAGTGGGGGAGCATCTGGATCATCCCATTTTTAAAATGAAATTGCCCTGCATTATACGGGAGTATAATGCATCCCGGAGTGACAGTGCGCTCGAGATATAAGATTTCTCTGAATGGGTGGTACGGGGCCTCTTCCTCACCGGTGGCTGCACTACTGTGTTGCGACATGTCTCTCTCTCTTAACGACTCGGTATCCTCACTTGGTATACTCGGGGCGTGCTCTGAAGTGTTTCCTAAGAGGGAAAATGGAGTGAGACGGTATGGTAAGTGAAACCCATAATTGTGGATCGTTGGGAGTGTGAGGGCTATCAGGGTTGTATTCTCCTATCGGGTTTTCGTGAATGCGGATTGGAGTACTATGGGGAGTTGGAGTGAGTTCAGTATTTTGCATTAACGGACTTATGAGAGATGGTGATTATTTTTGTGCTTTTTCAAAATTTTTATATGTTTTTGGATTTTCGGGATTGTTGGTCAAAGTTTGAGATTAACTTGATCTAATCCCAAGTCTAACTAATTCCCCGGCAACGGCGCCAAAAACTTGATGCGACTAAGAATGTGTCTCAAAAGTGCGTACTCTCTAGGCTTAAGTGCAAGCCTATCGCTCAAGTAATAATTCGATAAGTCGGGTATCGATCCTCAGAGAAATAGGACAATGGAATTGTAACGACGTTGGACAGACGAAGGAATCCTAACTCCGACTCTAAAAAGAAAGGAAAAGATGATTTGTTTTGAGAATTGGCTACAACTAAATGCAATTTTGAAATTATGAAAGAAAAGAAACTATTCTAATTTACCTAAAATGCTAATGACGAATGATTTAAAACTCGAACTATATGATGAGAAAAACAGGTCGGGAATACAATCCCTCCCTAGAGTATTGATGGTATAAAACTAATCGTAAATTTAAATAATTAATTAGACCCAAAATTTAGTACTCCCAAGCATTACATATATGAGGTTCAAGCCCGCACCATACTTAATCATAGGACGAGTAAATCGGTATTGTGATAGTTACATTCGAATTGCATTCTGAAGCATCCCGATTACCCTGAAGCAAACGAGATCCAAAGATCTACAATTGTCGTGTTTTTACGCAATACGATCGTAATAAATCATTAAATTTAGAGGATTAGTTTTATACACATGCAACTACCACATCAGGTTGAGTTCATGCATCCCGAACCTTACGAACCTAGCCTATCATGATGAAATTAATGAAAACGATTATTGAATTGCAGGAAATCATGATTAAAATAAGGGAGAATTGAAGAATGATGTAGAAGGAAGATTAGACAGAAGAAAGTAATCAACTAACTTACCAAAGCACTAAAAGCATCAACTAAAATTACTTGTGATCACAGAAATCTAAACAAACTTCAATCTTGGAATTAAAATTGCAATAAATCTTCAAACTAGGGTTTTTACTGAAAAGGGAAAAATTAGATGAATATTCTGCCCCTTAAAATGATAATAAATCGGGTTTAAACCCAACAAGACTCCAAGAGTTTTAGCTTAACCAAGACTCTCCATTAGAGGAAGAGTAAGAAACCAAAATTGTGCAGTCGGACCGGTCCTGTCCTCTTTCGGTTCGGTTCAGTTCGGCTTGGATCTGGATCGGTTCTTTTAATTTCTGATCGGATCGATCCGATACGGATTGGTTCATTTATTTTTCATCAGCTTTGATCCATCTTCGATCCGGGGTTCTCTGGAACTTGGCATTTTGGATCGATCCGATTCGGATCGGTCCGATTTTCCTTAGACTTTTTCTTCTATCTTTGACTGCTCATAACTTTCACACCAGGACTCCAATTGAGGTACCGTTTCTTCCTATGTACTCGTAAACTTGATATCTTTATCTTTTCTTTAGATGCCTCATTTGAATTTCCAGTAAAAATTACAACTTTTCCCTTTTGACTTTCCTTTATTTCTTTCTTTATTGACATCAAATACCTATAAAATTAGTATGAAATACCAGAAACTAGGGGTACTCATTAGAAAAAGTCAGTAGCATGATTATGAGATGAAATCAAATCAATTACGTTGTTCGAGGTGCTAAAAGTAACTAAATTAAAGGAATAAATTTGGAAGAATTTACACCTAATCATCAGGAGCGTGTGAGACAGCTGCTAGCCGAGGGGGTGGAGCATTTTTCTATCAGGTCTGATGGCGGTTTGAGGTTCCAGGGGAGATTGTTTATTTCGGATGATCCGAAGTTTAGACGAGCCGTTATGTCAGAGGCTCATGGTTTGTTATACACGGTGCATCCCTGTGGGGATTAAATGTACGACGATAGGCGCCGTTAGTATTGGTAGGCCGGTATGAAGAGAGATATAACTGATTTTGTGTCCAGATGTGCTACTTGTCAGCTGGTGAAGGTGGATCATCAGCGTCTCGCAGGAACTTTGCAGCCTTTGGAGATCCGGATGTGAAAATGGGAGAGCATATCTATGGACCTTATTACGGGGCTACCTACTTCACAGTGGGTGCATGATTCGATCTGGGTGATTATCGATAGATTGACAAAGGTGGCTCATTGCTTACTCGTCAGGATAAACGTTGACTTTGAGCAGTATGCCAAATTCTTTATTGCAGAAATCATTAAGTTACATGGGGTGTCGCTTAACATAGTGTCAGATAGGGACATGACGTTTGTGTCCCACTTTTAGAGGAGTTTCCAGCAGGCCTTGGGGGCAGAGTTGAGACTGAGCACTTCGTATCATCCTCAAACCGATGGGAAGATGAAGAGGGTGAACCTGATGCTGGAGGACATGCTGCGTATGTGTATGTTGGACTTTAAAGGAAGTTGGGAGTAATATTTGTCATTGGTGGAGTTCACCTACAACAACAACTACCAATTCACTATAGGGATGGTGCCATTTGAGGCACTCTATGAGAGGCCTAGTCGTTCACCCTTATGATGGTTATAAGTGGGGGAGAACAAATTGCTAGGGCCAGACTTCATTTTGGATACCTTAGAGAAGGAAGAGATGATTCGGGCCAGGATACGAATTTCCCAGGTGTTGATTAAAGTGTCTCCCATGAAAGAGGTGATGAGATTCGGGAAGAAGGGGAAGTTGACACCTCGATATGTGGGCCCGTTCCCTATTTTAGAGAGGATTGGGATCGCAGCATACCGATTGGGATTACCGAAACACTTACAGTGGATGCATGACATCTTTCATATATCCTCACTACAGAGGTTCCTTATAGATGAGGTGGCGTACCAGCACATTGATGTCGATGAGATTGAGCTCCAGCCAGATGCTACTTACGAGGAGAGACCGATAGCCATTTTGGATAGACGGGGGTGCCGACTGCGGTCCAAAATTATTCCCTTAGTTCGGGTTCATTGGGGGAACCACCGGGAGGATGAGTCGACATGGGAGAGAGAGGACGACATGTGCGTAAAGTATCCAGAACTATTCTATCTAGGTACGTACTTTCTTGGTTCTGAGGAAGGAATCCTATTATTAGGGGGGAAGAATGTAATAGCCCACATTTTTCTCTTAAATAATTAGTGGAAAATTATGCTTTCGAATAAAAAATTAACTTTAGAAATTTAATAAAAATAAATATTTTATTCGTATAAGTTAAGTGGGAACTTGTTATTTAGTTGTGCTCGTGGGCATGATTCATTTTTGTGCATGAATATGTCATTTGCGTATAATGAAAGGAAAATAGAATTCACGTGCGACACAAATAAAAAGTAATAATCTTAGCATAAATAATTCAGAGCACGTTTTGGGACTTATATATACTTGTTTAAGTGGTTTAAACCTTTAAAAATGGCCTTGGGTCAATAACATATGGGTTGGAAAAGTTTTAGGCTAATTGGATAATGGATTCGGGCTCATTTTGGGGTCCAAAAGTTGGGCCTATAACCCAACTCGTGATTTAACACTTAATGAGGGGTTTAGGGGGGGGGGGGGGGGGGGGGGGTAAACCACTTCCCCATTACCACACTAATCAAACATTAACAACAACTACGAGAGAGAGGAGTTAAAAACACTCAAGAAGAAAAGAGGAAGAACAAGAGGGAGACCAGTAGCTTTCAAGGGTTCTCCACTACTTATTTCAGGCAAGAATTTTCTTGCATAAATTATGTTTCTAATGTATTTCTAAATGCATAATGTTGTTCCTTTAAATTTCTGGAAACTAGGGTTTATTGGATGTGAATCTTATAATTAAATACCCATATGTAGAGGAATTATAATTCGAGATTGATAATGATATGCTTGTAGAGGACTAATTTCATGTAGATATCATTTCTAGAAATTAGGAACCAAAATCTGATTATCTGGGGTTAGAATCCCGTAACCCAAACCAAACCCATAGGGAGGAAAAATAACTAATCCGGTGTAGATAGATTTTTCTGTAAAGACCAAATCGAACCGATAGGCACTGAAACGAACTGATCCTGTGCAGTTTAAATTTTCTGTAAAGAAAGAACCGAACCGATGGGAAATAAAACGAACCGATTCGGTGTCGTGCAAATATTCTATAAAGGGCAAATCGAACCGATCCCTCCGGACGAGAACGATTTGACTGAGTAAAATTTGGGGCTTAATGATATGGCTAATGTGGAGGAAATGGATGTTGAATATTACACTGTAATGTATATAAACTCCTTAAACATAAATTCAGTTTTGGGAATTAACTATGGGATATCATTGGGCATGTTGAAATTTATTTGGGACCTAAAAATGGTAAAGTTGGGATAATTAGAGTATGGAACAAAATTTTAACCATCTCCTAATAAATAATGATTACCTATGACTGAATGGTTAAGCAATTATTTATATGATGATTAATTGTTGGATAACTGGTGATATGGGATTTGGTTTGGAATCTTATGGTAATTTAGAAATATTTACCTTACATATTATTGGAAAAATAATATGTATTATATAATATTGTGTGTGGATATACCAATGTACTTTCCTATAGGTTCTGGGGTTCGCGCATGCGGGCCAGTGACCACACACCGGAACATGTGGGCTCGACGTTGTGTAGGAACATATGTACTACATAGAGGCTCCATCCTCGAGAGGTAGAAGTGGCGCTGACTGTTCCTGTATCACCGCTAGGTATGGGCCGTATACAGGTATCCCGCCTAGGGACCACCCCCAACGTATGTGTGTTTTGTGCTGTCCATTTAGGATGTTAGGATTCCTTCGGACTGTCCGATTTGGATGTTAGGATTCCTTCGAACTTGCCAATAGAGAACGAATAGGACACCAACGGTAGATGGCCTTGTGTGTCACATATATGGAATGATATTTATTATTAATTACCAGGATATTGTGAAAATAAATTTAATTGTCTAAGGATATGGACACTGACTAATATTTTATCCTATAACGCATAATAGATGTTTATGGTTTATACTTGATAAAGGGGGAGAATGGAATTAATGTTAGTTGGTTAATTTTGTAATGTAGGGGTTACACTTAATTTAAATCGATTTGGATGGGATTTCCTCTAAAGATTTAGATGATGTCATAAAATTATTTTTGAGATGTTTTGGGGTGCGAATGATGTTTCATTTAGCTGTGGGGCGAGGTGTCATACGCATGTGAGTGTCAAAAAGGGGGGATATTTATTGTGCATCGACTGTATAATTACATTCATATTTATTCAAGTTAATTCTTGCACACCTCGGGATCTGATCTAAATTTAAATGTTTCCCCCCCAGGTGCTCCTAAACAGGGATAGTTGGATGGTACTGTGGTAGTTCCACTATCTCGTTTACTCTCCAGATTCAGATTTATCTAGTTTAGCTGCTTTTCATATTCAGTCTTTTATTATTTGGAGTGTTTGTAAGGGCATAAGCCTGACATTCCTTTATTTCATGTTAGTTGGGATGTAACATGTTAGTTGGATTTTATTATTTTTATTATGGTGGTGTGGATTATTGAGTCATTGTGCATGTGTTCTTCATTTATAAATGCCGAAGTTTTGGAAAAATAATTTATTTATATTTACTATGGTGCTAAGAATGGTATTAATTAACAATCAAGACCTATCTTCGGCGTACGTTCCTGGACATCCTTTACGTGAGAACATAAGGATTGTTACACCATGGGAATACTAAAATTGTACGCTTAATGTATGTTAAAGCATAGAAGGACTTCTCAATCGAACTAATGAATAAGTGTTTAACATAAACTGTTCCCGATCTGCAGGCCGAGATAATTATTAGTTACCCCAAGGTCATTGATTTTTTAATTTCCTATTTGGATATTTTGGATTTCAATTGAGCTATTCAGGAGCACATCCATTTATGGACATCTTACATTTCAATTGAGCTCTTCAAGAGCACATCCATTTAAGGATATTGTATAATGACATATTTGCATATATGATTATTTTCATACCCTTCCTTAGATAAATATTTACTAAGATGGCTGTATCTATATCCAATTGAGTTGCCTGCTGTAAAATGAAAGTCTTAGTGCATTTGACTACGTTCTTTTTATCTTTTCATTAGGCAAAGAAAATCCTTCTAGGATTTCATATATATTCGTTGTCTAAGTCCCGTATAAATAAGTAATTATAAATTCGTGAGTCTTATATAATATATTATAAAAACTACTAAATTAGTCAGATATCTGAAAAATATTTACAGCCTTTATGGGATTGTATGTTTATATAATAATCAATTTTTAGTTTCTTTAGAAAACCATATGCTTGTGCACATTTTAGCGAGTTTCTTACTCCGCTTTCTTATAATCACCCCTTCGTAACCTTCATCATCAATGCCTTATGGATTTTGTACTATTGGTCCAAATATACCACATTTATTTAGAGACTCAAAATATGCCATCATGGTATTTTTTTTATTTTTGCCAATATATTCTTTGTCGACATTCATTCATAGTACGTGAATTTATAGTATCATTGCACTTTGAATTTTGTGTAGCTACAACATATATAATTATATCATCGATGATCATCTTTGTTGATCCCACTTTTCTCTTGTATATGTATAAAACATTGAGATCTCATTTAATATTAGGTCCCTTTGCAAACTTCAGGGCACTGTAGTCACTTCAGAGACTTGTTTTTTTTCATAGACAATAATCTCTTCAGGGATTTTAGAAAAGTGTATTTTTTGTTCATAACCTCTTCTGGATCGTTACGCATAACCTCTTCTTGAGCGTTGTTTGGGAATGATTTTATTTAACCTCTACTTCTGGGGAGTCAA
Organism: Sambucus nigra; assembly: GCA_949130495.1. Classification (NCBI taxonomy): domain Eukaryota; kingdom Viridiplantae; phylum Streptophyta; class Magnoliopsida; order Dipsacales; family Adoxaceae; genus Sambucus; species Sambucus nigra. The sequence continues at coordinate 59,217,561 of OX422218.1, read as the reverse complement.
GTGGTTGGGACCTATCGGTTTGCCACACTACTGGCATGCAATAAATTTATTTGCTGTCGAATTTTTTTTGTCCTTACGGAACAATTATTTTGGCAAGCACATCGGCAACTAGTCCATGTGACATTTGATGTTGCAATATTATTTTTCACTTTTTTTTCATTGTACGATACGAGAGATTTAGATAAGACAAAGTGGAATTATTTCATGATAATTCTCGCCGTTCTTCACGAACATAGCATTCCTCAAGATCAATTTGTACTTTAGGTATGTTCTATCCTCCCCCTAACGGCGAGAAGATCGTCTCATCAATAATAAAATTTTATAAAATATGCAATGAACACTACATTTGTCAATATGTAGTAGACCTATCAACGGATTAGGTAGGGACCGGATCTAGGTTGATCTAGATCCGTTTCATAAGAACTAATCGGATTCGGATTCGGATCGAATCTTAATCGGGATTTAAAATATTGGATCCAAATTCGGATCCATATAAGATCGGATCATTCGGGTCCGGTTCCAAGTTTGGCCATATATATATATATATATATACATTTATTTTATCCCAATTCTTTATTTTTTTTAATCTTAGATTAAAATATTTTACAATTTATTATAGTATATGATTCATATAAATAAAGCATATTACTTTGATCTATATATATTTATACATATAATACTTATATATTATATGGATATAGATATATTAATAAATATATAAATTTATATATGTCATATTTAATCGGATCGGGTCCTTAACGGATCAGATTAGAGGAAATCCATATTCGATCTATTTAATAATCTGATGATCGGATAAACGGGTAATCGAATTTTAAAATATAATCCAGATCCAAATAAGCGTATCGGGTCCGGGTTTAGACCCGGTCCATTGACAACCCTACTATGGAGCTTCAGGCTCATGATAATGTGCAGTTCTGACAATAATTAATGTTGTATAGTACAATGTCGTGAATAATGAAATGTGAGTTTGCTACTGTGAGCTTCTGGATTCCAACACTATAAGTAATCCAAAATTACTTTTTATTATTTATTTCAATATGTTACCCATGTATACTGATGATAGGAAGCTTCAAGTTCCTCACAAAATATAAATCTATAACAAAAGATGTTTTATTGAATTTCCTTATGTAATAAATTCTTATTAGCTAGTGTAAGCTTCTGGCTTTCAACACTAAAAGTAAATCAAATTTACATTTAATTATTTATTTCATTATAGTACCTATGTATTCTTATGCCCATCGAACAAAGTAAATTTCTTCAAGAAATAAGGATTACGTATAATGATTAATTACAGGGATAAAAATTGAATTTTTTTGTGACACCCCGCCTAATTAAATACCGGGTGATCAGTCCTTTATTAAACTAATTCAAAGTGCCCGGTTGGTTCATTCTTAACATCACTGTCGTAAAACAATTTTCTTTATGAATCACCTAATAAATAATTAAGCTATGTGTCAAAACATTTAATTTAATGTAAGTACGATTATTATTATTTACTAAGATACCATTTTTCATGAATGCAAACGATAATATTAAAACCAAACCATCTGACTGAAATGATTAATCTAGATAAATCAATCCAAATAATTAATCCCAATCGCAGGACAAAGTAATAAGTAAAACAATCCCAACAATAGTTGACTACTGGAATAATAAAGAGTACAAATCTCTTTTTGAACTCAAAGAAATATGGAAATGGGCAACACATGCCCTAACTAGAGATGACTAAATAGGAAAATGGGAAGACAAGGATGAAGTCGTCTACTGCAAGGACCTGTAACTTCCACACTGGCTGCAGCACGTCAATGGTCCAAAGATCTAGGCCTGACGCCTAGATATTTATATATTTATATATACAAGAGAAAGATGAAATAACAGCAAACGGGTCAGAGCCCGAGTGTAAAATAGCTTTTAAAATTGTTTAGCAAGTATATAAAATGCTTACCAATTGATATTACATACATGTTAGTACTTCGACACTCACTTGAGAATTCTCACCTCTCAACTAATGTGCACGCCTAATGTACTACTGAATTTCACTAGATGAGTCTAACCCCATTTCACTAGTTTAACCCAATCTCCCCTTAATAAACCTAATTCATGTGACCGTGTAACTGGGATTTATATAAGCTAACCTTACTTATGAATTTACCATGTTGGCTATGTACACTACAATATAGTTGTAAGTTCCCAAACACTTAATTTGTTTAATATCAATTATTCCATTTTATCTACTTATAAGAACAGTAGATGAATCATTGGTGTATATATATATATGTATATATATATATATATATATATATATATATATATATATATGTATATATGTATCACTCATATAATATATATACAATTTGAGCACCCCACATAAAATCTATGGTGCTGGCATACTATGCTATCAAGTCTCCGTATCTCTCGTACAAAAAGGGAAATACTAGTTCGGAATCACTCTTGAACTGTATTAACAAAAAACACACATATTGGAGGCGAACCATAGTCCAGGTAACTAAGAGGTCAGCACATACCCTCACGTCTCTTAGGACCATCTGACTATTATTCTCTGATAGCCTGTACTAAGGAATCCTATGTTCTAGGGTACGAGTCAATATCCCCCATAAAGGTCCCATCGAGATAAGACTGTCCTGGCGTGGCAACCTCCGTGATAGAAAGTAGCGCAGGTATGATTACACAACGATATTCACATACTATATATATATATATATATATATATATATATATATATATATATATATATATATATATTCACATTATTCAACTAGTTACACCCACGACCCATAATATATTCTAACGATGTGTGGCACATAACGTCCAAGTTCTACGTATAATTAAATCATTCTTTTTATTTTCACAATTATCGTAAATCCTTAAATGCTTCTCGACTTTCGAAGTGTATCGTCTAGATAAACATAAAATCAGTACGTGTACCCTCACTAACCTATTGGTTAAAGTCTTCCTTAATTCTCACAAGACCTCCTATAACATACGCGCGATTTCCCACTCTATTTATATTCCCAACATCCCACGCTTAATTCTCATATAAACTTGTTTTACCCGGACCCTACTTATACCCTACTAGTCCTTCTCATGTCCTATTAAGATATTTCAATTATGCCCAAAGGTCCTTACACATCGGGATTGGATTAAGATTTAAAAGGAGGAGAGTTTCCATTTTTCAAGAGGAGTCGATCGATCGATGAAGGGAGTTGATCGATCGATCGACATTCTTGAGTCGATCGATCGATCAAGCAGTTCTTGCCCAGATTTCTGCAAATCAAACCTACGGGTTTCCTCAACAAAAATCCTCAAAACCTCTATTAATTTGTCCTAAACTCCCAAGTAATTAAACCCATAGTTATATCATCCTACATACATGAATTCTAATGTAAAACATATACAAATTCATCAAAGACCATCAAATAAAAGGGTTAATTCAAATTAATACATCAAGAACCCTATTTTTATCCTTATGATCAACATCTTCCTAATTCTTCCAGAATTTAACCTTTACTGGACATAAATTTCATGGTTAATCATCTATATATAATAATAGGGTTGTCCTAACATGATTTTTATTTAGAATTTCAATATGAATCTCCCAAATATCTTTGATCTTATAAAAACATGAACTTATCATCTCCTACACTAGCATGGATGTGTTATCAACTTAAAGAACAACAAGTTAGATACTTGCCTAAAAATTGAAGGTCTGATCCGATGAATTAGAATGGTATAGGAACGATTCCCTTCTTCCGATCTACACGTTGGTGGTGGAATTGGTGAGAGTGGTGTAGGGATGGTGGCTCTCCTCCTTAGAAGCCTTTTCTCTTCTTTCTTCCTTAGCCTCTCTGCAACTCCAAGGTTTCTAACCCTCGAGGACTCTAACTCTCATCAGATATAAGCTCTCAATTTTCGTCCATAATTAAGGCCTAAGATTGGAAATTACCAAAATGCCCTCCTGGGTTACCGGTTAGGCCTGAAAACGTTCCGAAACCCAAACTAAACTCCCGGATACCCTTTTCTAACCATCTCGACCCTTCTGGACGCATTGACGCACTCAAAATGACTACGCATTCACTTTTATTCTATTAATTTAGTCCCGACACGACACATGCGCGTCCTGACCTAATTTCTATAATTGTCGTATTATTCACACGCGATAATTTCTAACAAATTCAATCTCATATATTACTTTACTCATCTAGCAATATTCAACATAATTCTTATCAATAATTACGAACTCTTGTCACACTAGTAAATATTCAATTTAAAATCCGGATTAATAATAAATTAAACTTTCCCAATTCAATTTAATTAATCTCTCATAATTAAGGGCCATACAAATACGGGGTATTACATACTCCTCCCCTAATAACGGAATTGTGTCCCAAAATTAGAAAAATAAGATATACCTGGTAAAATAATTCTGAATACTTTATCAGTACGTAAAACGAACTTTCGAGTAAGGCGCTTAATCACTATAGCCCCCGCCTCACAACAAGATTGTTTAACACTCTCAACACTTTATCAGTTATAGGGTCACACCTCAATAACGACACTTCACATTGCGCTTCTACTCGACTACATTCGGATAAGACGATCCTATACATCACTGGCCCCCATTATTTTAATATTATTGGGAGGCCTTACCTCACTACGTGTCAACTAATCGTATTTATCTAAACATAAAACTCTCATCCTGAGAGATACCATATGAACATCTGATCACTCTTGTCAGTTCTTTGAATCTCGATTTCCGGCAACGTAACTCTTACAACAGTTAAAAGCCACCTAAGACAGTCTGTGGTAATTCCACTATAATCATCGAACTCTAATTCGACCAATCCAAAATTCTGATAATCCGCTTACCTCTAAACAACCAGAGGGAGAATAATTAAGATTTTTCCACACAAAACCTCAATAAGCACTTTGTCCAAAATAATCAGGTATGATAGCTTACACGCAACTCTACCATTAGGTAATATCCTCTCCTGTATTATCGTACTATATTTCACTTACTAGCTATATCATTTGTGGAAATGAAATGATCACGATGAATAAAAAATTACTTTCATACAGCTCCACTAGTCGTTAATCACCCTTCGCTTACTCTATGGGCTATAGGTGATACAACCTGCTCAAAACGAAACGTTATCCCCACTGCTTGCTGAAATCCCATATTGAAGGTGGGGTTCAATAATTTCATTCTAATTCAGAATAATACCCGGCAGGACCACGTACCGACGCGATCATTCTTTTCAAAGAAAGACTGGGGCATACTATCTAATAGTGTAAATTACACAAAAGAACAACAATTACTTCCTTTTAGGTCAACTTATTCCACACATTCGAAGGATCTCGTAACCTTATCTTAAGGTTGTCAACCCATCAAAGAAATTTACCAAATTGACTGCCCTCTTCCATTATAGGAATCGTCGGCTTGCTACAAAATTTTTCTGGCTGATCCTCTTGCTCCAACCGATTTCTATTTACGAGTGGTGCACGCGGCGACTACTCACTATGTCTCTCTCAACATCGACGTCCACTTATAATGTCTCACATTAAGTGATACTTGATTCTCGCCTTCTTTCGTCGGCATATACTGAAAGTTCCGACCTGTGTACTTTTCGCAATGATGTGCAATTCTGGACTTTTTTATACCGTACTAACATCATCATTATATCTACGTACAATTAACTCTCAGCATTTGACTAGGTAAAAATTTGCTCTGAGTGTTTTCCATAATAATTAAATTTTACCCTTCTCAAGGAATATCCCTTTTTTAAATGGCTTCCTACAACCTTGCAACCAAATTCAGGTGTGCTATTCTCATTGCACATGTATACATGGATTATCGTCCTTCTCACATGATGCTTAATCCACTTTACCATTCCTACTTTGTTATATTAGTTCCGCAGGCATATATTTCACACATCTATTCCCACGTTCCTTTAACGCGGACGATTCTGACCTCAGCTAACCAGGGTGCTCACAAACCCTATAAATCATGCATACAGGCATAAACATCACATATGGTTCACACATAACACTCAATTCTTTATTTCCCCCGTATTCACAATGTGGCTATATCACTTGGGTCTTTTCAATCACCCCAAAAATCAAAATTTCAAATCCTCCTTAACACCGTTCCGCCCTTCAACTCGTGGTGATAAAAATAAAATTTTCAATGCTTCCTTACCACACAACCGGCTCCAGTGGACTTAAATCCTAATCTAACTTCCAACTTAGAGTTATAACTACCTGTCCCTATAATGATCGAGGTACCGGACTCATGGACTATTAACCAAACATCTCCCTACTTATAACCTTACGCTACGTTTCATGCGTGGGATGTCTCGCAAAGTGAAATTCAAATAAAGAACCCCCCCGATACACTACTACCTAGCATTATCGGTTACCTAAATTCGTTAGGCCCTCCGTCCATAGCATGTACTCCTATATTCCCGTCTCTTGACATAAAAGTTACATATCCTCCCGCGATTACACTTAAACAAGGAACTTTTCGCCAATTTTGACTATTACTTAGCGTTGGTGGTAATCACATTCCATAAACCTCGTACACATACAATTGGGACTCTTGAAATCCTGTTCCCAAACATATGATTATAAATCTTAACTCCCATGTCTCTAAAGGATAGATATAACAATGCGCTCTTCCTATCACCAGGTCCTGAGCGTTAAATATGATAATGAGTTAAATCTTTTCGTCGCTCAACAGCAAACCTAATACACACCGAATCATAGCAACAAAGTCCCTACACACCCCGGGATTAAACATTTCGATACCACTATATCTTTTCAAGTCTCTATAATATATGATATAAATGCGAGCCCGACCCTCTCATAGGTGAGGCTTCGCCAGAACAAAACATCCTGCACTAGAGAAGTAATCCTCGATATACTTGTGATATCCACCCACTATCGATCTAATAATTACTATAAAACCATAACCATGATAATATAATACTAGTATAACACATCACTAAATAGAGTAATCTCATTGAGGTACATATACCACTATCAATACACTCGTTCATCTTCCGCGGATAACACTAAATATAATCCCACTATACTAGGGAAAACATTCACATAATAATAACATTATTGATATACGCATTAAGCTCGTCTCACGTGCAAATCTAACAATAATAAAAAATATAGTGACTCACTCGTGTCACATAAAAACACGCTTCATCCTCCGAGGGTAGAACTCATACTTCTACCTTGCCAATCGCCCTAGCTGCTCAAACGATTTTCAGACATAACACGCCTGTTCGAAACAAAATAAAACTACTTTAATCATTTCCCCTTACTAGGCACCATACTCTTGTCCCTTTACTCGCTTAGAGAAAAATTAACGCATGTGGTTTCACCCTCCACAAAATACCTCTATGCATAATCCACTTATCACAGGTCATTCTGACCATATTAGGGTTGTCCTTCTCTCGAACTTTGGTAGGCTCGATCCTGATGGCTACCCCCGTTGTTCCCTTAGAATTGTTAGCCCTAAGGAACATGCTACTAGCTTCAATAAATCTTACTGAATTCACCATCTGTTGGTAAGGATACAACTACCCGAATTTTTAAATGGGTCCCCTAATGGGTCTCCCCCTTGTTGAGCTTCACTACCACCGTTTCATCCAGTCTTATTTTCTGACTGAATTCTTCGGTTCTTTTAGATTCCCACACAAAGAAGCAATAACATCTCCATTGACAAAGCACGACATTGTCACCCTCTGGATAGTCCGTCCAGCACAATTCCATTTAAGTGTTATTAACTTTTCTTACGAGTCAATTTCCCACTTGAAATCCTCTTCTCCATTTGTATCTACTTCATCCGTCACAAGAATCGCTAAATAATTAAATTCGTTTTCACACATGGACCTCCGTCCGGCCTTCCTGTGATGAGTTCAGAATAACATTCACACCTTAATCGAACATCTGAAGAGGGAACTTGCGATCAAACCGTAAACCGTACCTAATATCCTTCTATTGACACGATATTCCACTTGTAAATGTGGTGGTTGACTCCCACCATTATAACTTTGGTCCGACGAGTCAAGAAAAATTTTACCCCAAATTTTCACTTCCGGTTAACCACACTCTTCCATATGCCCAAGCCTTTGGATCTTTTACTTCCGTTGGCTAGCACACACAATCTCCACATTTATAGATTTTCCACCGAAGGTTCTGTATAACCCCACCTAATTAAATACTAGGTGATCAGTTCCATACCCAATTAAATCAGAATATACTGTTGGTTCATTCTTAGCATCACTATCGAAATATTTTCCTATCACCTAATACTCAATTAAGCTGGTGTTAAAAACTTTCCAATAAAAATTTCATGTTACCATTTCGAACAATTCTACACATTCCATTCCACAACGACAATAAACTGAATAGATATCACAATAAAATTTAAATGCAACTGGAATAAACTTTCCTGAAAATATCTCAATACATAAATCCCAACAATAGTAAATGTAACACAATAAAACGAGTATAAAATCCTGACTCAAGTAGAAAAAAACAACTGAAATCCTTTGGGGTGACATGTCCTAAATGAAAGATCACTAAAGAGTATGAATCAAATAAATGAAGGCGTCTAAAAAATACTCCATAGATCCATATCTCGTCAACCATCATAATCATCTATGTTTGGTGTCCCTACGGCTGGACACCTGATATAGAAGATACAAGAGAGAAATGAGAATATGCAAGGAAACGGGTTAGAGCCAGATGGTAAAAATTGTTTTGAAAACAACAAGTAAATAATTGCAATATTTATCACTTATAATATACATGTTAGATTATTGGACTCTCTCTTGAGATTCTCACCTCTCATCTAGAGTGCACACCTAACGTACCTCTAAATCATACTAGTTACTTTTCGCCATTTTAACTAGTTCATAACTGTATCAACTAATCATAACCCATATCTACCCTACATAATTTACATATATCCAATAAGATTCAACATGGATAAGCCTTTTTATTTATTCAACATAATTAAGCATTATCATACTTAATTAATTACATACTATTATCTTTCAATTTTACTTAATTCACACAGAAGATAGATCTGACCAGTATATACATATTCATTCAATTTATAATATATATATATATATATATATGTAATACAGTACGGCACCCCGAGACACAGCTGCGGTGAATGCATTACTCTGCTATCGAGTCCCAGTATAGCTTGTCGCCGTATAGGGGACAATAGGTTCGGTAAATATTCCTCGAACCACAAATATCAAATCACAAATAACGGAGGCGAACATAGTCCTAAGCCTTTAAGCTACGCACATACCTATGCATCCAAATGACCGTTCTATACCATTGTTCTCACTAATGGTAATCGACCTAAGTCCTATGTTCTCGAGCGATAAGTCAAAAATCCTATGGATTCATCAGGATATGACTGCCCTTATGCGCAAACCTCCCATCAATAACATGTAAGATAGGTATGTCATACACATAAATTATCAATCAATCAAATAGGCATTATCATTTACCTATATAAAATTAGGTATTTACACTACCTACATAATATTAGAAATTCATCCTATCACAAGTACCCGTCGTATTTATTGAATACTATCCACACTTGTAATCATGATTATCATCATATTTTTTTTATGGAGTTATCACTCACATAATATTTTATCCGACCCAAGTACCCGTAAATATATCATCAATATTACCCGTACTTGATGTAATGATTATTCTCCTCTAAATCGTAATATAATTATGAAGATATCTCTCACAAAAATTTAATCCTCAAATCCAAATAATTTTTCAACATTAACCCAAGTCCCTCGCTCCCTGTTAATGTACCAAAATTAATAAAATCTCACCATAGGCCAAATTACCATTTTTCAATTATTTTTTTTCGATAAAGATACATTCTGCGAGAAATATAAAATTACAATTTTGACGCTTTTCTGCTTCGATTTTGAAAAAACTTAAAACTGCAAATTTGTGCAGAACGTGATTTTATACAAAACTCGTGAGCACACTGCCAATTTTCTCTCAAAACAGACCTAAAATTACCATATAATGTTCGTCCTTTTCAACAATTTTTTTTCATGCGTTTTATCCATTTTCTTATCAAAACCAATAAAAATCAATCCAAAACTTCTCCTAATAAATCTCAATTGATATAGAAAGATATATGATCAGATTCTAATAATTAAACAAACTTAAATCATCAAATAATTTGGATTAAATCCTATTATTCCCAGAATTCTCATAGGTTCTTATTACTCCAAAAATCATAATAACTCAGACTTCTTCTATCATTTGAAACCCAAAATTCATGGATTAAATCATTTAAACACAAAGAGATTTGTTTTATTTAATTTTCATATCAAGAACAAATTTAAAAAAATCTATAGTTCATCGTTAAATCGTGTAAGTTCATACTTCTTACTTAACCTATCTAGCATGGATATTGTAAGCAATAAAAAAAACAATAATTACACTTGCCTTAATTAGTCTGAACCTTTGGTGATGATGGTTTAGAATCCTTTCCTTATTTTTCGGTGACTTTTCAGTGGTGGTGCTGGTGGTAGAGGTGGTCAATCCCCTTTGACTTGTCCCAAAAGTCTTTCCTCCTTCCTAAACAACCTCTTCTCCTCCCAAGAAACTCTTCACTTTCTCTCACACTAATACCTCTCAAGTGTTTTGTGATCAAATGAAATGAACCTACGTTCCTCTAATCCATCATCTTTATAACAAGACAAATCCCGAAATTACTATTCGTCTCCCAAATAAAATGACTAAATACCCATTCGGGGTGTCCTTTCATCTCCTAATTGACCCGAGACCCAAATCCAACACCCAAATAGACTTTTCTGACTATTTCGACACCCTTTCGGATGCAACGGCACACTTGAAACGACCATAAGGTTGATATAAAATAATGTTTTCTTTTTATTTCTTTAAATTAGTCCCGACACGTCCCATACCGCGTCCGGATTAAAGTTTCATAATTACCGTATTAGTAACTCACGACAATATAAATAACATCATATTGATATATTACTTAAATATCACTAAGTAATATTCAGAATCATATATTTCAATATCCACAAGTAATATAAAATTCAGATTAATCCCAATTAATTAATTTATATTTAATTCTAATTAATCCCATTAACTTTTAATTTAACTCATTTTAAAAGTCATTAAAATTACGGGGTATTACATACTCCCCCCCTTATAACAGAATTTCGTCAGGAAATTCAAAAAAAAAAGCATAACTAGTAAGGACAACTCCGGGTATTAATCTCACATCTCATGCAATCTCTGTCGTACCGCCCATACAGTACATTACCGAATACCCCCATTGATGTTATACACAAACCTTACCATTTAGTTTCAACTATCTCGAGTTAAACTTTACCCAATCCATCCTATACCACCCTCATGGAAAATTTTGGGGAGTAGCGCTCCTAAATCATCAACAACTAAGTCCTAAAGTCACAACTTCTACTTTCCTTAACCTCAAGAATACTTACTGTGTCACAATTATGGAAAATACTACAATCCAACCATCCAGGGCGCCCATACACCCAATGTGTGTACATTCCATCATAAAATCTAAATGAATGTGATTCCTCTGTAAGGTTTACCTAAATTAACTGACTACTTATAATATAATCCGTATCACCATGATTTCCACATTCACATTTCGCGATTCCATCAGCCTCAAATCATGCCACAACTCATAACTCTCTCATTAATATATATACATATAATATTAAAAGTCATAAACTCATATCCTAAAGACCCAACTTACTTCGACTCCCAACGTTCGTTAGTTTCATGCATGGGGTGTCTCGCAGAGCGAAATTCAAACAAGGAATCCCCCCGATACACTACTACCTAAAATAGTTAGTCATCGAAACTCCTCAGGTCTTTAGTCTATAGTATATAACTTCCCAATAGGTTTTGTCTATTTATATATAAGTCTACTTATTCACTCTCTTGCTAAAGATAATACACTGGCAATACCATCAATCTTGGCCTCATATACAACAAGTCAATCTATGCTAATAATCTTCTTATACTAGGACATGTCTGAAACAAATAAATCAGTAACACCCCGCTTAATTAAATACAGGGTGAGCAGTCCCATACCCAATTAAATCAGAATATACAGTTGGTTCATTCTTAGCATCACTGTCGAAAATATTTTCCTATCACCTAATACTCAATTAAGCTGGTGTTAAAAACTTTCCAATAAAAATTTCATTTTACCATTTCAAACAATTCTACACATTCCATTCCACAACAACTATAAACTGAATAGATATCACAATAGAATTTAAATGCAACTGGAATAAACTTTCCAGAAAATATCTCAATACATAAATCCCAACAATAGTAAATGTAACACAACGACACGAGTATAAAATCCTGACTCAAGTAGAAAAGAAACAGCTGAAATCCTCTGGGGCGACATACCCTAAATGAAAGATCACTAAAGAGTATGAATCAAATAAATGAAGGCGTCTAAACAATACTCCATAGCTCCATAGCTCGTCAACCATCATAATCCTCTATGGATGGTGTCCCTGTGGCTGGACACCTCATATAGAAGATACAAGAGAGAAAAAAGAATATGCAAGGAAACGGGTCAGAGCCCAATGGTAAAAATAGTTTTGAAAACAACAAGTGAATAATTGCAATATTTATCACTTATAATATACATGTTAGATTATCGTACTCTCTCTTGAGATTCTCACCTCTCTTCTAGAGTGCACACCTAATGTACCTCTAAATCACCCTAGTTACTTTTCGCCATTCTAACTAGTTCATAACTGTATCAACTAATCATAGCCCATATCTATCCCACATCAATTACATATATCTAATAAGATTTAACATGGGTAAGCCTTTTTATTTATTCAACATAATTAAGCATTATCATACTTAATTAATTACATACTATTATCTTTCAATTTTACTTAATTCACACAAAAGTTAGATCTAACCAGTATATACATATTCATTCAATTCATTATATATATACATAAATATAATACAATACGAAAACTCGAGACACAACCGCGGTGCATGCATTACTCTGCTATCATGTCCCAATATAGCTTGTCACTGTATAGGGGACAATAGGTTCTGTGAAGATTCCTCGAACCACAAATATCAAATCATAAATAATGGAGGCGAACATAGTCCTAAGCCGTTGGGCTACGCACATACCTATGCACTCAAATGATCGTTCTATACCATTGTTCTCACTAATGGTAATCGACCTAAGTCTTATGTTCTCAAGCGACAAGTCAAAAATCCTGTGGATTCATCAGGATATGACAGCCCTCAAGCGCAAACCTCCCGTCGATAGCAAGTAAGCTAGGTATGTCATACATATAAATTATCAATCAATCAAATAGGCATTATCATCTACCTATATAAAATTAGGTACTTACACCACCTACATCATATTAGAAATTCGTCCTATCACAAGTACCCGTCGTATTTATTGAATACTATCCACACTTGTAATCATGTTTATCATCATATTTTTTATGTAGTTATCACTCACATAATATTTTATCTGACCCAAGTACCCGTAAATATATCATCAATATTAACCTTACTTGATATAACGATTATTCTCCTCTAAATCGTAATATAATTATGTAGATATCTCTCACAAAAATTTAATCCTCAAATCCATATAATTTTTCAACATTAACCCAAGTCTCTCGCTCCTTGTTAACGTACCAAAATTACTAAAATCTCACCATAGGCTAAATTACCATTTTTCAATTATTTTTTTCGATAAAGGTACAGACTGCGAGAAATATAAAAGTACAATTTTGAGGCTTTTCTTCTCCGAATTTGAAAAAACTTAAAACTGCAAAGTTGTGCAGAACGTGATTTTATTCAATACTCGCGAGCACACTGCCAATTGCCTCTCAAAACAGACCTAAAATTATCATATAATGTTTGTCCTTTTCAACAATTTTTTTCATGCGTTTTATCCATTTTCTTTCTCATCAAAACCAATAAAAATCAATCCAAAACTTCTCCTAATTAATCTCAATTGATATAGAAAGATATTTGATCAGATTATAATAATCAAACAAACTAAAATCATCAAATAGTTTGGATTAAATCCTATTATTCCCAGAATTCTCATAGGTTCTTATTTCTCCAAAAATCATAATAACTCAGACTTCTTCTATCATTTGAAACCCAAAATTCATGGATTAAATCATTTAAACACACAGAGATTTGTTTTATTTAATTTTCATATCAAGAACAAATTCCAAAAACTCTATAGTTCATCGTTAAATCGTGTAAGTTCATACTTTTTACTTAACCTATCTAGCATGGATATTGTAAGCAATAAAAAAAAACAAGGATTACACTTGCCTTAATTATGTAGGTCTAAACCTTTGGTGATGATGGTTTAGAATCCTTTCCTTATTTTTCAATGACTTTTCAGTGGTGGTGCTGGTGGTAGAGGTGGTCAATCCCCTTTGACTTGCCCCAAAAGTCTTTCCTCCTTCCTAAACAACCTCTTCTCCTCCCAAGAAACTCTTCACTTTCTCTCACACTAATACTTCTCAAGTGTTTTGTGATCAAATGAAATGAACCTACGTTCCTCTAATCCATCATCTTTATAATAAGACAAATCCCGAAATTACTATTCATCTCCCAAATAAAATGACTAAAATACCCATTCGGGGTGTCCTTTCATGTCCTAATTGACCCGAGACCCAAATCCAACACCCAAATAGACTTTTCTGACTATTTCGACACCCTTTCGGATGCAACGGCACACTTGAAACGACCATAAGGTTGATATAAAATAATGTTTTCTTTTATTTATTTAAATTAGTCATGACACGTCCCATACCGCGTCGGGATTAAAGTTTCATAATTATCGTATTAGTAACTCACGACAATATAAATAACATCATATTGATATATTACTTAAATATCACTAAGTAATATTCAGAATCATATATTTCAATATCCACAAGTAATATAAAATTAAGATTAATCCCAATTAATTAATTTATAATTAATTCTAATTAATTCCATTAACTTTTAATTTAACTCATTTTAAAAGTCATTAAAATTACGGGGTATTACATACTCCCTCCCTTATAACAGAATTTCATCCCGAAATTCGTAAAAATAAAGCATAACTAGTAAGGACAACTCCGGGTATTAATCTCACATCTCATGCAATCTCTGTCGTACCGCCCATACAGTACATTACCGAATACCCCCATTGATGTTATACACCAAGCCTTACCATTTAGTTTCAAATGTCTCAAGTTAAACTTTACCCAATCCATCCTATACCACCCTCATGGAAAATTTTGGGGAGTAGCGCTCCTAAATCATCAAACAACTAAATCCTAAAGTCACAACTTCTACTTTCCTTAACCTCAAGAATACTTACTGTGTCACAATTATGGAAAATACTACAATCCAACCATCTAGGGCGCCCATACACCCAATGTGTGTACATTCCATCATAAAATCTAAATGAATGTGATTCCTTTGTAAGGTTGCCCTTAATTAACTGACTACTTATAATATAATCCGTATCACCATGATTTCCACATTCACATTTCGCGATTCCATTAGCCTCAAATCATGCCACAACTCATAACTCTCTCATTAATATATATACATATAATATTAAAAGTCATAAACTCATATCCTAAAGACCCAACTTACTTCGACTCCCAACGTTCGTTAGTTTCATGCATGGGGTGTCTCGCAGAGCGAAATCCAAACAAGGAATCCCCCCGATACACTACTACCTAAAATAGTTAGTCATCGAAACTCCTCGGGTCCTTAGTCTATAGTATATAACTTCCCAACAGGTTTTGTCTATTTATATATAAGTCTACTTATTCACTCTCTTGCTAAAGATAATACGCTGACAATACCATCAATCTTGGCCTCATATACAACAAGTCAATCTACGCTAATAATCTTCTTATACTAGGACATGTCTGAAACAAATAAATAAGTAACAGCCCGCCTAATTAAATACAGGGTGATCAGTCCCATACCCAATTAAATCAGAATATACAGTTGGTTCATTCTTAGCATCACTGTCGAAAATATTTTCCTATCAACTAATACTCAATTAAGCTGGTGTTAAAAACTTTCCAATAAAAATTTCATTTTACCATTTCAAACAATTCTACACATTCCATTCCACAACAACAATAAACTGAATAGATATCACAATAGAATTTAAATGCAACTGGAATAAACTTTCCAGCAAATATCTCAATAAATAAATCCCAACAATAGTAAATGTAACACAACGACACGAGTATAAAATCCTGACTCAAGTAGAAAAGAAACAGTTGAAATCCTCTGGGGCGACATACCCTAAATGAAAGATCACTAAAGAGTATGAATCAAATAAATGAAGGCATTTAAACAATACTCCATAGCTCCATAGCTCGTCAACCATCATAATCCTCTATGGCTGGTGTCCCTGTGGCTGGACACCTCATATAGAAGATACAAAAGAGAAAAAAGAATATGCAAGGAAACGGGTCAGAGCCCAATGGTAAAAATAGTTTTGAAAATAACAAGTGAATAATTGCAATATTTATCACTTATAATATACATGTTAGATTAACGGACTCTCTCTTGAGATTCTCACCTCTCTTCTAGAGTGCACACCTAATGTACCTCTAAATCACACTTGTTACTTTTCGCCATTCTAACTAGTTCATAACTGTATCAACTAATCATAGCCCATATATATCCCGCATAATTTACATTTATCCAATAAGATTTTACATGGATAAGCATTATCATACTTAATTAATTACATACTATTGTGATTCAATTTTACTTAAATTCTCATAGAAGACAGATCTAACCAGTATATACATATTCATTCAATTCATTATATATATACATATATATATAATACAATACGGCACCTCGAGACACAACTGCGGTGCATGCATTACTCTGCTATCATGTCCTAGTATAGCTTGTCGCCGTGTAGGGGAAAATAGGTTCAGTAAAGATTCATCGCACTACAAATATCAAATCACAAATAATGGAGGCGAACATAGTCCTAAGCCGTTGGGCTACGCACATACCTACGCATCTAAATGACCGTTCTATACCATTGTTCTCACTAATGGTAATCGACCTAAGTCTTATGTTCTCGAGCGACAAGTCAAAAATCCCATGGATTCATTAGAATATGACTGCCCTCACGCGCAAACCTCCCGTCGATAGCAAGTAAGCTAGGTATGTCATACACATAAATTGTTAATCAATCAAATATGCATTATCATTTACCAATATAAAATTAGGTACTTACACTACCTACATCATATTAGGAATTCATCCTATCACAAGTACCCATCGTATTTATTGAATACTATCCACACTTGTAATCATGATTATCATCATATTTTTTTTATGTAGTTATCACTCACATAATATTTTATCCGACCCAAGTACCCGTAAATATATCATCAATATTACCCTTACTTGATATAACGATTATTCTCCTCTAAATATTAATATAATTATGTAGATATCTCCAACAAAAATTTGATCCTCAAATCCAAATAATTTTTCAATATTAACCCAAGTCCCTCGCTCCCTGTTAACGTAACAAAATTAATAAAATCTCACCATAGGCCAAATTACCATTTTCAATTATTTTTTTCGATAAAGATACATTCTGCGAGAAATATAAAATTACAATTTTGAGGCTTTTCTGCTCCAATTTTGAAAAAACTTAAAATTGCAAATTTGTGCTGAACGTGATTTTATACAAAAGTCGTGAGCACACTGCCAATTTTCTCTCAAAACAGACCTAAAATTATCATATAATGTTATTCATTTTCAACAAATTTTTTTTCATGCGTTTTATCCATTTTCTTTCTCATCAAAAGCAATAAAAATCAATCCAAATCTTCTCCTAATTAATCTCAATTGATATAGAAAGATATATGATCAGATTCTAATAATCAAACAAACTAAAATCATCAAATAATTTGGATTAAATCCTATTATTCCCAGAATTCTCATAGGTTCTTATTACTCCAAAAATTATAATAGCTCAGACTTCTTCTATCATTTGAAACCCAAAATTCATGGATTAAATCATTTAAACACAAAGAGATTTTTTTTATTTAATTTTCATATCAAGAACAAATTCCAATAACTCTATAGTTCATCGTTAAATCGTGTAAGTTTATACTTCTTACTTAACCTATCTAGCATGGATATTGTAAGTAATAAAAAAAAGCAAGAATTGCACTTGCCTTAATTATGTAGGTCTGAACCTTTGGTGATGATGGTTTAGAATCCTTTCCTTATTTTTCAATGACTTTTCAGTGGTGGTGCTGGTGGTAGAGGTGGTCAATCCCCTTTGACTTGCCCCAAAAGTCTTTCCTCCTTCCTAAACAACCTCTTCTCCTCCCAAGAAACTCTTCACTTTCTCTCACACTAATACCTCTCAAGTGTTTTGTGATAAAATGAAATGAACATACGTTCCTCTAATCCATCATCTTTATAATAAGACAAATCCTGAAATTACTATTCATCTCCCAAATAAAATGACTAAAATACCCATTCGGGGTGTCCTTTCATGTCCTAATTGACCCGAGACCCAAATCCAACACCCAAATAGACTTTTCTGACTATTTCGACACCCTTTCGGATGCAACGACACACTTGAAACGACCATAAGGTTGATATAAAATAATGTTTCCTTTTTGTTTATTTAAAATAGTCCCGACACGTCCCATACCGCGTCGGGATTAAAGTTTCATAATTACCGTATTAGTAACTCACGACAATATAAATAACATCATATTGATATATTATTTAAATATCACTAAGTAATATTCAGAATCATATATTTCAATATCCACAAGTAATATAAAATCTGAATTAATCCTAATTAAATAATTTATAATTAATTCTAATTAATCCCATTAACTTTTAATTTAACTCATTTTAAAAGTCATTAAAATTACGGGGTACTACAAGGTCTCTTCAATGTTTCATTTGACTCTCTCCCAATCCAACCACGTTAAGTGAGTCTAATTTGGTACCACTTTCTACTATAATGGTACTTGAAAGTCATATGTTGTACCCTAGTCGTCTTTACAGTCCTACCTTCTCATGCCATAATGGGGTGACCTCAACTACGATCATCATTCTTGATTTTTCCCTCTAACCTTAACTGAGCTCTGCCTCCTGCTGTCTACTCAACGACCCTTGTCTTTCATACTTCATTGTTCGAACACGCCTGAATGCAAATATGATTACCTAATATATATACATTATAGCAGGAGAACGAAATCTCACCATAAAAATCAACAATCCTAAACATAGGGCTCTATATCAAACAAAGCAATGCTGGAAGAATAATAAGCCGCACATATCCTAAAGGACTCTAGAACCCGATGCTCTGATACCACCTGTGACACCCCGCCTAATTAAAGACCGGGTGATCAGTCCTTTATTAAATTAATTCAAAGTATCCGGTTGGTTCATTCTTAGCATCACTGTCGTAAAACCATTTTCTTTATGAATCACCTAATAAATAATTAAGCTAAGAGTCAAAACATTTAATTTAATGTAAGTACGATTGTTATTATTTACTAAGAAACCATTTTTCATGAATGCAAACGATAATACTAAAATCAAACCATCTGGATGAAATGCCTAATCTAGATAAATCAATCCAAATAAATAATCCCAATCGCAGGACAAAGTAATATGTAAAACAATCCCAACAATAGTTGAATACTGGAATAATAAAGAGTACAAATCTCTCTCTGAATTCAAAGAAATATGGAAATGGGCAACACATGCCCTAACTAGAGATGACTACATAGGAAAATGAGAAGACAAGGCTGAAGTCGTCTACTGCAAGGGCCTGCAACTTCCACACTGGCTGCAGCACGTCAATGGTCCAAAGATCTAGGCCTGACGCCCCTGTGGCTGGGCACCTGTAATATATATATATATACACACACACACACAAGAGAAAGAGGAGATAACAGGAAACGGGTCAGAGCTCAAGTGTAAAATAGCTTTTAAAATGGTTTAGCAAGTATATAAAATGCTTACCAGTTGATATTAGTTACATGTTAGTACTTCGACACTCACTTGAGAGTTCTCACCTCTCAACCAATGTGCACGCGTAACGTACTACTGAATTTCACTAGATGAAGCTAACCCCATTTCACTAGTTTAACCCATTCTCCCCTTAACAAACCTAATTCATGTGACCGCGTAACTAGGATTTATATAAGCTGGCCTTACTTAAGAATTTAACATGTTGGCTATGTATACTACAATATAGTTGTAAGTTCCCAAACACTTAATTTGTTTAATATCAATTATTCCATTTTATCTACTTATAATCACAGTAGATGAATCACAAGTATATATATTTATCACTCATATAATATATATACAATTTGAGCACCCCACATAAAATCTATGGTGCTGGTATACTCTGCTATCAAGTCCCCATATTTCTCATACAAAAGGGAAATACTAGTTCGAAATCACTCTCGAACTGTATTAACACAAAATGCACATATTGGAGGCGAAGCATAGTTCCAAGTCACTAAGAGGTCCGCACATACCCTCATATTTCTTAGGACCGTCTGACTATCAATCTCTGATAGCCTATACCAAGGAATCCTATGTGCTAGGGTAAGAGTAAACATCCCTCATAAAGGTCCCATCAAGATAAGATTGTTCCGGCGCGATAACCTCCGTGATAGCAAGTATCGCGGGTATGATTCACTACACTTAATCTGCCAAATTATCACGATTATTGACCTTAACAAGTTGGAATTGTCAAGGTTAATGATCGTGACAATTCTGAGGGTGACAACGTTTTTTATCACAGACGTGTTACAGTCATTGACCATAACAAGTCTTTAAATACTGTCACGGTCATTTCATGATCATAGACCGTAACAAGTTTTATCACGGTTTATGATCGTGACAAATTCGTGACATTCTTTAAAAATTATCACGGTCAATGACCGTGATAATTCTAAGCAGAATTAAAAAAGAATCTGTTGGGCAGTATGGCCACTGCCACTGCCCAGCAGTATATTTGTACATGTTATAACAACATTATACCTATTCAAACATCATATATCCAAATAAAATAAATATAATGCAAATATACATTCAAAATAATATGCATAACGATATGATCCAAATATCATTCAAATGTAACAACTTAAAACAATTCAATTCAAATAATGTCACTACATGTTTGGGGTAAGGTTAGCTCTGAGGAGGTGAGTAGGCCACACGATATATGAATTGACACACCCAGCAATATACATCGTGTTGTATTGTTCGTGCAACCACAAGGGGGATTTCTCCTTCCCGGGTATCACATGCGTGATGAGAACCTTGGACTCGATATCTTGAAGCAAACGTCCATGAACTGGCATACCCTGGACTGTATTCGGGTCCCTCAACCCCCGCTTTATCCACTGGCCATCAAATATGTCTAGTATAAACATGCTCGGCCAACTAAGGGAGCCAAATAAGGGAGTAGATCATCAAAGTCCGCACGTATCGGCGATGAAGCAGTGAGGTCCACATCCTCTTCATCCTTCACCTCGTCCTCCTGCACCTCCTCCTTACCTTTCCCCTTACGTTTTCTGCCCAACGAACGCTTCATAAATGAGAACATATCTTTGACTGTCGCCTCCAAATGGGACAGCTTCGCATCATGCGAGTCCACCGTTCGAGCCAACCCGATGTCGCTCATCTCCAATCTGATGATCCTAGATTTGGCCACTCGTGAGCTCACCCCCTTGTCCTCCCCTTGCGATCAGTGCCAAGCACTTGGCTGAGTTGCATCTGTGGATAAAGATGCCTTGTCGGCATCAGACTGCGACTCATGCAGTTCCTTAAGCTTTGCCTGAAATGACACAAAGCACATGATTAGTAAAATGAGTAAATAAAAAAATTATAACATAATCAATAAAAATTAAACTGTCGGATTACTTACAATCATGGTCGCGATGCTCGGGGACACCTCCTTATCCTTCGCCTTCTTCGTCCAAATAGCCACATAAGTATCGAGCCTATGTGGCCCACCCCCAGGACCACTCCCTGTCCCCTGAAATAAAATAAAGTAAAATTAGTATCGGCCCTGCAAAGTAATATAATGCAGAGTAATATATTTCTGTAGTTATGGAAAAATTAAATCTTACCATCATCCTATGCTCCACCTCGGCGTAAGACGTCTGGCCGGAGTAGTGCACGTCCGTCTTTTTGCTCGATTTTCCCTCCTCGATTGGCGAGATGCCAATTGTCGCTCCACGATCTCATTGTCAATGAACTTTTGCCATTGTGCCAATGAGATAGGCTCCTTCGGCGGGACGAATTCACGTATTCGGATAACGAACTCTCGGGTCTTCCCAAAGTACCGGGTCCGCATATTTTTCTTCCACGTCTTGTGTTTCTCCCTCAACTGCTCCAAGACGGAACTGCGTAGCTTTGGATCCAGGCTGAATTGTTCCTGTCCAACAAATACAATGTTAGTTGCAAATAAATATAAATATAAAATGAAATCGAAATTGAAATTGAAATTGAAATTGAAATTGAAATTGAAATTGAAATTGAAATTGAAATTGAAATTGAAATTGAAATATAAATATAAATATAAATATAAATATAAATATAAATATAAATATAAATATAAATATAAATATAAATATAAATATAAATTCATTACCTGTAGTGCCACCCAAATAGCTAACTTGAGATCATTTGGCACCTCCCTCCAACTAGTGTACCCCGAGCCGATGATCGTCTTTACCAGCTCGAGGGATCTTGCTAATAGCCCTGTTTTATTCTCGATGGCCATCCCCAATTTGCCATATTTGGGGAGCCTAGGGGCCGAGGAGCCCTCCTCACCTCCGCTACCACCGAACCCAGACGACATCATCACAATCAGCATCATCACCCTCGCCTTAATACCTGAAGGAGACATTTGCTGTAAAAAATGTTGTTACTAATACAAATCAAAATGAATTAGAAGAAGATATACAAATATGTACAATTACTACAAATCCAAATGAATTGTTACTGTTTAACACCTCAATTCTGAATTCCAAAACAACAGCATCTAGCTCATAATATGTACAATTACTAAAAATCTGAAACATCCCCACCCCACCCCTACTGCCCCCCCCACACTACACAAGAGTGAAAATGATAAAGTGTAAATCAATTAAAAGCATTAAAAATGGATTGATAAAGTACAAATTCGAATATTTATTACTCAAATTTGGGTTATCATAAAAATGGATTGATATTCGGTAGGAGCAGCCAAGTCATCCACATTACTATTTAGACTCTTTGGCGCGTGTTGGACAATTGACCACGGCTCGTTGTTGATATGCTCCGAGTAAAACACTTGGTTAACCTTTTGAAATGCACAAACAAACGGCTCATCACTCACGTGGTTGTTGTTCTT
The DNA here is from genome assembly GCA_949130495.1 of Sambucus nigra. Lineage (NCBI taxonomy): Eukaryota > Viridiplantae > Streptophyta > Magnoliopsida > Dipsacales > Adoxaceae > Sambucus > Sambucus nigra. Next base: position 59,193,965 of record OX422218.1, on the reverse strand, counting down.
CAACTTGGACAAGTCAACCATGATCAAATTGGTGACATGATTAACTTTACAAGAATTTTTATCCTCAACTCTTACCCAGTCACAGTAAAATACAACCTCTTTGAAGCTTATATAATCCAATTCAAATATATTTCAAATTACACCATAGTAAGTCATTTTAGCTTCAACGAGGTTTTTATCTTTTACGCTCGCTCGAAATAAAGTAAGAGCCTTGTATGAAATGCCCGAGTTCTGTACATTTGTACTTTCCTGTACACTTTTGCGCCGAATACGTAACTAAATCGATACTTTTTGTACTCTTGTGCCACGAACAAGGGTCCAGTGGTTAGATGAGCAAGCCTTGATGTCACATCACCCATCTTTGAGAGTTGAGAATATAAATAAATTAATTAGATTAGTTGTTAAGTTTGAGTGTAATGTAACGTTATATAACCGCCATTTTCATTATAATTACCTCTTGTGACAACCACAACCTAAATTTGATATCTGATTATACCATTATTTTTCGTCTTTTATTGTTCTCACAAGCTTCATATTTTCTGCATATTAAAAAATTAAACTTACTAAAATATTCTCAAATAATGATAAACATTAAAATAATCTAAAATATTCTAAAATAATGTTAAACATTAAAATAATTTAAACTTACTTTTTCCATTCTTCGACATCTTCATGTGTGTCAAATAGATAACGAGCTACTTGTTCATGTTGAAAAATCGTTAATTTCACTCGTTTTCCCATCACATTACCACCATCATCGACAAACTCATCAGTGTCATCAACGCTGGTCGAATCAGGCATATATTCCCGAGTATATATTGATGACTCCACAGTGATGTATTCCTCTACAATTGATCCTGTAATATATTGCGTATTCTTGACGTAATCTTTAAAAACTTTCATCACTCTTTCGAACGGGTACATCCACCGATATCTAACTGGATCACCGATATCCAACAAGTGAACACTTATGTCAAAGAATGCTGGGGGAAAGTACTTCTCCAACACACAAATCGCTTTGGTCACCGCCAATTTTGCGGCTATGTGTTCTCGATTGACTACCTTCTCACACAAGAGTGAGAAGGTAATACTAATTTTTATAATAGCCCTCCGCAAATCCTTGTGCTTGGACAAACAGTGCTTAAACCGTATTGTGTCTTCAAACTGTGCAAACCAACCATGGCATGTAAAGTTGTTTTATCTTTCTCACAACCAGAGTATAATGGTTGGGTCGCCTTAAATTTTAAACTTTGGTTGTCCTCGTCAAGGTTTATCGTGATATCTTCACGATCACTTGAACCTTGTACATCATCAATAACCTCATTCTCCTCTACTTCATAAACTCCGTACGCATCATCAATTAAATCCTCTAACATGTTATGATCTACGTCGTCCCCTTCTACATCTATCCTACTTATTGAAGGTTGTTGTGAAGGTTGTTCGGGGACAAAAGAAACTTTTAACTCACCGTGAAAACTCCAAAATCGATAACTATCTTGCATACCTGATCTTAACAAATGTAGTTCAACTATTTTCCACTCAAACACCTTACCATTCTTACACCTAGCACATGAACACGAAAACTCTTCATCATTATAACATCTCTTTGCGTATTTCACAAATTCATTAGAACCTCTGCGAAACACATCCCCCATTCTATTTGTCTCGCCCATCCACTCTTTGTATTTCGGATATCCCATCCCAGCTACCACAACTAATCACCTATTAAAGGTAAGAAGCGTATATTCATGGATTAGTATAAACAAAACTTAGATTTATAGTATGTTTGATTTAATTATGTCTTATATATATTCGATTTTTAAATTTCAAATTCAAATTCAAATTTAGATTTATAATATGTTTCATTTCATTTCATTTAATTAATTCTATTTCCTCTATCTCCTCTAAAGGATGAGTGGTCCTATCCCATTCAAGACCGCATATTTCTATAATATACTTAACAACTCATGCACATTGTTACGATTTGAGAAAAATTCGACAGCATATCCCCGTAGTTCTCCAAGTACACGACGTAGATTGGAAAGTGTGAGTATTATTTCAATTGATTAATTGAAATAACGGTCACACTTGTCAATCTAGTATGTACTCAGAGAACATTAGGATACGACTGCACAACTTCCTCCAAAAGTAACAACTTTAAGCCACTAAGAATATTATTATACAGAAATTATGCAGTCCCAAACTGTCCAATTGGAACAATTCGAGAGATCTCATTACAGGGGTAATGACTCTAGAATGGGTCTAAGGGATATTGAATGCGTATGCATAAGAACTAGAAGGCTAGTATCTATGCGCACTATATGTAATTTCAAGTATGTTTCATTTAATTATCATACTATATATATATATTGTTCGTTATACAAAGTAATTTAAAAAAAAAAGTTGAAAAATCTCACCCCCATATGGACAATAATCTAGTGGTCATGCCACTTTTAAAATTAAACAACCCAACATAGATCTACTATAATCCAACTGCAATGACAATAACAAATGTGTATCCTGTACTCCTTCTAATTCATCTACTCAATTAATTCTTTACATCAATTAAACTAACAGTTAAAGTATACAATTATTAATTTACTAATTTACAATGAGGGGCAATCCTACTTGCATATGAAAGGGGCATTAATTATTAATTTACAAAAAAAATTAACAATCAATCAATATTAAATCAATCAATTCTTTTACAAAGGGCACTACAATATGAGGGGAAATATCTAATAAATCAATAAAAATTTAATTAAAAAACACACACACACGCACATATATACCCCTTGCCCCCCGACCCACCTCCACCCCTTGCCCTCCCCCCTCCCCCCCGCTGTCCCTGCCCACCACACGCACACATATATACACACGCACATATACACACACACACACGCACATATACACACACACATATACCCCCCTCCCCTCCTCCCAGCCCTGCTGCCTCCCCCCCCCACACACATACACCACACACACACACACACACATGAACATTTACACACATATATACACACACGCACATATACATACACATATACATAAATGGGAGAGAAATAGAGAGAAAACATACCAAAGTTGTAGAGATAGAGAGAGTAGCCGCTAAAGAGAGAGAGAGAAATGGAGGGAACAAATTCAATGGGAAAAAAAGAAGAGGGAGGTTTTTTTTACTACAAGAATTGTCACGTACGTGTCACGATCATTGACCGTGACAAGTCCGTGACAAACTTCACTTGTCACGGACTTGTCACGGTCAATGACTGTGACAAAAAATGCGTGTTTTTGTGTCACGGTCATTGACCTACTTCTTGGATTTATATTATGAGTGCTCTCTATGAAATTAGTTATGCCCAAGTACAGTCATTAGTTATGCCCAAGTTTTATTTTAGTTTCTTCCTTTCTTATTTTAGTCCTAACTTATATTTTCTGTCCAACTTATATTTTTTTTGTCGTTGGCTTTTAAGGTTTCTTTCGCGGCTTTCCAAAATTCTCTCAACGGCTAAAATCGTGAAAGGTAACAATACCCTTCGATTATAAGCACGCTGGATCAAAGTCTATTGTAGTGTGTTGCAGCCTCAACATTGCAGGCCTAATCACCACCTGCTACACCTTCATGGTTCCATTTTAATTTTTATGTAGGGCTTAGGCCATAGAAGAAGTGGATATGCTTTTTAATACCATTGAAGGGGGACTACTGGAAATATGGTGATTCAATGTTATGTTCTTAATATTAATGTGAAGTTTTAAGTAATCATTTGAAGCAAGTAAATCGGATTAAATGAGAAGCTTACTTAACATTGTGAAGAAGCTATGTAGCTTGCAACTATATAGCTTGCAACTATATAGCAACCTATATAGCCATTATGTAGCAGCTATATAACTGCTATATAGCTGCTATGTAGCTATATAGCTGCTATATAGAAGTTATATAGCTTCTACATAGCTTCTATATTACTCCTATACTCTCTATTTTAATATCACATGGCTCACTTAAATTATTCACGATTCACCTAAATTTATATAAAAAAATCTTTACCAATGGTTTTTTAACCAAGTAAAAGCGGTAGAGGGAAATTTTTTGGAATATTCATTTTGATATTCAATAAAAGTGTTTGTGCAAATCAGATTCATCACTAAATTGTATGTTTTTGATCTTCACATCACTAAATCATATCATATCATATACATGTGCATCGCATTTTTTCACGACCCGGAGAGCTGATGTGACCTCTGCTAAAATGGTTAGACTAAATCATATCTTCTTTCTTAATTGATTTCTTTTGTTGAGGCCATAAGATCTCAATGGCATATTGTTAACATTTTTCGTAACTTCAGAATGGAGGTCATCATACGATAAGTTGCGTTTCTCTAATTTTGATTAGTTTGGCAACTTTGCATGGGACCAATTGGGAGTATATTATTTACTGTTTGAACTCCTCTGATTAGGCTCGAGCGTGGGGCGTACCTTGGGCCCAATACTGGACATGATGGAGATGTGGGATACTGCTTCAGAGAGCATGTGTAATACAGCTTCGGAGATCAGGTATGCGATGGAGAACAAAACTCTAATTGGTGCTCGGGTTTAAACTCTTATGCCATGATCAACAACCCACCAATTGGTATGTCCAATTAAAAATAGGTACCCCTTTTCTTTTCTTTATAAATAGATGATGTTTTGAGTTGATCACGATAACTCATATTTCTTATGATATATCAATAAGTAAATTAGCCTGTTCATACTTTCTTTCTTATACAAGTTAAGTTGCCTCCGCTTATTGAACCTCGCCTGGAAATAAAACATTTATTTGAAGTTAATAATGTCCAATGCAAGTCTTTTCGGAGTTATAGGTATTCAGATTGATTATTAATCAACTAAAAAAATCACACTCAACCTAAGTACAACGACATTGAGGGCACCTCAGGTGTAATCAAACGGTCTATTTCTTTGGCGCACCTCAGGTGTTCGAAAAACTGGGCAAGTGGTTGTTCTCTAACAGTGCTATATTAGTTGCTATAGCTGTTATATTAACACTACATAGAAAGTCCGAGAACTGTTCTGTATGCGTTCAAAGTACGCTATAATAGTTAACCTCACTGACATAACTATAATGTCTTTTTATTTCAAGTCCATATAATTAGTATGCTACATAAGTACAATTATATGACAATCCCTAATTTATTATGTTTAGTGAAAGTCGATATAATTAGTATGCTACATAAGTGCAATTAGAGTAAATATAGATTGTTACTTTCATCTTTGGTTATTTGCATTCTTATATGTGTCTTCATTCACACGTTCAACCCCAAGGCTCACGTCTGATTTTTGCCACGATGAGCCTAACACTTTTAGTAACGGGATCCATAGGATGCTGAAGATTGGCCTTAGGATTGATGAGGACTGAAGTGAGGCTGATGCGAACATGCCACCATTGGAGGAATCAAGTGAGGCTGATGCGTACGAGCCCAACATTTTTGAGTTGTGTTCATTGTATGATGTTGGATGTACATTGAATTGTCTATTGTGATACATGCTATTTTCTGAGTTGAATAGTTGATATATGCGAGGTTCAAGATGGACTATTATTATTATTATTGTTGTGGTATTTTGTATTGTCCAAACAGGGTGGATAGTCGTATAAACAAGGGAAACTTTGCCCAATTTTTATAAAATATTTGTATTATGATTTGAATTTGAGCAAAGTGTTATTATACACTACGCAACACTTTAGAAAATTATGTGTGCCTTCGGAAAAGTTAACCATGATTGATACTATAATTAAACATTTATGATTTGATCACAATTGATACTTTTGGAAATTTTTGTTGTTTTGCAATTATGTAGTTTGGAATTTTTTTTTCGACATGAAATAGTATGTTTTTACCAATCACGAACACTATCCAAGTAAAAGCGGCAGAACACAATGTTTTTTTAACCAATCTCAAACGCAACCGTTTTTCACGATAGTCTTATAAATAAAGGAAATTATGGACAAATTTTTTAAATTTACACTTTGTTTTGTCGGGGAACCAATATTTTTTCATTTTGCAATTACGTACATTGAAAATTTTTGCCGTTTTGCGATTACGTACTTTGTAAATTTTTGGCGTGCCTTCAGGCATGGGCATACGCTAGTGTGTATATATGTATATGTGATTGCTTGTGTATTTATTTTGAACATACCTACTCGGTAGCGATATCGTTGGGAGGTTGCACGATGTGGGCAGTCCATCCTCGTATTGACAAGTAGGTATTAGATTGATTCCCTAGGTTATAGTACTTTTGCATAGTCACTATCCATGTGTGAGGATGGGTGTTGGTAGATCAGTTGGGTTCGATGTGGTATGGTTGTGACTCTCGGATGTATGTTTATAACTGTCTCTGTTGTTTATGTTTACATTTGGGTTCGGTGGTGAGATTTCGACCCGGTGGACCAGTTACGGTACGTGGTGTACTTGGTGTCACACCCCAAACCCAATATCCATACTAATTATTTGTTATTGGAATAATTGGATCATAATCTTGAGCCCATTGGAAAATATACTTCATTTATCAATATTTTTCTACACACTGTGTATAATGAACATAATTATATTATTATACCATAATGAAATCAATATCAGAGTCATAATTAACCAGACATACAATACTATGATTAACTATGATAAAATTTCACAATCATCAACTCAATCCATACTAACGCAATATATACAATGTGTGAGTATATTAAAATCTTCAATGTGACAATGATAAAATCCCCATATTTAAACCCCAACTCTTTCCAACGGTGCAACTCTCAAAGTTATCGGTCATATGGTATTCTAGCTAGCAGCATACAAACCTGAAATTATTAAAATATAAACCGTAAGCATTAAGCTTAGTGAGGTACTCCTTCCCTACAATGAAATAACAATTCTATATCGAATATGTGGATATAAAATTCGAACAATCCTGCCCATTGGCAATAACAAAACCTGGATCATAAGATCCAAATAATTCTGCCCATTGGCAATAACAAATCCTGGAACATTAGTTCCAACAAATCCTTGTCATAAGACAAATAAAATCATTGGATCTTTTTCCAATTCCAATCCTGGATCATAAGATCCAAACAAATCCTGGATATTTGAATATCCAAACAAATCCTGAATACCGAAGTATTCAAACCAATCCTGGATCATGAGTGTTGATGTAAAAAATTAGATTATATCTAATTATTTAATCACAGATAAATAAAATGAGACAAAGAACTTTTAAAGTGGTTCAGCCTTATAAGAATGGCCTACGTCCACTGTTTCTGTTATTGCTGACTGTTGGGAATTCTCGATTACAAGTTTTCTCAAGAAATTCCGGTCCCCTTACAATGAGGATAATACAATGTATTTATAGCCCTAAGGCTGTAATGTGAAAGGGTAATACATTTAATGCCCCTTAAGTGTATACATCTGTATGATAATAATAAGCATTTAATGAACAGTCAAACTGTTGGTTATCCTGCTATTAATGCTTTATTCGAGGTGCAGCTCGGACCGCCTAAGCTGCTCGGACTGCCTAAGGTCCTCGGTACTCAAAAGTTCCCCGGTACTCCAAAGTTCCTCGGAGAGTTCTTGTAGGTCGGAGCGTCTGAGTTGATCGGGGAAGCAGAGTTCCTCGTTGCAGTATGGTTCCTCGGAGTCGAGGTGTTGCTCGTAAGTGTTTGTCGTTGCCACGTAGATTGCCACGTGTCTTCACCCAATTGAGCCATGTCAGCAGACTAAATTTGGTATCAACAGAAGCCCCCAATGTTTCATATTTCAAAATTTGAGGAGTGTGGAACATTCTTTCTCGATATATGACGGTTTTAAATGGTCATCCTGAAATTTAGGAGTATTTTCTTTTGAATTTATTTCTCCTTCCAAATTCGTAGAATCGGCCTTTTTAAAATTTTTCTAATCGCTTCGATTCCCACGCCTCTTTTGTCTGTTTAGCCGCCGGTAACGTAACCGTCTCTTTTTGTAATCATTACTTTTACCCTTTCCCAAGGTAAAGTATTTAAACGTTGCAGAAAATCCCATCGTCTTCTACTTTTTCAAATTTGTCTCTTTAAGTTTTCTATCGTCTTTCTCTCTCTCTCCCGTGCGTTCATCTCTTCCATCGTTTGTTGTCAAGAGACTCATCCCTTTCCTGTAAGATTTTCTTCTTTCTCTTTGATTTCCTTCTTTCATCATGGTTTATTCTGTAGAATCAATTGATAAGTTTCGCTCTGATTTCTCCATTCTCTCATGGGTTATTTTGGAAGAGCTTTCTGAGCCTTCAGACTATTTTCGTTTGGCTGAGGGACATTGGTTCCCCAGTCTCTTTGTTGCTGAGTGTGGCTTTTCTTTTCCCCCAAACCCTCTATGTCTGGAATTCTGTCAATACTTTGACATGGTTCCTGCACGAATAGCCCCCAACACATGGAGAATAGTTAATGGTGTTTATAGATTAAATCAAATTCATGGAACTCGTATAGGAATTCCTGAAATCATGTTTTGTTATAGATGGGCTGTAGGCGATAATACTTTTTATTTAAAAACTAGGTTTTTAAATAGAGCTTTAGTGGTCAATCTCCCAGATGCCAATAGGGACTACTTTGAGCACGGGGTTGTTATGAAAAATTGGCAACACCCTCCATTGACTGGAGATGATGTTTACCAGGGTCCCAGATGTCCTCCCTATGGCAATGGGATAGGTTGTTTTTATTTTATTTTAAAAATTATGCTTCCTTTGTGTTTGATAAAATGTGCCACTGATATTTTAATTTTGATTTATTTGCAGTTGACAACAAAAGAAAGTGTCCAAAAGAGGCAGACGTTGATATAAGGCACTTAAAAACTTATCTGGAGTTTGCATCAGACTGTTGCCGATGAGCATATTAGGTCAGCTTCATATCTGCTTCAGTACAAGAGTTACACATCCTCTTTTACTGCTCGTCCGGTGATAAGCGACACAGATGCCATACCATCCTCTACAAGTTCTTCACCTGAATCACATATACCTTTGAGTGAAAGGATGAAGAAAAGAAGGCCTCCTACCTTTTTTGAGAAACCTGCCTCTGGTGCTGGAGAGGAAAAAAGAAGTAAGCTTGATGTCCCAGGAGAAGGGACAAAGAAAATTGATGCATCTTCCTCGGCTGCTCCTGTGAAGGTGGTCGAGAAGCCCCCAGTGGCCCCGAGCAAGGCTGCTGCTCCAGGCGAGGTGATTGTCATTTCTCCGAATAAGACTACAACGTTAGTCGAGAAAGTTGATGCTCCTCTGAGGAGGCTGAAGAAAAGCTCCTCTGTCAATTTGGCTGAATCCATCTCTCAGCCCCAGACTAGTGGTGTTCCCACTTTTGTTCCTTCGAGCTCTGCTATGAGCTCGGTGAAGACTTGGATCATTCCCGAGATCCAAGGTATTGAAGAAAACCTTTCTCAGGACACTGTTACCACATTAGCAGCTCGTCACATTGCTTCTGTAAGTCTTATAGTCTTAAATTTTCATTCTTTCCTTTATGTATCTGTGCACTAACTTGCTTTCATTTTCTTTTCACAGTTGGTGAGCTGTTTTAATACAATTTTGAAGAAAGATGAAGCTATTAAATCTTCAAGCTCCTCGTCTGGTGTAGAGGAAGCTTTGGTAGGCTTGGCGCAGTCTCTGAAAGATTCTCGTTAGAAATATGATGATGATAAGGCAATCTGGGAGAAATAGCTTACTTCGACTGAGCAGGAGAAGGCTCAGGTTATTGAGGTCTCCAAGGGGTTGGAGAAAAAAATGAATGATTTGGAGAAGAAGAATAAAGAGCTCGAAGGGAAGCTCAAAAATGCTGAGGAGTTTGAAGATAAACTCAAGGCTGCTGAGGAGGAGTTAGATCGACTTCGGGAAGTAAGTCGTCAAAAGGAGGAAGTTGAAAATAAACTGAAGGCTACTGACAATCTTCTTTCCGAGAAGCTTTCCTCGGAGAAGACAAAGAGGAAATTGGCTGTGAAGAAATCTTTCAGCGCTGGCTGGGATAAAGGGTGGAACAAAGGTTTGGCTGCCATGATGTCGCAAGTAGAATATGGCAGCCTCAAATACTTTAGAGATGGGTGGGTCGCTGCTCTGCATGAGATGAAGGTTGATGAAAATTCTGAACTCTTTCAGCGACACATCCCTGGTCCCCCTCCAACTCCTGAAGACGAAGAAGTGGACGAAGCTGCCTCTGAGGAATCTTCTATGGTGATGGGAGATCAAGTTTCTCATCCCCCAGCCATCCATCCCACTAATGAGGAACTTCAGCAACTCGCTACTTCCTCCGAGCAACCTCCAGCAATTCCCGAGCAACCCTCTGCTCCATCCGAGCAACCTACCTCCTCATCCCAGCCTCCCGAGAAAGTTTTGGGAGACAAGGAAAAGGTGTAGAGTTGTTCGGATGTCTCTCTATTTTTTTATTTTTCTTTGTCAAATGTAATTTCTGAACATGTAACTCTGAACCTTGTACTTCTGAACTTTGTGATGCAATAAAATTTGAACTTTTGATTATGCATACTGTTAATTCTCTTCTTCATGCTCTGTTTGTACTCTTATTGATTATTGCTTTTTCTTCCTCTACTAGTTTCTGGCCAGGATGGAATTATTATCTGCTCATGATACAAAGCTGTTACGGTAATGCAATGAATATTTTAAAGCCGGTCACATAGACATGAGTGCAGCTCAAATCACGGACATCCTCGGTCAAGGTGCTTCAGAGCAGGCAGTTGAAGCATATCAGTATTTGAAGTGCCCACTCGATCATGCAGTGGCTAACAACGTAGCATATTATGATATGATTGAGGATCTCCAAGGAACTCTTGAAGAACTTCAACAACAATATAAAGAATCCACTTCCCTTTTGCACGAGGGGTACGAGAAGAAGTATCAGCAAATCTGTGTCGATAAGGGATACGACAAACGGTTTGCTGCTTACGATGTGCGAGAGAGAACGTTGAAGGCTGAGGTCGATGAGCATAGATAGATAGCTGAATTATTAGAGCAAGAAAATAATAACCTGCAAAGAGAGGTGTCTCAGTTGAAGTCTGCAGCTTCCACCTCAAATGCTTTGATCCCAGTGACTGACGAGGGATTCTCTTTCTTGGAGGTCAAAAATGCCAACCTGAGGGATGAGTTGGAAACTTTGAAGAAGTCTGGCCCCTCTACTTCTACTCGTGGACGAGTAAGAACTCCTTGGGGACGAGCAAGAGCTGCTCGGATCCCTGTCGAGGAACAGAGGACTCAATCTTCTCTAGAGAACCAGGCCTTCCAACTGATGGCGAAGAACCAAGCATTGGCTGAGATGTCTAAGAAAATCAGGGACTTGGAAGAGCAGCTTTCTGCGCAGAAGTCTGTCTTGGAGAATAAAGAACTCTTTATCAAAAATCTCCATGAGTAGCCAGAAAGATTGACATATCAATTCCACAAGCAGCCCAGGGAGTTCTGGATGGCTCGCTACAACGAGGCTCTCTACCACTTGGACGATTGTATCAAAAATGCAAATAATGAGGGCTACAAACAGGGATGGTTGAATGCCTTAGGTGTGCTGCAACTCGAACAGGGTCATTACCTGTGGGATTACCATAATCCTGGGCTGCTCGACCTACCAGTGCCACCATTCAAGCTTGATATGAGTTGGATCCCTGCTCGGGCCATCCCTCGGTGTCTGATTTCCAAATACCTCGGCGATTACAATCTCCATTCCAATGTCGAGATATCTCATCCCGAGCACCTATTAGATCGACCATCTGTGATGAATATCAGGATGCTTGAAGATCTTAACTTCATAAATTCCCCTCATGCTTTAAATGATCCACCTGCTGGCGAGGAACCTGTTTCAAAAGCAGAGGGGAAGAAACCAATAGAATAGGAATCTTAATGTAATAAATTTGTATTTCATTCTTGATGTATTTTGTTCTACATTTAATGAAATAATTTTATTTAGAAATCTTGATTGCCATTGACTTGTAATTATAAAACACTTTACATTTGTGCATGTATATCTGTTAAAAAGATAACAACATTGTGTTATTTGTCGATCAACTGGAGTTTGTTAAAACTTATTGTCGACTATCTTGAATTTGTGGTAATCATTTGATGACTAACCAAAATTGATGATATTTTGTTTCTCGACCAACTTGGTAGTAATTTAAAAAGTCACGAGTATCAAAAAATTTTGCTCGATCACTTTCTCGTACTCATAAAATGTTTCCGACCAACCAAGGTCGGTAAATTTTTCTTCTCGACCAACTACAGTTAGTGGGTTTTTCTTACCAACCAATCTTTGGCACTTTTTGGAATCGTTTTACTTCCCGACCAACCTTAGTTGGCGTTTTCGAGAATATATTTACTTCCTAACCAATCAAGTTGGCATTTTTAGGAATAGTTTTACTTCCCGACCAACCTTAGTTGGCGTTTTCGAGAATATATTTACTTCCTAACCAACCAAGTTGGCATTTTTAGGAATAGTTTTACTTCCCGACCAACCTTGGTTGGCATTTTCGAGAATATATTTACTTCCTAACCAACCAAGTTGGCATTTTTAGGAATAATTTTACATCCCGACCAACCTTGGTTGGCGTTTTCGAGAATATATTTACTTTCTAACCAACCAAGTTGGCAGTTTTAGGAATATATCTGAGTAGTCCGAGATCTGCTGAGTAGTGTGTAGCACTAGTATTCCACAAAAAAATTCCAATAAAAGGAAAGAAACTGGGCAGAACATTGTCACTTTATTCATACTGATGAAACTGCATTACATGAGAGTTTACATTACTGATAATATTTGCGCAGGTGTTCTGCATTCCATGCGTTCTTAAACACCTCCCCCTCTAAAGTTTCTATTTTGTATGTCCCTGGTCGAACAACTTCCTTAACTCGGTAGGGTCCATGCCAGTTGGCTTCCAGTTTATTGTGCTTTTGAATCACCTTTTTTAGCACATAGTCTCCTTCTTTCAAGTCGCACTTCTTCACTCTCTTGTTGTAGAACAAAGCTGTTCGTTGCTGGTAAGAAGCATTTCTAATGGCTGCTTCTTCCCTAACCTCCTCGAGCATGTCCAAGTCTAACCTTCTCATAAAATCGCTGATAGGGGAATTGAAATTAAGTATTCTGTGTGTTGGGAGACCCAATTCGGCGGGTATAACAGCTTCACTTACAAATGCTAGCATATATGGAGATTCCCCTGTTGCTGCTCGGGGAGTAGTTCGGTAAGCCCATAACACTGATTGTAGCTCGTTGATCCAGTTTGCTTTCGCATTGTTCAGTCTTTTTTTCAAACCATTTAGCAACGTTCTGTTTGTCACTTCAATTTGTCCATTGCTTTGAGGATGGCCTGGTGCCGAGTGGATCTTCAAGATATTTGACTGATGACAATAGGCAGTGAACTCCTCGTTGTCAAATTGTGTTCCATGGTCTGTGATGAAGGCATGAGGAAGACCATATCGATAAATGATGTTCTTCCAAATAAATTGGTACACCTTGTCATATGTCATATCAATGAGAGGCTCAGCCTCAACCCATTTAGTAAAATAATCCACAGCGACCACGAGATACTTAAACCTTCCCTTGGTAGTCGACAGTGGCCCAACCAAATCTATTCCCCATATGGAAAATGGCCAAGGGGAAGTAATGGGTGTCAATAACGCTTGGGGAGTTCTTCAGATGGAGGAGAAGCGCTGACACTTATCACATTTCTTAGCATAGGCTATGCAATCAGCCCTCATCGTCGGCCAGTAGTATCCTTGAGTCATCATTCTTTGCAAAAGTGTCCGACCTTCTACATGGGCTCCATAGGACCCTTCATGGACCTCTTCAATCAAATCTTTCACCTCGGTGGGATGCACACATCTTTGCAAACCTGCTATAATTCCTCGTCTGTATAGAATACCATTAGTTAGTACATAACGAGCAGCTTTAAACTTCAGTTTCTTGGCTGCAAGTTTGTCAGTTGGTAATTCCCCTTTCTCAATATATGCCTTGATGGGATCTATCCATGATGACCCTAAATCGAGGGTATTAAAGTTTATCGTCAGATCTTCATCTATACTTCGACCAGCTAAAACTTCAATTGGGATTGTTCTTCTTAGCTCGATACGAGTAGCTGATGCTAATCGAGCTAAGGCGTCTGCCCTTGCATTCTCCATTCTTAGTATTCTGACCAGCTGAATAACAGCAAATTCCGACACCAATTCCTTCGCCTTTGCATGATATCTGATCATTAATTCTCCTTTGGTTACATATAATCCCATCATTTGATTTATGACCAATTGCGAGTCACTGAAAACAATAACTTGTTCTGTCCCCATGGTTTTTGCCAAACTAAGACCTGCAATCATGGCTTCATATTCAGCCTCATTATTCAAAGCTTTGAATTGGAAACGTAGGGCGTATTCCATGTCGACCTCATCCGAACTGTTCAAAACTATCCCCGCGCCACATCCTGTAGTGCAGGATGAACCATCCACATACAGACTCCATATAGGCAACTCGTCTTCAAATTGCTGATCTGACAGAGTTCCTCGGTGGAAAATTTGCTGCTTCCTTTCACCATCTCCTGATATTTCTTGCTGTTCGTCGATCATCTTTTCTTGCCCTTTTACCAGCCTAAGCTGGTCTGGGATTGAATTGATGATCCTGTAACATCTACTTGCCCTTTTACCAAGCTAAGTTGGTCTGGGCTTGCATTTGATGATCCTCTAACATCCACAGGTTGATCAGCGAGCAACTTTTGCTCCTCGGGGGTATCAGGATAGGTGAACTCTGCTACCGCTTGCCCTTTTAGTGATGATCTGGGTTCATAAACTATATCATATTCACCGAGTTCTATTGCCCATCACATCAATCTTCCTGACTTTTTTGGTTTATGAAGGGCTTGCCTCAATGGCATATCAGTATATACTACTATGATATGATCGTGGAAGTATGGCTTCATTCTTCTACTTGCCTCGATCAATGCTAGTGCCAATTTTTCCAGCCTTGGATATTTGATCTCTGCTCCTCGGAATGCCTTACATGTGCAGTAGATTGGTTTTTGTACTCCATTATCCATTCTTATCAATGCCGAATTAACTGCATTCTCGGACACTGCCAGATACAAGTATAACTTCAAGTCTTGGAAAGCCTTCTCAGATTCATCATTCCACGCAAAAGTTTTTCGGAGCGTTTTGAAGAATGGGAGACATCGATCAGTTGCTCGCGATACAAATATGTTGAGTGCTGCTACTCGTCCTGTAAGACTTTGCACCTCTTTCTTCGTCGTTGGGGACCGCAGCCCTAACAGAGCTTTGATCTTTTCAGGGTTAGCTTCAATGCCTCGCTGATTGACAATGTACCCGAGAAACATGCCTTCTCGTACTCTAAATATGAACTTTGTCGGGTTCAACTTCATTTGATATTTATCTAGTTGATCAAAGGTTTGGTTTAAGTCAACTAGATGATCAACAGCTTTCTTGCTCTTTGTCAGCATATCGTCAACATAGACTTCCATATTGTAACTGATTTGTTCTGCAAATACTTTGTTCATCAGCCGCTGATATGTTACACCTGCATTTTTTAAACCAAAAGGCATAACATTATAACAATAAGTTCCCCTAGGGGTAATGAAAGAAGTACTCTCCCTGTCTTCAGGTTTCATTTTAATCTGATTGTGACCAGAATAAGCATCCATGAAGCTCAGCAGCTCGTGTCCCGAGGTAGCATCCACTAGTTGATCAATTCGGGGCAGTGGAAAGTGATCCTTTGGGCATGCTTTGTTGAGGTCGGTGAAGTCTACACACATCCTCCATTTGTTGTTCTTATTTTTCACCATCACCACATTTGCTAACCAGTCTGGATATTTAACATCTTCAATAAAACAAGCTTTCTAGAGCTTCTCGACTTCCTCCTGTATAGCTTAATTCTTCTCGGGACTGAATACACTTCTTCTCTGCTTCATAGGCTTGATCTCCTTATTCACATTGAGTTCGTGACAAGAAATTTGGGTCTATCCCAGGCATATCCTCATGACTTCATGCAAAAGTTTGCTTTATGCTTCTTAGGAAAGTTATCAATTTCTTCTTTAGTGAGGCTTCCAACGACGAACCTACTTGAGTAGTTCGTTCAGGGTGCTCGTCGTCCAGGATGATGTTTTCAGTAGCTTCCACCACTTGACCTTTCACGAGTTGCGCCTCATCTCTAGGATCCAATGTTTCAATTTCTGCACCTTCATCCACTTGATAGGTGATGGTCTTTTTCCTTGATTCCTCCATTTCCTCTTGCTCGGCGGATGAATAATAGCATTCCCGAGCTACTTTCTGATCACCTTTCACAACTCCTACTCCAAAATTTGTTGGAAATTTTAGGCATTGATGTACCGTGGATGGTACAGCTTCAAACTTCTTCAATCCTACTCTTCCCATGATGATATTGTATGATGATTGAACATTCTTATCCATCACAAAGAAGCGTATTCTTTTTGTTCGACAAGCAGGCCACGTACCAATGAATATATCCAACTTGATCGTCCCAAGTGGAAATACTTTCTCTCCAGCAAAACTGAGGAGGGGTCTATGATAAGGCTCCAGTTGAGATAGCTTTAGATTTAAACTGTCGAAGCACGAGTAAAACATGATGACTGCCAAGCTACCATTGTCTACCAGTACTCTTGAAATCATTACGTCCTTCATCCTCATTTTAATCACCAATGGGTCATCATGAGGATATAGAACACCTGCGAGGTCGTTCTTTGAGAAACCAATGACCAATTTCTCTTTTTTCACCTTTCTCGGGCGATCCTCCTCAGCTAGATTTATTCTTTGAATGTATGAGCAAGCTTGAGCCTCACAGAGGTAAGATTTTCTCTCGGCAGTAAGGTCTCCTCCTCCTGCATCTCCACCTGTAATAACATTACAGTCAAATGACCCAAAGCGTATTGAAAATACCTCACGTTCTGGCTGCCTTGGTCTCTTGGGAAGATCGGGATCATCTTCTGGATCAACTTCATGGTCTCTCTTCTTGTTCTCTTCTGCTCGACGAGGAGATCTAGACCTCTCTCTTGCTCGGTCATTGTTTCTTCTATCATTCCTCCGATCAACATACTTTGCCAATTTTCCTCGTCTGGTGAGTGTTTCAATCTCATTCTGAAGAGCTATGCAATTTTTAGTCATATGACCATGATCTTTGTGAAACTCGCAATATTTTGCCTTATTTCTCCTTTTAGGGCCTGCCTTAATTTTTTCTGGCCAATTTAATTCCTCGTTGTTCTTGATTTCTTCTAGAACGTGATTGATGTCTTTCTTCAAAGGAGTATAATTATCAAATTTCTTCAATACTTCCCATGACGACCTTGTTCTTGAGTGTTTGTCACTACCATTGTTCTTATCCTCTTTCTTCTTAGCTTTATCACCTTCCACCTTGGTTTCTTTGGCATCCATATTCTTCTTCGCAGCCATAGCCTCCTCGGCATTCATGATCTTGGTCGCTTTTCCCATCAGATCTGACATGGTTCTAGGTGGATCTTTGGCCAAAGTGTAGTAAAACTTGTTGGGCAGTAGTCCACTCATCAAGGCGGTAATCGCTGTCTTTTCCTCATAATCAATGACTTCGAGCTTCTCATTATTAAAACGAGTTATATAATCTCTGGTACTTTCACCAGCTTTTTGTCTAACGCTTAACAAATGTGCTACTCGTTTAACTGGCTTTTCTCCAAAATAGAAATTCCCAATGAATAACTCGGCCAGTTGAAAGAAAGCTGAGATCTTACCCCGAGGAAGATTATTATACCATATTTGAGCAGATTCGGTAAGAGTTCCCAAGAATGCTCTGCATCTCATCTCATCTGGAACAGCGTAGATGTCAGCTACAGCTTGGTATTGTTTTATATGAAGGACAGGGTCTGTCTTTCCATCATATTTGGGGGTCACAACAGGTGCTTTGAACTTTGATGGTGTTGGAAAATCTATAATGGCTGGGACAAAAGGTGTTCCTTGAACAAAAGTTCATTGTAGAGGGTTATTGACTTTAGCCATTTCCCCTAATCTATCCTCCAGCCTCTGAATAGAGCCTTTCCACGCATCGTTTCCTTCCTCGGGACTGTTGGTTCGAGCAACTGATCGCGTTGATGTGGCTTCCTGGGATCTATCTTGACGAGCAGCTGGTCGCGACTGGGCAGATCCTTCCCTTAAGTCTGATGGTCGTCGAAAACTCCTCGATGCGGATCTAGGAGGAGTTCTGCTCCTCC
The DNA here is from genome assembly GCA_949130495.1 of Sambucus nigra. NCBI lineage: Eukaryota > Viridiplantae > Streptophyta > Magnoliopsida > Dipsacales > Adoxaceae > Sambucus > Sambucus nigra. The sequence continues at coordinate 59,175,740 of OX422218.1, read as the reverse complement.
TAGGACCTAATCGATCAAAAGGAGATACTCTGCTTAATCTTTCTAGTGCACTGGTCCTTTCTGGAGAGAGAGTGATACGTTATTCAGTATCTGTGGCTCGTACCGATGAAGTTCGTCCAGGTTGATAAGAAAAATCTTCAGACTCCTCAGTACGATATGAATCGGTACGCCTAGTACGCGAAGAAGGTAAACGAGTATTTCTTTGAATACTTCGCGATTCTGAAGGGGTTGGTGCACCGCCATGGAGGGTTCGTATGAGTTGTCGCGTAGTTTCTTGCATGACTGTTTGGCCCTGGGCCAGATTTGTCATTATTCCAGCCAGATCTGGAATATTTGGTGGAGCAGATGGATTTGGAGGGCTTCCAGCGTTTCGATTGCTGGGTTCTGGAATATCAGCCATTTGTGATGAATTGTTTTTAATGAAAAATGATATTACCAGTCGTTTCCCACAGACGGCGCCAATCTGTTGATGTAAAAAATTAGATTATATCTAATTATTTAATCACAGATAAATAAAATGAGATAAAGAACTTTTAAAGTGGTTCAGCCTTATAAGAATGGCCTACGTCCACTGTTTCTGTTATTGCTGACTGTTTGGGAATTCTCGATTATAAGTTTTCTCAAGAAATTACGGTCCCCTTACAATGAGGATAATACAATGTATTTATAGCCCTAAGGCTGTAATGTGAAAGGGTAATATATTTAATGCCCCTTAAGCGTATACATCTGTATGATAATAATAAGAATTTAATGAACAGTCAAACTGTTGGTTATCCTGCTATTAATGCTTTATTCGAGGTGCAGCTCGGACCGCCTAAGGTCCTCGGTACTCAAAAGTTCCTCGGTACTCCAAAGTTCCTCGGTACTCCAAAGTTCCTCGGAGAGTTCTTGTAGGTCAGAGCGTCTGAGTTGATCGGGGAAGCAGAGTTCCTCGGAGTCAAGGTGTTGTTCGTAAGTGTTTGTCGTTGTCACGTAGATTGCCACGTGTCTTCACCCAATTGAGCCATGTCAGCAGACTAAATTTGGTATCAGCAATGAGACCCAAACAAATCCTGGATATTTTAATATTGACAAATCATGAATACCGAAGTATTCAAACAAATCTGCTCTTAGGGCTATATTCGTATTTATATATGAAACAAATCATAAGTACACTCACCTCGATGGTTTAACTGGATTTTCCCTTGCCTTTATCCGGTATTTGTTCAATCATCTCTTCTTCCCTTCCTATCATTCTTACAATATTAGTATCATCATAAGAATATCAATAATCCAAAGAATGATTTAAACATAATTCAATCCATAAGCATCACATGATTCCATTCAAATCATTTATCACAAGTGAAGTTCCATCCAAATCCATGTTAATATATTTAACATATCCAAATCATAGGCCAAATATAAATTCATTTATCCTTGGTAATTCAATCCTTGTCTTATTAGTATTCCAATACAAAAGACGGTACATCATTTCAAGTCTCCTAGAGCAAGATATGCCCATTTCTTCACCACATAGCAAATCTGCCCTATAAGCTCTTTTATCGTTCATTCAACTTCCAGGAATTTCCATAATTTTTCTACACCATAAATTTATATGATATTTCACCCAACATCAGTAAACATATTGAACAATACAATATTTAAAATTTCATAATTTTCAGAGTTCATTTGCTATGTCAAGCAAAACATCGAACACATGGCGGACATACTTTCACCCTTAGGGAAGATTTCATACCTGAACTTAAAACTCTCACCAAAGACTCATTTATTGGTATTTTCACATAATGTTCTGATATGTCATACATATATGAGTCTAGGTTAATCTCCAATTGGAATCAATAAATTCCAATAAGTATAGAGAAATATATGGAAGTTTGAATAAACAAGGTTCTTAAACAAAACAATCTCAAGGGTTTACACATTCAAGTTTGCTTAAACTTGCATCTATCCATAAGTACACATCAAGACATGGAATTTAAGTAAAAAAATGATTATTTCAATCATTTAAATAAGTAATACAAAAAAATAAACAAGATTTATGGATGGAAATACCTTAGGGGCTTTTACGTAACTTTCTATGAATATTTCTTCAGTTTCTCCTCACACTCTCTTTCCTTAGGTTAAAACTCTCTTTCCTTAGGTTAAAACTCTTCCATGGATGAAATATGCTGAAGGAAGAGCTTAATTAAAGGGTTATAAGTCGGCATAAGGTCACCCCCCTTGTTCCAATCAAAATATAACATGTGGCATTATATAAAACAAAATATCATTTAAGGCTAAATGACTACTTTACCACCTGTTCGTAAAAAGACAATATCTTCCCACTCGGATGTCCATTTGATGAACCGTTTGTTTTATTATAAACCTTACTCATATATCTACAAATATCTAGTTTACACCTCAAGTTAATTGTTATGTCATAAAGGTCAAAACTAGCCTCCAACAGGAACATTCCTACCGAAAACTTTAAAATTTCACATTTGTAACTAATTCGATATTTCAAGCTTTATGAAGGCAGGATTAAACTAAACATAATGACTTAACATCATATATATTAATAACACACTACTCATATCACACAATCTAAGCATACTTTAAGCATATTTAATCATAATTATATTCGGGTTGTCACAATTCTCCCCCAGTTAGGAAATTTCGTCCCCGAAATTGACATACATTGGTTGTCTAAATCAAACAAATACGGATAACGCATTTTCATGCTATCCTCACTCTCCCATGTAGATTCTTCCATGGAATGCCTTCTCCACATAACCTTCATAAGTGGGATCACTTTTGATCTCAATATTTTTTCTTACTGGAATGATGTATTTGTATACTATTACGAATATGATCATAATGTTATGAATCTGAAATTGTTCATTTCGGTTTACCAAAATGGGAGGTTACTCCCCGATCCGAAATGGGGGAGATTTGTCTATTAATGACAAGGGGTTACTCCTCGACCAGGAATGGGGGAGAATTGTCTATTTAGACAGGATATGTGAATAATGATTCGGAAAAGTTGGTCATTCATTATGAATGAGCCGAATAAGTTAATACATAATTATAAGGACATAATTTATTGCATTTAAATTCATGCAGTAGTATAGAAGTGATGCATTCATTGGGCTATTTTGCTCATGGTTCCTATGTTCACATTTTTTTCAGGTAATGCGATGTCACTGCCAAATCTAGGAGGTTGAGTTGGGTTAGCCAGGAATGGGAGAAACATGGATTTTTTTTGTGCAAATGATGTAATTAAGTTTATTTATCCTTCAATAAAGTTTTTATGGGCATGAATACTCTTATGTTGTAAAATGGTTTTCATTTATATGGATTTACAATGATGACTCTGAAATTAGAACTTGTGTTTATGGTTTGGTTAAATTAATCATGGTTTGACTCACTTTGACTTTCAAACTTAATTATAAGTAACTGGGTTGGGGTGTGTCACTTGGAGTCTAATAGCACACGATGGATCCATCCGCGAGGTCTAGGCTTTGGGGATGTGGTTTATACGTATATAGTGAATGATATATATGTATGTATATATGAGATATTATGTGTACATTTATTTATAGCACGTGTGTAGGTATATTAGTAAATGTAGAAGTATACCTAGTGAGGGTAGCATATATTTAATTGATGGTGACTATTAGTGGCATGGGCTATGATTGCAGTTATTGTCTTAGTTAGATGTCACACCCCGCCTAATTCTGGCATCGGCCGCTACCAAAACTAAGCGGGGCGTGAGTCAATAAAATACCATTCTTAGCATGAGACAGATATGAGAAATAAATAAATCAATCCTCAAAATAAATAATTGAATCAAACTCAATTGATAACAACAAATGAACGATAAAAGATCCATCACATGCTAAACTCCAAATAATAAACTAATCTCCAATAATATAAAACTAAATAAAACCCATACAACTTTGGAATCGAATGGCCCAATCAAAACCATAAATTGTGTCTTAAAGTACATACGAAGGAATGGAAAACTAAACTAAATCAACACGCATAAGGTATAGCAACTCCAACTGCACCTCCAAACAAATCCTCAAATAACTCTATGCATCTTCTCCAATTACTAATTCCTGAAAAGTTAGTCAACGCACGAGGTCAGAGCCCCGAGCTTGAATACACACTACTCCCCTCAAATAGGATACTTGAATTCAGATAGTATCATTATACGCAATATATATCACAATAGAGTATTTTAGTTAAACGAGATAGTAAAACGCGATACATATAAAACCATCTACCCGCAGGAATCCCCATTTGAAAAAAGAACACACCAATACGATTTCAAATTCCCAAGTCCCGTGGAGTTAATCTTTAATTAATTAGCCCAAATTACCAAATTTCTCAATTATTTATGTTCTTACTTCAATAATTATTAGGTATGGCGGTCGTCCCGCCTCGGGTGATAATTCACCAAAATTCATTATAGCGATCCTCCCACCGCGGGTGATTTCTCCACCAAAATACACATCCCCTCGTCAAAATGCCGGCTGACCCATTTAAACTATCGAGCCTCGCTGATTGACAAGGTTCCACACATGACATGACATAAAATGCCGGCTGACCCATTCAAACTGTCGGCCCTCGCTGATTATGTTGCCAATATATATTAATTCTTGTCTTATTATCTTAGGTATTAATCCACAATTTTCTCATATTCACAATTTCAAATTACCCCACCTTTTTATCGATGTGAGATCCTCAAAATACCCCCTACTCCCATACCTAAGGGTCCCCAAGTTATCAGTACGTCATATCCTATGTATAGGATGAAATTATAACATAAGCCTCGACCTAGTCTCATGCCTAGGCTAGCGTAACGACGATAAAATATCAAAAATCAGCCCACCCCCAAAATGATAAACACGCGATAATCTACCCTCAGTAATCCCATACCTAGAAGGCATAAGTCATCAAAAGGTCTACCCACTAGTCCCATACCTACAAGGCATCCTAAAATATAGGGAGAGCATAAATACCCAACAACCCGTTGTCACAAAGGCAATTAATAAAACCAACAAGTCACATAAATATGCACAATTAATCAATGTACCAAACTACACATGATAGCCCAATTCAATTAAATCTTAATTTAATTATCACATCGGCAAAAAACCCAATTAATCTCATTTAATTATTTTAAATTAAATACACCGAGATTACATCATTAACACATCATATTTCCAATTTCATCATCTTAACACAAATCACGTGAGTTATACGCCCCCAAATCAATTATACAAGACTAGGGTTTGTCTACATGCAACCTACACAAACAAAACCCAAAATTCACTCATGAATCCTATACACCCAAGGGTTATGAATATTATTCATATTAAGAGATTTCATAAAAACAACCCCAAGTTTTATGTGTCCACTTTCTCTAATTAGATTCCTAATTTATTTTAAGAAAAACATGAGATTAAAGTTTATGCAACACTTAAAACGCATAATACTAAAGGAAATGAATAGAGTATTCATGTTTGTGATCAGTTGGACAAAAATATTAGTAGAAGGTTGAACTCCTCTTGAGAAAACACCAAATAAGCCTTCTAATTTAAGGTTAAAATCTTGAATAAGTTTGGGGCTATGGTTTGTATATGAAAGCGAGTAATTTTGGAGAGGTATTCTGGTTGAAAAGTTTGAGAAAAAGTGATTGGAGAAGTCAAGCCACGAATTAGTTGATATATAAAGGATTAAGAGTTTGATTAAGAAAAGAGTTCTAATCAGATACAAACACTCGAAAAATCATTACAGACGATCGGATCGTCAGAATGGCTTAAAATTTTAGTATCCGGTAGCGAACGGCGAGAAGGGACTGTTGTGAAATATTCAGCTCGATCGGACGATCGAATTTCTAAAAATATTATTTTTTTCTAGAGAGTTTTATGTTTTGAGGACTCTTCTATATAATAAAAATTCAATTAAAACTCCATTTTAATTCCGATTCCAATTCCGTTTGAAAATTTATTTTTCAAATATAAAAACCGACACTTTAAATTATAAAATCCAAAATTTCATATTTCTCCGATTTTCAAAATTAATTTAAAATTTCCATTTAAAAAATCCGGGTTGTTAAATACTTCCCCATTAGTCAAGAATTTCATCCTCGAAATTAGACAAAGAATACACATCAACGCGTAAATCTCACAAAAGAAAATAAGGCTCATATATGCCTACCCGTAGAATGCCATAATTGGGCACCCATACAACCAATCCTACGCACACCTACCCCACGAATAATAAAATAATATATATATATATATATCCTATATACATCTGCATAACTATGAAAATAACGGTGTACCACACGCTCTCACAAATCCCCACTCGATCCTATATCCGAAAGTCATCAAAATGATAAGAACCTCAAATTAAACCTCAACATAAAAAATTGATACATACGATACCTAACATCTACACTAAAATCTCTAAAATAATTATCGTCTCCAAAATTCATTTTAAGGATCCTCACATTAAGCTTGCTAATTCTATACTCAATGCCTAAAACGTCCTTAGCACAAAGATTCACATCTCCAAGAAACACATCTAACACGTATGCTAGATCCTCTACCTTAAGGAGTACGAAACTACAAAGGGAATCAAAGATCGGCAACGCAGAAGCTAAACGAACTCATAACCTACGAGACCTAAGACCATGCTCTGATACCATCTGTAGCACCCCGCCCGCCCGGGGTGGCGAACGGAGCGCTACTGTTGATAAAAACTATACTAATCCACAAATAACCAGGTATAGAGCATCTAAAACAAATCCCTCAATATAAAAAAAAGAATCCACTAATATCAATCTCTTCAAATTAAATACAACCAATAATCTCTCGAAATAATACAACTATCTATCTCGAAACAAAATAAATCCCCAATGCTCTATACATAAAAAATACAATCTTTCAACTTGTATTCTCGAATAATCTTCCCAAAATAATCCACGCTAAAATCAAATCCAAAGCGCCCAAAATCCGCGCTGACCTGCCATTAAAAGAAAATATGGGGAAGTACACAATACGATAGGAAAGATGCTCAACAAATATTAGCGGTGAATAAAGCGTAAAAATACGAGTACGAATATTCAAATCAAATGCGAATCTCAAAAGCATTTTTATCAATATAATTTCTCAACAACATATTAGCCGAGTCACCAAGCCTCACCATACCGCTCCATACTTTATCAAGTAGCCGGATCAGGAATCTTGGTGGGTGCCCAACATCAGTGCCATATTAAAATCTCATGACAACATGCCTAACACAATAATAATACCACATGAATAGAAATTATATTCCAACAATAATTTCAAGATTCCAATTGAATTTAGTAATTCAAATATGAGTCAATAATCACATGAAATCAAAGGGAGTAACACTCGCGAGATTAAGGAACATATTGTGTAAAACCCCATACCTTAAACCATCACAAGAATCATCACATAATAATCAACCTCTAAATCTCATCGCACCATTACACTCTTCTCGCGAAAATAATCAAATCTCGTTCTAGCCCAAACTCGAGAAAACACCAAATAAGCCTTCTAATCTAAGGTTAAAATTTTGAATAAGTTTGGGGCTATGGTTTGTAGACGAAAGAGAGAAATTTTGGAGGGGTATTCAGGTTGAAAAGTTTGAGAAAAAGTGATTTGAAAAGCCAAGCAACGAATTAGTTGATATCTAGAGGATTAAGAGTTTGATTAAGAAAAGAGTTTTAATCAGATACAAACACTCGAAAAATCATTATAGACGATCAGACCGTCAAAAAGGCTTGAAATTTTAGTATCCGGTAGTGAACGGTGAGAAGGGACTGTTGTGAAAAATTCAGCTCGATCGGACGTCCGGATTTCTAAAAATATTTTTTTTTCTAGAGAGTTTTATGTTTTGAGGACTCTTCTATATAATAAAAATTCAATTAAAACTCCATTTTAATTTCGATTCCAATTCCAATTCCGTTTGAAAATTTATTTTTCAAATATAAAAACCAACATTTTAAATTATAAAATTTATAAAATCCAAATTTTCATTTTTCTCGGATTTCCAAAATTAATTTAAAAATTCCCATTTAAAAAATCCGGGTTGTTAAATACTTCCTCACTAGCAAATAATTTCATCCTCGAAATTAGACGAATCTTACACATCAAATCGTAAATCTCACAAAAGAAAATAATGCTCATATATGCCTACCCGTAGAATGCAATAATTGAGCCCCCATACACCCAATCTTACGCGCACCTACCCCACGAACAACGAAATAATATATATATCCTATATACATATGCATAACTATGAAAATAACGGCGTACCACACGCTCTCACAAATACCCTCTCGATCCTATATCCGAAAGTCATCAAAATGCTAACATCCTCAAATTAAACCTCAACATAAAAAATCGAGACATACGATACCTAACATCTGCACTAAAATCTCTAAAATAATTATCGTCTCCAAAATTCATTTTAAGGATCCTCACATTAAGCTTACTAATTCTAAACTCAATGCCTACAACGTCCTTAGCACAAAGCTTCACACCTAACACATCTAACACGTATGCTAGACCCTCTGCCTTAAGGAGTATGAAACAACAAATGGAATCAAAGATCGGCAACGTGGAAGCTAAACGAACTCGTAACCTACGAGATCTAAGACCATGCTCTGATACCATTCTGTAGCACCCCGCCCGCCCGGGAAGAGCGAACGAAGTGCTACTGTCGATAAAAACTATACTAATCCACAAATAACCAGGTCTAGAGCATTTAAAACAAATCCCGCAATATAAAAAAAAGAATCCACTAATCTCAATCTCTTCAAATTAAATATAACAAATAATCTCTCGAAATAATACAACTATCTATCTCGAAACAAAATAAATCTCCAATGCTCTATATATAAAAAAATACAATCTTTCAACTTGTATTCTCGAATAATCTTCCCAAAATAATCCACGCTAAAATCAAATCCAAAGCGCCCAAAATCTGCGCTGACCTGGCATTAAAAGAAAATATGGGGAAGTACACAATACGATAGGAAAGATGCTCAACAAATATTAGCGGTGAATAAAGCGTAACAATACGAGTACGAATATTCAAATCAAATGCGAATCTCAAAAGCTTTTTTATCAATATAATTTCTCAACAACACATTAACCGAGTTACCAAGCCTCACCATACCGCGCCATACTTTATCAAGTAGCCGGATCAGGAATCTTGGTGGGTGCCCAACATCAGTGCCATATTAAAATCTCATGACAACATTCCCAACACAATAATAATACCACATTAATCAAAATTAGATTCCAACAATAATTTCTAGATTCCAATTGAATTTAGCAATTTCAATATGAGTCAATAATCACATGAAATCAAAGGGAGTAACACTCGCGAGATTTAGGAGCATATTGTGTAAAACCCCATATCTTAAACCATCACAAGAATCATCACATAATAATCAACCTCTAAATATAATCGCACCATCACGTTCTTTTCGCGAAAATAATCAAATATCGTTCTAGCCCAAACTCGAGAAAACACCAAATAAGCCTTCTAATCTAAGGTTAAAATCTTGGATAAGTTTGGGGCTATGGTTGGTAGATGAAAGGGAGTAATTTTGGAGAGGCCTTCTGGTTGAAAAGTTTGAAAAAAAGTGATTTGAAAAGCCAAGCCACGAATTAGTTGATATATAAAGGATTAAGAGTTTGATTGAGAAAAGAGTTCTAATCACATACAAACACTCGGAAAATCATTACAGACGATCGGACTGTCATATTGATTTGAAATTTTAGTATCTGGTAGCGAGCGGCGAGAAGGGACTTCTGTGAAAACTTCAGCTCGACTGGACGATCGAATTTCTAAAAAAATTATTTTTTTCTAGAGAGTTTATGTTTTGAGGACTCTTCTATATAATAAAAATTCAATTAAAACTCCATTTTAATTCCGATTCCAATTCCGTTTGAAAATTTATTTTTCAAATATAAAAACCAACACTTTAAATTGTAAAATTTATAAAATCCAAAATTTCATTTTTCTCCAATTTCCAAAATTAATTTAAAAATTTCCATTTAAAAAATCTGGGTTGTTAAATTAGACTGGGTAGAATGATCAGGATAATAAAATGAATGCGTTAGGTTTGCACTATAGATGAGATGTGAATATATATCTCATGTGAGTGCGACTGATAAATTAATCATGATGGTAATACACTACATATTTTATTTAAATCTTTTAATTACTTGAAAAAAGTTTCAAATGTTTTTTCTGCTTTGACTTGCAAGAAAATGTATATTTTGTTTCAAATTCAGGTTTGTAAAAGCAAGGTTATACTCTTTTATGCCATTACAAGAAATAGTTGTGGATGCTGCAAGATTGATTATAGTCGCTTCAGTTCATTTATATCAAGATAGGATTCAGTTTCAGCATTTTCTTTTGGGCGTATTTCTCGTAGTTGGATATGACATTTCATATATGTCTGATTTATTTTTTCTCAGTATTCATTACGTTAAATTATTTATTATGGGAATCGATGGTTTATTCGATTTACGTTATTTATATTCATTCTTGTGAGTTATCTTGTCATTTCATTGGTGTATAGTTTTATTAGTTTTATATTTATATTCTTTGTTGCGATAATGATGCTAAGAATGAAATCAAATTGAATTCCCACTTAATGTTAATAAAGGCTTGATCAACCGGTATTAGAATAAGTAGGGTGTCATGGTCGGTTATAGCCCAAAGTGCTGGGAACACGCGGTGTGGAGAGTTATCATGCGATCACCTCATGTGAACCATCTATGTGTTTCCATGAGCACATGAGTTGCAAATGTGGGAAAAATAAGGAAATACCATTCCAACATGGGCATTGGACTCCCATTAGATAAACATTGCAATTGTTCCCGATATCCTTAAGTATTGTGATGCTGATTATACTCTAGAGATGCAACTATTCAAGAAGAGATGGAGAGAGGGTGGTGAGGGAGAGAGGAAGATCTTGTATAACAAGCGTAAGGGATATTGACCCACAATAAAAGAAATAATTAAATATTGAACCCTAAATAATTATGAATGCAATGAAAGAAGAAAGGATACGAGATGTATGTGGTTCGATAAGGAGATCGACCTACATCAACGGGGAAAAGAGGGAGGGAGATTGGTTTATTATTTAGGAAGAACAATGGCGATTGGAGTGCTAGGGTAGCTAGCTGAGAGTCTAAGTCACCACGTACATGTTATAATTAAAGTTCTCATAATGGCTAAGGTCTCCCTTATTTATAAGCTTAAGGATCCTCTTCCTCTAGGTCTCTTCATGTCTATTTTAATTCATAAATTTGAGTCCTATAAGGACTGGTCTTCTAACTCAATAGTGTGATCTTCCTATATTTAGACTTATTTCCTATATATTCATGGTCTTACAATATTTGTCACATGATATCCACGTGAAACAAATTTGTCTTTTCTCCCTTAAACTTCCTCAAGATTGGGGTGATCGACCAACGTGTTATTTGGCCCAACCTTGTTTATAAGTTGTTAGCCACGTGTTATTAAAATAATTATTTTGATATATTCCCCAATCTTATACATGACTATTCCATGGTCCACACAATGGGGATTCAATAATTTTTTTGGGAATCATTTTTCATGTACTTCAACCCTTAGGCTACACAACCTAACATCACTTCACTAATAATGATGGCGTGTGAGCACGTGGTGGTCTATTTTAAATGCCGGGTGGTGGTTGATTTGACTGTAGGAAGAAGGTATAAGCCCCCCTAAGACTTATACATTGTTATTCCAACATCTATAGAGGTATCCTTTCCCTAAATATCTCTCTAGAGTTTTAAGCTACCGAAAATATTTTTTCTTGTCTTCTTTTTTCTTTTTCTCAATTTCACCATGTATAGGCATGGTAGAAAGTATGAGTTGTTTCTAACTGATATTTTTTTTGAGAATTTTCATGAAAAATATGGAATCCCTAATAATGTCAACATAAGGTTGTCTCCAGAGGAAGAAGATATCACAGATCTTCCCTCTTGAGAGGTAGCTTTTATAACGATTGTCATATTAGAAGGGGTTTCATTTCCCCTTCATCCATTATTGGTGAGAATACTTCTTTATTAAGGGATACTCATAGCTCAAGCAAACTGTAGCTTTTACCAAATTATGGTGGGTATAATAGCCATCAACTAAATTTTAAGGTCAAACCCGGGTCTTGAGGAAATTATGTATTGCTAGCACTTGAGGGCTTTGCCAAGCTCAAATATGTACAATTTCTAGTCCAGGGAAAAATCTCACAATTTAGTTACATATTTTCCTGGATCACAAAAGAATGCTAATAAGAATATCCTTGTTCTCTCTGCGGAATTATATGGTGAAAATTACGATGGTCATAGGGTTCCTTCCATAAATGGGGCACCTGGTAGGGTGTCAAGTTGTTTTCATTTTATCTAAGTACTTAAATATTTTTACTAGACAACTTAATTTTTATGCAGATGGTTTCTAAAATACAAAGGTTTTCGATTATCAGGTTAATCTTGAAGATTTCGAGAAGGTTTGGAAGCGTCAAATCCCTAAGGGTGTTCATCAACATTAGAGTGTGGCTCATATTTTTCTCGATTACTCCTTGACCGTTCAGCCACTCAAAAACTTCACAATCATTCCTGATGTTTTGGTTGCTGATTATTCCACCGTTGGCAATAAATCCATTCCAACTAACACCCCTATCCCTAGTGAGACTGCGAGGAGGGTTTGCTTTGGAGAATCTTCCCCATATGTCATTTCAAAAAACTATAATTCTAACTAGGAAGAGAAATTTGAAGAAGAAATTGAGTCGTTCTTTAACGATCTTGACCTGCTCTTTACCTACGATGACAACATCTCTAGTCATCCTTGGGAGGAAGTTAAAGAAGAAGAAAACCTTAGCGAAAAGACCTTTCATTCCATCCAGTCTTTGTGACTTGGAAGACCTGTCTAGTAGACAGAGAAGGTCGGTCGATGTGGAAGTTGCCATTAATAAACTTAGAAAACATAATTCTGACAATAACCACGCCGAATCAAATGATGCTAAGAGGAAGAAGAAATTAACCACTCTCAAGTAAAAGGAGTCCTACGAGATGAAACACTGGAGTTAAGAGGCCAGACAAACTAACAAAAATAGGATGAAAAAAAATCAAATAGGTGCTCCGCCTGCCCTAACTGCTATTTCCATCGAACCTGTGATAATTAATTAACCTCAAGAATGACAAGGAAAATAATCAAGGAACCCTCCCCCCAAGGTAATTTGACTCTCCCTTGGGAGGTCTCTTTTCACGAAGCAAAAAATCTAGTAATAAGACAATTTGACCCATAAGGATTTATAAGTTGCGTACCCCATTTCTCAAACGGAGATGACTCCATCTAATATGCTTGATCTGAGGGCTTCACCTCGGAGAGGCACCATAAGGATGACTTGTGTAACAATGTCCTTGTAAATTACATACCTTCTTATTTTTTTTATGTGCCAAAGTTTATTTTTAACTTTTTTCCTCTTTTATGTGAAGAGTATGTAGGTCGCTCGGGAACTCGCAGTCCAAGTTGATCTCAGCCGAAAGAATAGTAATCAACTAACGAAGTATAACACCTTAATGGATAGCTTGTCAGCCAATGAAAGGATTTGGGTGACCTCAACATGAAGTTAAAGGTTGAGGAATATGCCAAGGAAAAAGCAGTGGAGGAAGCCGAGCTAACACAAAATGAGTTTAATAGGATGGACATTGAACTATCTAATTTATGGACCTTCTTTCAATGCAAGGTTCTTCAAAAGCTAATCCTTCAGAGGAAAAAATATGTAATCGATCGGTCCTGAGAGGAAAATTTGGATAGGGCCTACAATGAAGGATATGAGCTAGCGGTCCATGAGATTGCCTCACAACTGGACTGCTATGAGTTCGACTCTTTCAACAGGGTTGGGGAGCCGACCTGCAGAGAGGAAATGTTGGTGAGAATGATTTGGTTTAAGCCGAACACCTATCCTTGGTGAATCCTTTGGAGAGTGTCCCTGTGGAAGATCCCCCAATTGCTGATATTCTAATAACCCAGGCGTTCATCAATCTGGCCTACCTATTGCAGCTGATCTCAGGGAGACTACCTTCAACCTTTAGTTTTTTCTATTTTATGTAATTTTCGTTTTAACCCTTAGTGGTATCTCTTTTGTAGGCATGTGGACGTTTTGTTTATTAATGAAAAACGGTGTTCTCATTTCATTTGATCTTTTGTCGTGCACTCAACATAGTGAGGGTGTTTGTTTTTTCTAATTGTGGTGTTTTACTTTGTGCTTTCAGACCATGTTTGGCATTTTCCTAGTTTTATTTGTCTTCCTAGGATTTCTTTTCCCCTAACATAAAAATAAATAGTTCATTTTCACTTGTTCTTCCTGGTCGGCCTATATCACTTGAATTTGATCCTTGCTTATTTTAGGCCGAGTTTTTGAGATCGACTTATATTAAGGGGAACATTATTGGGAGGTTTAGTGTTAGACCTGGGCGATGTATTCAATTTTATGCTCATTTGAGGTCAACCATAACCAATGAATGATATGTCTAATCCCACGTTGACCTTAAGTAAACGACGCTAAATTTCAGTTCAACCATAAGTAAATGATATGCCTAAGTTAGGCCGATCTACAATATATCAAGTGGGCTTTTGCCTATTCTAGGATGATCTACCTCTGTTAATTCCACTTTTTAAGTTGGTTTTTGCCTTTTCTAAGTCGATCTACCTTAGGTCATACCACTTTTCAAGTGGGTTTTAGTGCCAAATGTAGGGGACCAACTCATGTTTGAGTTTCACTATGCAGTTCTTACGTGGGTTTTTGCCTCATTTAGGCCAGTCTACCTTAGATCATACCACTTATCAAGTGGATTTTCCCCTATTCTAGTTCAATCTAGTTTATATCACACCACTTCTCAAGTGGGTTTTGGTGCCAAATGTAGGCAACATACTTACGTTTGAGTTGTACCACGCAGTACGTGAATTTTTGCCAAATTACTAGGTGGACGACCTTTTTATTAGTCGTACCACTGGTTGTGTGGGTTTAAATAAAAGGAAGGTTTGAGACAAAGATTTGGAATAATTTTAATAACTAACTGTCAATCGTTTTATTGTGCATAAAGAAAAAAATAATGCCTTTGACTTTTTATCTAATGAGTGGTAAAACTTCTTAAGGTTCATGGCATTTCATGACGTTGGATCTAATCTTCCATTTAATTCTCCTAAATGATATGATCCTCCACCCCTTTTGAGACTATTTGGTAGGGTCCTTTCCAGTTTAGTACAAGTTTACCATCTGATGGATTCTTGGCTGCAGGTAGCATATTTTCGATCACCAATTCACCAACTTGGAATTCTTCGACCTTGACCTTCTTGTCATGTTGTCTTTCCAAATCTTGTTGGTAGGTGGCCAAATGTATCAGAGCTTGTTTCTTTATTTCTTCAGCTAGATCTAACTCATGAGCTGCTCGATAATCATTATTTCCATCTTTAAAGATCTCTGATCTAAGCGTTGGAAGCTCGATCTCCAAAGGGATGACAATATCCATACCACATGCAAAGGAGTATGGAGTCTCTTTTACTGACTTTTTTGGTGTTGTTCTGTATTTCCAAACAATGGAGGGAAGTTCATCCACCTATCGTCCTTTGGCATTTTATAATCGGTGTTTGATTCTTTATCAACGAGTTTTGTTGGTTATCTTTGCCTATCCATTGCACTGGGGGAAGACTACCGATGCATAGGAGATTTTGACTCCTTATTTTACACAAAAATCATGGAAGGAGTTGTTATCAAACTGCATTCCATTATTGATAACTAGTGCTCTTGGGATTACAAATTGTGTGATGAGGTTCCTCCAAATGAATCTCCTGGCATCTGCCTCTGTGATACAGTTGAGTGGTACAGTCTTAACCCACTTTGAGAAGTAGTCAATTGCCATTATTAGATATCTTATATTCCCTAGTGTAGCAGGTAATGGTCCCACTATGTCCATGATCCATAGAGAAAAAGGCCATGGAGTGGTGAGGGAATTCAGATCTCCCACAATCTACTTAATGATCGGCCAAAACTACTGGCACTTGGAGCACTTTTGGACAAACTTCACCACATCCTTTTGCATGAAGGGCCACCAATATCCTTAGGAGATCACCTCATAGAAGAGTGATCTCCCACCCGTGTGTGCTCCGTAGCTTCCTTTATGAATTTCACTTAATTGGCCTTCTACTTGATTTGGGTGAACAAACTTTAATGAAGGGACGATGAATGATTGTCGATACAGTTTACCCTTGGAGTTAAGGAAAAAATTAGTTGACCTGATCCTTAACTTGTGTTCCTATTTACCATTTAGGAGAGCTTGCTGGTCCTTAAGTAGAATGAGATGGGATCCATCAAATATGAAACTAAATGCACTTGGAGAATGTAAAGGTCTTTATCTGGTTCTTTAATGCCCGTTCGGTCTATGTATTTCACTTAAATCACCCTTTTTAGGCTAGTATCGATAACTGAAGTTAGAGTGGGAAGGGCATCTGCATGGCTATTGCCATTTCTTAGGAGTTGCTCCATTGAGGAATACTTGAACAATTGAAGAAGATCTCTTGCTTTATTCTTGTAAGCAATAATTTTGGAGTCCCTGGCCTCGTATTTCCATTAAGCTAATTTGTGATTAGTCTGGAGTCACAATATACATCAATGTGGCAAGAATCTAGATTGATTGGCCTACTGAGACCATGCACCAATGCCTTATATTCTACCTCATTATTTAAGCCTTTGAATACCAATCTAATGGCTTGCTAAATAAGACTTCCTTGAAATGTCACAATCTATCCCAACTAGTGTGACCCTCTCATTTGATGTGTAATCCACGAAGAACTTCCAAGTTTGTTCATTCTCGTAGACTGCCAATGATTTTAGGATGGGATTTGACTTTTTATCCTCACCTCTTGGTGATATTGAAAATGTTGCTATGAAGTCTCCTAAGACTTGAACCTTGACCGTTGTCCTAGGTTCATACCCTATGTCAAACTGTGCCAACTCTAGGGACCACTCAGTCATTTTATATGAATGTGTTCAGGAAATTTTTAATTTGAAGAGACAATTAACTCAGCAATTAAAAGATCACATATCTCATTCTCGGGCCCAGGATCATTAAAGGATAAGACCTCTCTCTCTCCAAGAAATCATGATTCATATAAAACTGGGAGGGTATCTCATTTAAAGATCCCTCACACAATGCACCATAACCAACGACAAGACAACTATTCCCCTGGGAGAAATTTCACCAAATGTTGTCACCATTAGTTCAAACCCATTGGGTCAATGCAAAGTATTAAACCTGCCCATCCAGATGCACCGCCAGACAGAGTAAGGATCGACAAAATCAGGGGGCTCACCTAGAAAGATTTGGAAGGAAGATTGAGCCCGAATTAGACTCGAACTCCTAAGGACCTAGTGTAAGAGAAAGATTTTATAACTATTCATAGGTTAGTTATTTTGGCATATCCCATTACTAATTGCAGTTTCAAACCAAATACTACATTGGCATATGCTTCCACGATCATTTGAAGACTTGTTAGTGACCGAGCATCATTTTTGAAACTCAAGCCAGTGGATTTTTCAACAACTCAATATGGAGGTATAAGGACTTTGTGTTTTCGATTTTCTCAATCAATTATATTCTGGGATGTCTTATATTTATTCGAGGAAGTTTTTTCATAAAAGGATTTTAAAAATAAAAACTTTTTTACTTTTTGTTCGTTGGAACAAGATTTTCATCTTATTAGAAGAATATTTGGTTCTTGCTCGAACGAGGTTCAATTTTGTTGGAACGAAGTGCTAATTCTTTTAGAACGAACTTCTAACAAGCATCTAATGAAGTCGTCTATGTTTGATAGAATAACTCTCGTTGGAAGTTCGTTGGATGGTCAATTAAATTACATAAGCGTTTCGTTCGAATGATATTGGATCTTATTAGAATGAAACAGTGTTTTTAATCAAATGAGGTGACATTTTCATTCAAACAAAACCGTCGCTTTGAAATTCTTATTTTATTATAAAAAAATTATTTTAGTCAATTTTTATAACTTTTTTGGCAAAAATCATTTGCAATACCAGCACCAAAAGTTTTCCTCTTTCTGTTTGTTAGAAATAATTTTATTTTCCAAATCATATGTCCCTTAATATGATTTGTTGAATTTTCATCAAACCCAATTTCCATACACAACATAAAACCCATGCAGAGGTTTTTCTACGGCTGATTTGTGGAGTTGCGACTCTACAACTAAAGAAGAAAGGATTTTGCATCTTGAGGCTGATCGAAGTATACCGAGGGAATATCTGCTTCCTGTGGATAGTTCTAGAATGTGCTATGTCTTTTGAAGATTTAAAGACCTATGAATTATACTTATTGAAGCTCTAAGTAGTCTATAATTCATGGAGTCTGTCAGACTCTCCAATAGTATTGAAATCTAGGTTTTTCCAGAAAGGGATTTTTCCTCAAAACTTCTTCTTTGGGGTTGGATTGATTGTGTGGCTTGGTATATTTAATTTAGACTCTATCTTGCATGCACAACTAATTATAATCAAGATAAAATTTGGTTTAAAAATTAGATCTTTATGTATGTGACCCAAGATACAAGAGATTCCATATAGCCCCGCATTTTCAAATTAGTGTCAGAGAGGATTGCACTAATTCATTATGCATCTTTAAATTGGGTCCATATGGATAATTTTTATAATAGGGTTCCTATTTTTTATCTGTCAAATTATAATTATTGGAAAGCTACAGGTCTTTCCTCATAAATGTTGGCCGGATGGGAAGTATCTATTCCTTCTGGTCGCTCAGTCGGCGGTGTGTGGTATCGATGGCTGGTCTTTGATCTCCGAGGAGATCTCCCCCTTGACCTAGAATGTGATGGACTGGAAGGAAGACTAATAGGAGTGTGGTCCCTCCTAATGACATGTATCTCAGAGTTCACACTATTCCTCACATGCATATGGTGACACTGATTTGTACTTATGATGATTGTTGGCATAAGTGACTTTGATAATGGCGAGAACTTAGAGTTTCCCATAAAATGTGCCTTTGCACTAATAAATTTTGTGTAGTATGTGCTTGTTATTTCCCTCATTGATTTTGACTTAAGGAAGTTTCTAATTAAAAAGTTTTCATTTTACTACACAAAAATTCAGGAGTCATTTTAGGATAAGCCATTTCATTTATAACATGTTTCTTCATATCAAACTATGAGGTAATGACCTAAGTACCCTAGCACATATTTTAGAATCAGCAGAGAAAATGCCATTTCCATGTGATTGATTAACTATGTCTTGTAATATAAGATAAAATCATCAATTTTTTTTTATCATTCTACATAAACATATAGTTATACATGTGTACCAAAGTTTTGACTTGGTCTTTTTAACCCTAGTGTCACCCTTACGGGTAGACATTAAAATGTCCCAAGTTGCCTTAGATGTAGGGAAGGCTGAGATTCTTTTGAACTCAGACGCACTCGTGGCTTGAAAAATGGCATTTCTGCCTTTGTTGTTGTTTTGCAAATTTTGTTTCTCCCGTTTATTCCATTCAGAGTGGGATTTAAAAAAAAATATTTAAGCAGCACCTTCACCAAAAGGTTTGGTAGGTATAGTAAAAGAAGTTTCGACCATATTACATACCTAATCTCCTAACTTTTGGATATGTTCAACCATTCTTACTTTTCAATAAGTAAAGTTTACATTACCAAACATAAGAGGATGTACAGAACTACCATTGCAGTTTTCCATTTAAAATAAGTTTTAAAAGACTTCGAGATCTTAAAGAGTAAAAAATCTTTTAAAGAAAAGTATCCAGGATGCTCTGGTACCACTTGAAAAATCATATAATATACAAAAGTGTAAAGATTAATGAAATTCTCTGTTAACTCTTTGATAAAACCCTTTTAAACTTCAACGATTGTATACATACACTTATAAAAAAATTGTACTATTTGGTGTGATGTTAAAGGTAACGAAATATAAATTTAAAATATAACGATATGAGGAGAAGCAAAAAATAACATGATAGTTAGTTAGCGAGGAAACAAGCATAATAGAAAAACCCGTATCTTTTAGTACTAAGGCAACACACATACCGAAGTCCACTATAACAACTGTTTGAGTACAAATTACAAAACATAATGTGTAAATGAATTAATAAAACCAATACACTCAGTACACCAAGGCTAGTACAAAGCAACCCCACAACTACTGAAATTTTATAAAACACAACAAATGGTGAAACTAAGAAGAACATACAAACAGAGCTTCACACTCAAGCCTAGATTATTAGTGAAGATCAACAAAAGCAAGTTCCAAATGTTTTTAGTTTTATCAAAACAACTAAAAGTTTCAAACCCTAAAGACTAGATAAAAAAAGGTCCTGCTTTAGGGATTAAATTTTACACAATAATAAAAACCTAAGAATCAATTTTGTGTAAGATAGAAATTTGAGATTATTAGGTTTAAAAAAACAACAGGATTTATACAAAACTCAGACAAAATAATTATGCTTTAACGATATAGTATATCTAAATAAGAAATAAGTTCCAAAACTAGATTTGGTAAAACATGTAAATTACACAGTGTTTTAGAAAAACAAGTTCAAATCAAATAGATCTTACAGTTAGGATAAAACTAGTTTAAGGTTTAAAATAAATGAAGTTTGGTTTAATAAGAGATGTACCAGTTTAATCACACAAAAACTCAAACTCTTATACTGTAGTTTATATACCAAGTTATGATTTCAGGAAAAACTTAGTTTAGTTCTAAAAAGAAGTTTTAACGATTGAACATGCAAAACTAAATAACATGTATATATATATATATATATATATATATATATATATATATATATATATATATATATATATATATATAGAGAGAGAGAGAGAGAGAGAGAGAGAGAGAGAGTTATACCAAGTTTACATACCGTAGGCTCGGACCCATTTTTTAAAATGATTTTGAGTTGAATTTTTTTATATGGTATTTAAACATTTCGGAGGACCCACATAAAAAAATCATCTCAAAATAACCTTTTTTACTATTTTTAAAAAATCGGTCAATCTTTCAAAGCTTTTAAAGCACTTAAAAAGCTATGAAAGTTTGACCGATTTTTTAAAAATAGCAAAAAATATTAATTTGAGTTGTTTTTTTATATGTGTCCATAAAAATGTTTAAATACCACTATTATATACGTATGAATATAAAAAAATAATCACACCCGTGTTGCGTATAATAACCATCCTTCCGAGTAATAACTCACCGGATGCTTGTCTCTACAACGCTTTCATATCCCAGTACGCTCACTCTAACCCGGTTACCACAAGTCGGACTAGCTCACACCAAACTTTGGTATAAATATCGCAAATGTAGTGGAGGTGGTCATATGTCCTCCTCGAGAGATAGACCGAATCATACACAAAACGTCTCACCTCGAAAATAAATCACACAATAAAATACCAGACAATATGACATGGGAACTATACTCTCCCTCTATTCACTATTTAGGGGATTTACCGACAACGCGCAACCTCCCATGGTAGCACTAGAGGGGTATGTATTCACATAAATATCTAACACCGATATTTATAAGTCACACAAGTATATATATATATATATATATATATGTATAGACACACACACACACACACACACACACACACACTATCACTAATTCCGTATATATATAATTCAATTAAATTCGGCTAACCTGTGCCCAACTCCCGTAGCACTTGCCCATAATACTCGAGTCTATATTTCGACTCTAAATTTATTTAATTTCACATACATTAAATAATTAACATAGTTTCACTTGCTAAAATACTCGGACTCACCCAATCCCGTACTTAAAGATTTATGATTTATTTCACACAATTCATTATTTAGGTTCCTCACCTTTTCTCACCTTCCTAATCCCAATTATATCCACCCATAATCCTTAAGTAAAAGTCCCCCTCTTTTTTTTCACTAAATAAATAAGCCTAGAGTGAACCCCAATGAAAATAGAACCTAGAAGTTTAAATAGGCAAAATTGCTAGAATTCAGTTACCATCGATCGATCGATGGATTCGATCGATCAATCGATGCTTGGACGAGTCAGATTCTTCCCCAACACTATTTTACTTCATTGATATACATCAAAACTCCATAAATCCAACCCAAAACTCAACCAAAGTATACCCAACGTTTAGTACATATTTTAACTAGTCTCTAATCATCTTAGATATCATTAAACATTAACAATTTCTACTTTAATCAATTAATTTAGGAATTGGGTTTTCTCACCTTTATTTAATCTCCTCACTTAATTCGATTCTATAATAAAAATTAAACGAAATCAATTATTGGGATTCAAATCTAAATCATATTCCAACAACCTATGATAGTATCCTTTCCTCAATTAAACATAAATTTCACATTAAATGTTCAAATCCCCCAAAACACATTTTAACATGTGACAACCCTCCCAAAAACGGATTTGTCTACACCTACCATGATATGTACAGAGTTTTTGAAATTAAAATCAGAAGAAAGTTAATTACTTGCCTTTGTAGGTTCGTAGGGTCTGATTACACGTTGTAGAAGACATATCGTTGATCGCTCACCCAATTCCTCCTTGATTTTGGCCTCTAAAGTCCCCTTCTTTTCTACCTTCTCTCTTCTCTCAATTTCTAGAGTTTAGAGTTTTATTAATGACTGCCTCTAAATATAAGACTTAGGTTAAATATCCCTAATCCCAAAATTAGGCTAACGAGCCAAGCCAAATGACCCGAATACCCCCGTGTGGACCTGGTTATGTCTAAAAAGGCCTTGGGACCCAATTACTACTCTCGGGTACACTATTTTGACTATCTCGACCCTTCCAGAACCAACCGCGATCTCAAAATTTCCCTCTGATTCACCCTACAATAATTTTCTATCACGACATCATATAGTCTACATGCGACACCCGATTGAGATAAAATATTGTCACATCACTATCACTTGCTATTATGTTAAATAATTCTTTTACTATTCACTTAGTAATTATATTGCATAAATATTAATCATTATCTCTCCCAATTAATATTTTAATAACCACATAATAATTAATTAAAAAAAACTACATCACACGTGTAATTTAAAACAACTGAATTAATTAAATATTAAATATTCAAAAATACAAGGTGTTACATTGTCCTCTCTGGAATCTCGTTTGAGCTCTTGTAAGATCAAGTTTTGAACGAGAATAGGTACTTCTTTCGAACGGGGTCCCATATTGTTCAAACTACCCAACGCGTTTTAAAAAAAATATTAGTTTTATCCATTCCTCCCACTACTCCCATGACTCAGTTTTCCCTCCAATCTAAGTAATGCGGAGCACCGGTTACGAAAATGACTTTTTCCATCTATTTGTGTGCTTAAAATCTTCCAAAAAATTCCTCTACACACATGCTTTAATTTTATATTTTGCATTACAAATTCTTCTCATAGTAGAAAAGTTCTTTAATGCATTTTATTTCAAGGTTGTTAGCACCTACATCGGCCTACACCATTTTCAACCAACTCCTTGGAAATTTTTCATTCTTACTGAGTTAATCGACAAACGTAGGAGTGACCAACCAATGTCATTGGCACCTCATGATTATGGACTCTACATACTACTTCCAACCTCCATGAATCCCTCTCCAATGGGACTCCCTTTAAACGAAAGAAATAATTGCACTTCTTTGTTAAAGTGTTTCTTATATTTTTCTCTCACCGCCTTCAACTTTCCTACTAAGATGTATTTCACTATTCTCACAACACAGTACAACATGTGAATTTGTTCCCGACATGGGTTTATTTGACTTTAAATTGATTAAAATGACATTGAGTGTTCGATCTCGTTGTTGGACCCAATCTATGATTGGCACTCGAGATTTAAAAACCCGTAATTATTTAAAAAAATGTAAGATGAGATAGAAGGGGAAATAATATAATTATTTAAAGCCATGTAAATCAATAAGAAACATGTAAATACAACCGTATCTCGTTCATAGTGGATTCAACCAAATGACCTTGCTCTACGAATTAGGGATTTTCTTCTTCAATAGGTATATCCTATCATAAATAAAAAAATAATGTTAATTTTATGAAATGATGAACAAACCAATTAAAAATTTGAAATATTGCTCTTATGATTTCAAGGTCGGGGAAGTCATCATGGAAATTTGGTCCACCCCTATTGTGATTATAATCCCACTTAACATCTTTCGGAGCAGAAGGTTCATTTGTCTCCCCATCTTTAGTAGTGAGTTCCAGAACTTGGGAACATAAATTATCGATATCACGCTAAAATGTTGAGTTTAGGAGTGCCTCGTTAATCTAGATAACAGTGATATTCATTAACAAATGTTGATGAGTTAACATGTCTAATACATTTAAATGAATATTTTATTTGACATGTCATGTTGTAACCATTGATGAATAAATAATGGCTATACCTCATCGTTTCGTAAAACATCACAGTTTCTTAGAACTGTTGTCAGACAACTTACGGTACAAACTAACCGCGACATAGACATTCATATTAATAAATAACCATTTGTTTAAAAGGAAAAATTCCGTGCACAGATTTAGCGATGACATGTGACCGTGATTTATCATACCACGATACCCTTTAACCGTGGTCTATCCTTCCACAACCTCATAGCACCATGGTCTAAAAATGAGAAAAGTCATTACATAGATTTGATGGTAACATGGCACCATTTTGAGTGATTACATGGTCACATGTCATCGTGATATTTGAGTGCTAAAATTCATATTTTTTACTAAGTAACAACACAATTACTTATTATTGTTTTTTGACATTATATAGCCTCACGTGACCTTCATGTCATATATCACGGTCTCACGTAACTGTATGGCTTAAACTCACGACCAAGAGTCATCTTGAGTGTAATAGCATAAAAATTATGTGTAGATTACACGGTTACAAGAGAACATAAATGACGATCACACGACCAAAGGAGATCGTGGATTGATATACACGACAGGTTGTAATCGTGATTATAAACCCACACGATTTAAAACTACCGTGGTATAGTTGAGGCACTATTTTTATTTAATAACATTAAATACAGTGATGGGGCACCGAGGGATGACACCACCTACAGCCTCCCGTCACCGCATGTACAGAACCTAGAACTAAAGTGATCTATGTTTTAATTTCAATTTTTTGGTATATGATGATAAAATAATGATGATAAGTTAGAAACCATACCTAAAATAAATCTAGGGAACACTTAATGCTATTTTTTTGTTCATCTTCTTCGAAGTTGGGTTTGTGAGGTTCCATGGCAAAAAAATAGGATTTTGCCTTGCAAAACAACACCAAAATAACAAATAAAACTTCCCAAAACCATAATTAAACAAGAATGGAGGATGTTAGTGGAGAAAATTATTAGTGGCTGGGTAGTGGTGGTGTTGGCTGTGGGTATCCTGAGCTCATATTGGTAATTGGTGTTGTGTTGAGAAATTGAAAAATTGGTATTAGTTTTGAGAGAGAAATGAAAATTTTTGGTCATATTTTTGTTTGTAAAGGGGTATTTTAGTGACTTAATTAAATAAAAGAAAATTTACTTTTGGCGTTTTAAAGTAAAAAGTCATTTTACTTTTTGTGCGGTATTAAGGAGTTAAAATTGGGGTGGAAATAACAACTCCCATTTAGTTCATGCATGAGTTGCACGTACACACACATAAAGTTACTGACCACATGACTCAGATTTAGTAAATTTAATGTTTCATGATAACATATTACTATGTGCGCGCGTGTGTGTGTTGGGGGGGGGGGGGGGGGGGCATATATATAACTATATAAAAATTATAGATCGAAATCCTCTGCAGATGACACGTGGCAATAATAAATACTTGCTATTACTAATGCAATAATTGTTGAGGGAGAATTGTGTTTTCACCAATTTCTTGAAAACCCAAAAGATTTCTTGAAAACTGAACGGACCCAAACAAATCCAAACGTTCTATTTTTCCTTTCATCTTCTCTTGATCTTTCCATTTCCCGTCAAAGAGTTTTCACATACCATCCAGGTGAGAGAAGATGAAAGGAAAACTCTTTCATTGTATGCTGTCAAAGAGTTTTTCGGTATATTACAAACTCTTTAATATATGCTGTCAAAGAGTTTTGACCTTTCCATTTTAATTTTCCTTTTCATCTTTTATGCCCAAAATCCTACGATCCAGTTTGTAACAAAAACCTAACCCTCTTTCTCTGAAACCATTTTCTCTTCTCTGGGCAAATCGAGGTTGCTGGACCAAGCCAACTTCAAATCTGAGGTCGATTGTGGGATTTTGGGTTCTGACAGTTAAGGTTCATTAAAATTGTAAGTTCAACAATTTATCTATTGTGCTACAAAAATATATAAGTTATTTTGTTTTTTATTTCAAGTCCAAACCATAAGTATATTTGTTCATTTTCAATTTAAAAGGTTTGCTTATCAAACAAAAATTTAAATGTTTACTTATAAAAAAATAATTTAAATGTTATCTATTTAGGCTTTCATTCTCTAAAATATCTTTATTTATGATTTTTTAGTTTAAAAAAGTTATTTATGATTCTATTCTACAAATTGGAGTTTAAAATGTTATTTATTTTATCAATTTGAGTTTGAATTATTACCTTTATTTTTTTACAAATTTCAGTAAAAAATGGTATGTTTTATAAATTTCTGTATAAAATGATAAGATTTTAAAAAAATCAGCTTAATATGTTACTTTTCTTACAAACATACTTATAAAAAAATACTTTAAATGTTATCTATTTGGTCTTTCATTCTTTAAAATTTCTTTATTTATGATTTTTTAGTTTAAAAAAGTTATTAATGGTTCTATTCTACAAATTAGAGTTTAAAATATTATTTATTTTACCAATTCGAGTTTGAATTATTACCTTTATTGTTTACAAATTTGAATAAAAAATGGTATGTTTTATAAATTTCTGTATAAAATGTTACTTTTTAAAAAAAATTAGCTTAATATGTTACTTTTCTTACAAACATCACTTTACAAGATATTTATACTACAAATTTTTTATTTTGAAATTTTAATTTTTAATGAAAAAAACAGCTTAAAATATTTCTCCTCTTACAAATTTTTCAGTTTAAAATATTATTTATACTACAAATTTGGAATATGTTTTTTTTTTCAAATTTTAGGTTAAATATCCTTTTTTTTCCTAACAAATTTCAGTTTAATATGTTACTTTTTTTTTACAAAATTCAGTTTTAAATGTTTTGATGTTTTAACAAATTTTAGTTTAATATTTATTTTATTTTACATTATGGCATTATGACTTTATTTGAAATGTAGTACTTCATTTTGAGCGATTATTTGGACTTATTTATTCATTTATTAAAAATTGGTCCACCTCTAAAGTCATTCCAACTCTATAATTAGTCATCCACCATAGGTTGGAATATTGTTTTTCACTGTCAACTCACGAGGGGTTATTGGTTGGTTTCTGTGATGCATGAAATCTGTGGATTATTCAAAATTCTGTGGGTTTTCTATCTCACTGGGTATGGTCAATGTTTCTGCTTTTTGCTAATTTAAATATGTGGCTTATAAAGTAATCTCTGTTATGTTTCTCCTTTTTTTTTTCTAATTTACCTCGATAGTTTCCATATTTGATTATCTTTTACTATGTTTCTCCATGTTTCTCCTTTATTAGCTTTGGTAAATCAAGATATAATTGTTTATCCCAACTAAGAAGAGGATTGTTGAGCAACTATTGGCTATTGGTTTTGCTATCAAGTTTGGGGTTCGTGATGTTGATAAGGCAAAAGTAACATTTTCACCCAACAATCAAGATCTTCAAATTGTGAGTATTTCAATTAGTTTTTTTTCCAATTGTCTTTCTTTTTGTAACTTTTATAAGTCAATATTAAAAATATCGATTGCAGTTACCGAATGTCATTCATATTGCTTTTGATATTAATTTAAAATTCAATTTCTTTTCATTAGTAGAATTTATTAAACGAAGCATGCTACAAAAACAAAGCAATACAATTTATATATATTCCGCCACGTATCTCGTGGCCTACATGTTATCCATATAAAAATTATTGCCCCAAATCGTATGAGGCTGACACTTAGCAGATGTATTAAATATCATTAAGTCCCAAATTGGAGTTGAGAAGAGTAAGCTTCCCCATCTTTCTCTCTCCTAAATTGAACTTGAGAGCTTTTCTTATTCTCTCACATCTTCAATGTGGTGTCTGTTTAACTCCTTTGCTCTGGCTTCTTGATTTCTTCCAATTAATAAATCTGAATGTCCTTTCATTTTATCTACTTGATTCTATTAATTTAAATTGTAAAAACCCAATTGAGCATCCTTCTTATCTCTTTAACTCCTCATTTGAAAACCCAAAAATCATGAAACCCTGTAATTACTATTTCTATGTCGGTTTGTGTTTGTATGTCTCTTTAACTCCTCCTTTGAAAACCTTTATATACTGATCGTTGAGCCTTTATCATTTCCAATAGGCAGTGTTTCCTCCAAAGACTGTTTCGATCTACAGAGCGACGTTGTGGAAGCTAACGCTTGAGTGCCGATATCAGTGAGTTCAAAAGTTCCAGCAGCTTCTCATGTCGATGCTACGAGCCAAATGTGCATCCAATTCTATGACGTCATCTCCTCCGTTGACCAGTAATCTTGTTTTCCGGGTGCACATGTCTCCGTAACTGATGTTGCCAGTAATTGGCGGGAAAGATGTCATGTTTTGGGACAAGCCTGAGAAATGAGAGACTGAGTTGTCCAGTAACTACTTATTGAGTTGAATATATGGGCCCATTACAATTCGTATTTGTGCTGATTTGTGTAATTTCATGAATTTACAGAAGTTGAGAGGTGTAACACCCCGCCTAATAAAATACCGGGTGATCAGTCCTATACCAAATTAAAACAGGAATCCCAGTTGGATCATCCTTAGCATCACTGTCGAATTTTTTTTAAAACTTACTAACCACCTAGTATTCCAAAAGATGGTGCCAATTTTAACTTTTTGATTAAACAAAACAGTACATGCGGAATTAAATATAAACCATTCACACAACTGAATGAAAATAAACTGAATCATTACTTAAACAATTTGCCGAATAAACCATCGGCCACCAAAGTGAAATAATCCAAAACAAATATCCAACACAGGAATAAAACAAATCTGAAAATCGAACTGAAAGTTTGGGCGACATGCCCTAAATAAAATTGAAACTGATATAAGATTCCTACTCTAGGAATGAGTGAATGATGCGTCTAATCCAAACTCCTGCTAGCATCCACATATGCCGCAGCTCCGTGTCCCTGGAATAGAATATCAATCCTGGCGTCCCTGTGGCTGGACACCTAAAATGTTTTGAAAATAGTTTTATAGCAAGGGTTAGAACCCAAACCATTTTGAAAATATTTAGCAAGTGAATTAACTGCAGTAATTTAAAATGCATGAATGCGCTTCATATTTAAGTTAATGTCGCACTCCCTTGTGGACATTCTCACCCCTCCACTATTGTGCATACCTACCGATTACCTTAACCCCACCTAGTTGTACTACCCCGTACAACTAGTCCTAGTATAACCTTCCCTTTCCATACCACTCTAACCCGAGTATAATGATTCTTGAATTATAAGTTATCTCACAATTAACTTAATTAATTCCTCTTAAATAGTAGCATATAACCATGTCACAAGTTATATAAAGTAAATATATCCACTATTCTAAAAAACCCGCCTAGGCTCCGCCTAGGCACGCCTAGGCTTAAGGCTTGGGAGAAACGCCTCGCCTTACGCTTTTCACGCCTTATTCTTGGTAAAACCATTAAGGCGCACTTTTTTCTAAAAACAACAATGCTTTAGTGAAACGATGTCGCCTTTTAATGAATTTCTTTACAAACCGGACCATTATCTCATCCAAAATAATCAAATATTATTTTTATTTGCATATATTCAGACATATTTTTGTGATATGTACAATTTTTGTATTTTAATAGCCTAGTTGTGGTTAAAAAATATTAAAATATATTAAGAAGGCCTAAACGCCTTTTCACGCCTTTTTACGCCTAGGCCCGCCTAGGCTTCTAAGGCTTAAGGCTTGGCCTCCACGCCTCAATCACGCCTCGCGTTTTTTAGAACCTTGATATATCATACACTTTATTATTACCCGTATATAATATTTGCTACCATTATATACGTACCTTTACCACAACATCCACAAATATAACATACGTATATCCATCCCTTCGAGTATACCCTCGCCGGATGATTCCCTCTAAAATGCTATCTCACTAGGTGTGCTCACAAAACCTAGTTTTCCAAGTTGGAATCGCTCACCAACTTGGCCCAAAATATAAACGTAGTGGAGGCGGTCATATTCCTTCCCTGAAAGTGAGATACATCCCTCACCCATATATACCGGACGCTATGACCTGGGGATATACTCGCCCTACTCCTCAAGCTAGGGGATTCACCCACATTGCGCAACCTCCCTTGATAGCATTAGAGTATATAAATTGAATAAATATCTAGTCATTGATATTTAATATCACACACAATATATACACGTATATATATACTATCACAACACCTTATATATATAATAAAACCCCCGACTTTACCGTGTACTCAAAATCCCGTACACTGCCCGTAATTTAATATCACACAAATATATGAACACGTATATATATATATATATATATATATATATATATATACTATCACTATATCGTATATATATATAATATAAACCCCGGCTTTACCGTGCACTCAAAATCCCGTACACTGCTTGTAATTTCTTGAGTCTGTGGCCCGACTCAACGTAATTAATTTTCTCACTTAATATTTTATCATCCTCCCGAGTCTATGGTCCGACTCTAATATAATTAATTCACGCCTCAATTAATATAATACTTTCCCCGAGTCTGTGGTTCGACTCTAATTAAATTAATTAACACACCCATTAATTTAATACCTCCCCGAGTCTACAATCCGACTCTAATTAAATTAATTAACACACTTATTAATTTAATACCTCCCCGAGTCTACAAACCGACTCTAATTAAATTAATTAACGCACCCATTAATTTAATACCCACCCGAGTCTACAATCCAACTCTTATTTAATTAATTTACACGTTAATTAATCAACACAAATCCGAGTCTGTGTTCCGACTCTAATATAATTAATTTACACAATAATTAATTTATACCAAATTGAGTCTGTGGTCCGACTCCCAATTAATTAATTTACACATTAATTAATTTATACCAAACTCCGGGTCTACAACCCGACCCTAAACTAATTAATTACAACATCAATTAATTTAATACTTTTTCGAGTCTACCCTCCGACTCTACCTTCATTAATTATCACATCCATTAATTTAATAACTTGGTGTCACCCAACCATTATCCCCGGACTCACTTACTTAGCCCGTAACTTAATATTTCCCGAGTCTTTGTTGCTATCACAAGGAAACACACAATACGCATTCACAACCCAAGTAATCCTGTAAAATATTAGGTATTTACACAACCAATTCTTCATACTTGTACGTAATATATTTCTCTCTAATATTCACCATACTTATTTGCTTTACGAATTTATTTCACTTTCGTATTAATTCAAGTATTCACACAACTCTAAGGGTCCTAGTTACCCCTTGTTATATCAATTCAGTAGTTACCCTTGTTAACCCACTGACCTAATGAATTTAAGCTCGCTGGCGCTTTTTCGTAATTATATTCTTATCATCTCGAATTAGAGTACGTCACAATCAAGCCTATGAATCTCCACTTTAACTCTCTCACAAAATTAAAGTGCAACACTCAATCATAGACCTACTGCCATATCATTATTCCATCAATATATTTCATCCAGGTCCCAAACACTTCCTCAATAAAATTTTAGACATTTGAGGCTTAAAAAGAAAAATCTCAAATTTTCTAGCAGATTAAACACCCTCTAGTAAAATTTCAATTTCTCCCTCTACAGAACTCCGATTGACCTGATTCTAATTTCATTGGATAGCTAAGAGAAATACCTTTCCATTAATGTATGGTTAACACTCTAATTCGAAGTATAATTCAAATCGCACACGTTTAAAGTCACGTCAAAATTCTGGCAGATTACTATGTTGACAGATCAAACACCCTGTAGTAAAATATTGATTACTCCCTCTACGGAACTCCGATTGACTTGATTCCAAGTTCATTGGATAGCTAAGAGAAATAAATTTCCAGGAATGTATATTTCACACTCTGATTCGAAGTACAACTCAAATGGAATACGTTTAAAGTTGTGTAAAAAATTCTGGCAGGTTGACATCTTGTGTTCATCAATTAAACCCTAATTCATTCAAGATTCATGTTCTTCATCCAAGAACTCATAAAGATTCTATGTTAATCATCAAATATATTCAAATTTCATTTTATCTTTACTTAGGGATATATAATACACCTATTTCTTCCTTTGAATCTCATTCAATAGCTCCATGAACAAAACCCCCATTTTTGTACCCATTTATCCCCAAAACGAATTTTGGTTTACACATCACTATGATATGAATTGATTATCATCAATTTAGAAATCACAACAGTTAACCACTTGCCTGGATTATTCGTAGGGTCTGATCCGTTGGCGTAGTCCCTTAATTTGGCTCCGAAATCCCCAAATTTGGCTCTTGATTTGCTTTCCCCCAATTTTCCTCTCAAGCCCTAGGCTTAGAGTGGTGTTGGCTGCCGTTCCCTAATCTCTCAATTAGGTTAATAATACTAAATCCCGTTTTTGTCCATCACGCCTAATTAAAAAGGCCCAACTCACCCCGTGTGGGCCCGGCTATGCCCAAAAATACCCCGAGACCTAATTACTACCCCCGAGTACTCTTTTCTGACTATCTAGACCCATCCGGACGCAACTGCGCACTCGGAATTGCCATCCGAAATGCTTTTCGACATCACCAAATTTCGACCCCAAAATGTGACACACATTAATTCGAACAATTAAACTTAAAGTCGCCAATTATAATTAATTCGGCTCACTCAAATAAATTCTCCAACTCAAGAATTTAAGTTTCTCCAATTTAAATATTTTTATAACTCCCAAAACAATTAAATATTTAATCCTCAAAATTACGGGGTGTTACAAGAGGATGAGAAAAAATATTTATCTAAACCTTTGACATACTCGAAAATAAAAAACCCCATAGAAAATCACAAGTTGTCGAATCAATGAAAAGCCAAAGCAAGCTCTTATTTAAGATAAATATTTATCAATCTATTTTAATCCTTTCTAAAGATTTCACCGTATTTCATAATTTTTTTTGTCAAATTAATTTAGGGTTTCATTAAATTAGGGATTTTTTTTAATGTTATTAGTAATGTTATATTATTGGTTGAATATTTATTTTTATTTTTGTTGTTTTTTCTTATAATTTATTTTTAATTTCAATTTTTTTAAAAAATAATAAACATTCCCACACGTTTGTCATTTTCTATTAAAAAAATATTATATGTAGGTATCCAAAAATATTATACTAACTTTAACTAATTTTTATATGTAGGTATCCAAATATTTTGTTAGGTGATAATGTATTTTCCCAAATTATAACCCGAAATTAAATGCTCTTTTTAGTAATGAAGTTTTATGGTTCAATTTGCTTTATTTTATTGCTATTAATGTTTATTTGTTTTTAGGAATTTGCAATTTTTGGTGGAGGATTTTGACATTTTACTTTTGTTTTTATGCCATTGAGGTATTTGCAATATGTTTATCTCTTTTAGTGGATTGCAGCTATTATTTCTAGGGATTTGCAATATGTTTATCTCTTTTTTAGTAATGAGTTTTTATTGCATAATTGTTTCTATTTTTTTTTTTGGTTTGTAATTTGAAATTTTGACTTTGATTATAAACTAATGTTAACTTACGAAGCCAAATAGTTGGGTTCTATTGAATTGAGTTTGATTTTTGGCCACACATCGCGTGGCCTGCATGCTAGTACCAATACATAAGAACATGGGGGAATAAACACTCAGTAAAGGCACGTTAGTATTAATTTCCTAAAAATATGAGGAAAAGTAAAGAGTTAATTAACGAAGTGAGGGTGGGGAGGTCGTTGTTGCATCAAGATATTAGATGGATATAGAGGGATGTAGGAAATGTGTTGTACAAGAGTTTACATTTGCAGTTTTTCAACCATGTTGTGCAAAATTAAAAAGAAAAGTGCATTAACATTGATGTAGGGATGTAATACATACAAGTTATTTTATTTGAATTTGAAAAGTGACAACCGTGAGAGAGAATTGAGTGCAAGTTATGCGAAATTATGGGCACACAACCCTCTTTTTTTTTTGAACATGCCAAAGGATTTCATTAAGTAAACAACGATTACAATAAACCAAGAACCACTTAACCCAAACAGGCTCAGATTAAGCTAGGGGGAGAAAAGAGAAAACATAAAAAAAAGAAAAAAAACTAGAACAAAAGCCTAGAGAGACTTTTAACACACCTAACAGGTTTGGGGTTTTGGTTACAACACATCCCAGTAAAGAGAACAAGAGACAAATGTCGGAGACACCAGAGGGTGAGCCGCCCATAACAAAATCTGTTCACAAGGCAAACGGACGGTGGAATAATGCAAGACAAAAATGTCAAATGCACCAGCGCCAAAGAGCGAGGCTCAAACACCAAGGGACCTAAGAATAAATACACCTTAGTAAAAGAGGGAGAAACCCAAAAAGGACCAAAGTCCTTTTGGGTCCCAACCCGAAAGGAACATCCACTAGAACAGTTGAACCAAAAGTCCCAAGACATGACAGACATATTAAAAAGAGATAGATCGCTCACAAAGGAAACGAAAAAAAAAGACTCCAAACGGAGACTTCAGATAACAACAAAAATAAAAAACATAGTCAAACACCGTATCTTCAAAATCATAAGGCCAATCTACCACCAGAAGGGTATTTCTTGTCGCAACTTTTTTGATCTGTTCCATGAGCGGATCTTTCACAGCCGAGTAGCCCGGAACACTCGAGTCACCACTACGACTGACCAAACTGGGGAAGACCCACGAGATGAGCTTGGATTGTTTTTTTATCACAGCTTATATACCTTTTGGATTTGTGGGACTTATTTGGGTCTCCCCCACTCTCATCGGAAGTGAGAGGGGGGAGGGGTGGCTGGAGGAAAGGGATGAGAATCTAGGGACGACTGGGTTTATATTTTAGAGAGAGGTAGCACTAAAGTTGAGCTAACGGCACACAACTTTTTAATATTAAAGAATGTTCCACTTATTAAATTCATTTATAATATTAGGATTCTAATTTTAAAACAATCTCAACCCCTCTTTACATTATCACACACACACACACACACACACACTGATCTTCCTTATTATATAAATATAAACGTATATTGAAGAATACACAAAAATATATTGCTGACTAGCATTAAATGCATTGGACATTTTAGTAACACGGAAAATAGAATAGTAATGATGATAGGCCACATATTTAAATATGGGAATGTATTTTCATTGAAAAACAATGGTTGGCTCCATATTTGAAAAGTAAAAAAATCCAAAAGATGTGACCTTTCTCTTCAAATTAAGACCCACACATATTTTATATGAATGAACAACATTATCATTTTCATTTAGTTACATACTAGCGGAATGCCCGTGCCTGAAGGCACGGCGAAAATTTCCTAAATACGTAATTGCAAAACGGCAAAATATTCGTTCCACAAAAACACAATATGGCCATAATATCCCCTTTAAAAATTATATAATCAAGTAAAAAAGTTCTAGTTACAACACAACTAAATTTTTTGAAAATAAAAACATGCTTACTACATACAAAACTGAGTCCCCAACAAAACTTAATGTGTGCTACTAATATGTTAATACACTACAAAAGAAAAGTTTCTTGATTTAGTGGTAATCATTATGTGACTAAATAAAATTGAACGGTGTGTTCATATCTCGAAGACATGAATCGTACTTCCACGTCCAATAACCTAGCATTCTTATGTAACAATTTTAAAGAAAAGAAGACAACAATAAAATAAAATTATTATAATATGAAGACAAACCAAATAAGTAAATGAAAAATAAAAAAGAATAAGTGTTGTAAAGTACCTAATTTACAAATATGCAAAAGAAACTAAGACGCAATCAACCAAATCGCGGATTCCTTTAAAAAAACATAAAAATAAGGTTTTTATTTGACAATAATGACATTGAGGACACCCAAATAAACATCCCATTCCAGTTTGTTATTTTCTCTTTTTTTTTATGCTTTGTCAACAAACCTATGAAAACAAACATCAAGGTTCTTCTCGACTCGTGAGCGGACGATGGATGTTCTTTATAGGTGATGCTTTGTAAACAAACTCCAAACTACGACCCTTGTTCGTCAAGATTACACAACAGACAAAATAAATCCTGCAGGGGAAAAACAAAATAAGTTTTCTGAAAGAAATTTAATGTCAGATAGATTCTTCTGGGAAAAATGGTTGCACTTACACCTGATACGTATCCATAGGAATCTGTATAAAAAGAAACTAACAAATGTTATACACAAATCAAGTATAGTGTGATTGAAAATCATGTAGTTAGCAAAGGAAAACAAATCAAGTAATGTGTTATTAAAATCATATACTTCATTGATTATAAATGTTCTAAACAAACATGGGGCAGTTTTTGTAGCCTACCCGGACAAAATATTGTCATGATCCAATACACTATGTCGCTATCATATCACTAAAGAGTTTCCATAAGGGGGGATTTGTAATAAAATGCATAGTTTATGATCATTTGTTATGAAAACTTCATAGTTACCTGTTCTACGACGTCGTAAAGAAAGCCTAGCATTCTTTTTGGATGCTTCAACAACGGTTTGTAACTTCTGAAAATGTAGTAGAGAAAAATGTAGCACTGGTCTGGAGACCCGCATCTATTTCCCACTTATCAGGCCCACCTTCACTGGTTAGGCCCATCCACATATGTTTTGCACTGATCAACCCAAATGTAAATAAAAAATAAAATAAAAATTATGAAAATTAATCTAAATTGGCAAGTCAGTTCAGCTCCATCTAAAATAAAAATACTTATATGGTACACAAACTATTACCAAATCTAAATCAAGCGGTCTCAATTATCAAGTCAGCCACATAAAGGTGAAATCAACTCTGTGTGGATAGATATTTTACCAAATCCTATTAAATGCAAATCCAAATAACTTGCAGCTTGGACAGCAGCTCAAGATAGCAGTATGAAATCTGCAGTTTTGCAATAAATATCGTTCAATAATTTAACGAAAAAAAAAACAGAACGGGTTATTATGTTGCAAAGATCACTCTGGTGACTTTTTAGAAACATATTGGGGGGACTTACGACGGTTTATGTAAGCACGATGGATTGTCGATGTTGATGTCGATTGTCGATGTCAAATTCCCTGTTAAGAAAATTTAAAAACAAAAATGTTTAAGGCAAAGAAATATAATCAACCTTGCAAACTCCTGGCCCAGACCTAACTCAACCCTTTACATCGCTGCGACCATACCCAAGCACCCCTCCCTAATGCGAAAACCCAAAACCCAACCCTTTACCCCCTGCGTCCCCCTACCCGCTGTCACCCACAACCAACCCTGTCCCAAAGCAAAATCCCATACCCCCTGTTCCATCCCTCTTCCACACGCATCCCCTTGCTCCTGCTACCGCTGCCTTAACCACCCTTGTGCTGCAAAAACCCTCGCACCCTCTTAACCCTGCTAATAATTCATCTCCACTACCATCTTGATTTTATTGACTTGAACTTGATTGCCAAAGCCCACGCACGTCTAATTGATTGAATTCAACTGCATATAAATATATAAAATTTCAGTAGAGCTACAAAATGCCCCAATCAATATTTGGCTCTAAACTCAATTATACATGTACATGATTCACTTAGAAAATTTTTCTTTGAAAATACCCAAATATCAAAAGAGTTCTTACTATTAAACTAAAAGAGTTCCTCAAACCTTAAAGGATGGACATGCCTCATTAAATGAGTTGTCAAGTTTCTCAAACTGTCAAACAGAAACATAAAATTTAAGCTTGAATATAAGCTTTCTAAAAATCATTAAAATTTGATTCTTGATTTGCATGAACAATGTTGCTAATGATCGTACGAACATAATGAGTCTCACAACTCTGTATTAGTATCATTTGATGGGAGATTTCTACATGTCCAGTGTTGTGTCCGAATTACACTTCAATGCCCATCACCATATATACACAAATTAGTATTATCAAGAACCAACCCTATTTTTGTCAATCTCAGAATAAATACACAGTACTTGGGGCAGTTAAATATTTATACCTTCAAAACAGTTCTCAACAAATAAACATGAATTGTTAAAGAAATAACTTCATTAGCTAGTGTGATATATTTATTGAAGTCAACAAAAAAGAAACACATCTATTACTATATAAATTATTAGGGAAAAAGCATAAAGCTGATAAACAAAGATCTCATAGATAAAATGACACTATTTTTTGTTATGCAAAAGAAATGCAGGTCATGATTGGCACCAAATAGATGCAAAAGGATTACAATGGTCGGTACCAATTTGATAAACCACATATTATCTCAAACATAATACTTAGGAATGTAAATTGGAGGCAACCCAGGTGGGCTTGAGTTGACTAAAATTATAGCAAATCTAGTTGGTGTTGTTGAGCTAAGTTAAATTGTAATTTGAATTTCAGGTTCAAAAGGAGTGGGAAGTGCAGCGATACCTCAAGTGGTTGTTTGGAAGATTGAGAGCGGCGATAAGAATGAATGGTCAAAAATTGTTGAAGATCGAGCTTCTTGTTGATCAGCAGACCATGCGTTATGGACCTGACTTAGATGGATCAGCAGAACATTAGATTGATCAACAAAAAATTATGCACCTGACTTAAAGCAACTATACATGCATTATGTAATACACATTATTAATGTAAGGCCAATAACTTAAGGATACTTTGACATATGTAGACATGATTTTGTGAAATTACTCATATGATATGTACTTGCATTTTTCATAAACATGTAGGTTAAAATATCAAGTGAAACTAACTGGGGAAAAAAGTAATATTACCTGTGATTCGAATAAATGGAATATAAGAGAAATTTGAAATGGACCTGAAAATGACAATTACAACGAAATAGATCAATTGAATTCCCAACACTAAATAATTCAATAGTCATACACAATGAAATAGATAAATTTAATGGACAAAATTGTAAATATTATAAACCATTATCTGAAAGAGGTATTACTGCGTGACGACGATGGTAGCAAGCATTAAGGACGAAGATGGTGATGGCGATAAGTTTGGATTCCTCACCTTCACCTCCTGATGATTTAGAAGAGAGGCTGTTGCATTTGAAGTGACAGAGAGAAAGGTAAAAAACCTCATCTCAAAGAGGAATTATCGCGTGATGGTAACGACAACAAGCATTGACAGCGAC
The DNA here is from genome assembly GCA_949130495.1 of Sambucus nigra. Classification (NCBI taxonomy): domain Eukaryota; kingdom Viridiplantae; phylum Streptophyta; class Magnoliopsida; order Dipsacales; family Adoxaceae; genus Sambucus; species Sambucus nigra. The sequence goes on along the minus strand of OX422218.1, from coordinate 59,136,129 downwards.
GAAAAAAAGTGTTGAGGAAGAAGATGGTGACGACAAGTTTGGATTCCCTCACCTTCACCTCATGATGTTTTGGAAGAGAGGCAGTTGCATTCGAAATGAGATCAAACACCTTTGTAATCAAACACCTTAATTGCAAACACCCTTTTAATATAACACCTTCAGGCAAGGGAAAAATTTCACACATATTTGTAATTAAATACTTTAATTGCAATGTAAAACCAATAACTTTATCAGACACCTTAATTCAAAAAGGAGGGAATATGAGAAAGAGAAAGATGTACGATGTAACAACCCAGGTTTTCAAGCGACTATTTTATACTATTTTGCCTAATGGGCTAATTTTATAAAATAGGGAATGTTGGAGTAAATATTATTTCCCGTGAGGCTTAGGGATAATATTTACTATGTTCTGACTATTTACCGTTATGAGAAGGTAAATAGTGTTATATTGTGTATTTTACGTCGTTATATGTAAAACGACGGTTATGACCTATATTTAAATCGGGTATAATTAACGAATTAAAAATGGAATTGGAACGTAAAAGTAGCTCACACTTTCCCCGAATGCCAAAATAGTGGGTGCGGTAGTTTTTAGAATAGTCGAGATAGTCGAAATAAGTGCCCAGTTGTAATTTTTGAGATTTAGGCATTTTAAGGGGTTATGGCTCAATTAAGTGGTTACGAGTCATTTTAGTGGTGTATTAGCAATTAGGAGTGGGGGTTTATATTTTGACCCTTATAAATCCCCCACCCCCTTTCTTTTTCTTCATTTTGTGTGAGAGAAGCAAAAGAGAGAGAGAGAGAGAGAGAAGAGAAAGTAGAGAGAAAGAGAGAGATGGAAGAGTTGGGCCGGAATCCGTCGCTACCGGAGGTGTTCAGAGACTACGAACCTCGAGGCAAGTTTCTTACTTGCTAGATATTGATTTAATGTGATAAATTGCATGTTTGGTTAGGTTTTGGGAGATTTAACCCATAAATGGGTATTTGTTGATTTTGATGATTAAACCCTTAAATCTTAGTTTTAATTTGATTTGAGGTTAAATTATTAGTTGTATATGGTGTAGGAATGATTCGGTAGAATTAGATGTTGTTGATGTTGGGTAAAAGCAAAGAATGGAGGTTTTGGGATTTTAGGGTTTATGTAACCCGTCGCCCAAACTGGGCAGAATCCCAGGACCGAATCGATTCGGCCCTATGGGCGAATCGATTCGGATAAGGAGAGGGATACAGGTCTTGCAGACCGAATCGATTCGGATTTAAAGCGAATCGATTCGGCAATTGCAGAAGGTCAGTTTTTGCTCACCGAATCGATTCGGCTGTCTAGCGAATCGATTCGCAAGGGCGAATCGATTCGGTTCCCCTGTTTTTGTGAGATTTTCTTATTTTGATTTTTTTAGCCCTTTTTCTTTTAGGTCCAAGGTTAGGAACCTTCCTTTGGGAAGTAATTAAGAGTTCTAGAGGGTGGTTTTGGATAGACTAATGCCCTAGGATTTAATGGGATATTTAGGCTTACCCGAGGGATAAGTTGCGTAGGTTGATTCCAAATGATTTAGGAAATTAACCTAGAGATGAAATGGGAAGTTAAAATATTATGTTGAGCTTTTGGGAGACACTCCATTATGGAGACTCACTTTGAGGGGTTTATGAATTATATAAACTATTCGAGGCTATTTTGAGGTTAATGGCACTTTGGGGTCTTAGGTCATTAATAAAATATGACTTAATAAGAAAATAATGCACCTTCTAAAACTTGGTGCTTAATGGCTAAGTGAATGATTTTTGGAAATATAAAATATGAGTTTTCAAAAATGGAAAAAGTAATGTTTTTCATAAATGATAATTTATGTATACACACCTCTCTAAATCGCTATCATAAGGGAAGTCGCGCGCGTTGTGGTGAAGCCCCCTGGCTAATGATGCAGGGTGGCTATAGTCCCTAGGCCATGTGAGCGTTTGTTTATATTTTCTGTGCTGGTTAGGAGATTCCGGGTGTGGTCTTGACTATCCCGCAGGCACATGGTCGCTTCCCGACGTTTCGATAGGATCCCAGGTTGTCTTGGAGGCCCTGGAAGATGATAGCCATTTAGGGGCGCGCACAGTGGGGAAACCCGGACGGGCGGTCTTAGAATCGTTATATATATATATATGAATATAACTATTTTAAATCAAGTTGGACTTGATGTTTGATGGGTGCCATAAAGAGCACAGTAAAATGCCATATAGAGCATGATGAGAGTGCCATAAAGAGCACGATGTAAGGCCATAAAGAGCCTATGATGATGATTATATTCCTGATAAGGAAGATATTTTTACAAAGTGAACAATTGAGATAAATGCCTCTAGAGCATAAAAAGTATGATTATATTTCCTGATAAGGAACAAATTCATGAAATGAATTAGTGTAAGATGAAATTAAATTGGTAAACATTTGATAAAGTGTTGTACCATTTATATGTATATTCTTAAAAATAGAATTAGAAATTGTGCCAATAGATGATGGATGGGTTTTACTTTTATATTTTTCTTTGTGTAGCTGTAGATGTGACCTCCCACACTTATTCACACACATTTATTTACTTCTTATTTTCGTGCTTAGGGTCTAATGGATCTCCACGATCAACCTTGCCTAAGTAGTAGTGTATCGGGGGGGGGGGGGGGGGTTCCTTGTTTGGATTTCGCTTTGCGAGACACCCCACGCACGAATAGGGCATAGTGTTGAGAATGGGGAAAAGTTAGCCCTTAGTACTTAGGGTTAACTAGAACATCTCACGATATTGCGTTAGGTTGATGCTAGATTGAGAGGTGAGGAATGTTATTGTTATCTGCGAGAGGTTTACGCACTTACCTGCCATGCATTTTTTTTAGTCACATGGTAATCATATCAAACCCGGCCCTGACCGGTTTCTATATTTCCTTGTTTCTGCATATTCTTTGCTGTTACAGGTGCTCTTCCGCATGGACACCCGTGTTTACATTTCCATTTCCAGTTGTCTTGGAGCTAAGGCATATTGCGGATGTTGTAGGATACTTGTAGTAGACGTTCCCCTCTATGGTACTCTAGTTATGTTCAGTACTTTTATTCGGGCGTGTTTGCCCAAGGTATTGCACTCATTTATTATATTGTAAATATTGATTGTAATACTTAATGTATTATTTGTATTGGTCTGTGCACCGACAGCTTATTCGGTGACTATTTATTGTATTGTCATACTTTATTCATCGATTTTTGATACCCACCGTTTTTACCAATGGGATTGTCTAAGTGTTTCTCTTTTACTTTTAAAATTTTTGTATATGACAATCCGTTTTCTAAAATGATTGGTGGTTATCTCATACTATTATGTTAATCGACAGTGATGCTGAGAATGGACCATCTATGATTCCTGTAATTATTGGAGTATTGGGCTGGCCACCTATTATTTTAGTGGGCGGGTTGTCACATACGAATGGGAGAATTCATCGAGATAGTGATGAAAAATAAACCTCAACCCTATATTTGAACCAAAAGGCCAAAGTAAGCACTCAAAATTATTAAATAGAAAAGGGAAAACTGTATGCAATGGAACCGGAGCATGTCAATCATAAGCAATATAGAATATCTCTAAATCATGTATAGCCTCCTTACCATACCGCATTTGCAACCGATTTGTATTAGTAGCAATTCCATGACTAATTAATAGACAAAATATCCTCGAGCTAACAAAATCTTATAATTAAAAACATTCAATACATTTCAATAACTGAATGCAACCAAAACACCTCAAAAGTACCTTCTTGAATTTGCAGGACCAGTAGCATATATGGAGGGTTAAGGAGCAATGAACTACGATCTCCTGAACATGAGATTGCAAATTCATTTAATACATTTGAAGTTAAATGTGACACCCCGACTAATTAAATACCGGGTAGCTACTCCTTTATTAAATTAATTCAAAATGCCAAGTTGGTTCAGCTAATAGCATCACTGTCGAAAACATTTAATGATTACTAACCACCTAGTATTTAAAAAGTAAGTTGTCAAATTTTAAATTAAATCTGATTAACATGCAATAAAAGAATTATGAAAGAGTAACGTAACCATTCACCATAAAGAAGCAATAGAATCCCCAACAAATAATAATAAGTCTGGAGGAAATACTCCTCACAATAATCCCACAACTGAAATAATAAAACAAGTCTGAATCCTGAATTAATTACAATCCACAATCTGAATAACTGAAATATAAAATATCTCTAATAGAAATGGGCGACATGCCCTACAAATGATGGAACCGAATTTGGAATCAAAACCAAAGGAAGCGTCTACTAGCAAGGCCCTGTAACTTCCACAACAGCTACAACTCGTCACCTGAATGGAAATCCTATGCATGGTGTCCTTGTGGCTGGGCACCTAAAAGGTTTTTACAAAAAATATATTTGAAAGCAAACGGGTCAGAGCCCGAAAGTGGAGAGTATTTTAAAAATAGCAAGTTCTTTAATAACATTAAAACAATGAATGCAAAATACATGTTAGGACGTGCACTCACATGAAATACTCACCTCTCGACTAATTGTGCACTCTAACGTACCGTACCCATCTAAGTGACATTCATATCTAATTAAACCGTCATAAGTTCTACCCCTTTCTACTCGATTCCCATTATACATTCTAACGCTATCAGTTAAATAGAGGCTTTACTTAAACTCGGATTCTCAATTATTAGCAATACAATTCACTACAGGTTATCCCTTTTTATTTTCTCAAAGCGTTACCATAATTATACCAACATGAAAGTTCTCATTATTTAAGCGTATATTATTCACGTCATGAATATACAATACAAGCACCCGAGACTAAGCTGCGGTGCACACATACTCTGCTATCCATCCCGGTACATCACGTACATAAGGATCACGCATTCCGAATCTCTCAGGAATTGTTCTTAGATAACAACAATCACACACAATGGAGGCGAACACAGTCCCATCACATGGGTCACGCACATACCTACGCTCCCATGATCAGCAGTCTTATTAACTTCCCAATAAGTCCTTCCCTGAACTATGTTCTCGAGGTACCAATCTAAATCCGGGCACACAAATATTAGATGGCCCTAAGCGAGCGTAAACCTCCCGTGATAGCAAGTATGGTAGGTATGTCATACACATAAAATCATATACATATACTAAGCATGCACACATCCTAGTAATTATCATAATTTATTAGTGGTATACTTCTCATTCTGATACCAACTTATAATGTTACGTAATTCACATATCCCCGGTTAATATTAACATCTGAATCGTCAATTATTCTCACATCGTAATTAGTCACTCACGTCCTAATCCACAATTTTCATTTGGTTCCAATCACACTTCTATGTTTTACTCCTCAATATATCCCAAATATCCCAACTATATTAATTAGTCATCAAGGGAATGTTATCTCTACAATTAAACCAGGTTACGGGACATTAGAAATCAAATCAGGCCAAAAAGGCCAATCTGCCAACTCGTTAGAAGTCTCGTTCGAACGAGAGTTCGTTTGAACGAAGTGGGCATCTAATGAGATCTCGTTCGAACGAAAGGCATCGAACGAACATCCAACTCGTTAGAAGTCAAACTGTCAACTCGTTAGAAGCTCGTTCGAACGACCTAGGCAGGCATTCTAACGAGGTGACAGTTTCGAGCCCAGAATTCTCCTATCTCGTTTTTCCCAATTTTCTTCACCTCTAATCTCATCTAAACATCATTCCAACAGTAGTTCAAGGTTTCTAATCATTCTTAAACATACTTAGGTCGTATTTTAACACATTCATGGGATAAATCTTCCTATACAACACCTAATTATCAAATCTCCCAAAGTTTTTCCCCAAATCTTATGAGTAAGAACCCTAGAATATAAAATCATAAATTTCCATAAATAAATCCGTTTTTGTAACATAAAGAGTAGTAATTCTTTTAGTTCAATCACCCAATAACAATTCTACATGCAAACCTATACCAAACTCTGAATTTATAACTCCAATCTCATGGGTTTTTATAAATCTTCCAATACAATGCGATTATATAATGTTCTAATCATGGAAGAAACATTCGCTTAAAATTAACGTAATTAAACCACTTGCCTTAGATAGTTCTCTGAATTTGGTGTTGGTGAATGGGTTGATTCTCCCCTTTCTCTATGCTTTTCCTCCCAAGGTTGAAGATGGGGGTTTTCTCTTTGGGAACCCCTTCTAACTTCTCTCCCACTTCTTCCTATAACTCCCGTAGCCCTCAAATTAGTTAAGTGATGGTAATGGCCTAGTGGGTTACAAAATAACCTAATATTAAGTCCCAAAATTCGTTGGTTATTATTCCCAAAATTTCAAAATTACCAAAATACCCTTTTAAGTTGCCGATATGGCCCGAAAATGCCCCGAGACCCAAATTAAACCCCCGGCTAGTGTTTTCTGACTATTTTGACCCTTCCGAACACGTTGGCGCACTCAAAATAACCATACGGTTGATTAAACTAAAATTCACTTTTTAATTAAAATAATTATATTCCTGACACGACTGTCACACGCGTCCTAACAAAATTTCCAAATTGCCATATTTCAATTTCACGACAATTCAATATATTCAATATTCAGTATAATCAAATAATACCCATTATAATCAAATACCAACTCACATCTCGTTAGTATTTTATCCGGATTAATTCTCAATTAATACCCATTTAATTCAATTAATCCTATAAATAATTATCACAAAAATACGGGGTATTACATTAAACTGAACAATAGAACATCATTATATTTAAATGCATAAAATTTTAGTTATATTAATATGTGCAACCAACAAAATGATTGAACCGTTATTTTGACATGTAGACCCGAAAATGGAGACATGTGACAATGAAAGACCTGACATTGAGAAAACTTGGATAAAAATTCATTCTAATAGTGACACCTGTACATACAAATAGAAACCAAAACAAATCAATCATATTTGTTAATATAAACAAACAAAAGTTAGCTCACTACTCTACAAAATCCATCACAATAGATATTATCACAATACACTACAATAAGAGAAAAATGGTACGAACATCACTAATGCAGTAGGAATCATATCTGAAAAACCAATAGAAAATTATTAATGTTTCAAACAAAAGAGAGAGAGTGAGAGAATGATTTCAAGTTTCTAAACATTATACCCCCTAATATGTGAATGGTGAAACAAATATGAAAAAGAATACAACAACTAATATGTCATATCCTGAAAAAGTAAACTTTGTACATAAATGGTTGTACAGAAACCCAATCACTCAATCTTTGAGCCTACAACAGCTCATAATAATGGTTCTTATGTACAGAAACCCATTCCGTTAAGCAGGTAACATTCCATTCAATCTTTGTTCAGAAATCCAAACCCAAACTTTGAACATAATTGGTTCTTATGTAACATTCCATTCAATCTTTGAGCCTACAACAACTCATATTATTAATATGTAAAAAAACTTAGTTGGAACAAATTTAAAATGAGACTAGAACATGATTATAGATTTGAGTAAGAAAAAACAAAAACAAAAATATTAGATCTAAAAAGTAAAAGAGAAAATATCTGTCGTGCTTTTGGTTTCAAACATAGAAAAAATATTTTTGTGACTCTTTCAAAAAGAACCAAAAATTAAGAGTTTCTAATTTACAAAAGTCAACACAAAATAACAAAACTAATTTTAACACCAATATTTAAAGAACAAAAAATCCTTCTATTACAAACGCATTACAAAAAATTGGGCCAAAGCAGTGAGTACCATATATGTTTAATACAAACCCACGGTGTTAACTGCAACATGTCATCAAATACATGGTGTTCACTATGAAATTTCATTAAACACTTTGTGTTCCAAGTATAAAAACATCTCAAATATAAAACTACTAACAATCTATATACCCCGAGGATCATTCATCTATATCAAACTATTGGGGAGAACTTCAAATACAAAAAAAAGGAGAGAAGTATTTGGAAGCTATAATCAGTGAGGATTAAAACTTCAAGATTGTAGAATAATAAAACTCCATAAATACTAATCCCATAAAACCCCATAAATCGGTACAAAATTAGTACCTACTTAAGAAATTAACACCTACAAATCAAATTAACACCTACTTAAGCCCAAATTGTTACCTGAAAATCAAATTACTACCTACTTAAGAAATTAACACCTACAAAATTATCCTTACAAATTAAATCATATTTAAACCCATAAAACCATTTTATCCCCTAAAATCATTTTTGATAAATGATGAAAACGAAAAGGATTTCAAACCCTAGAAAAAAAGTTGTGAGATATAAATAAATTCAAACCAAAATATAAAGAAAATCAGATGCTATACTTGAGATTAAAATCATAAAAACCCGAGGGGCTAAGGATCGAGAGTGATAGACCATTTGCGTGGTGGTTCTAGAATGATCACGGATGGTGGGTTGAGTCCAAGCGAGGGTTACGTCTGAGAGAGAGAGAGAGAGAGAGCCGGGTTGCATTAAAGTTGTTGCGTCCAAATGGTTTTTCAAAATTGGAGAATCTTACCAACATGCCCAATGTTTGAATAAAAGTGTAAGTTTGATAGGTAGGAAAAAAGGGGGAAACTAAAAAAATGAGGGGTAGGTATGTAAAAATAAGATATGTGGTATGGGAGTATGGTGTGCAAATGGAAGAAATAATCTCAACCCTTCATTTGTGAGGGATGTGGCCAAATCCTCACCTCTACTTAGCTTATCAACTTATGGAATAGTGAAAAAATTCTACTCCTTATTATATAGATTTATTACAAAAAAGAACTGGAAGACCAAATTTTTTTAAAAACTTTTTCTTTCAAAAATGGTTCAAATATCCAAACACTTTGAAGACCATATGAAGTTATAGGTAAGAACTTAATGAAATAAAGGGAAGTTTCCATTACCCACAATACATGAACTGATGGTAGGGCAGTCGATATTAACATTACTCATTACTTTAAAGACTTATGGAGTTTCTAGGTCCATTAAGTCATACCTCAATATGATGAAGTCAAACAAAGAAGAGATGCACTCCTGCACTTAGCTGAAGAATGACCTCAAAACAAAATCAATGCCATCATCAACCTCGTAATATCCCTTGATGACTTGAGTATAATTTTCTTGAATTTATGGAAAGTAGTTTCTCCTTCTAATGTATTTGAAGTTTATGTATGATTTGTTTGTTGATGGTTTTTGAAATTTGTTGGTTGATGTTTATTTTTATATTAATATATTGAACAAATATTGGTTATACTTTTGTCATATTAAAAATATTCATATGATTGATTCATAAAATGTTATGTCGATCCATATAACCAGTTCGAATTATCATGTTACATAATTTACAGTACTATATATCGCAGTGCAAAATTATATTAGTTGTCATTGTGAAAGATTATATTTCACAGTGAAAAATTTGTAAAATATTGCAAAGAAAAAATTAGGGTTTGGAAGAACATTTAGAAACAATATATATAAAAATGAATTACACTAATTATCATTAATATATCCCTCCGTGTAAGGACAAATTTTTGATATAGTGGATTTGTATGTATTTTGGCTTATTCCATATTTAGCAAAAACTTTATAGCATAGGTTAGGACTTGAGTGTGTTGACCTTTCAAGCATATGACGTGTTTACTTGGAGACGTAACGACGAAGTTTTAGAGACTGCATTCATCCTACCGTATTTCGTGCCATATTTTGTCTTCATCTTCCGAGGATTCCTCATGTATGAATACATATATATTTTGGTCCTTGAAACTTAAAGTTTGAGGGATATGTTTAATTTTTTTTTATTTTTAAGTCATTTGAACGAATTGATAGTCTTAGTTCGAATGAGAATGTGCTGTTTGATTAAATGACCCTTCAAATGAACATCGAACGATATTTCTCATTAGAAGAAAAAAATTCTTTTAAAGCTCGTTAGATGTTAGTTCGAATGAAATAAGATGCTCGTTCAAACGAGTTTGTTTTTGGTTCGAACGAGTTGTATAGTTTCATTCAAACCAACTCCTATTTTTTCTTGAAGGAGTTGCCTAAAAAAATGTTCCGCCTCAAAAAATTTATTTTCTATATAAAAGGTTCTTGCCATTAGTTTTTAATTAGAATTTTGGAGAAAATCATTTATCTATACATATCCAAAAGCTCCCAAACCCTACTTTTACCCAAACTCTTTATGATCCAAGTTTCATATACATATATGTATTGAGATCTTATTTATGAATACAAAGAACTTTATTCTCTTCATCTTGTTGAGAATTACTTCGTGTGGCAGTTTTCGAACCCAGTTTGCTATATACACACACGGTGGACTCCGTAGTGTGATGTTGAGGTGAAGAAGCAGTGTGTCCATATTCTAAATCCATATATGATTATTGAGCCTTATCAATGGACACCAAGATGTGTGTGGAATTACTTATTATGGTAGTTGCGCAAGTGAACTTTTGTGTGTCACTATGAAGAGGTTGAGGATCGAAGAGTGGCAAGGATTTTGAGGGCGTTGTGTCTGTATTGTAAGTCTACTATCGTGTCCTTGTAATTCCATGCATAGTCAATTTGCGTGGCTAGGACATTTGAGGTTTTTCCCATTATGGGTTTTCCTCGTATATCGACATGTTATGTGGTTTAATATATTTTATCAGGCTATCACCTAGATGCACGCTTCAAGATAAAGATAAAACTGGTTAATCTGTTTAACACAACATTCGTTTAAAATTGGTGCAAACTATAATTTGGGTTAATTGTGTTAATATTAATATTTAATTTGAAAAAAAATTAAAAATGGATTTTGTTTAGACCACTCTCTATATAACCTAACATCTTCAAATTGGTATCAGAGATAGGACACTAAGTTTTTGTGTTAGATTCTTATTAGGCATGAATTCTAACAGTTTTTATCCGTAGGTCCAATCAGTTTTTAGACCACCTTTATTTGATGGGTCTAAGGCGCATTGGAAAGCGCATATGAAATTAACACCTAAGTCGATAGATGTGCAGGTAAGGAAGGCAGTAGTTATGGGTTGGTCCCCACCCACAGCCTTATCTAGTGATTATAGGGTTTTCAAACTTGTAGAATCGTGGAGTGAGGAAGAGAGTAGATTAGAAAACTAAAATTCATGAGGTTTAAATGCTCTATTTCATGCGGTCACACTAGAGGTGTTTGACCGTATTATGACATGTGAAACGCCTAAAGAAGCTTGCAACATACTCCAACTTACCCATGAATATACTAGAGCTATTAAGGCTTCCAAAATCCAAAACCTCATCACTCAGTTTGAAACCATTAGGATGGAGGATAGTGAAACATGCGATGAGTTTATGCTAAATTTTGTGATATTGTGAAATTGTCAATTAACTTGGGAGAGAGAATACTCGGAACCCATGTAGTCAAGAAAATATTAAGGTGCTTGCCTGAAAGATTTAAGTTAAAAATGAAAATTTTGAATTCCTTAAGTACTTTGGACTCTGCAAAACTCTAAGAGCTTGTAAGTGATCTTCAAAATCACGAGCTCGATATATTTTCCTCCAAAAAAGACAAAGAAAGATAAGGACATTACTTAGAATGCCTAAAAATAGGGAACAAAGTTTCATATGATGATTTGACATCGATTTTGATGATATGGACATGTTTGCAAAGAAATTCAAAAAATTTCTCAAGTTTGAAAAATAATCAAAATATGTAAAGAAGTTTAAGAAAAATAAATATTATAAGGCTGATCAATTCCTTGAAAATTATAATGATAATTTTAAGCAGGATCAGTTGGATTGATTCTTTAGGTGTGAGGGTTATAGCTAGAGGGTAGCTGAGTGTCCCACTAAGTTAAGGAAGGAGGGAAAGAAACTGATTTCAAATAATGCCACCCTCTAGAAGAGGAACCTGATTAACCCGTTGAACACAACTACACCACATTCATGGTTAGTCATGCGAGCCTGGATGAAAAATATTTTTCTGAAGATAATTTTGAGCATGACACTTTCGAGGCCATTGTTTGTGATTCCCAAGTGAGTAATGGTGAAGAGAGTGAAGAATAATAATAATATGAGGATGAAAAGGAGAATGAGAGTGAACTACAAGTTGCCTTCCATGAGTTGTATGGAAAAATGACTAAATTGAAAAAGGATAACTTACAATTGGGAGCTTAGTTGAAACTACGTGCCTTAGGTAATGATGAGAGTGCCTTGATTGAGGATCTAAGGGCATATGAGAAGACTCTTGGGGGGGGGGGGGGGGGGGGGGGGGGGACAGCGTTCGAGTTTTAATGGAGATTTCGAAGAAGGTTCCCTAGTTTTTTCTAGTCTCGTTGTTTTCTCGAGTCTAGGATTTTGGAGTTATAGGAGACATTGAAAGACTCAAGTAATGTCAAATTCTATTTGGACTCTAAATAAAAAAAGTTGAATAAAATGTTAGGCACCGTATGAATCAAAGATGACATATGTGGAATTAATTCGGTATCAAAATTTTTCCACTACTAAATCTAAAATTATGCTTTTAATAGAGTCAACTATTGATGGGAACATTAGAAGAGGTCAACCCAAGGGTAACATTCCTCCTGTCTACACGTGTACATATTGCAGTAAGTAGTTATCCTTAGGCATTTTTTTTATCTTAAAAATAGTGCTACAAAGTCTTAGTCTAGAGTCACCGAGGTTACTGAAACCCTAGAGCATCATGTCACACTTACATGGGTTAGGAAATAAGATTTGGAGGCTTTACATTTTAGACTTATTGATCCTCAAATGCTTCCACACGATACTTCTCATGCTAAATCTAATGGTTGATTGTGTTTGAATGTTTACATACACTAACTATTGTACTTGATGTTATATGTGTTTGCTAGTTGTATGTGGTTTGAGTCTTTTGAATTTTTATTTTTCTTTAATTGGTTCTTATTTAGAAAATACGAAAAGATTTTGTCTTTTCAGTTGTTTGGGATAAATTGGTATCATTTTGGAAAATGTTTAAAAGATCAAAAATATTTTTTTGTTTATGTGCAGTTTAGTTTTATACATTTTGTGTGGAATATTAGTGTGTTTGAATAAACTTCATTCCATGATTCCACATGGTTAAAACATTTGATTATTATTTTCAATGCTTATATTGTTCTTAATCATGCTTGTATGTAGTTTTTTGAATTTTATTTTCTTAATGGATTCACTTTGTATATGCCTCCACACACACATGCATGAGATCTTTTGAACTTTAACTACACATGTTAAATTTGAGCTAAGTGAGATGTTATTCCATCAATCTTGTCATCTACATAACTTTTGACTATGGGGGATTTGTGCATGTAAGAACCGTTACTCGTGAGTATGTTGTTTGTTAGTAAATATATGAGGGTGCACGAAAAATGAATACCAAAGGAGAAATTCTCCTTTGCGAGAAATTCACCATTGTCAAGGGCCTAAAATTGAGAGGTAAAAAGAAAATATTAAAGGACAAAATTTTTGTTCATTCTATTTCGAAAAAATAGTACATTAAATAATTAAGTAAAAAAATATGATATTTGTTTAGCTTTTGAGGGTGCTCTAATTAAAGGCCAATGGGTTTGCATAAAGAATCCTAGTTATGCTTAACATTTCATGGCGTTATTGATTTGTAGAATCATCAAAATTATAGGCCTGTGTGAATTTTTCTGGTTTGTTCTTTAAGTTCACTTTTTCTATCACTTGAGGCTAAATCTTGGTTTGATAATGTTTTGCGGTGAAATAGAACTCCTTGGACATTTTTGAATAATTGGGTTATAATTCATCTGTATCCAGTTAATTCCCATTCATCCCATTCAACATAGACACATTAAGACTATGCAAGTGTGTAAAGCTTTTGTGTTTTGTGTCATGTTGTGGTTGTATATACCTATATATATGTGCCTGTGTGTCATTGGTGTATATATATATATGGTCTCATTTTTTTAGTCTTTACATTTGCATTTAATCCATGTTTGCCATGTGCTTTATATTTGAATCAAATCGACAAGATATATGATCAAATTGGTATATCTTGTTGCTTCCTTACATTGATATATCATGTTCATTGTGTATTCTATTTGATATCATCTATTTCATCAATTTTGTTAATTATTGATTATTTTTTGGATTATTTGTGCTTGTGTTGCCATGTTATGTTTGTTTCACTTTACACCATTATATGATATTATTCTTTTGCCTTTAATTTAAATTGGTATCATATGTTCTCACTTTTGGGGGGAGATATGTTTTATGGGGGAGAAATGGTTTATTATGCATCTATCTTTGTCTATTCCTGAACAAAAAGGGGGAGAAATTGTATCCTTCTCTTTAGTTTTAGGAAAAAAATATTTATCTTAGGGGGAGACGTCTTACCTAGGTTCTCATCATTATAACCATAGGAGTTTATTCATATGAAATTTATATTATTTATATACTCTCTTTGAATTTGAAGGCGTGTTTAAGTGTGGATGTTTGCAACATGCGGTAAAGTTTACAAGCGTGCAAAGCTACTCAGAGTATGTATTTGTCAGGTCTATACTTTTTCCTTTTGGGGTTGGGGATTGAGTATTTTAGATGTGCTTGATGGCCCATAGATTTTTTATTTTGTGTTCGTCCTGGAATAGCGAAAGAGGGAGTTTTGTAAGAATATTTTTTGATAGAGTCAATTTTTATGTATATTGTAATATAGGTTAGAACTTGAGTTTCTTGACATTTCAAGCCTATGTCATGTTTTTTTTAAAGATGTTAAGAAGAAGTTTCAGAGATTGCATTCATCGTGTCATGTTTCGTGTCATGTTTCTTTTTCATGTTCCGAGGATCCTTCAAGTATGAATGAATACATATTCTAATCCGTGAAACTTAATACTGGGTGTTAGTTTTTGTTTATAAAAAGTTTGAGAGATGTTTTCAAAATATTTTCAAAGATTTTTTTTTTTGTTTTTAGTTCATTTGAATGACTTTATAGTCTTCGTTCGAACGATAATGTGCTATTCAATCAGTCAACCTTTAAATGAACATCAAACGATATTTCACTGTTAGTAGAACAAATTTTGTTTGAAGATCGTTAGACGTTAGTTTGAACAAGATGAGTTGTTCGTTCAAACGATTTTGTTTTTGGTTCGAATGATTTATATAGTTTTTTTTGAACGTACTCCTATTTTGTTCGAATGAGTTTACTAAAAAATGTACCTCCTCGAAAAATGTGTTTTAAAGGGGTATTGGCATTAGTTTTTAATGAAACTTTTGGTGAAAATAGTTTTCCTATCTCCCAAACTCTAGTTTCACCAAAACTCTTTAAGATCAAAGTTTCATATCCATATATGATTTGAGATCTGTTTTTTGGGAACCAAGAAGTTTATTCTTTTCATCTGGTTGAGAATCATTTTGTGCTGTGACTTTCGTACCATTTTTGCTATTTACACACGGTGGACTTCACGATGTGGTATTGAGGTGAAAAAGAAGTGCATCCATGTTCCAGATCCGTAGACGGTTACTGAGGCTTATCGGTGGACACTGAGATGTGTGTAGACTCATATATTGTGTTGTGAGAGTGGACTCTTTCATGTCACTCTGAGGAGGTTGAGGAACGAAGAGTGCCAAGGATGGCGAAGGCATCGATTCTTTGTTGTAAGTCTACTGTCATGTACTTGTAATTCCATACATAGTGAACTTGATTGGATGGGCCGTCTGAGGGCTTTCCTATTGTGGGTTTTCCACGTAGATCAGTGTGTTTTGTGGTTTGATATATTTTTATCCTACTATCACCTAAATGCATGCTTAAGGATAAAGATATAATTGATTAATTTGTTTTAACACAACATTCATTTAAAATTGGTTCAAGATTTAATTTTGTTTAATTCTGTTTAAATCTTATATTTAATTTAAAAAAATTAAAAATTAGCTTCTTTTTAGACCACTCTATATATACCTTAACATCTTCACTCCATTATAACCTCCTTACATGTCCTACTATTATGAAGGGAAAAAGTTTTACATCTACCACATTTTGTGATTCTTCTTGCCTAACCTCTTGGCGGAATCCTTTTCTTCCTTGGATGGCCATGTTGTTTATTTATAATTGGGGGTATGAGGGCCTTCTTTAACTTAAATTCGTGTTTTAGAATAGTACGAATTGGTGAAATGTTATCCGAATAAGATTTTCTAAAGGTCTCAATGTAATAATATTGGTCAACATATTCATATACATTATTACCTCCCTTTTGCAATGCTGTAGCAGCATGAGAACAAGGAAATTTATCAATTTGCCACTTCCCACACAAGCAAGACCTATGATTAATGTTAACTGACACTGAGGGTGGGATTGGGGGTTGGGGGTGGGGGGGTGGGGTGGGGAGAGATAGAATCATATATACCATCTATTGAATTCACTACACCTCATGTATGGCCTTCCTTTAGATATAATTTAAATCATCTTTCTGTGCCAGGGCACAACACTCACTCCACTCTTTAGATTGTGTGCACCTTTTGACATCATACTAATTATCTTTATTCTCATATTGTCAACCATACTGGTAATGAATATATTTTGAGCATCTCATATCCACGAATTAAACAATTTAGCTACATTGGAATACATCTTGTTGTACAGTTTACTAGTAATTCATACATTTGCCAGCTGTTTTGGATCAGAGTTCTAAGAAATGCTCAATCCTTTAACCCACATACTTTTTTAGTTCACCCATTTTCTTTTCATATATGTCTCTTGTTGGTGTATATGTTGCATCTTTGAACATTTGTACAACTATATAACTTAGTATCTTAGAGTATGAATGACTACCATTAAATAAATTTCGCAAATTACCATTCAAATGCTACACACAATACGAGTGCTGACTATGAGGTAAAATAATTGGGATAGATTCTTTCAACCCATAATTACAATTTAAAATAATCGTCATCTCTCTCTATCACAACCAAAATTTATTTATGAAAATACGTTATGTTATATGGAATCAGTTATGTTATTAGTCCTCATTAGAGGAATTATGTAATCATGTTTTTTGTATACATGTATAATACAACTTCTAATAATTTTTTCGCCAATCACATTCATTATTTTCGATCGACACATTTAACTCGCATGTTAAATATACCATATAGTACAATGGTGATTCATGATTAAACTACAAAAACTAGTCACACTTAACTACAAAAAGATCAGATGCTTTTATCATGATCTAAACAACACAAAGCTATTCGTGGTAACTTTCAAGTTTGTTCATGGAGACAACATTCAATTCCTTTTTCGACTAAATTACAAGGATAAAAATTGTTAGTTTTATACCACTTGTATGAATATTTAAAATGCACATTTGACCAAAATATTATTGACGTAGGAATCGTCATAGGGTTAACAAGAATTTTTGAGCAAATCTGCGTGGTTGGACTAAAAAGTTATGGTTATTTGGTATGGTACTACTATACAATTTTATCTCAAAAATACGTGTACAAGAAGGACACATGGTTCCTATATTCCCTAAAAAAAATGCACCTATGTTCACATTGCATATGTAAGGGAATAGAAAATTAAATTAGAATGTACAATTTCTTCATCGTCGAAATTGATTGTAAATTCCTATATCGAGGAATGTTACAATAAATGAATCAATGTAAGGAATTAAACTTATATATATATATATATATATATATATAGACACACACACACACTCTAGATTAAATATTATAGCAAAATATAATGTTTTGTCTTGGTATGAGTAATTACAATTGAACAACACATTTCTCATTTCACGTTGTGATTCATATATAATTTTCGCATTGGATATTTTTATTGTTAATTGCATTTCAATTTTTGAATGAAGTATATTAGAGTTGTATTTTCATATTGCTAATTTCACAATGCAATTTCTCCCTGCAATTCCCCAGTGCAATTACACAATGCAATTTTGCAGCTATATTTATTAATACTAAAGAATGGATATCGACATAATATTACGAACCATTTTCAAACAATTCCAAAATATAACACAATACATTCCTTTGTTTCCATTCTTTCAAATAACAACAACCATATTACCCTTATATCGAGCTTTCTGAAAGGTACCATCTAGAAATAATATCGGTTCAACCCAATTATACATGCACCTAATGAAATAAAAAATCCTTTGAACTTATTGGTTGATAAATCCCAACTCAATTCAACAATACTTCAATGATTTTTTTTTATCTTCACACTATGCATAACCTTATAATTGCGCTCTTGCCATTTCAACATCTAACCAACCAGCATGATAAGACATTTGAATTCCATAAATCGAATTTAATTCCCGAATAACAATGAATGGTCTAGTTAATGGTGTATAATATATTTCATCAATAATCAACATCGCAACTAACTTTGTAACCCTACGATTTTTACCAGTGAATATAATAAATCCACAAGAATTATTTCCATGAAAAGTCCAATAAAAGCACAAATATGGCATTTATAACCAGTTTCTTATTTCATTGAACAATGTGCAATGACCCTAATATTTTCATTTTTAAATAATCAAAATCGAATCCAACTTTAACACCAAACTTGCAACTCTAATATACTTCATTCAAATATCTGACCAACTCCAACAATTAACTTAAACTACCCTGTTGACATTAATGTCCCCTTTTCCAAATAAATAGCAATTGGATTGGATTCCACGATCATTTTGATATATCTGTAGTGTAATTCACCATTTGAATTATGATAAGATTCATCAAATCCATTTTCAGAGTCATTCTTTTCAAGATTCATTGTTATAGCAATACTATCTAAACCATTTGTGTGTGTGTGTGTGTGTCTATATATATATATATATATATACCACATTAATCTTATCATTAAGCCTATAACATGGATTCCCTAATAGTTCATAATTCATATGAAATGAACTTGATCTCAATTTCTCCCATTTCAGATGGATTTTTCAACAATTCCTCATATGAACACTGAGAAGATCTAACTATGTCAACACTCATTCCAATATGATTCACGAAACATGTAACTAACTCGTTTTCCATCGTCAATGTGGCAAACACCTCAGAATTATCTAGATTCAAATAATAAGAACCCTAACACCGGTACAAAATGGATAATGAATAAGACTAGTGTATAGAAGAATATCTTATATACCATAACTACCCTACTACCGTGGCTATAATCTTATATACCATATTGATATAATTCCTTAATTTGAAACGCTATAAGACAAATGGCGTATCATTATAATCACATCAATCTTTCCAGTCGCTGTTAATCGATAATCAAAAGGTGTTTTTGACCACTTAACTACTATAAACACGTTAATAGGGCCTTAGAATAAACATGTTTTCATACTGGTCTAATTGTTCTACATGTTTGTCGCTATATGGAGATCAATCAAAATCGCTATTGTTAACTTTATTTTTATTAATGCAATATATAACACTCTTATATTTTTTAAACTACATGTAGTAACAAATTTTACAAAAATTCTAGGAGTTTGTTGCCTCCCCTCGACCTATGGTGGCTTAATTCATGGGAATGTTTAATTTTAATTCAAGCTCATGAAACCCATTTACTGTTGGAATTTCATTTGATATGTATAGCTTTCGATTTTGTTTGAAAAGGATGGAACTCACGTGGGAAGTTAAATTGGTTACTTTTAAGATATTATCTCCTTTTTATTTGTTGGTAGTGAGTTTTCTGATATAAAAGAGTCCATCCACGTGTCATATCACTTACTAGACAATATAGTTTGGCGAGTGAAAATTTAATAGTTTTACTTTTGCACAAAATTGTTTATTTTTGGAATCAATTTTAGATATTCTCTATTGAGGATTTGGGTAGAATTTATGATCCTTTTATGATGAGATTAATTTTTTATAAGTCTTATAATATTGTGTGAAGGCTATTTTATTTGATTGAAGAGATTATTTTATGTGTGAGTAAGGATCAAAAGTCCTTCCAAATTCATAATCTTCTTCAATATAGTGACATGGATTGCCATTGCCACTATTATTTGTGTTCTTGCATATTTATATTTATATATATTTTCATATTTGTGTGTTATTGGTTTTTTGGTCAATGGATTCATAAATCAATACATGTGCTTCCCCATAAAAAATTAGTATTAAAGTCTAAGTTACAAACTAGTTTTTTTTTTCATAGCTTCCAAGATAAATTAACATATTGAGAAATTTTATAAAAGGAACAATTCTGGTCCATGATAAGTGAAGGTGATGGACATCCTTGTCAGTGAGGGATTGATTGAAGAAATATAAGTAATGATGATAAGTGTAAAAGGAGGCTTGTTTAAGGATATCAAACACAATGTTATGACAAAGAGTTTAGATAAAGTGATTTAGGAAAAGATTGAGAATATTTTATTTGTAAAAGTCTCTGACTAATCGAATTAATATAAAAAAGGACTTGTATATCTTTTGTATTGGATGATGTACTTTGTTGGAAGACCCCCTCAATGAATTTAATATTTTTCCCTTAGAATTATTAAACACAAGGATGCAAATGGAGGAAAATGAAAAGGTTACAATTTACTGCCTTCTATTCTCGAAATGTACAATCATTTGGTGACTAAGATGATGTACGTGAAGAAAATAATTATTTTGGATGAGTTACCATCAAACCTTCTCTAAGAAAAAAGGATAAAAGTGGTTGAGAGTGACACTGATGCCACAAGCCTAGTCATTAAAGGAAGACCATAGAACTGAGGGCCAAGGAACTTCATGTCAGTCAAATAGACACAAGTACCGAGAGTGTTACTACTGTCATGAGTTTAGGAACATATTTCCTTCTTATCCTAAAATTTAGTAAAGGAATGAGAAAGGAAAGGAGAATATTCAAGGTGAATCAATAACGATGGAGGATGCATGTGATTCAAAGGATGTCAATGATTTCTTTGCTCTCATATCAACTAAGGTAAATCATTTAATGACTATTGGGTTCTTGATTCTTATTTTTTAATTTATACATGTACCAATTGAGATTATTTATGCTCCTATAAAGAGGTGAAAGTTGGTTCAATTTTGATGGACGGAGGGAGAGCCTTTAAACATTGGGGAATTGGATCAATCAAAATAGACATTTAATGGGTTAATGAGAACTTTATGTGGTGTTAGATACATTTTTGTTTCTTCGGATGAACCTTATGTCATTGGGTGTCATTGATTCCATGGATTACAAGATTAAATGGAGCTTTGAGGGTTGCGATGGTTCCCTTATGGTGTGTAGGGGCACCAATGTTATAAATTTACATGTTCTCCATGGGAATATAAAATATGTGGAGCTAATGTGGAGTATTTTATGAGGAGTGAAAAATCGTGCTTGAAGGTTGGAAATGGAGGTAAAAAAGGTTTGTATTATGGGAAGAGTTGTGATCTTACTCTCATTTTCATTGTGAGGGCCCTACAAAATATTACGGGAGAGTGAAATGAACTTTGAGACGATAATTAAAATTATAAAAGTCCTTATAGGGAGGTAGACCTAGGAGGATAAGCATGGAATTAACTTGATGGAATTCCAGTTTCTTTGAGACTGTCATTTTGGGAGCCACAAAGATGAGTGGGAGGCAAGCAAGGGTCATGATAGAGATGAGATAGAAAGTTGGGGACACCCATGTTTCCCAAGGAGGGATAAATTTAATTTCAGTTACCAACTAATGGTTACGGTATGATTAATGAGGTTTTTAGGTGTGACATCGAACCAGGGAAATACAAAAATGCTAAAAAACATAATGGGTTTGGAGAATTTGATGAATTTATATTGTGGTTACGCGTGATATGCATCGGTTCAAGAGTGAGACAAGGGTTAGATTTGAGGAGGACTCAAACTTAGCCAAAAATCTTCATGAATGTTGTGATTAGAAGTGATGGCGATCACATATTTTGATGATAACTCTCAGGTAATGTATTTTGAATAAAAATGAAGGTTTGTGAAGTTTTTGCAATTTGTTCATTTGAGTTGTCTAGACACAATTTGTGTAGGAAGAATTTTTGGTTGGGTTTCGACTAATAACCATTTCCTTTATAGCAGCGAAGGCGTTGTTTTTTTGTAATACCCCATACTTTTATTAACTAATTTCCATGTGCTTTATATTATTGATTTAATTTGGGAAATTAAATTAGATTTTAAATAATGTTAATTAGCGAGATAAATGATTAATATTTGTTATTATTATTATTTACTTGTGTGGGACAAGTAAATAGTTATGTGACTTATTATATGTTGCCTATGAGTGATATCGATGATCTATTATTATATTTGGATAGAGCGTTACATCATCAGATTAGTTTAATTTATGGGCAATGTGCAGGGTATGCACGTGTCAGACCAGGTTAATGAGATGTTAGTATATTTGGAATTGGGTGACTCGAATGACCTTTTCAACTGCTCCAGGAAGAGTTGAAATGGTCTAGAG
Organism: Sambucus nigra; assembly: GCA_949130495.1. Lineage (NCBI taxonomy): Eukaryota > Viridiplantae > Streptophyta > Magnoliopsida > Dipsacales > Adoxaceae > Sambucus > Sambucus nigra. Next base: position 59,113,702 of record OX422218.1, on the reverse strand, counting down.
CAGGTACTTGTGGTGATAAGTTTGGGTTCTAGGAGATTTTAGACATAAAAGGGCTCGTGTAAGGGCAAGAAGGTCATTTTATATTATTCGTTAAAGAGAAAAATAGGATTCGACCATTAAGAAGACTTATTAGTGTTTGGGAAAGTGGATGATATCCCACATTTCACTTTTGAAACAAGAGGTTAAGAGAAAATAACCCTAGAGAAGAGAAAAGAGGAAAGGACAAAGGATCTTGGAGATAAAATGATTGAAGAACGTTGGATTTGTAATACATTAAGGCAAGTAAATACTTGCTTTACATTTCGATTTAATTTGTAGCTAATTACTTTCTTGTATTATGTTAGAAATTGGGGTTTTGGTTGTAAAATTTTTTTGGAATTGATGATTAATAATTAAGTTAATTAATAAAGACTACATGATCTTGACTGAATGAAGAAATTTGGGGTTGGATTATATTGATAAAATATGGGTTATAATGGAAGAGGAGAATGAACATTGATGGAAGATAAGATCTTGATGATTAATTTGATATATGAGTTTAAATCTTGAATTTATGATGATTTCCATGTTAGATTTACATATATATCGATAGGGTTGGGTTATATGGATGATCTATACACTAAAAGCCTGGGGATTTGGGTACAAAAACCCAATAAACAAAGTTGGGAGGTTGGGGATGAATCCTGCCTAAGAAAAAGGGCTCCAGTTCCATTTTTTAGAATTTCGTTAGAACCTCGTTTGACCCATGGGTTTGGGTCATGAATCTAAATCTTTTCGTTACAAACACGTGGCCGCCAGTTTCATATTTTTTAATTAGTGATGAATTTTCTACGGAAGGGTGTACGAGACCACAATCTTTATTGGGTGATTTTGGGATGGACTTTATTATAGGCATGACGGTGTTTAGAATTATTATAAAACGTTGTTGATGTATACGCTTGGTTCATATGAATTCATAGTGGATGAAATTGAGGTATGGTTTGTCGACCCGTGGGTCAGGGTAAAATTGGATCTTAGGAATTTTTCGAGGATTTTAATGAACTCAAACGAGTGTGTGGGAGGTTATCCAAGTGAGTGGATATTTAATTAAAAATAGTTTTGTGTTTCTATTTACCAATTGAGAATTAAATATTTAACTAGGTGCCCGAATAAAGGAATAATTAAGCATGTAATCGGGAAGTTGGATAAAACTTTGAGATTTGGGTGAATCGTGTGCAGTGGGACATATGTACGAGTTTTGTGCGTATTATATATACATATTAGAGGGAAGTGAATATATATATATGTGTGTGTGTGTGTGTGTGTGTGCGCGCGCGCGCGCTATGTGTTTATTAAACAAACCTACTCAGTAGTGCTATCGGAGGAGGTTACGTGTAGTGGGCAGTCCACCTTAGCGTTGACCAGAAGGTGTTAGATTGATTTCCCAGTTCATATTACTATTTCCTGGCCACTATCCGTGTGTGGAGATAGGTGTTGGTTTGAGTGTGGTTGGGTGTGATGTGATATGATCGTGACCCTAGGGATTGTGGCTATGAACTTTTCCATTATATGTGTTTTATTTAGGATCGGTGGTGAGATTTCTTACCTGGTGCCTCCTTGTGAGGCATGATGCCAAGAACCAGATGACACACAAGGAATTTATCCATTGAGTCCAAGCTCTAGGAATACGGATGAATCCAGGGAGTCAAAGCTCTGGGGATACAACTATACATATTTAGGAAGCGATATATATGTATGCTTATATGATATAGTGCGTATATCTATTTATTGCACATGTGTAGCTATGTATGTTTATCTCGTGATTATTTAAATTATATCTAATGTGTTGGTAAAATATTGTTATTTAAATTATATCAAGTGTGTTGGTAAAATATTGTTTATAAATGAATACCTAGCGAAGGTAGTTAGACTTATTTAATAGAGAGTATTAGAGGGGTTGGGCTTACACAACAGTGGTTTATCAGAGTTAGACCAGGTTGTCAATTAGGATAATTAAATTGAACACGTTAGGTGCGCACTATAATTGAGAGGTGAGGTGTATATCAAGTGAGTGTGACCAGTTACTCTTGAAAGTAATAAACTACGATTTTAATTAATTTAAAATAATTATTTACTTGTGAAAAATATTTTACTCTACGAGCTGTTACCCGCATATTCCAGTTGTATACACAACATTCTAGGACACCCTAAGTCTCTCCTTAGGTCCCTAGCACCTCCTCATTTATCATAAACCCTAGGTCATACTCTGAGTACCGATCCAGAGACAACTGGGCACTCGTAGGCACCGTTTGACTCCGATTAACTTCACCGTCAGAGAGAAATCTCAAAGAATCTTCGAGGGGCTCTAAACACCCTCTCAAATGATCTGCCCCATGCGTAAATCGGCATAACAATTCAGACAAACAAATAATTTTATTATAAAAAATTGAGCACTCCCTGGGACCCAATTTGACCCCAATAAACTTCTTTGTCAGAGAGAAGTCTCAATGAATCTTCTAAGGTAACTGAATTACCTTTCCATAGGTCCTTTCCATGCACGAAATGGCATAACGGTTCATACGAACATACCATTTTCCCTTGAAAACTGATTCGGAGGCCACCGAGCATTCTCAAGTTTTGTTTGGCTAAAGTCAACTCCTCAACTCGAATGACACAAAATGAATCTTCGAAGGGTACTAAATACCCTTTCCAATGGTCTAACCTATGTGTGAATCAGCCTTACGGTACGGACGAAAGACCCGTTTTACTCCGAAGGGTTACCAGGTTCTTCCGAGCTCTTTTTGACAAAAGTAAACTCTTTGAACTGAGTGAATCTCTTTGGAACATCGAAGTGCCTCACATAACCTTTCCAACAGTCCACCCTGTGCACGATTTGGACTTACGGTTTGGACGAATGATCCATTGTCGTCCGATGATCTCCTGCCCAAAGGATCGACGGGCGCTTCCAAGCCCCATTTGACCCAAAGTCAACTCCTGGACCTGGGAGCGGCCCAAAGGATTCTTAAAAGTCTCTGAATAACCTTTCCAACAATATGACCTGTGAGTGATTTGGACTTACGGATTGCGTTTTATGACCATTTTTCCAAAAAATCTCCACTAGACTGCCAATTGGAAGGTTGATTTCCTTGCCTATCGACAGTGTGTCTAGGGTTACCTTCCGATAAGGAGGACAAGGACAATGCCAATCGGCAGTCCCTTGAACCTATATAAGGAGAGCATGAGCTCACTTTGAAGGGCAACTCATAAATATCAACTTCAGTGATCTCAACAACATTCTTCTAAAGTCAGCGAAGTTTACTTATTTGGAACCTCTCTCCATCTTTCATTTACATCACTTTCATACCCAATTTAACAAAATCCCCCTACATTCCTCACCCACTAGCAAGTAAGCTCACCAACTATCAAGATCAATCTCCAAGTCTCCAAAGAAGGTCAAAACATACTTCTCTCTCTTTAAATTTCTTTATTTTCGCTTTAGTTATATAATTTCTTAATTTAGCTTTTACTTTAAATCATACACATATTAATATTCAATCTATTATTAGTGGTATTGCACATAATGTATTTTTTTATGAAAAAATCAAAATCAAGAAAAATAGGTTACACCTATAAATTCCAAATGAGATTCTTCACTACTTCTTAAAACTAAAACACCTTTCTTACACCCAACATATAATAAAATCTCCATTTTGAATTTATGGGATAAATCTCATGATTGAAGGTGAAAAGTAGCGCGTGTCAAGACGCTAATCATTGCTTTCGATTCACCTCCTCAATACAAAAACCTAAACTTAAGACTACACTAAAAAAGAGAGTACAGCGGCCAAGTCCGGGTATCGAAAATCCACAGAGATGAGTTATTAGAATTTAGTGGATTGAATACTTCTAAATAAAAGTGTAAAAGGTATTTTCTAACTAAAAGGAAAGATAACAAACGAAAAAGATTAATTTAGGCGTGGGTAAATTAAACTAAGATTAACAAAGGGAATAAAAAACTATAGGTTGCGTTGGATATCCATCACCCCGAGTTAAATAGTATAAAATAGTTACATGCGCTTGCGAGTTATTAAGATTGTCTCTCGTTTCGACAGTTAATTAAATCAAGAGTTGTCACACCCCTAAATTATCATAAAAGTTTAATAAGATTTTGGCGTCAACAAATACCTCGAAAATTACGCACGTAAGGTCATAAATACGGATCATACATGATATACCCCTTTAAATCTCCTAGGCGTAATAACTAGGACAACCCACTCGAAATAAACATGTAAAACTCCATCACCAAAGAAAAACAACCAATTAACCCTTAGGTGAGTTCAATCCAACACAACCTAGACTAAATTAGCCACTAAGCATGATTAAAAGCATTAAATAAATTAAACTAAGTAATTAAGACAACTAATTAAATTAACTACACAATTTAAACTAGGCTTGAAAATAAATGGAAAGCATGAAAAAATAGGAACAAAGCATACATAAAAGAGGGAGACAATGAAAAGTATCCACTTACATTGATGGATGTCAAACCACAAAAAAAAAATGGAGGAGAGGGGTGGTCTCCACAAGAAACCCCAAATTATGTCACAAACTCTAACCTAAGAACTAAGTAAATATGATATTACGTGTCTCTAAAAAATAAACCAAATTGGTATTTATACTAAGTGGGAATAAACAAGAAAAGAAAAAGGAAAAAGAAATAAAATAGGATAAGTCTCTTAATTACACAATGAAAAGAAAAGGAAAAAGAAAATAGAAAAGGAAAGAAGTGGGTAGCAGCACATCCCGGACAAAATAGGGTCCCGGTCGATCGAGGCTTGGGCTGGTCGACCGCGTGAAAATAGAGGAGCACACTGGTTTGGTTCCACGACAAAAAACCAATCAGCGGTCGACTACGAGTTGGCCGCCGGTCGATCGGTAGCACTAGCACACCAAACTCGCTGCAACACAACAGCGCACAAGACCCACCAAAAACACTGGATAAAGAAACACCCCCCGACTGAAACCATATGCCGAGATCCCAACTGCCATGGCAAACATCAACTATGTATTTGCTCCACCACTTGCAAAGCTGAGACCCACTAAGACCTCCATGTCCAAAACTGGTGAAAAAATCAAGAACCCAAATCTCCATTAATGGCCAAGCCAAGAACCATTTTGAGCTCGTGAGTGTTTTACTCAATCCAAAGCTCCATAATCGTGTGTTCAATTTGGCCAAAATAATCCCAATTTGGGACGAACCCAAAACCCGAGCAAAACCCTAGCCTAGGGTGTGACACCCCGACTAATTAAATACCATGTAGCTACTCCTTTATTAAATTAATACAGAATATCAAGTTAGTTCAGTCTTAGTGATTAGGAATATATTCTTCCAAATTTATCGCTTTAATTTGGTTACTTTTAGCACCTCGATCAGCGTAATCAATTTGACTCTATCTCATAATCTTGCTACTGACTTATTCTAATGAGCACCCCGAGTTTCTGGTATTTCATATGGATTTTACAGGTATTTAGTGTCAAGAAAGAAAGAAAGAAACTGGAAGAATTGAGAAAGAAAAGGAGGAAAAGTCAAAAGGGAAAAATTGTAATTTTTACTCGGAATTCGGATGAGGCATATAAAGAGAAGTTGAAGATATCAAGTTCATGAGCACGTAGGAAGAAACGGTACCTCAATCGGAGTCCCGGTATGAAAGTTATGAGCAGTCAAAGTTTGATGAAAAAATCAAAGGAAGCCCGGACCGATCCGCGTTGCCAAATTCCAGAGAACCCCGACCGAAGACGGATCGAAGCTGAAAGAAAACAAACGAACTGATCTGTGCCGAATCGATCCGCCCAAGAAATTAAAGAACCGATCCGGATTCCATCCAGACTGAACTGCAGGAGGATCGGATCGGTCCGACTGTCGAATTTTAGTTTTCTAAACTTCCTCTAATGGAGAGTCCTAGTGCAACTAAAACTCTTGAAGCTTTGTAGGGTATTTAACCCGTTTTATTATCATTCTTAGGACGAAAAATTTAGCTAATTTTCCATTCTTTATGTAAAAAACCTAGTTTGAAGATTGATTACAATTTTAGTTCCAAGTTTGAAGATTGTTCAGATTTCTATGATTTCAAGTAATTTTAATTGCTGATTTTAGTGCTTTGGTAAGATTAGTAGTTAATTTCTTCTGTCCAATCTCCTTTCTACATCGTTCTACAATTCTTCCTTAGTTTAATCATGGTTTTCTGCAATTCAAAAATTGTTTTCATTAGTTTCAGCATGCCAGGCTAGATTTTCTCAGGTCGGGATACATGAACCAACCTGATGTGATAGTTGCATGTGTATAAAATTAATCCTCTAAATTTAATGGTTTGATTACTACCGTATTGCGTAGGAATGCGAAAATTATAGATCCTTGGATCTCATTTGCTTTCGGGTAACCGGGATGCTTTGGAATGTAATTCGAGTGTAACTATCGCAATACCGATTTACACATCCTCTGATTAGGTATGGTGCGGGCTTGAACCTCATATATGTAATGATTGGGATGTGACACCCCGACTAATTAAATACCGGGTAGCTACTCCTTTATTAAATCAATACAAAATGCCAAGTTGGTTCAGTTAATAACATCACTGTCGAAAACATTTTAATAATTACTAACTACCTAGTATTTAAAAAGTAAGTTGCCAAATTTTAAGTTAAGTCTGATTAACATGCAATAAAAGAATAATGGAAGAACAACATAATCCATTCACCATAACGAAGTAATGAAATAACCAACAAATAATAATAAGTCCGGAGGAAAACTCCTCACAACAATCCCACAACTGAAAATAATATGACAAGTCTGAATCCTGAATTAATTACATGCCAGAAGTCTGAATAACTGAAATAAATGAAATGTCTCTAAAAGGAATGGGCGACATGCCCTACAACTGATAAAATGCTGAATATAGAGTCAAGGTAGATGAAGCGTCTACAAGCAAAGTCCTGTAACTTCCACAAACAGCTACAGCTCGTCACCTGAATAAAGATCCTAAGCATGGTGTCCTTGTGGCTGGGAACCTAAAATGGTTTTTACAAAAATAGATTTGAAAGCAAATGGGTCAGAGCCAGAAAGTGGAAATCATTTTAAAAACAACAAGTGTTTTAATAACATTAAAACATTAAATGCAAAATACATGTTAGGACGTGCACTCACATGGAATTCTCACCTCTCGACTACATGTGCACTCCTAACGTACCGTACCCATCTAAATGACATACATATCTAACCAAACCGTAATAAGTTCTACCCCTTACTAATCGGTTCCCATATTACATTCTGGCGTTAACAATTAAATAGAGGTCTTTACTTAAACTCAGATTCTCAATTAGTAATACAATTCACTATCAGTTAACCCGTTATGTTTTCTCAAAACATTACCATAATTATATTCACCATACTAACATGAAAGTTCCCATTAATTAAGTGTATATTATTCACGTCATAAATATACAATACAAGCACCCCGAGACTAAACTGCGGTGCACACATACTCTGCTATCCATCCCAGTACATCACGTACATAAGGATCACGCATTCCGAATCTCTCAGGAATCGTTACGATAACAACAATCACAAACAATGGAGGCGAACACAGTCACATCACATGGGTCACGCACATACCTACGCTCCCACGATCAGCAGACTTATTAACATCCCAATAAGCCCTTCTCTAACCTATGTTCATCGAGGTACCAATCTAAATCCGGGAAACACAAGGATAAGAAGGCCCTAAGCGAACGCAAACCTCCCGTGATAGCAAGTATGGTAGGTATGTCATACATAAAATCATATACATGTACTAAGTAAGCGCACATCTTAGTAATCACCATAATATAGTTGTGGTATACTTCTCATTCTCGTACCGACATATAATGCTACACAATTTATATGTTCCCAGTTAATATAATTATTTAAGCCATCAATAGTTCTCGCATCGTAATAGACACTCACGTCCTACTTCATAATTTCCCTTAGGTTCAAACCACACTTCTAGGTTTCACTCTTCATTATATCCCAAATATACCAAATATATCAACTAATCCACAAGGAAGTATTATCTCTACATATAAACAAGGTTATGGGGCACTCGGGATCAAAACAGGCTAAAAAGCCTAAACTGTCAACTCGTTAGAAGTCTCGTTCGAACGAGGCTGTTCTCGTTCGAACGAAGTGGGCTTTCTAACGAGGTCTCATTCGAATGAAGTCATCGAACGAACATCACCCTCGTTAGAAGTCAAAGGTCAACTCGTTAGAAGCTCGTTCGAACGAGCTCGTTCGAACGACCTGGGCAGGTCTTCTAACGAGTGGCCAGAATCAAGCACAGATTTTCCTTAACTCGTTTTTCCAACTTTTCTTCACCTCTAATCTCCTCTAAACATCAAACCAACAATTGTATAAGGGTTCTAATCAATCCTAAACATACATAGGTCATATATTAACGTTATAAAGGTCCAATTCTTCCTAAACATCATTGAATCATCAAATCCCTTCATTTAACCCCAAATCATATGAACATGAACCCTAAAATTTTAAAGTCACCAATGGGTATAATTTAATCCGTTTTTGATATGAACAAGGTGCATTTCCATCATAATAATCCTCCTAACACAATTCTACATGCAATCCTTTCATCAAAATATAAAGTTCTAATCCCAATTAATGGGTTTTTATCAAACTCCCAAGAACAATATAAATTCTATCAATTTCCTACGCATGGAAGAAACATTCTTTGTAAAAACAAAATTAAACCACTTGCCTTTGATATATCTCTGAATTTGATGACGAATTGATGAGTGATTCTCTCTCTCTCTCTGCATAATTCTCCTCTCTTCTCTCTCTACAAGCTTTCTTCTCCAAAGGATGATAATGGAGGTGGAGGTTGGTTTTTGGTAAATAAGGAATGGTTTCTTAGCTTCTCCCGTAGCCCACTACTTGGTTTAGTGCTGATGGTGGGTTGGTGGGTTTAATTAATAATCATAATTAAAATCTAATTTTCGTAGGTTTGAATTATCAAAATTCCAAAATTACCAAAATACCCTTTTTAAGTTGCCGGTATGGCCTAAAATGCCCCGGGACCCAAACTAAATCCCCGGCTAGTGTTTTCTGACTATCTTGACCCTTCCGGATGCGTTGGCGCACTCAAAATGACCATACGGTTAATAGAATTAAAATTCACTTTTTAATTAAATGATAATATTCCTGACGCTACTGTCACACGCGTCTCAACAAAATTCCAAATTGCCGTATTTCAATCTCACGACAAATTTCATAATTCAATATTCATATATAATCATATATGCACATTATAATCAAATACCAACTCGCATCTCTCTAGTATTTTAATCCGGATTAATTTCCAATTAATACTCATTTAATTTAATTAATCCCATAAATAAATATCACAAAAATACGGGGTATTACATACTTCCCCCCTAATAACTGAATTTCGTCCCGAAATTCAGAACTACAAAGTACCTGGTAAGAACAACTCTGGATAACGTTCGCGCATCTCATCCTCGCGCTCCCATGTGGACTCCTCGACATTGTGATGTCGCCACTGAACACGCACTAACGGAACTATCTTTGACCGCAGTTTCCGCTCACTTCGGTCCAAAATAGCAATCGTCCCCTCCTCGTAGGAGCTATCAGGTTGGAGATCTATGTCCTCCAAAGCAATGTGAGAATGAGCCAAATCGTCTCTAAGATATTTCCTTAGCGAGGAAATATGAAACACATCGTGAATCCGATGTAAATGCTCCGGTAATCCAAGCCTATACGCAACCGATCCAATCCGCTCAATAATAGGAAATGGTCCCACATATCTCGGTGCCAACTTCCCTTTCTTCCCGAAATGCATAATCCCCTTCATAGGAGATACTCTCAGCAAAACTTGGTCCCCCACTTGGAACTCTCTGAAAAATCTCTTCGCATCAGCATAGCTCTTCTGCCGATCCTGAGCTAGCCGAATGCGACTCCGAATCAATTCTATCCTCGCCGAAGTGTCCTGAATCACTTCCGGCCCAAGTAGCTTGTTGTCCCCTACCCCCAACCAACATGCTGGGGAACGAAAAGGTCTACCGTACAATGCCTCAAATGGAGCCATGCCAATGGTGAACTGGTAGGAGTTGTTGTAAGCAAACTCCACTAGTGGAAGGTACTGCTCCCATCCACCCCCGAAATCAATGATGCACATACGCAACATGTCCTCCAACATCTGGTTTGTACGCTCGGTCTGCCCATCGGTCTGCGGGTGATATGCCGTACTCAACCGTAATTCCGTGCCCATGGCCTCCTGAAAACTTTCACAAAACCGTGAAACAAATATCTTGTCTCTGTCAGACACGATATTTAGGGGCACACCGTGAAGTCTCACTATCTATGCAATAAAGAGCTGGGCATACTGTCCCGTAGTGTAATCTGTCCTTACGGGTAGAAAATGAGCGACTTTGGTCAACCTGTCCACAATTACCCAAATGGAGTCGTGACCTCTCTGTGACATAGGCAACCCCGTGATAAAGTCCATGGAGATGCTCTCCCACATCCACATCGGGACCTCCAATGGTTGTAGAAGTCCTGCCGGTCTCTGATGATCCACTTTTACTAGCTGACAAGTGGCGCATTTCGAAACAAACACGGCAATATCTCTCTTCATCCCGCTCCACCAATACTGACGTCTCATATATTGGTACATTTTGTCCCCAACGGGATGTACCGCGAACCGTGAGCCATGCGACTCTGCCATCACCTCGTGCCGCAATTCCTCCCCTTTCGGAACTACCAATCTCCCATTGAAGCGTAATCCTCCGTCTGAGCTAACGGTATAGGATTTGTCTCCCTCTGCTAGTAATCGAACTATCTGCTCCTGACAGAACGAGTCATTTACCTGAGCCTTTACCACCTTCATGACAATCTGCGGCGTAATAGTCATCACAGACATGAATGATCGGGCCACTGCATCCTGGTGTCCCAATTCCTTCCACTTAGCCTTCCACACATCTACCACCTCATCTACTGGTCTACGGCTCAACGCGTCTGCTACCACGTTAGCCTTTCCCGGGTGATATTGGATATCAAACTGATAATCCTTCACAAACTCAAGCCACCTTCGCTGCCGCATATTCAACTCCTTCTGCGTGAATAGGTACTGTAGGGACTTGTGGTCCGTGAATAATCTAAACTTCTCCCCCAAAAGATAATGTCTCCAAATCCGTAGGGCAAATACCACTGCCGCTAACTCCAAGTCATGGGTGGGGTAATTCTTCTCGTGAGGCTTAAGCTTACGGGAAGCATAAGCTATGGCCTGACTCTCCTGCTGCAATACACCTCCAAGTCCTAGTAAGGACGCGTCGGTGTAAACTAGATACTCAACTCCCGGTCTCGGCAATGCTAACACAGGTGCTAAGGTCAACTTGTCCTTCAACTCATCGAATGCCAACTGACAGGCATCACTCCAAATGATCGGCACACCTTTACGAGTCAGATGTGTCAAAGGACCTGCTATCTTTGAAAATCCCCGAATGAACCTCCTGTAGTATCCTTCTAGACCCAAGAAACTACGGATCTTCGTCGGTGTCGTGGGCTGTCCCCACTCCCTCACCGCGGATACCTTCCTCGGATCAACAGATATTCCCCGATCGGAAATAATGTGTCCCAAAAACTAGACCTCCTTCAGCCAAAACCCGCACTTCTCATACTTTGCATATAGCTCATTCTAACGTAGCGTCTGCAAAACTTGCCTTTAATGCTCGGCGTGCTCCTCCTCTGTCTGGGAGTAAACCAGAATATCATCAATGAAGACAATGACAAACTGATCTAGGAAATCTCTGAACACCCTATTCATCAAGTCCATAAACACGGCTGGAGCATTGGTCAAACCAAAAGGCATAACTCGAAACTCGTAGGAACCATATCTCGTTAAGAACGCAGTCTTCGAGAAGTCCTCCTCCCTGATACGCAACTGATGGTATCCCGATCGCAAATCAATATTCGAGAAGAAAGAAGCTCCTCTCAACTGGTCGAATAGGTCATCGATTCGAGGCAATGGATACTTATTCCGTATCGTGATCTTATTCAACTCTCGGTAATCCACACACAACCTCAACGATCCATCCCTCTTCTTTACGAACAATACAGGGGCACCCCACGATGAAGTACTCCTCCGTATAAACCCCTGACCTAACAACTGCTCAATCTGATCTCGTAGCTCTCGCATCTCTGCCGGAGCCATACGGTACGGTGCGCGTGCGATAGGTCTCGTATCTGGCAATAAGTCTATGACAAAATCTATCTCTCGACTGGGGGGTAATCCAGGTATATCCTGAAATACATCGGCAAACTCTCGAACAACCGGAATCGAATCAAGTGGTATCACCACTTCCTTAGAGGTCTCCTCCTCTATATAGTACAAATGAGTGGACGATCCTCCCTCAGGATGAGGCATCGCCACTAAAAACATCTCCTGCCCGGGAATGGCAAAGATAATACTCCTACTGAAACAGTCAATCATGGCTCGGTACGCAACAAGCCAATCCATACCAATAATGGCATCATACTCGATCATCTCTAATACTAACATATCTGCAGGTAATACCAATCTACCAATCTCTACCCCCACTCCCCGGCATATAAAGAAAATAAGTGACCCACTCCCCAATGATGAGTCTACACACGTCACTGTGCTCTCTGCTGTGGCTAACAACCCTAAGGCTTTCGCAAAATGTGTAGCTATAAAACAATGCGTTGCTCCCGTATCAAACAAAACCCAACCCATAGTACCATGGATAGGAAACATACCCTTAATAGCGGGTGGGGCCTGTGGAGCTGCTGCCTACTGAAGCTGGTATACTCTCCCATACTGCAGTTGTCCCTGCTGAACTGGGACCGCTGGAATGGGTGGCAATGCTGCCATCTGTGGTGGCGCCGGGAGGGCGGCAGGAAACACGGGTCTCTGCGGCTCATGTCGAGCACCCTGCTGCTGCTGCGGGGCCCTGCCCCTATCAGGACAGTCCTGGCGTTTATGGCTAGTCTTGCCACAAACGTAACACTTCCCCGGGAAGTTCCCCCCTCTCTGTCCCTGCTGCCCCCGGCCCTGGTGGCCGTTACCGTTCCTCCCCTGGACCTGCTGGCCCTGCTGAAACTGCTGTTGACCATTCTGACCCTGCTGGTTCTGATGGCCGTTCAGACCCTGATGGCCCTGCCAGAAACCTCCCTGTCCGTGCCTGAAATTTCCTGATCTGAACCTCTTGTGATCCCCCTGCTGGGAACCCTAGTCACCCTGTCTCTGCCCCTGAACAGATTATGCCCCACTGGCACCAAGTCCTCCAGTCCTGCCCTGATGGCTGGACTCTCCCGATCTCTTGCCCTAAACCATGTGAAAGCGGTGATCCTGGCAGTGTAACAATGCAGCGTTAACCACATCAGAGTAAGTGGCCAACGATAGGTTCCCCAACAAATGTTGATGGATCCTCCAAGTCAACCCGTCTGTAAATTTCTGTATCTTCTTCTCTTCTATTGGTATCTCATCCGGAACAATGTTCAGAAGATTAGTGAATTCGGCCTCATACTCGGCCACAGTCTTACCCTCCTATCGAAGGCTCATCAACTTCCTCCTCATTTCCGTGTGGACAGCTGACGGAAAATATTTGCGGTCAAACCGCACCCAAAACTCCTGAATAGTGAGAGTATCTCTCTCCTCCACGGTGGTAATAGACTACCACCACTGTAGTGCATACCCTACTAGCTTAAAGGTAGCTAGTATCTGCTTCTAGACATCGGTACACTCATACATCCTCAGGTGCCGCTGAATGTCCTTCCTCCACTGACTCGAAACTACGACATCGGAGCTACCTGCGAACTCCGGTGGGTGTGCTTTCTGAAAAGCATCACGTACACGCTCCCAAGCAGACGGGAATGCATGTGCCTGAACTGGCACGGCTACTGGCGCCTGAGGTGGTGCCTGCTGAACCACGGCAAGTGCGGCATTTACCGCCTGGGCCACAATGGCTGCAACCTCGGCGGCATTCATCGTACCCTGAACTGGTGCGGGCTGTGGTTCTGGCGTAGCATCCCTGGGAACCCTTCGTGCACGTCGTGGAGGCATCTGAAATAAGAATGAAGTTTATAAGTTCGCAGTTATAAACTTAAAATAGTTGAAGAACGTAGCATATACAAGAGAATACAACAGTCCTAAAATATAAGGCTCTACATCAAAGAAAGCTCAGCGGAAAACATAATAAGCCGTACAGATCCTAAAGGACACTAGAACCTGATGCTCTGATACCACCTATGACACCCCGACTAATTAAATACCGGGTAGATACTCCTTTATTAAATCAATACAAAATGCCAAGTTGGTTCTGTTAATAGCATCACTGTCGAAAACATTTTAATAATTACTAACCACCTAGTATTTAAAAAGTAAGTTGCCAAATTTTAAGTTAAGTCTGATTAACATGCAATAAAAGAATAATGGAAGAACAACATAATCCATTCACCATAACGAAGTAATGAAATAACCAACAAATAATAATAAGTCCGGAGGAAAACTCCTCACAACAATCCCACAACTGAAAATAATATGACAAGTCTGAATCCTGCATTAATTACATGCCAGAAGTCTGAATAACTGAAATAAATGAAATGTCTCTAAAAGGAATGGGCGACATTACCTACAACTGATAAAATGATGAATATAGAGTCAAGGTAGATGAAGCATCTACAAGCAAAGTCCTGTAATTTCCACAAACAGCTACAGCTCGTCACCTGAATAAAGATCCTAAGCATGGTGTCCTTGTGGCTGGGCACCTAAAATGGTTTTTACAAAAATAGATTTGAAAGCAAATGGGTCAGAGCCAGAAAGTGGAAATCATTTTAAAAACAGCAAGTGTTTTAATAACATTAAAACATTAAATGCAAAATACATGTTAGGACGTGCACTCACATGGAATTCTCACCTCTCGACTACATGTGCACTCCTAACGTACCGTACCCATCTAAATGACATACATATCTAACCAAACCGTAATAAGTTCTACCCCTTACTACTCGGTTCCCATATTACATTCTGGCGTTAACAATTAAATAGAGGTCTTTACTTAAACTCAGATTCTCAATTAGTAATACAATTCACTATCAGTTAACCCGTTATGTTTTCTCAAAACATTACCATAATTATATTCACCATACTAACATGAAAGTTCCCATTAATTAAGTGTATATTATTCACGTCATAAATATACAATACAAGCACCCCGAGACTAAACTGCGGTGCACACATACTCTGCTATCCATCCCGGTACATCACGTACATAAGGATCACGCATTCCGAATCTCTCAGGAATCGTTCCGATAACAACAATCACAAACAATGGAGGCGAACACAGTCACATCACATGGGTCACGCACATACCTACGCTCCCACGATCAGCAGACTTATTAACATCCCAATAAGCCCTTCTCTGACCTATGTTCATCGAGGTACCAATCTAAATCCGGGCAACACAAGGATAAGAAGGCCCTAAGCGAACGCAAACCTCCCGTGATAGCAAGTATGGTAGGTATGTCATACACAAAATCATATACATGTACTAAGTAAGCGCACATCTTAGTAATCACCATAATATAGTTGTGGTATACTTCTCATTCTCGTACCGACATATAATGCTACACAATTTATATGTTCCCAGTTAATATAATTATTTAAACCGTCAATAGTTCTCGCATCGTAATAGACACTCACGTCCTACTTCATAATTTCCCTTAGGTTCAAACCACACTTCTAGGTTTTACTCTTCATTATATCCCAAATATCCCAAATATATCAAATAATCCACAAGGAAGTATTATCTCTACATATAAACAAGGTTATGTGGCACTCGGGATCAAAACAGGCTAAAAAGCCTAAACTGTCAACTCGTTAGAAGTCTCGTTCGAACGAGAGTTCATTCGAACGAAGTGGGCTTTCTAACGAGGTCTCGTTCGAACGAAGTCATCGAATGAACATCACCCTCATTAGAAGTCAAAGGTCAACTCGTTAGAAGCTCGTTCGAACGAGCTCGTTCGAACGAGCTCGTTCGAACGACCTGGCAGGTCTTCTAACGAGTGGCCAGATTCAGGCCCAGATTTTCCTTAACTCGTTTTTCCAACTTTTCTTCACCTCTAATCTCCTCTAAACATCAAACCAACAATTGTATAAGGGTACTAATCAATCCTAAACATACATAGGTCATATATTAATGTTATAAAGGTCCAATTCTTCCTAAACATCATTGAATCATCAAATCCCTTCATTTAACCCCAAATCATATGAACATGAACCCTAAAATTTTAAAGTCACCAATGGGTATAAATAAATCCGTTTTTGATATGAACAAGGTGTATTTCCATCATAATAATCCTCCTAACACAATTCTACATGCAATCCTTTCATCAAAATATAAAGTTCTAATCCCAATTAATGGGTTTTTATCAAACTCCCAAGAACAATATAAATTCTGTCAATTTCCTACGCATGGAAGAAACATTCTTTGTAAAAACGAAATTAAACCACTTGCCTTTGATATATCTCTGAATTTGATGATGAATTAATCAGTGATTCTTTCTCTCTCTCTGCAGAATTCTCCTCTCTTCTCTCTCTACAAGCTTTCTTCTCCAAATGATGATAATGGAGGTGGAGGTTGGTTTTTGGTAAATAAGGAATGGTTTCTTAGCTTCTCCCGTAGCCCACTACTTGGTTTAGTGCTGATGATGGGTTGGTTGGTTTAATTAATAATCATAATTAAACTCTAATTTTCGTAGGTTTAAATTATCAAAATTCCAAAATTACCGAAATACCCTTTTTAAGTTGCCGGTATGGCCTAAAATGCCCCGGGACCCAAACTAAACCCCCGACTAGTGTTTTCTGACTATCTTTACCCTTCCGGACGCGTTGGCGCACTCAAAACGACCATACGGTTAATAGAATTAAAATTTACTTTTTAATTAAATGATAATATTCCTGACGCGACTGTCACACGCGTCTCAACAAAATTCCAAATTGCCATATTTCAATCTCACGACAAATTTCATAATTCAATATTCATATATAATCATATATGCACATTATAATCAAATACCAACTCGCATCTCGCTAGTATTTTAATTCGGATTAATTTCCAATTAATACTCATTTAATTTAATTAATCCCATAAATAAATATCACAAAAATACGGGGTATTACATGGGACTACTAGATTCTGGGTCTAATTAATCATTTAAATTTACGAATAGTATTATATCTGCAATACACTAGGTTTGGGGGATTGTATTCCCATCTTGTTTTCTTCATCTTATAGTTTAAAGCTTTTAATCATTCATCGTTAGTATTTTAGGTAATTTAGAATAGTTGCATTTCTTTCATAATTTCATAATTGCATCTAGTGTAGTTATTCCCAAAACCAATCATCTTTTCCTTTTCGTTTAGATTCAGAGTTAGGATTCGTTCATCTATCCAATGTCGTTACAATTCCATTGTCCTATTTCCTCGTGGATACGATCCCGACTTACTGGGTTTATTACTAACGCGACAGGCTTGCACTTGAGCCTAGCGAGTACGCACTTATGAGACACATTCTTAGTCGCATCAAGTTTTTGGCTCTGTTGCCGGGGAATTAGGTAGACTTAGGAGTAGATCGAGTCAATCTAAAACTTTGACTAAAAATTTCCAAAAATCCAAAAACATATAAAAATTCGAAAAGCACAAAATGATTCATCATCATCTCCCATAAGCTGTTAATGCAAAATTATGAACTCACTCCAACTCCCCATAATACTCCAACCCACATTCATGAAAATCCAATAGTTGAGTACGACCCTGATATCCCTCACACTCCTAACGCTCCATAGTTCTGGGTTCCACCTCCCACACCGTCCCACTCGATCTGAAATAACACCTCGTTTTCCTTCTTAGGACACACTTCAGAGCGCACTCCAAGTATACCAAGTGAGGATACCGAATCTTTGAGAGAGAGACGTGTCACAACACGGTAGTGCAGCTGCCGATGAGGGAGAGGCCCCGTATCGCCCTTTGAGAGACGTCTTATATCCCGAGTGCACTGTCACTCCGGGATGCATTTTACTCCCGTACAATGCTGGGCAATTTTGCTTTAGAAATGGGATGATCCAGATACTTCCCACTTACCATGGACTGGATTCATAAAAGCCATATGCCCACATTATGGAATTTGAGGAGGCGTGCGAGACTCTTTGTGATCAAACTTTCACAAAAGATGTGCTCTGCCTCAAACTCTTTCCATCCTCGCTAAAGTATAAGGCTAAAACCTGGCTATGTTCTTTACCTCCAAACTCGATTTCATCATGGAACAAATTACAATCCAAATTTCTCAAGAAGTTCTTTCCTCCACATCGAATGAATTCCATCAAGGCTCAAATTCAAACTTTTTGACAATTATAAAATGAGTCAATCGAGCGATGCTACGAGCGTTTCAATGAGTTAATTGTCTCGTGTCCTCATTATGGTTTTGATAAAATTCAAATCATTTCCTTTATCCATAATGGGCTGAACATTAATTCCAAGAAACTCGTTGAAATCATGGGTAGTGGTCCGTTTGTCAACTTAGACGCCCACGATGCTGAGCTTCACCTGAGGTATGTCGTCGAGACTACCCAATCCTGGGATACATCTAACCCTAATGCTCAAAATCAAAATCGTCAAGTGACCATCACTCCATCGGCGTCCGACCTATTTCATGTAGAATTTTTTTTTATAGCGGACAATCGACTCGATATGATTGAGAAAGGACTGCGAGACCTACGTGAGGAATGTAGAAGAGGACCAACTGGATCCATCCCAAACCCCATTGAGAAGGTGTGTGTGATTTATGAGGCGAGTCATTCAACTGAGGAATTCCCGACTATACCCGCCTACAAAGTGATGCTTCAAGAGCAAGTCAGTGGCATAGGAGGCTTTAAGGGTAATTTCGGTGCACCGCACAGGAATTACTACAACCCTTCATGGAAAAACCATCCTGGTTTTAGCTATGGGAAACAACATGCTGCTATGAATCCTAATTCACATGTTGTCCCTCCTCCACCACCGCATTTTCAACAAGCTCCACACATGCAAGGGCATGTGCAAGCACCACCACCTCAAGGAGCATACATCCCTCCACCGCGGATAAGTCTCGAGGATATGATCAACCACTTTATTAATACCTAGACTGCAACTAATTCTAGGCATGAGCGCATGATCAATGACATGAATGCGAACATCTCACAGTTGCAATCATCGTTGAGTATCCAAGAGAAGGGCAAGTTTCCTGCCCAGGGCAAGTTTCCTGCCCAGGGCCAAAGACCGCCCCAAGGTCAAACTAGTGTGAGCTCCACCTCGATAGAACATCAAGAGCAATGTCAAGCTGTGAACACTCTTCGTAGTGGGAGAGTCGTTGATTTATCACCTCCCCCACATGATGCAACCAAAGACAAGGAGATTTTTCCCGGCACGAAAGAGGCCGAAGATGTCCCCTTGAATGAGAGTGAGAAAGAGGACACTAGTGAGCCCGAGGTAGTAGTGAAACCACCCATCGCGGCACCGTTTCCTCAAAGGTTGATTCCTTCCCATAAATGAAACCCCCATGATGAAGTGCTAGACGTGCTAAAGCAAGTAAATCTGAATTTACCTTTCCTCGATGCCATTAAGCAAATTCCAACTTATGCAAAAGTCATCAAAGACTTATTGATGGTAAAAAGGAGGATGAAGGTAAAGAAAAATGTCTTTCTAGCACAGAACGTGAGTTCCATCCTACTCAATGATCTCCCGCCCAAGTTCAAAGATCCTGGTGCACCCACCATTTCCTGCATCATTGGAGAAAATAAAATTGAGAAAGCCTTACTTGATTTGGGAGAAAGTGTCAATATTCTCCCTTACGCCATCTATAGGCAACTTGATTTGGGTGACCTCAAGCCCACAAAGGTCACTCTCCAATTAACGGATCTAACCGTGAAGATCCCAAGAGGTATAGTTGAGGACGTGATCGTCTAAGTTGACACTTTCTACTTCCCGGTAGACTTTGTCATTTGGGACACGGATCCCTCCTTCACCTCGAGCAACCATGTTTCCATCATTCTTGGGCGCCCAATCTTAGCTACGGCTAACCCAATCATAAATACTCGGAATGGGAAAATGCAACTACCTTTTGGGAACATGACTTTAGAGACTAACATCTTCCATATCACCCAGTAGACGGGGGAAGAAGATGATCTTCACGCGTTGAGTCTAATAGACGAGATCGTAGAGGATTATTTCGAGGAAACTTATTGTGGGGATGCCTTAGGGTCCTGTTTAGTGTCGAGCCACTAAAGTGAGGGAATGTACACCGCATTCTAGAGGGAGGTTGAGGAGTTGAGAGAGTTATTTGATGAGAGAGCGTCGGACGAGGACGTGAGAGATGTAAGTTGGGTTTCGAGATTCGAGGAATTACCACCGAGGGATACACGCATGGTTCATTCCAACGAAAAATTTCCAACCCTCGAATTAAAAAAAACTCCCCTCCCATATTAAATATTCATGCCTAAGAGAGGATGAGACATTTCCTGTTGTTGTCTCCTTTAGCCTAGACGAAGAGTAGGAGGGTAAATTGCTAAAGATTCTGAGGAAGCACCAAAGTGATTTTGGTTGGTGCATTGCTGATTTGAAAGGGATAAGTCCTTTGATTTTCACCCACAAGATCCATCTCGAAGATGATATCAAGCCCTCGAGAGAAATACAAAGAAGGCTAAACCCTAATATGAAAGAAGTGGTGAGGATCGAAATAATTGAGCTATTGGATGCCGGGATTATCTACCCAATCTCGGATAGCAAATGGGTGATCCCTATTCAAGTTGTCTCGAAGAAGTCAGGCATGACAGTGATTGAGAATGCTAAAGGAGAGCTAGTTACCCAACGTACCACCACCGGGTGGCGCATTTGCATTGATTACCGGAAACTCAATGCGGGAACTAGGAAAGACCATTTCCCCTTACCATTTATTGATCATATGCTTGAGAGAGTAGCGGGACACCCTTACTATTTCTTCCTTGATGTTTATTCCGAATATAACCAAATTGAGGTAGATGTACTTGACCAGGAGAAAACAACCTTCACTTAACCTTTTCGTACGTTTGCCTACAAACGTATGCCATTTATCTTGTGTAATGCACCCGCGACCTTTCAAAGGTGCATGTTGAGCCTATTTAGCGACATGGTCGAGAGAGGACTTGAAGTGTTCATGGACGATTTCAACGTTTTTGGCACCTCTTTCGATTTTTGTCTTAAAAAACTGGAAAAGGTACTTACCCGGTGTGTGGAAAAGAACTTGGTGCTAAATTGGGAGAGATGCCATTTTATGGTCACTGAAGGAATAGTTCTTGGGCACATAGTTTCATCCAAGAGGATAGAAGTTGATAGAGCTATGATAGATGTCATAGCCGATCTACCCCCACCAAAATCGCTCAAAGACGTGTGCTCCTTCTTGGGCCACGCGGGGTTTTATCGAGGGTTCATTAAGGACTTTAGCACCATCGCTAGACCCTTAAGCAACCTACTTATGAAGGACAACCCATTTGAGTGTACGGAAGCATGCCAAAGCACTTTTGAAAAACTGAAAACAATGCTTGTGTACGCTCCCATCATGCAAGTTCCGAATTGGTCTTTACCATTCGAAATTATATGTGATGCTAGTGATTATGCGATAGGGGATGTTTTGGGCCAAAGGAAAGACAATAAGGCTCATGTCATCTATTACGCTAGCCGGACTCTTACCAGACCACAACTCAATTACTCCACTACTGAGAAGAAGTTGCTAGAGGTAGTCTTTGCCCTTCATAAATTTTGGTCCTACCTTATCGGTTCTCCCATTACTTGCTTCATCGACCACGCGGCATTAAAATACCTACTTGCAAAGAAATATGCAAAGCCGCGCCTCATAAGGTGGATCCTACTCCTACAAGAGTTTAATCTCTCCATTAAAGATAAGAAAGGAGTAGAAAACGTCGTTGCCGACCAATTATCGCGACTTTCATCCGACGTACCTAGTGATCCAATACCCATAGACGAATACTTTTCAGATGAGCAACTCTTTGCTACCTGTTCTTTGCCTTAGTTTGCGGATATAGTGAACTACCTTTTCACGGGAGCCGTCCCTCTCGACTGGACACCATAAGATAAGAAGAGGTTTATTACTTGGTCACCCATGTTTTTCTATGATGATCACTTCGTGTTTAAATATTGCACCGACCAAATCATCCGACGATGCGTACCGGATGATGAGATCCCTAAAGTCATCCAATTTTGTCATTCGAAAGCTTGTGCAGGCCACTTTTTGACGAAAAAGACGGTCGCTAAAATTCTGCAATGCGGCCTCTATTGGCCCACAATATTTCGGGATGTGAACAATGCTTGTAAATCTTGCGATAGATGCCAATGGATGGGAGCTATTACCAGATGAGACATGATGCCTCTTACCCCCATACTCATTATGGAGATCTTCGATTGGTGGGGTATTAACTTCATGGGCCCTTTCCCCCATACTTTGGTTACATCCTTATCGTGGTCGACTACGTTTCTAAATGGGTGGAAGCTATAGCCACCAAGACAAATGACAACAAAGTGGTGATTAAGTTCCTGCAGGAACACATACTTTCCCGCTTCGGTGCTCCGAAAGCGATAATTAGTGATAATGGCATGCACTTTTGCAATAGGCCATTCGCGAAGCTCATGAGAAAGTATGGTGTCGTTCACAAGGTTGGAACGACTTATCACCCACAAACAAATGGGAAGGCTGAACTAGTGAATCGGGAAATCAAGAACATTCTCGAAAAGACCATCAATCCTACTCGAAAAGATTGGTCACTTAGATTGAACGATTCGCTATGGGCATATCGTACCACATACAAAAATCCGCTCGACATGTCCCCTTTGCATTTTGTGTATGGCAAACCTTGCCATCTTCCCATGGAATTAAAGCACAAGGCGTATTGGGCAATTAAGGAGTTAAACTATTCCATGGATAAGGCCGGTGAAGCTCGCAAGCTTCAAATAAATGAGTTAGAAGAGATACGCAATGATGCGCACGAGAATGCAAAAATTTCCAAACAAAGGATGAAACTTGCTCACGATAACATCATTCGATGCAAAGAGTTTCTTCCCGGACAAAAAGTGCTTCTCTATAACTCCCGGCTTCATCTCTTTCTGAGAAAGTTGCGGCCACGATGGTCTGGACCGTTCGTTGTGAAGAATGTTTTCCCTCACGGAGCAGTTGAGTTAGACGATCTGAAAGGGGGAAATACATTCAAAGTAAATGAACAACATCTAAAGCCATATCTAGAGGTGTGTGTGGAAGAAGTCGACACCATTTGGTTGTCGGACCCCGTTTACGGGGTAGAGTGAGCTGCTACAGTGAGGTCGTCGCACTCCGATGCGTATGGGGTGAATTCTTGTGTATACTAGACGAGAGTCGTGTGAGTAGTGAGAGTCCATAAGATTAGGGTACAATAAGGTGAGAGCATTCAAATATTTTGGGAAATTGAGTCAAGTTGTGTTGACCATAGATATCGAGAGAATTTTGAGTCCAAACTGATAGGGAGCATGATGAGGATTGAAAACTTTCAGATGAGAGCGATCGCTATTAAGTTAGGGGTTAAATCCAGCTCAATGCAAAACCTGGATCGGTTCTTTTCTTTTTGAGCCGAACCGGTCTGGCCCGAATCGGTTCCTTTATTTTAGAGATGGATCGATCCGATAATTGAAAAGCTCAAAGATTAAAGGACCGGACTGGTCCGGTCCCCAGTCGGATCGGTCTGCTTTCTGCAGAAATGGATTTCCCCTATTCCCTAGGTTCACCCCTTTCTCCCCAATCCCTTCCCTTCCCTCCCAATTCGTTCCCCCCCTTCAATTTCCCTCCCAAATACACTCCATCTTTCCATCCAAACCCTTTCCCTCCATTTCCAAAACCCTACCCACCCCTCCCCTATAAATACCCACCCATAGCCTCCACTTTTCTTCACACCTTCAACCACCTCACTCATCTCTTCTCTCTCCCTAATTTTTCCAGAAAACTCTCCCCGGTATCATGGCCCAATGACCTGCCCCTGCTAAATACGACTCCACTGAAATCCTACCCTCCGGCCATGGTGAATTCCGTTCCCGCTAAGAAGAGCGGTGGTGCAATTGATTCTTTGGTTCGGATCGCAAACTCCACATGGAGCGCGCTGTCCAATGGTTAGGTCTGCCCAATTCCGTCACCATCCTCTTCATGCCTAGGGGTTGGTGCCGATTCCTTAATCAATCATACGAAGAGGTTTGGGCAATCAAGGTTCGATCTTTCTATGGCTCCCTTGTTCGAATGGTCCAATTCGAGTCTCAAGCATATGTTGATGGTACTGTCATCCCTTTTTAGTTGGCCCTTCTCACGGCCAAGTTGTCCGAATACGACGTTCTCGATGTTCAAGATTTCACATACCCAGGAATGTTGCCACGGTCGCCAAAGAATTGATTATGGAGCGCATTGACCTGATGTTGCGTGGAGGGGGAAAATTGTCGCTGTTGGCTGTCTTAATGAGAAAGCACGCCTCACCTTCTAAATAGTGTGTGCAAATATTTTGCAAACGTCCAACGATTCAGCGATGCGGCCCCGTCAGGACACATTGACCTACCACCTCTTCGATCCCAACACTTCCATTAACCTGGCTCGCACCCTATATGCCGACATCCTCGTCGCGGTATACACGTTTGATTACCTCCATCCTCAAGGACGCTGGCATTGAGGCACCGCTTGATCGTACTCGCCTCCCCGGTCCTTTTGGATAGGGAACCCGCACGCAAAGCGGCAAATAGATATCCATCCTCTGGACAAGGCGGGGAAGTGATGACGAGGACGATGCTGCCTCGAGTGAGGACAAGGAAGAGGAAGAGGAAGAAGACGAAGCAGGTGCTGATGTGGAGATGGGTGACATAGGTGCGGATGAAGAGTCGACCGAAGAAGAAGACGACCCGGAGTTTGAATGGGATGGTAGCGACCTCACTAATCGTATGTCAGCCCTTGAGACGAGATTCAACAGCTTTTTGACCGACTACCGTCGCGATATAAGCATGATGTTTCATTTCCAAGCGGACTTGTATCGACGCCAAGGGGATTCCAACGAGCCATTGCCATCCTACTTCTATGACCCCTATGGCCCCGACGCGCCCAACTCTTCCCAACCACCACCCCAGTAAAGCTTTGTTTGGTTGGGACAGGTTTTAGTTATTTCCCTTGTCCACATGCTGTATGCTCTTTGCTGTTTTTGTACCCCAATCCTGTTTTATAAAAATCTGCATTTTCTCCATTTTTTTGTTTTATTTATCGTACTTCTTATTTTGCCCTGTTTAGATTTTAGTCCTTTTTGCTTGAGGACAATGTAAAAGTCTAAGTTAGGGGGGGGGGGGGTCACAAGTGCGTATTTCTAAAACTTCACAAATTTTCAAAAATGCCCAGAAATTAAAAAAAAAACAAATCATAAAATTTGGAAAAACCCAAAAATATTTTTCTTCAAAATAAATAAAAATTGGAATTCAAATTTTTCAAAAATATCATTAAAAGTCGGTTAAAGTCTCAAATTGTAAAAATTCAACATACACAAAACCAAAATTGACCAAAGATGGAAATTGAGCAAAAATTAACGACTTAACAAATAAATGTGGAGATTAACAAAACCCGGTGAGATTTCGTGCCTATCGATCTTTTTGAGTTTTTAAATCAATCTGAGCTAATGGTTAACCCAAAGTTATTTTCAGCGCCTACAAAATTGTCATGGATCTCAATCCTTTCATTTTGATCGGTTATGGAAAACGTGTGTGGTATTACCTTAAAAAGCGCGCTATAAATCTCTAAACTTAATTAATCTTGAGACGCATATGGTAAATTAATAAGTAATTCGGACAATGAAGTAGGCAATCGTTTGTTACCCAAAAATATTATCCATAAAAAGATGTTAAAAATTATCCCTTTGATAACTCAAATTGAGCTGAATAACAGTTATCCTTTTCGTTTGGTACCCCGAAAAACCCAAGTAGCCTGGAATTGCGAAAAGGGAATATTCAATAAAGTCCGGGAAGTGCATAAAAAGGGGCAAGAAGAAATAGATATGCTCAACAACAACAACAAGAAAAGAAAAGAAATGAAAAATAGAAAAATAGAGAAAAAGAAGAAAAAATGAGCAATAGCTCGGAAAAAGCACAAATGGACATCATAAATGACTTTTCCAATTCCAACCTTCCCTACCATTTTCATTTTACCCAATATACCTTAAAACCCAAAAAAGTCCTAACCGAGTCCGAATTGAAAAAAAAATGGTTATCGCGTGGAGAGCTAATACACCAAAAGATAATAAAATAGATTGAATGCGTGAATAAGAGGCAATGTTCCCGTTTTTAAAACTGTAATCCGTTGATGAGATCCTATCACTATAAAATTTTCGTCTTTCTACTTATGTGCTGACTTTCCGTCCATTATATTTACTCTTTATATCACGCATACCGAGAGAATAGCCACATTTCGAGTGATTCGTTTGAGAGAGCATTCCGTGATAAAATGAATCAAAATGAATTTTCGGATAAGTAACGTAATGGTAAATCGGTGGAAATCCGCGGTTAAATTTTTGGCTTCGCACACACGCACTATGATTTGAGACTATTGAGCATGACTTGATGATGACTGTTTTCTTGGAAAGTTAGAATTATACAATTTTTGCGTATTTTGAAAGTTCTTTGAGTCGAATTTTGTGGGTATATTCTCTGCAAACCCTCACGAGACACAACTCCTCCTACTAGGGTGACCTAAGGGTTTAAAGGCTTGTTGCATACGCTAAATGCAATCTCTTGCCTATAAAAAAGGTATTCTATCCCAATAAAATGATTTTCAAGAGTTAAGCCTTGCTAAGATTCTTTTACATTGCTCGGGACGTGCAAAGTTCTAAGTTAGGGGGATTTGATTAGGCATAAATTCTTCAAAATTTATCCCTTTAATTTAGTTACTTTTAGCTCCTCGATCAGCGTAATCGATTTGACTTTATCTCTTAATATGGCTACTGACTTATTCTAATGAGTACCCCGAGTTTCTTGTATTTCGTATGGATTTTACAGGTATTTAGTGTCAAGAAAGAAAGAAAGAAACCGGAAGAATCGAGAAAGAAAAGAAGGAAAAGTCAAAAGGGCAAAATTATAATTTATACCCAGAATTGGGATGAGGCATCTGAAGAGAAGTTTAAGATATCAAGTTTATGAGCATGTAGGAAGAAACAGTACCTCAATCGGAGTCCCGGTGTGAAAGTTATGAGCAATCAAAGTTTGAAGAAAAAATCAAAGGAAGCCCGGACCGATCCGCATTGCCAAATTCTAGAGAACCCCGGACCGAAGATGGATCAAAGCTGAAAGAAAACAAACTAATCGATCCGTGCTGTGTCGATCCGCCCAAGAAATAAACTAACCGATCCTGATTCCAGCCAGACCGAACCGCAGGAGGACCGGACCGGTCCGACTGACGAATTTTAATTTTCTAAACTTCCTCTAATGGAGAGTCCTAGTGCAACTAAAACTCTTGAAGTTTTGTAGCGTATTTAACCCGTTTTATTATCATTCTTAGGATGAAGAATTTAAATAATTTTCCATTATTTGTGTAAAAAACCTAGTTTGAAGATTGATTACAATTTTAGTTCCAAGTTTGAAGATTGTTCAGATTTTTGTGATTACAAGTAATTTTAATTGTTGATTTTAGTGCTTTGGTAAGATTCGTAGTTAATTTCTTCTGTCCAATATCCTTTCTACATCATTCTACAATTCTTCCTTAGTTTAATCATGGTTTTCTGCAATTCAAAAATTGTTTTCATTAGTTTCAGCATGTCAGGTTAGATTTTCTAAGGTCGGAATACATGAACCCAACCTGATGTGATAGTTGCATGTGTATAAAATTAATCCTCTAAATTTGATGGTTTGATTACGACCGTATTGCGTAGGAATATGACAATTGTAGATCCTTGGATCTCGTTTGCTTCCGGGTAATCGGGATGCTTTGGAATGCAATTCGAGTGTAACTATCGCAATACCGATTTACTCGTCCTCTGATTAAGTATGGTGCGGGCTTGAACCTCATATACGTAATGCTTGGGAGTAATTAATTCTGGGTCCATTTAATCATTTAAATTTACGATTAGTATTATATCTGTAATACAATAGGGTTGGGGGATTGTATTCCGGTCCTGTTTTCTTCATCATATAGTTTAAATCTTTTAATCATTCATCGTTAGTATTTTAGGCAATTTAGAATAGTTGCATTTCTTTCATAATTTCATAATTGCATCTAGTGTAGTTATTTCCAAAACCAATCATCTATTAATTTTCCTTTAGAGTCAGAGTTAGGATTCATTCATCTGTCCAACGTCATTACAATTCCATTGTCCTATTTCCCTGGATATGATCCCGACTTACTGGGTTTATTACTAACGCGACAGGCTTGCACTTGAGCCTAGAGAGTACGCACTTTTGAGACACATTCTTAGTCGCGTCAAGTAGCATCACTGAAAACATTTTGTTACTTATCCGCCACCTAATATTTAAAATAGAGAGATGCCAAATTTTGATAATTAAATTGACAATTAGCCAAGTAATTTAATCATCATTCATCAATCACATAAACAATCTCATATGAATAACCAATGTAATGAAATAAACTGAGTCTGGAGTAAACACTCCAATAATAATATCAGAGTAAAATAAAATCCCAATACAAGAGTCTTGAATAAATAAACCAACATCTGAAGTAATGAAAATATGTACAATCTCTAAATAAGAATGGGCAACATGCCCTAACTGATCTGAATGACTCTGAAGGAACCAAGGAGAAATGTGGAGGTGTCTAATATCGATATCCTGTAGCTTCCACAACACCTACAACACATCATCAGAATGGAACTCCTATGCTTGGCGTCCCTGTGGCTGGGCACCTAAAAGGTTTTTACAAAACAAAATAGATTTGGAGGAAAATGGGTCAGAGCCCGGGGTGAAAACAGTTTAAAAACAACAAGTGTTTAATTGCATTAAACAGTAAATATTATATACATGTTAGTTGCGTACTCTCACATGAGTTTCTCACCCCTTAACTAATGTGCACGCCTAAAGTATACCCTTAGCCCATCCTAGTTATGCAATATCTAACTAGTCCGTACTAACTCCTATTTTCACATTCTAATATAGGGTGTCTACTCGTATTACCCAAACAAGTCATATTTATATCGCACGTTCACATTCATTAAAATACTTATCTCGAGTGTTATTTAGATTATCACATTCTTAACCCATTTACATATCTTAGTTACTCACATCTACTAAGAAACAGTGAAATAATCACAAGTTTATATATATAATTCACTAGCATAATATATATACAAATTCGACACCCCAAAAGGATGGAACCTGCGATGCACACATACTTCGCTATCAATCCCGATACATCACGCACGTAAGGATTTACAAGTTCCGAATCACTCAAGAACCGTATCAATACAATTCCACATATTGGAGGCGAACATAGTTCACATAACCATGGGTTACGCACATACCTACGCTCCCATGGTCAGTTGACTTATCAACTCACAGATAAGTCATTCACAGTCCTATGTCCTTAAGGTACCAATCTAAATCCTCCCGAAGGCACACAAAGATAAGATGGTCCTTTTTCTGAAAATCAACCTTCCGTGATAGCAAGTATGGTAAGTATGTCATACACAGAATCATCAATATACTAGGTAATCACACAACCTAAGTATTTATCAACATTAATATAGGTATTCTCTATCCTATATTACAAGTCACATACGCATTTTAATGCCATCCCAAATATTCTACGTAATATGTTTAGCGCTACAACTTTCTCGTCGTACAAATCTGAATATTCAAACCTATCTCAAAAGGTTACTAATTCACCCACTTGCCTATAAGGTTATTTCAGTAATTCAAATTCTCTCTTCTACTACTCCTAACCTTAAATTAACATTCATCCAATTTCAATCCCAATTTTATAAA
This sequence comes from Sambucus nigra, assembly GCA_949130495.1. Taxonomy (NCBI): domain Eukaryota; kingdom Viridiplantae; phylum Streptophyta; class Magnoliopsida; order Dipsacales; family Adoxaceae; genus Sambucus; species Sambucus nigra. The sequence continues at coordinate 59,083,589 of OX422218.1, read as the reverse complement.
ATTTCTAACTGTACCTCACTCGATAAACACTCGTAAGTATCCCTTTCAATCCCAAAAGGTATAACATTTTCTGGGCATAAAATACAACCTTACTGACCTTAACCAAGTCCTCTAATATTTTATTAAATCCCCTATGAGTTCTTACAAGCTTGGCATTTGTTAAACCTTATAGGGAAATAATCTACAAAAATCAGGAAGAGTCGATCGATCGAGGGAAAGGGGTCGATCGATCGATCAAACAAGTATTGTGATTCTGCATAATTTTGCCTACGGGTTTCATCAAAATTAACCCTCAAATCCTCTACTATAATGTCCCAAACTCCCAAATATTTATCCCTAATATCATATCAACATAAATACATAAGTTCCAACGTTTTTGAATCATCAAATCATAGTGGGAAATCAATTTCTTGGATCAAATCATATAATTTTCACAAAAACCCTAGCTCTCCTATTTTCTTCAAGAACATTATATAAATCAATACAAAATTCACAATTCTCTATACATGGATCATAATTTCGTGGCTTCTATATTCCCAAAAGTTAAACTACATGCAAAACCTACCCAGATTACGATTTTAATTCTTCAAATCCTTTCATTCATTATATTTCAAGGTTATTCTTTAATTCTACACTAACAAGGATGATATATGCACTGAATTATTGTAAGTTAAATTACACTCCTGGAAATAGAAGTTCTGATCCTTTGGAAAAGATGGTATGGAAGTAATCCTCTCTTCTTGATCTATCCGATGGTGGTGACGGTGGTGCAAAAAGCGTAACGGTGGTGGTTCTCTTTTGGTGACTTCTTCCACTTCTTCTCTAATGGACGTCTGTGAATTTTGGTGATGGAAACCCTAAGGATCCTAAGTGTTGGCTAATATAATTCACTTAAAATTCGTGGTTCACTATTCCTCAAATAATAAAAATGACTAAAATGCCCTCCCGGGCTGTCGATTAGGCTTAAAATGCCACGAGACCCAAACTAAACCCCTGGCTAGTGTTTTCTGACTATCTCAACCCTTTTGGAGACGTTGGTGCACTCAAAATAATCATATGGATGACATAAAAATAAATCACTTTAAAATCCATTAAACTGGGTCCTAACACGACTGACACGTGCATCCCAACTTAGTTACTGAATCTGCTGCATTTTCAACCCGCGCTAATATTAATAAATCCATAATCATATATTACTATAATCACATAGTAGTATTCAACAACATTATCATAATCAAATACTAACCTCATTTTGCTAGCATTTAAATCCAGATTAGTTTCTAAATAATTTCCCAATTTGAATTTTATTAATCCATAATTAAAAGCCATAAAAATACGAGGTATTACATAGGGCCAAATTGCCCTTTTCAAAATGGATTTGCTGTAAAAAACGAGTTAGGGACACAAGGGGTATTATATAAATTGTTAATGAAGGAGAAAAGGGACATGGTAGGTATTAATGAAGTTGTTATTTTTCTTATAATTCTTTTCCGATTAAAGGTCCGTGTTTCCTTCATTCGGACTCCATTTCGTGCACCGTTCATGGACACGCAAAGCTTTACCCGAGGGATACAACTTTCGTGAATGCTTCGGGAAAAAATCCCGAAGTGTGAAATTACAAAAATACCCCTGAACGTGTGAATCGCGATGGAACTTTATCAAAACGCGCCCAAACTTCATAGTAAGAACTTTAATACCTATAAAAGCTCAATTATACCTCAAATAAGATGTTAGCATATAAAATGAAGGTTGTCTGATTAACGAGCATAATTATAGGCATTAAAGTACCCGAGGGGACTAAAATGCCTAAGTTCGAGGGTACAAATATGCAATATTCGAAATGAATCAAACCCTCAACTTACACATTGCTAGTCCCTAGTAATGAAATTCAAAGTAAGAAGAACTATAAGAAAACCTCAAAACATGATATATATACAAAAGCGATAAAAAAGATAAAAGCCACTTTCGTGGGCGAACGATTGCATTTAGCGTATGCAATAAGCCGTTTAACCCCTCGGTTGCCCTAGTGGACGAGTGTTGTCTCGTGAGGGTTTTCAGGGATGAAACCCATAACCATCATATGGTTTCCTCAAAATATGGCCAACACAACATGCGAAAACCCCAACAATATGAAAAAGATTCCATACACATTATTAGCACAGTGAATGAATTCACACAACAATCTGTATTATTAAGATTATAGAATGAACTTAATAGAATTGAAACCTTAAAATGTGGGAGGGGAGTGAGCACATGCAAAGAATGACTTGGAAAAAACTTAAATAAACCGAATAAAAAATAAAGCAAGCATATATCCAATCCTCACGGAAATTATACTCATCAAGTGAATTCACTCGAAACAAGGAGTTAATACACGAAACATGTGGGCATAACGAGTAAATGTAAATGGATATTAGGCCGCACACATGTCACAAATGAAGAACTCTATATATAAAATGAAAAATTGTAATCTTTATGAAAGATACCACTCGTTAAAGGAGGAGAAATGCATTTTCACAGATTATCAAACTATTTCAACTTTTGAATTAAAATTACCCTAAGATCACATAGGACTTGATAGGGTTATAATGTAGGCTAGGCTAGGGTACGAAATGAAATATATGTATGTACGGATTCAAAGTGTTCGGAATGAAAACTTAGAATAGTGGGAAGAATGCGGATAATAACAAAAATTGGAAACTAACTTCCAAACAAGCATTAAATATAACAATTGGAGAGTAATCAAAGATTATTGAACTATATACACAACATTTACAAATTTCTCTTTCTTTTTCTTTTCTTTTTTTTCTCATGTTTTCTTTTGTTTTCTTTTTCTTTTCACTTCTCTTTTTCTTCTCTTTCTCACTTCTTTCTTTTCTTTACTTTTCACACTCTCGCATGCCTATATTGCAACCACACAACAATAACATCATTCAACCCCAAGTAACATTACAAACAAAGGTAGGGAAGGTAATACGTATGGGTTAAAACTTCAATTTAGAGTTGGTTATGGGATTTGGGAGTATGAAACGAAAGGCTATAATAAGGCTCAAAGGGGTTGATAAGGGAAAATATTTAAGGTGAGGTCAAGGCTAATATGGGTGATATAACAAAGATGGCCTATGATCATTTCATAAAGTTTACGCAAAAATCATGCTCAAGTAACACATTTCATGAATGAACTCAAATAATGAACGATCAAATGAAAGAATAGTGACATTACCGACGAAATCAACGTTTTCAAAGCGAAAAGAATAGTGTATACACTCACAAATGAAGAAAAGCCGAAAACTCACTCGGTGTAAGTATATACAATGCAACAAAAGATTACCGAGTTATAAAAATCTTAAACCAAATCAATAAAGCAAGAAAAGTGCATATGCTCATGGGATTAAAGTTTAATTCATGAAGTTATTCATAATATCAATAATTGAGAACTAAAGTCTAATAAATTCTAAAATCGAGAACATGCATCATTGAGTTGTCTATTGGATTGGGCAATTATTGAAATTTATCATAGGAAACAAAGGCAAAATGCCCAACAAAGAAGAAAAAAAAAGAAAGAAAATCTTTTTGAAAATTTTATTTTTTTACAAGAAAAGCATGCTTGAAAATAACATATAATCAAAATCATGGACACTACCAATGAATGGATAGAATATCCCACACCCCTAACTTAAAACCTAACATTGTCCTCAATGTAAATTAAGAACCAAGTTAAAGAGAGCAAAAGAGCGATATTACCCAAAAATGAGAGATCTCGATAAGCACAAGTCCAAATGAATCTACAAAACAAGTTAATACCAAGAATAACAAGAACAAATAACAAAAAGTTAACTAATTACACTAGACTAAATTAAAAGGAAAGAAAAACTAAAGAAAGAAATGATAAAAGCTAAATATATACAACCTACTATTAGGACTTGTAACTTACTGTACACTAGAAGTCTAAATAGTTGAGCGTCCACCATGCAAACGATTTGACTTTGGAGGGTGAACGGTGTACCCTCACTTACAAGCATGCCCTCCGAAAAATAAGAATTCTGTTTGAACAACGGAAGGCATGTGTAAGGCGTAAGAAAGGAACCATCCCTAATTAACATTTTTGGAGGGAGGATGGGGGATTTGGATAAAACGGGTGACGAATACACATTGGGGGCAAGAAAAATATAATTATATCTTAAGTATTTTGAAATTAGAATGGGCGGGGGCGCACATGGAGGCAAATATGCGATCATGGAAGGTGACTCAAACAAGTACTCCTCATCGGTGAAATTGTTTAACACATTATAGTTTGGAATCGATTCATCAGGTACTTATGACGGTGTGATAACGGAGAGTGAAAAGGGGGAGGAAAGAAATTCAAACTCAAGAGATGAGTCATCATCGCTTGAAGATTGAATTTCGAAGGAAATAAGATCTTTTTCAATGAAACATTATTCTTTGGGGGCCGAAGAAGAAATCATTTCATTGCAAATGGATACTACGTCCATTTCATCCTCATTTTCATTTTCTATTATACCATGGTAAGATGAAGAATGGTTTGTTCCAAAGTAGGCTCAAAGTCCTCGTTTGGTTCAAAAAGTTCATCGACTTCAAAAGTCTCGAAAGAAAAATCGTCATCGAATTCAAATAATAAATCCAATTCATGCTCCCACAAATAATTTTCTTCCCGATAACGATTTTCATTTTTCTCATTCTCAAGCATACGCAAGCCCTCACCGAAAGTCATAGGCCGAGTCGCGGATTCTTGAAAATGAGAACTTTGAAAATTAACATCGAAACTACAGCCAAAATCATTATTATAAGAATTTTGATAACTATAGCTTTTAGTTTCAACATTCTTATTATAAGGAATTAGAGGCCCAAAATCATTATTATCATCCTCAAAATACACGCACTCCAAATCTTGACTTTGGTTATACTCACCCAAAGACATTTTGGAATTTTCAATAATTTAGGACTCTAAGTATTGACCAAAAGTCATAGGTTTACGGGGATTTTGAGAATTATCATAATGATTACCGAACGAATTGTAATAAGACATGCTCACCCCAAAGATGGCTCAAAGTGGCGAATTCCACAAAGTAATGCGCGCGTGAAAAATTCAAGTGTTTCTTAGCGCTCAAATAAAGAAGTCCTACAAAAAATGTTAGGTAGAAAATACAAATAGAAAGAAAATATTACGAAGTGCCAAAACAATCAAATTCTAAAATAACAAGTCTTTGGCAATGACGCCATTTGATTGAGGGTGAAAAGTAGCGCGTGTCACGACGCTAATCGCTGTTTTCGATTCACCCCCTCAATACAAAAATCTAAACTTAAGACTACACTAAAAAAGAGAGTATAATGGCCAAGTTGGGGTATCAAAAATTCAGAGAGACGAGTTGTTAGAATTTAATGGATTTAATACTTCTAAATAAAAGTGTAAAAGGTATTTTCTAACAAAAAGGAAAGATAACAAAAGGAAAAGATTAATCTAGGTGTGGGTAAATTAAACTAAGATTAACAAAGGGAATAAAAAACAATAGGTTGCGTCGTATATCCCTCACCCTGAGTTAATTAGTATAAAATGGTTACATGCAGTTGCGAGTTATTAAGATTGCGTCTCGTTTCGACAGTTAATTAAATCAAGAGTTGTCACACCCCTAAATTCGCAAAAAAGTCTAACAAAATTTTGGCGTCAACAAATATCCCGCAAATTACTCACGCAAGGTCATAAATACGGAGCATACAAAATATACCCGTTAAATATCCTATGTGTAATAACTAGGACAACTCACTCAAAATAAACACGTAAAAATCCATCACCAAAGAAAAGCAACCAATCAACCCTTAGGTGAGTTCAATCCAACACAACCTAGGATAAATTAGTCGCTAAGCATGATTAACTTCGCGAAGCTTGGCCCGAGGTCTACAACTTCCGTGAATACTTGGGGCAAAAATCCCAAAATATGAAATTACAAAAATGCCCCTGAACGTGCGAATCGCGACGAAACTTTATCGGAATGCGCCCAAACTTCATACTAATAACTATAATACCTATAAAAGCTCAATTACACCTCAAATAAGATGTTAGCATATAAAACGGAGGTTGTCTGATTAACGATCATAATTATAGGCGTTAAAGTACCCGAGGGGGATAAAATGCCTAAGTTCGAGGGTATAAATATGCAATATTCGATACGAATCACCGCACCCTTGTGTCGCATACAAATTACTTGGACTTTGACGTCTTTATAGGCTACGTAGACATATCAGGCTAAAACCCAAGACTCGAGTCCTATTTTCCTATTTTTCATACTTTATCCATACATTATTTATATATATTATACTTGTGATTCATATTCGCATTTTATCTAACACATATTATCGTTTCATCATAACGATCAATATCTCGATAAGCGCACACATCATATTTTTAATTACTTTTGTGGGAACACTCCTATGGATGACTTCACTCCGTCTTTTCCCATGATGCGAGTCGAATGATTCCGATCTCCACTTATATATACACGCACACAAATTTCATGGATAAATTAAGAAGAATAATAACATAAGCCCATGAGAGACAAAAATGGCGGGATGGGTGCCTAACACCTTTCCATTCTATAACTTAGCACCCAAACCTCAGAACTATTTGGTTTTGCAAGCATCTGTTTGTCTTTAATGCCGTTCTATCGAGGAGGAAACATGTTCTTTTGCTTGTTTTGTACAAAATAGGCTAACGACTCTATCTCTTTGCATCACCCCAAAATTGACGACAACCGAAGCACTCTGAGGAAGAGCACGAGACTTGTATCTCCTCTCCCCTGCTCATGCGCACGCGAGTTCTAAAACCATCGAAACCCCGTCCGGGAGGGATGATATCTTGGGGATGGACATAGTGGTGACTCTGCTGGGGACTTACAGTGTAAGAGGTCTAAACTTTGTTTGCATGGGTATTATCATTTTCTTCTTGTGTGCGTATCTGTATGGTCCCTTTTCTCCTCTATTACTTCTTGTATATATCTACCTCAAGCTTATATCACCTCTCACTCACTTTTCACTTCACACAATTGTAAATACTCTCCATGTACACCTCACACTACTTACACATGTATATAAGGTCACTTGTGCCCACATGCTGCACACAACACTTAAAATTATCCATGATTAGGCTTCACTAGCATACACCTCCACTAATCACACTTATATATATCCATGATCACTTGTACTTATCACACACCACTTGTCGTTGATCCATGCTTAGATTCACTACCACACACTCACTTATAGATATTCACACATCACACACTTTCACGTACCCATGAATCATCATTCTCAATGCTAGATTTACTTTTCATGATACTTGTACATTCTTCCTTATTAGTATAGCGCTCATCATGACAAATAAAATACTCTCTCCATAATATACTAATAAAGAATCATGCATTTTTCACACTACATCACCCAAAGCATTGTTATATTGGATAAAATTTTGTCCAGTACTGGGGGACACTTTATGATGGGCGCTGGTTCAGTAGAGCGCAGTTAGCATAAGCAATATGACTCTCACCTTCCATTGGCCTAGTACCTTTAACGTATCAAACGTTCCCCTTGCATCATTTCGCTTGACCGAACTCACGACAGAAGGTATATAGCATGGAACTCGTTCACATACGTTGAGTATATCAAATTTTTTTCTCACACGTACTATCCCATGAGGTATATTGTGAGGAAATTCACATACACTCAGGTATATCAAATGGCTTATCCACACGTACTGATTGCCTTCAAAAGCAAGAAGTATATTGCCAAAGGGGGGAATCTTTCCATTAAGCCAACAACTGCATACCCTCATATATGCGTTAAACCTAGGGCACTCATATTTTTTTTTTTTTTTTTTTATATGAAAATTAAAATTTATAAAATAAAGAGAGAATAGCCCTCTCAAGTGTCATTATAAAAGGATTTAGGACTATCTACAAGAATGAAATCTTGGAACATCTAGACTAATAACCTTCTTGATGAATCTAGGAGTGTCTTCAAGATGATGAAAGGAATATAAGCCTTTATGAATGATAGAAAAGGAAGATAAAGCCACAACTAATTTATTTAAGTCTCTAGGGCACCACTTAATTGACATTTGAAGATGATGAGACAGATCTTCAATTACTTTAAAACATTTTTTATGTTGCCAGGGAGTACATCTGAAATATGAAGAGAGGCCATTGAAAATAATACTAGAATCAGTTTCAATTTCTATTTGAGGGATGTTAGAGTCTGAACAAAACTTTAGACTTTCCGTGATCGCCTAAAGTTGAACTTCTATAAAAGAACCTTGTTGTGCATACATGGATGTAGCTCTTAACAGTCTACCTTGATCATTTCTCATTAAAGCACCTGCTCCATAGCTGTTACACATCTCGTCTGATCCAGAAAAATTAATTTTAATACTACCTAAAGAAGGAGGGACCCATCTCTTGAAAACTTTATTACTATCAGGATGCCACTTTAGAGTAATATTAAAAATACTCAAAGTATCCTGATCAGATTCTCTATGACCTCCTTTAAAGTTAGCTCTTTGATGAAAATCTGAAATTCTTCGAATAACCTTCTCAATAATTATGAAATGTTTCATAGGTTTCAATTCAAAAAGAGCCTTGTTTCTGCTTAACCAGATTTCCCAGATAATATTATGAGGGACAAACCTATAAAACCATTTTGAGAACTCAGAAGAGCCTACCTGTATCCACCATTTTATTATAGATCCATGGATTATCGCTGGTATCTGATTGATCCCCAAAACTCCATTGAAGTAATTCCACACCTTCAAAGCCACTGGACCATATCTGAACAGATGGTTTAAGGATTCTGAATGAGAATGGCAACAATGACATCTTGAAGCTAGCCTTATCCCCACTGATTGTACCCTTTCTTCTATTGGAACACACTTAGAAAGAACTTTCCAGACAAAAGCTGATATATTTGGAGGTATTTTTGGGTGCCAAATAGAATTAAATGCCAGAGAAGTTATCTTAGAAGCTCTAGAGATCTCATAAGCAGTTTGGAAAGAAATGTTACCAATAAAAGATGACTTCCATATCAGGTCATTACCAATCCTTGTTTGAGTTTTCCTCCGCTATAGTCCTAGCTGATTGAATTCTTTTGAAGCATTTATATCAATTGGACACTACCATATCAGAGTATTTAGCTTTCAAAAATTGAGCCCATAGACTTGATCCCTCTTTAAAATTCCTAGCAAGTTTGATATTTGAAGCAGTAATAACTGAATTCAAATTTCTAATACCAAGCCCTCCCTCTTATTTCGAAAAGCAGATAGCATCCCAGCTTAACTAGTGAAATTTCTTCCCATAATCTTTATTCACCCCCCAAAAGAAAGAGCTGATCAACTGATTAATTGATTTTAAAATCAGTTTTGGAGGGTTTAAAACCAACAGGGTATACAACTGGACAGAAGAGAGAACAGATTGAATCAAAGTAATTATACCACCCAAAATTAAAAACTTGGTTTTCCAACTCTGAATTTTAACAGCTATAGAATGGGCAATAAATTCAAAGAATATAGAATTACTTCTACCTGTAAATAGAGGGCTACCCAAGTAGGTGAGATGGCTATTTACACTTTTGAAACCAGTAACTTCTGCAACTTTACTTTTTGTGGCTGCTAATGATTTGGAGCTGATTTTAAAACAACTTTTGTCTTGACTGATTAACTGGCCATATTCTTTCTCATAGTAACTGAAGAACCTCATCAACTACTTCAAACTCCTTTTTTTTACCATTAGTGAAAATAATCAGATCATCTGCATAGCCTAGAAGACTTATCAAGAGGCAATTTCTTGGATGAGAAAAGTGATTAATTGTACCATTAGACATTCTGGATTCCAAACCTCTACTGAAAACTTCAACCATAATAAATAATAAGCTTGGGGATATTGGATACCCTTGCCTAATACCTCTTGATGGTTGAAAGAAGCCCATAGATTGACCATTGATTAAAATAGAGAACCAAGTGGATGAGATGCATCTCCATATTAAATCTATAAAAGTTTCTGAAAATCCAAAAGCTCTTAAAGATTTAGTAATGAAGATCCAAGAAGCTCTATCATATGCCTTGGCCATGTCTATCTTTATAACCACATTACTTCCTTGCACTTTTCTATCCAATAAATGAATCATCTCCTAAGCCAATAAGATATTGTGTTAAATGTATCTCCCCTTCACAAAACCTGATTGATTCTGTGATATCAAATTAGGAAGAATAGGACTTAATCTTGAGTTAATAGTCTTGGTAATTAGCTTATAACTAAAGTTACATAGACTAATTGGTCTGAAATCCTTGCGAAAATATGGTCTAATAACTTTAGGAATAAGGCAGATTTGAGTTGAACTCCAAGATTTAGTAATTGCAGCCCCCAGAAAAAATGATTGTATTACCTTTATGAAGTCCTCCTTAATAATCTCCCAGCATTTGACATAAAAAGTACCATTGTAACCATCTGATCCAGTAGCACTGTTGAGGTTCATATCCTTAATAGCCTTTAAAATTTCATCTGCTTTTGGAATGGCTGTTAAGTTGAAATTATTTTCTGCAGAAATGAGCTTAGGTATACTGTCCATCAAACCTTTATCTTTTAGATTCCCTACAAAAAATAAAGAAGAAAAATAAGATGTAATAATGTTAGCAATCTCTTCTTGATTCTCTTGACTTCTTCCTTGCTCATCTTTTATTGAGTGAATCCACATTCTTCTTCTTTGTTGCTGAACTTGAGAGTGATAGAATTTAGTATTTCTATCTCCATTATCTATCCACTCTCCTCTATATTTCTGAAACCAAAATTTCTTTTCTTTAGCTAAGGCTGAGTTTAACTCAGCTCTAACTCTTAAACATTTCTCCCTTTGTTCCAAACTAGGCATCTGCTCCAGAACCAATTCTTCTTCTTCGAGCTGATCTTCTAAGCACTTTATATCTATAAATAGATCTTTGAACTGAACTTTACTCCACTCTTTGAGTCTACCTTTCAGTCTTTTCAATTTGTATGCAAAGATGTCCATAGGTCTACTTGTTGAAAATTCTTCCCAGGAACTTTTGACAGTTAACAAGAACTCTACATGATCACTCCAAAAATTCAGAAATCTAAAAGGTTTAGGACCTTTACCAATGGGGATAGGGATAGAAATTAAAAAGGGGCTATGATCAGAGCAGTTTTTATTCAGGTGTTTTAAAATTGAATTAGGGAAACAATTAATCCAATTGGAGTTAATTAGACCTCTATCCAGCCTTTCCAACATTATTGACCCATTGACTTCGTTACTCTAAGTAAATTTAGACCCTAAATACCCCATGTCTTGAAGAGAGCTACTTGCTATACATGTATTGAAGTCAGATGCACTGCCCAAGTTAATATGTCTACCTCCGAATCTTTCAGTTCCATTACAGACCATATTGAAATCCCCCACTACTAACAAAGGTACCTTGTTGCACCTTATAGAACTAACAGTAATATCCTTGCAAAGACTTAATCTTTCTTGTCTAGATCATTTGGCATAAACTACATTAATACCAATCTTAAATTTTAATTGAGGATGATCTATTTCCAGAAGCAGTTTTTGATTTCCATCATATAGAACTTCACTTGATATCCCATGCCTCTAAAAAAACATATCTTATTAACATGATTAAAAGAGCAGCCTTCAAAATTAATAATTCTCCTAATATTGTCAATCTTTGAGCTATCAATCATTGGTTCAAGAATTGCTAAGAAAGAAACACAATGATACCTGCATAATTTTTTCAATCTCCTTTTTGTAGCTTTATTCCCAACTCCTCTAACATTCCAAATAATACCATTAATCATTTAGACATAATAGCAGAGACTTGTTTGTTGATTTTCACTGCTGATATGGTAATCCTCATTTTGCTAGTAATTATTTTCGCCCCCTTCTTGTTTTTATTTGACTTTTTTACTTCCTGACTAGACATGATGTCCTTAGGTTTTGAGGTTTCCAATTCTTGGTTGTTATTCCTTTGGTAGGCAGCAATCTTTACTGAAAGAAGATTTGAAAATTGAACAAGATCATCCCAAACTGATATTTCAGTCTTCTCCTTTTTATCAGTATCATAAAACTATCATTTTTTAATAGGCCTGCTCTTACTACCAATGCTAATTGCTTTGAAGTCTGAGCTATATTCTTTATCAACTTCTTCAATCACTTTTTTCTTACTGTTAAGAAGATCTTTAATATTTATTTCCTCCTCATGTGTTTCTTTCCATTCTCCTTCCTCAATAGATACAATTTCCTCTTGGATACCATCATGAATGATATCTTCTCGAATATTTTCCCCATTAGCAATTGTAACTACTTTGGACTGGATTGTCTGCCTCGCAGTACTGGTTGATGCCTCTCCCTTGCCTCCTTGCTTAACCTGATCATATTGATGTTCCATTTGCTTCTTCTTGATTCTATATACTTGCATGTGTTCTTTTTTTGATGTTTGATTTTTAATTGGGATCTCTTCTTTCACAACTATTTCTTTACCTTTGTTTGTTTCTTTTTTATAAGGGACAAATTTATATTGTAAGCAATTATCTTCAATGTGTCCTAATTTTTTGCAGGAGGAGCAGTTACCTGGTATATATTCAAATTCAATACTTTGCCAAAACCCTTCATCACCATACCCTATCCAGATTCTTTGAGCTCTAGGCTTTAAGAGGTCAATTTCTACACATACACGTGCCACACTAGGCCTATTGATTGTAGAAGTTGAATTATCAAGCTTAAGAGGATTACCTATAGCCCGTGCAATTGAAAATAAAGCCTCTTTTGCAAAAAATGAATAGGTAAACCTGGAAAGTTTATCCACACAGGAACTATGGAGCTCTCTTGATCAGTTCAGAATTGAGGAGTCCATTTGAATGTTCTCAATGGACTTTTACCAATGTACCATTGTTCCTTCATCCACAATCGCATAAAATCTTCTTAACAATTAACACGAATGAGGATATGTTTATAATCTAACAATCCGATCTGATATGCAGCCTTAAGACCAAAGGTTTCAAAAATTTTCCTATTGAATTCCATCGTAGGTTTCCCATGTGATAATTTTCCAACTATCGCATATTTATAAGGATGAGAAAGTTAAACTACTTCTTCATTAGTGAACATGATGGCAGGTTCTCCTTTGTACTTTGAAAGAGGTTTGAGATTTGATGCATGAGGCAATGATGGTTCTTTTAGCAGGCTTGCGAATGATTTTTGCCAAGAGTAAGAGGGATCAGGATTTTTTGGATTGATGGGTTGGGATGATGATGATTGAGGATTTTCCATGCAACCCTAATTAGGGTTTGGTGGCTAGAGAGAGAGGTCTAGAGAGAGAGAGAGGGTTTGGCGGGTAGAGAAAGAGCTAGAGATAGAGAGGGTTTGTCGATTACCATACAAAACTCTGTCAAAATGATGGGTCGGCATGCTGCCCAAATTCTTTATTTTTCAAAATGGAACCCTGTTCATGATCCTGGCAACAAGTCAAACCGTGTTTTAAATATTTTTTACACCCAATTTTCCCAGGCTCGGGTCCCGTCTGACATTTGTTCTTGCATTTAAATAAACCTAATACAAGTGAGAGCATAATAATAATAATCATGCTGAGATTCTTCCCTCGCTCCTTTCTTTTCTCCTTTGACAAAAAATCGAAATACCGAAAACATTTTTCTTCCTTTTATCATAAATGTCAAAGAAATTTTTCCCTCCTTTTATAAAAAAAATACTAAAAAGATTTTGTCCTCCCCTATCAAAAAAAGTGTCAAAAATATTTCCCTCTTTTTCAATAACAATAATTCTTTCTTTTATCTTTCAAAAATGAATTTTAACCATTTTTTCTTCCTACGCTGAACGCATACCCGACCCTTGGCCTGGCTCCATATTGGCTTCGATCTTCGATCAAACCGCCCTGAAGCTCCATCAGTTCTCATGCTACTTCCTCTGAGCCCGGAATCTACCTTCACCAACCCTCCATGAAGAATGCAGAACAAGCCTTATTGGGCCAAAATCTACCTCCACTAAGCCTTGTTGGGAAGAAATCTCATCAAACCTTTAGACTTTCATTCACTACTAAACCCACTCCCCAAAATTTTTACACCCGATGCCCATTGCAATTTTCACCAAACTTCCGTTTGTACCATTGATCAGTGCTTCCATATCCAGAATGTAATCGAAGGTTTAAATGATAGGGATATCATCGCGCCACCAGCCAATCCCAAACCCAACACCATTCACAATCCACTACCAAACCATACAAATGCCATCTTCTTAGAAAATGACCCAAAATTTGATCCATCTACCCTAATTGTACCCAGTAAAGCACCTATCTTACCCATATTTTTATCCAAACCCCTTTAAATATGCCCATATTTTCTCCTACACCCTACCTATTTTACCGACCAAGATCTTTCGCTTCTCATAAGAGCGTGTATTGCCATTCGTAACCAGTCTAGAAGGAAACAAATGGAATTATCGGCAATACTGAAGCAGCTTCTAGAGTTTGGGTTGAAATTTCCACCTGAAATGACCATTGACTACAAGAAGTTCAACATCCTAGTCATGGAAGCCCGAAATTGGGATTGGGAGTCAAAACACTGGGTGGTACCTATTGACAAAGGCAGTTTAGATGATTTAATGCAGATTATGGAAAACTTGTTCTGAAAAACCAATGACATTTTCAGTATATTCGAGTTACTTAATGCCTCAAAGCTACAAGGGAAGTTGGTCCCTTTACTTCTGCACCTCCCTGTTGAGTGGGAGAACCTGTATGAAAAATTCATCGAAGCTGTGGAATAAATTGACTTCTCATGGAAAGACGACATTATTGCCATCAGATGAGGGGAAGAGTTTGATAGCTCAGACGAAGAACCAAACCAAGAAAATGTTAGTCTGGTAATCATTATGTTTGGGATGATATCTTTTTAAGGTATGCTAGGTGAAATCAAAAAAGTGGCCGTACAACTCGAAATAGATGAAGAAATGAGGTTTCTATTCTTTCCCTCCTCCCTGAACAATATGATAAGATCTGGGAGACACCAACAGAGTTCGAATCCTCAGTCAGCCAGGATAAATAAAGGAAATGGAGTTGTTGAGAAACTCCCCATGCTAGAAATGACTATCGAGGAAAGTAAGATCCTTGACTAACCCAAGAAAACTCAGGCCAACATCACCCCATGGGGACTCTTCATGTCTTCCCAGCTACACCAAAAAGATCTGATAAAGTTACTTACTGGACCCACAGTCCCTCCTTCCACAAATCCACAAGAAGCCATGAACCTATTTAGGTCTTTGACCACCACTAGACTCCTTTCTTTCTCTTAAGAAGAAATCCTAAAGATTAGACCAAATCATAACTATGCTCTCAACATCTACGTTGAAATGATGGGGAAGACAGTCCGACTCTCATTTATTGACAACGGATTAACCCACAATGCTTGCCCATTAAGAACCTTCAACTGTCTGGGTTTGAAGTAAGCGACCTTGATCCAACTTCCACTGCAGTGCGTGCCTATGACCACACTTCCTGAGAGGTGATGGGATCTATAAAACTCATAATTGGGGATGGCCCTATAAATCTAATTACTAAGTTCCAAGTTATCGACATACCCACTTATTTCAATCTATTGCTTGGTTGACCGTGGCATCACAACATCAATGGGGTATCTTCCTCTCTCCATAAAAAAATGAAGTTCTTCGCTGAGGCGCAGGTCATCACCATCTTGGGAGACGATGATAGTATTGAAAATTCAAGCATGAGTAACCTGATACTAGAAATATATCATGGGATGAATGATATGCTTCTTTCCAGCTTTAAGGTTGATCCATTTCCTTGATTCATTTCCTCTCCCAGCAGCGAATGATTTCAAAGATCGGGTTTGTACATATCACAGCCATCACAATAATGTCAACATGATACAGATATTCAAGAATATGCACTTCAGGCTCGGACTAGGGCTGGGACGACGATAATAGGGGATACTAGAACCCATATTCCTAAAGAAGGCCTTTCATCCATGTTGCTTAGGTTATCAATCGTCATCAGAGGAACTCAGAGTGCACCGCCAACCCCGATTGAAGAGAAGTTTAGAAAGTACTAAGGATATTTCAAGGGATTCCTTAAACATAATATTCATTAAAGAAGGTGAAGATTTCCCCATTTGTGGCTTTCTCTAACCATAGTATGAAGGGTGGGCTTTTGTTCAAACAAAGAAATTATTTAATTAAACTCAATTTTTTCAATTAAATCCTAAAACATGTATCCAGCTGTGATTGAAGACAATATGATCATGCAAGAACATTCAATCACAAACAAAACACACAAGTGAGGAAAAATCCTGCAAAAGGGAAAAAACTTTTATTTTCACTATAATTTGTAAAGAACGGTGTACACGAATTACAATGCAAACAAGGGTGACATACGAAATACCCTCAGGTGTCGGTTCCGGTGTCATCGGCTTGAATCTCCTGCAAGAACTCTAGATGGGCAACAATAGAAAATAGAAGACTTCTCCACAAGTTACTCTAGATGAGTAAAAATGATCCTCTTGAAGGTTTAAAGATTCACATACATATATGGGAGTGGTTATGTGAATAAAGAAGGCATGAAACCTTAAAACGTGAAGTCTATTTTCTGGGCTGTAAAACGCAGAATCGTGTGCAAAAAAGACTTGGAAAATATGTAAAATGAACCCAGATATTTATACAAAAATTGAGGCGGAGGCATCGCTTGAACGAGATCACGTGACATCCTCATGTCACTTGAACGATAGAGAGATGTCGTTCAAACGAGATCTCGCGAGCGCGACGACGGATGCAAGTCCGCTTCTACACTTATAATTTATTTAGCTTTTTTGTTAAAAATAAACCAGACTTCGAAAAATATTTTCTAAAAAATTCCTAAATATTTATGCAAATATAAACAACTCCAATAAATCATTTTACCAATAATGCGAAGTGGAGTAGTGGGAACGGTTGAGCAGCACGTCGCATGAAGCATGATGCACGTGTGAAGATGGTGAATGCATGGATTCAGATCAAGGTCGTCATGGATGATCGTTTTGATGTGCCGAATGTAGCGGTATCAGACATACATACTGTGATCTAGGGAAAACAAAAAATTCCTAGATTCTACCCCGAACATTTATAAAATTATGTCCTTACAAATCTCCCCCTCTGTTTATATTGGTACATACATAGAAAATCCGAATTATGCTACCTCCAAAAATCAAATGACACATGAGATAATATCCCCATTATACCCTCAAATTGAGAATACCAACGGACATGTCTTCAACCTCTTAATTTCTTCAGATACTCTCAAAAGTTTTCTCATATGGGTGTGTAATCCAATAAATATCAATTTTGTACCTACACACATTAGATAAAGCAGATACTCGTGACATGCAACAGTTTGAAATATAATGATATGTAAAAATCAAAGATCAATTAAGCTTGAGCAAATCATTGATAAATAAATCAAACCATTCTCCCCCATAATTCATTCTCCCTCTTTTTATGATGTCCCCAAATAAACAGATATGAGAAGCACAAATAAATGCAAATGGAGAATGTCATAAGGTAATAAACTTTTTATTTTTGAATTTTTCAAAATTTTTCACACAAAATATACAACAAAGAATCATACCATGAAATAACACAAAAACAACCAAGTTGATGATAGGAGAAATGTAGGGTTGTGAGCAAATTCGATAGGAAAATCAGTGCATACAAACATAACATATGTGCACGATGAATATCGGATACTCCTAACGAATGAACTCAACATCTTCCTTAGGTGTAAAAAGATGGAAATATGTGACATTGACTCAATCAAATCAGCAAATCAAAGCTCAAAGTGATTTCGACATCAATAACGTCCAAAAATATTTAATGCTTTTTCAGGACTTTCAAGGAAGTGCAAACCCGTTTAAATTCTCCAACCAAACTCCCTCAAATTTATATTTTGTTTAGAGGTGATCTAAATTCTCAAACATTGGAGAATTGATGGTGAAACCTAATGGCCCATATTCGACATGTATTGCTTTTTATGGCCTTTAAATTTTTTTCGGGCTCTTTTAACCTCTTTGGACCCCGGATAATTAAAATTCCTCAATTTTTAGGTCCAATATAACGGTGGCTTAGTATTCGCAAAGGTAAAATGAGAACCTTTTGTAGCCCTTCCTCTTTTTGAAATACCACACAATCTCACCAAATGGTTTTTTTACATGCATTCCAATCTTGTCAAGTTTTGTCGCATATTGTTCGTTGTATAGACAGAATTGAGATGGAAACACTCAAGCCAATATGTGATACACAAGTAAAATTACGAAATAAAGTCGTGCATGTGTGCAATAAAGGAGATAAGGATCCAAACATGTAGAAGGATATCACTAATCACATCTCAAAGACTCCAAACAATGCAAAGCACATGGATGAAATGATGTAGCATCTCAAATCACTATCAAACAGTCACATGGATAAATGGAATGAAAGTTGTGACTCGGCTATCTTAAATGCTCATCCATAAAAGGTGTAAATAAAATACAAAAATCTTTTTGTACTTTTCTTAAATTTTTATAAAAAGAAAATCTTTTTGGATTTAAAAAAAATAGAAAAAGCAAAAAAATAATAATACAAATGATACAAACTAGTAAGAGGAACCATATGATATGAACCTGAAAATACATCTTATGCTAGGAAACATGTCAATACCTCAACCAGGAAGAGCGGTGGAGTTTTCCAAAGATGGTGACATCTTTTGAACCAACTCCATTAGATCATGAGTAGTCTTGACCAAAAACTTCACTTGCTCACGAATATGTGCAAACTCTCTATCATTATGTGCAATAAAAGTATCATAAATGGGTGCATGTGCGGGGACATGTGAAGTGGCATGATATGGCACAAAACCCAACTTAGAACAAAACTCCCTAAGGTGTCCTCGCTTCTTACAGTGGGAGAAAACATAAACTGGTCTAGGAATTAATTTATCAAGAATTTTGGGATGAGCTTCCTAGACGGACACCCATGAGACTCACTCACCAAATAGGAGATAGGCTCGAGCGCATTAAAAGTAGTGAATGCACCGTCATTAACTTTTCCAACATACTCACCATCATTCAAAACGGGATAGGGAACCATCTTATCAACCTTCTCAGATGCGTTCTCTAACGAAACTTGGACCTCCCGTGCTTGTTCGAGATCATCCTCGAGATGGGATACACGTGTTGTCAGACTAGACACTGTGTTGGTCAAGTCACACTTTCCCCTTTTTAACTCGTCATTCTCTTCCTTCAACTCATAAATCCGAAGACCTAAGATCCTATTCGACCTTTTTGTTTCCATGGTCTCGATAAACAACTTTCTAAAATATTTTTGGATTACACTTTCATCTTCATTCTCATCCTCACTATCACTTAGGGTAGAGGGCATGCAAACGTTCTTGTCCTATCTCCTAAGTCTAGTGGGACACTCAAATTTCTTGTGTCCTTTCCCATCACACTCAAAATATCTTATCTTCTCAAGTTTTTCTTCTCTCTCTTTTTTATTCTCACAATAACTCTCTCTTTATCTAAACTGACTTTCTCTCTCAACACATGCAGACTCTCTCTCTCTCAAGGTAGTGCAGGTGGAGGACTCACTCTCTATCGATTTTCCTAAATCTTCCTCTAAAACGGTGATCCTAAGAACTAACACTTTGTTACGTTTTTTGGTTGTAAATGACTCAGAATATAACTCAGCGTAGGCGCGTTGAAGATCACCCTCGCTCTTACTTGCATCATCCTCCCCCTCACTCACTTTGTTCTCACTGTCGACGTGTTCCTATGAAGCATCATCCTCATCGTCATGAGGAGCACTAGAGGTACTCACATGAATAGCCATGAATGCGGTGAAAATACACTCATGCGGTGACTCATCTCTAGAGTCCACCGACTCGAACTCACTGTCGTCACTAAGGGTAGAATTAAGGACCACTTTTCCCTTTTCTTTGGCAAGTATGTTCAGCCTAGTAGCACACTCAAAAGCTCTATGACCCTTACCGTCACACTCATAACATCTCTCACCGTCTTTCTTAGGTGTGTCTTTAAAATCTTTTTCATTTTTCTTTTCAAACTTATTTTTCTCAAAATTCTTTTTATCTTTGAAATTTCCTTTTTTGTTAAATTTGAGAATTTTCTTGAAATTTTATGCAAACAATGCCAAATCATCTAAATCAAGTTCACACTCGGAATCAAACGTTTTTATCTCCCTTTTTCTAGATGACTCTACCCTCTTTCTTGCCGACCCCTCACTCTTCCTATCCTGGGCATTAAGTGAAATTACCTTATCTTTAGGCTTGACAGATTTAGGAAACATATCAAGTTCATACGTTTGCAAGTCTCCTACAAGTTCCTCTAATTTAAGCGTGTTTAAATTACCTATAGAATTTAACACAGTGACTTTAGGGATAAAATGCTTAGGCAGTGATCTTAGAATCTTTTTAACAACTCTATTAGTAGGAATGTGTTTACCAAGATTAAAGCTAGTGTTTACAATATCAGACAACCTAGCATAAAGTTCATCAAAACATTCAGCCTCAAGCATGGTGATAGTTTCAAATTAAGTTGTTAAGTTTTGCAGTTTTGATTCTTTCACAGCATTAGTTCCTTCATGGGAAGGTTATAAAACATCCCATGCCTCTTTTGACGTGGTACACGTCATTATTTGTCTAAACTCGTCAGGTGTGATGGATCCAGAAATAGCACTTAGACCCTTAGAGTTAAAAGATGACCATTTAAATTCTTCTTCAGTCCATGCAGTCACAGATTTTAAATTTGTCACGTTATCAACAGTGATGAAGGGAGGTGTCCACCCTCTTTCAACCAAAACCAAAACCCAAACTCTTTCATATATGGCTTTTAGAGAAAATTTCATACGGGCTTTCCAGTAAGCATAATTTGTCCCATAAAAAACTGGCATTTTATTATATAATTTCTCCATTTTGAACACGCCCTTTTTAAAAAATCAAATTTTTAGAAAATTGATATCGTAGAAAAATTTTGCGGAAAATTACACTGTATAATTGTGCAATTGGATCTCTTACCAATATCAAGAGTGCGCTTTTGTTCTATTAAAGAAATTATTTAATTAAACTCAATTTTTTTAATTAAATCCTAAAACATGCATTTAGGTGTGATTGAAGACAATATGATCATGCAAGAACATTCAATCATAAAAAAACACACAAGTGAGAAAAAATCCCCCCAAATGGCAAAACCTTTTATTTTCACTATAATTTCTAAATAACGGTTTACACGGATTACAATGAAAAAAGGAGTGACATACGAAATACCCTCAGGTGTCGATTCCGATGTCATCGACTGAAATCTCCCGCAAGAACTCCACAAGAACTCTGGACAACTTCTCCACAAGCTACTCTAGATGAGTAAAATTGATCCTCTTGAAGGTACAAAGATTCACATACATATATGGGAGTGGTTATGTGAATAAAGAAGACATGAAACCTTAAAACATGAAGTCTATTTTCTACGCTGTAAAATGAATAAATCGTACGCGAAAAATACTTGGAAAACATGTAGAACGAACCCAGATATTTATACAAAAATTGAGGCGGTGGGGTCACTCGAACGAGATCGCGCGACATCCTCATGTCGCTTGAACGACAAAGAGATATCGTTCGAATGAGATCTCGCGAGCTCGACGATAGAGGCAAGTTCTCTTATACACTTAGAAAAATTTCTTCTTTTGTGTTAAAAATAAATCAGACTTCGAAAAATATTTTCTAAAAAATTCCCAAATATTTATGCAAATATAAACAACTCCAATGAATCATTTTACCAATAATGAGAAGTGGAGTAGTGGGAACGGTTGAGCAGCACGTCGCATGAAGCATGATAAACGTGTGAAGATGGTGGATTCATGGATTCAGATCAAGGTCGTCGTAGATGATCGTGTTGACGTGCCGAATGAAGCGGTATCAAACATACATACTGTGATCTAGGGCAAACAGAAAACTCCTAGATTCTACCCCTGACATTTATAAAATTATTTCCTTACATAGTATGATCATGTGGATACAAAGATGAATCTAGGGATGGAGATCTTCTTTCAAGATGGTTACTCTTGGGCCGAAGACTCCTAGAATCATTTGGAACCATTTGTTGAGAAAGCTATAGCTATTATCGAGGTTTTCTAGGGAAGTGACTCTGAGGAATCATTTAATTTGCAGACAGTGGGGATGACACTCATCATAATTCACTCAAGCGATACATCGTCGGACCCGTCCACTCTAATAAATGCCTCTAGTGAACCTCTCCTTAACTGTAATGCTATACCAGTTCCACCTGTGGAAATGCAAGACAACCTAGATGTTTATCCTATCTCTTTAACTTTTGTTGTTCCTCCCTTTTCTAATAATAATGTAATCGAGACCTCCTTTGACGAGGTTCTCAACGTTCTTTTTCTCAAACATGAAATAAATGAAGATTCTAATAAATGCCTCTAGCCAACTACGTGAGATGAGGATAGGGTACACCCTATATGATCGTGAGCGGGCGTAACTCGAATAACTATTGAAGGAATTTATGGACATCTTTCCATGGACCTACAATGACAGACTCGACATCGATCTCGAGATGGCTCAGTATGAGATCCCATATCTTTCAGAATGCAAACCGATCAAACAGAACTGTGAAAGATTCATATCGAATGGTCACTAAAGGTTAAAGAAGAATCAATCGAATAGTTGCACGTAGGCTTCATTTGGGTGATTGAATATCCCACATGGCTGGACAATATTGTACCCAATCTAAAATAAAGAGAAAAAGTTCGTATGTGCGTTGACTATCGAGATTTGAACAAATCTTCTCTAAAAGATAATTACTCATTACCCAACATCGACATGATTGTGGATAACATGACCAATCATGCTCTCAAGTCATTTATCAATGGGTTTACTGGATACAATTAGATCAAGATGCACTATGATCATAAAGAAAAAACTGCATTCATCACCTCTTGGGGAACCTTCTATTACACCATTTTCCATTCAAGCTAAAAATTGTACGGGCTACGTATCAAAGGGCTGCCACAACCATCTTGCATGATCTGATACATGAAGAGGTCGAGGTCTATATAGATGATATGATCAATAAGTCTAAGACTTGGGAAGGTCATGTTCCCACCCTTCTAATGTTTTTCGAATGAATACTGTGATACCAGATGCGACTTAGCTTGCATAAATGCATTTTTGGTATCACTAAAGGAGTTTTTTTGGGATTTATGGTTAGCGAGAAGGGGATTAAAGCAGACACTACCAAATTGAAATCCATACTCGAAATTCCACCACCTCGAACATAGAAGGAAGTTCGGGGTGTAAGGACATAAATTTTCAATTGAGGCCTTTGTAGTTTTGTCTCAATTACGGATAAAAACGTTTGAGTCATATGACGGACTTATTAACAATCCTTTAAGCCTATGACATACTAAACTTGAAGACGTAGCGACCAAGAGTATAAAGCTTCATCAAACGTCGTGTGTATTGTGCCTCATTTCTACGTCATCAACATGGTCCAATTGCTCCTATGGTATGAATGCATTTAATATATATATAGGATCATGGAACAATATTTATATGGGTGTACTTTATTTTAAATTGTTGTTTATTTTCAGAAAGTATCTTCAATACTTTAAAATAAAGTTTCTGGTCTAAATATAGAATTTTTATACTTTCTTGTTTTTCGTTCGATATTGTCATTATAACGAGTTTGTCGTTCGAACGAGAATGTCGTTCGAACGAGTTTGCCAATGAGTTCCCACATTGACCACTGGAATGTCGTTCGAAGTGTCGTTCAAACGAGAATGATGTTCGAACGAGATTTCCAACGATATTTCTAACGAGTTCACACTGGAACTTTGTTAGAAGGCTCGTTCAAACGAGAATTCGTTCGAACGAAAATCTCGTTCGAACGAGTTTTGCCGGGAACCATTTTTTGGGAAGTTTTTGACAGTTTTCCCACTTTTCCTACTACTTTTCCCCACTAACGTTTTGACATATTTAACTAGTGCGGGAGCAACATTTTTTTTAATACTTTTTCATAATCTTTTCCTCACTTAGAGTGTTTTGAGAGTGAATTCTTCCAAAGAAAAAGTCCCCTTGAATTTTTGTTAAAATGTTTTAATCCTTAGAATAAAATCAAGGTTTACACACCCATATTGTTTATTCCAAGTTTCAATTTATATATCCTTGATTGCAGTGTTTGGCATCGGGTTTTTCTCTACCGAGTTGAAGAGAAGTTTGGGTTTTCTTCTACATCCCATAGGGAAGAAGAAGTTTATGTTGACTTACCCACTTGGAGAAAGGCTCCTTGCTAGGGTCGCAGTGATCGAAACAGTCCGATCGGTGGATTCTGAGATTGGGGTGGAGCTCCATGGTTATTCACTAGGAAGAGGTGGATACAAGAGGAAGACGGAGTCAAGTAGCATGTTGTAAGTCTTACTATCTTGTATTTGCAAAATCGTACTTAGTGGATTTGAGGCTAGGGCCGTCCGAGATTTCTTCCCGTTTTGGATTTTTCCTCGTACATCGCAGCATAGTGATTCATTGTTTATTTTTATCTTTCGCAAAACTCACCCAGAACGCATGCTGAGGTAAAAAGATAAAAATCGGTTTAAATCACTACTTGTTTAATTTGGTGCTAAATTAATTTGGGCAACGTTTATGTTAATTTAAATCACGTCGTCACTTAATTTATTAAAATTGGTTTGGCCTAATTTGATAATATTGAAAATATGACATAGGCAAATTTCTAGGACTTGGGTTGAATTAATTGTGTTTAAGTGAAATTTAAATTGCGTGTGTGTTTCACTATGTTTCACTTGTTTAATTTTAATTTGATAAGAAATTAAAATTAGTCAATTTGTTTAATTGAACCATCTTTCGCTTTCGCATATATTTAAAAGGAAATTATCTTTTTGTAGTAAGACTTTTAAAATTGGGGTCCTAGTGTTCCAACAAGTGGTATCAGAGCCGGAGCGCTAACTTATCGCGTCAAAGATCCGTTTTGTTTTTTTGCTTTTATATTTTTTGTGCTCCTTGTATTTTTAGGTTGTTCAATTTTTACTCGCTCTCAATTTTTTTGTATCTCTCGATGGGACGCCTTAATGATAATTTTTCCATTTCTAATGATAATGGAGTTTTTGCTATTCGAGAGGAATTTAATGATCTTAATAATTGTAACGAAAAATTAAGAGAATTAAATTTGAGATTTGCAAAAAGAATTAAATTTCTTGAAAATGAAAATTCTTGTTTTAAAACTAAAATTGAGTTTTTGCAAATCTCCCTATCTTAAAAAGATATTTTTCGTGAAAAGCTCATGGTATATAAATTACAATTATAATATTTTAGAAACGTCCAAGAAAGAGAGTGATAGTCTAGAAAAGACCCTTAGGGACAAGTTTGTTGACATTGAGGGAGAGCGTGGTAACCTTCTAGGAGTTATAGAAAATTTAAAGAAGGAGTACCGTAAATTTGAGGAGTCTAATTTATTACTTATGTCCAAAATTTTAAATATGAAAAATAATTTACAAGACTCGAATAGTAGTTTTAATGGTTCTAGCTCATCTAGTTCAAATATTTTCGTTGCTAAAGCTAAAACCATTGTTTGTTTTAGAGGGTCAACTTTATCCAAAGACTTTAGAAAAGGTCACACCTTAGGTAACATTCCTCGTGTTTTCACATGCTTGCATTGTGGTAGGAAAGTTCACCTTCGGTCATTTTGTTTTGATCTTAAAAGAAGTCCTAGGAAGTCTATGTCTAGCATTTCATTAGTTCTCAAATCCCATTATTTTAAATATACATCTATATGGGTTAGGAAATCATTTTTAGACGCGCTAGATATTAGATTTGTTGATTCTCATTTGTTTTCACCTGAAACCTCACTTGCTAAATCTAAAGGTTGAATGTGTTAGTTGTTTGCATACATTAGCTTTTGTACTTCATGATATATTATCATGCTAAATGTATGTTTGGTTAGTCATTTTCTAGTCTATGCTCCATGCTTAATCACGTGCTAGAATAATGATTTTAGTTTATCTTTTGTATTATATTTCCTTCATTTTAGTTTGCATTAAATGAAAACTACAAAAAGATTTTTGTTTATCATTTGGGTTTTTATCTCTTGGAAATTTAAGCTTAATGAAAAATTCAAATGATTCTAGTTTGTCTTTTGAGTAAATATTTCTATTTTTGGTTTAAAATTTGAAAAACTCCAAATATTTTTTTTGTGTGTATTTTAGTTTGACACACTTTATGTGGCATACACTTGTATTAGAATTCCATCTTTTTCGCTCCCATGTGGCTAGAACTTTTGGTTTAGATTGTCAATCCTTATTACGTTCTTTACCATGCTTACATGGAGTAGTTGGATTTTGTGTTGCTTAAATGGATTATATTTTTATATGCCTCTATTCACACATGTACGAGCTCTTTTGAAATTTAATCGTCACATGTTATATTTGATCTTTGTGAGGTGTTCTCCTACCAGTCGTGTCATCTTCATATTTGTGACCTAGGGGGACTAGTGCATGTCAAAATCCATTGTATGTGAGATGTGTGAAAATAAAAATATTATATATAAAAGTGCACGGGGAAGGGCTCCGAAAGGATTTATTATCCTGCGAATAGTAAGCCACCGTTTGTTTGGACCCAAAAGAAATACGTGGTCCAAATGCCTAAAACTAGAATTATGGCATTAAAAAGAAAAATAATTTACATGGCCTATTTTTGTTTGATATATTCATTCAAATAATATATGCTTATTGAGGGAGATTGGATGGTATATCAACGGTTTGTACAATGTCCATTTATTCTATTTGTGCTTTCAATGTCATGACTCTATGGGTTTGTAGAATCATCAACATGCTAGTCTTGTATGCATTGTGTATGTTTGTTCATTGAGTTCAATTTAAATTGTCACATGAGGTTATATTCAAATGTGATGAAGTTTGCAATCAATTGAGAACTCCGTGAACATGTTTTAAGTGATTGGGTCTAAATTTAATTGTTACTAGTTCACACCCCAACACTTTCGTTTCCATATGACACATTTTTTCCATACGAGTGTGAAAATCTTATCTTATTTTGTGTCATGTGTGGTATTATATCTATATATATATGGGTGTGCATCTTTGGTATATCTGGAGTATGTATATATATGATATTTTTTTTGGTCTTTGCCTTGCTTTCTAATCCTTCTATGCTTTAATTCATAATTGGTATGTAACTTGTTGCATTATTTATTGATATCACATGCTTAATACTTTATGTATCATATTGGTATCATTTTCTTGCATCCTAGTTGGTATTCGTTCTTATTTGTTGGATTAGTTATGATTTTGTTGCCTATGTGCTTTAATGTTCTCATCACTTTATGCACATTTGCATGTTTAGCTTGTTATCCCATTCTATTTACCCCTTGTTTAGTTTAAGGGGTGTATATGCTTTTATTGGGGAAGATAAGTTCCATTTTGATTCTTTAGCCTTTGTCTATTCCTGAAAAAAAAGGGGGATAATGATAGGGGGAGAAATGGTATCTAATCCTATTATAATCGTATCTTAGTTTGGGGGAGATTTAACTTAGGGGGAGTCGCTATCTTCTTAGGTTGATCATAGTTGATAAAGGGGAGAATTAATTTAGGTGTAGTAATTATTTAATTGCATCTAATATTTTTATATTCCCTATGCATTTAATGTGCTTTCTTAAGTGTGCAGGAATACTTCTAAATGGCAGGAATACTTCTAAATGGCAACTTTCTTCATCAGCAAAGATATTGATGCTTGGGTTGTTTTAGTCAAGAATTGTATTTTTATTTTGGGTGGAACATTTTTATTAGTCTAGTAGATCTTGACGACCCTTTAGGATTTTTGTTGGTTTTTGCCTCGGAATAGCCAAAGGGGGAGATTTGTAAGGACACAAAATTTCAATTGAGTCCTTTGTAGTTTTGGCTCAATTCCGAACAAAAATATTTGAGTCATAGGATTGAGTTATTGACCATCCTTCCAGCCTATGACATACTAAAGTTGAAGTCGTAGTGGCCAAGAGTATAAAGCTTCATCAAACGCCGTGTGTATTGTGCCTCGTTTCTACGTCATCAACATGGTTCCAATGCGTCTAAGTAATGAATGCATTTTAAAAGATATATATATATATATATATATATATATATATATAGGAGCTTGGAACAATATTTATATGGGTGTACTTTATTTTAAACTGTTATTTATTTTCAGAAAGTATCTTTAAAACTTTACAATAAAGTTTCTGGGATAAAAATAGAATTTTGATACTTTTTTCGTTCGATATTGTCGTTCGAACGAGTTTGCCAACGAGTTCCCACATTGGCCACTGGAATGTCGTTCGAACGAGAATGATGTTCAAATGATATTTCCAACGAGATTTCTGACGAGTTCACACTGGAACTTCGTTAGAAGGCTTGTTCGAACGAGACTTCATCTGAACGAAAATCTCGTTCGAACGAGTTTTGGCGGGAATAGGTTTTTGGGAAGTTTTTGATAGTTTTCCCACTTTTCCCACTACTTTTCACCACTAACTTTTTGACATATTCAACTAGTGAGGGAGCAACATTTTTGTTAAGACTTTTTCATAATCTTTTCCTCACTTAGAGTGTTTTGAGAGTGAATTCTTCCAAAGAAAAAGTCCCCTTGATTTTTTGTTAAAATGTTTTAATCCTTAGAACAAAACCAAGGTTTACACACCTATATTGTTTATTCCAAATTTTAATTTATATATCCTTGCTTGGAGTGTTTGGCATTCGGTTTTTCTCTACCGAGTTGAAGAGAAGTTTGGGTTTGCTTCTACATCTCACAAAGAAGAAGAAGTTTGCGTTGACTTACCCATTTGGAGAAAGGCTCCTTGTTCGGGTGGCGGTGACCGAGATAGTCCGATCGGTGGATTTCGAGACCACGGTGGAGCTCCGTGGTTATTCGCTAGGAAGAGGTGGATATAAGAAGAAGCGTCGGGACTTGGACGGAGTCAAGTCGAGTGTTGTAAGTCTTACTATCTTGTATTTGTAAAATCGTACTTAGTGGATTTGAGGCTAGGTCCGTCCGAGGTTTTTTCCCGTTGTGGATTTTTCCTCGTACATCGCAGCGTAGTGATTCATTGTTTATTTTTATCTTTCGCAAAATTCAACTAGAACGCATGCTTAGGTAAAAAGATAAAAACTGGTTTAAATCACTACTTGTTTAATTTGGTGCTAAATTAATTTGGGTAATGTTTATTTTAATTTAAATCAAGTCGTCACTTAATTTGTTAAAATTGGTTTGGCCTAATTTGATAATATTGAAAATATGGCTTAGGAAAATTTCTAGGACTTGGGTTGAATTAATTGTGTTTAAGTGAAATTTAAATTGTGTGTGTGTTTCACTATATTTCAGTTGTTTAATTTTAATTTGATAAGAAATTAAAATTAGTCAATTTGTTTAATTGAACCATCTTTCGCTTCCGCATATATTTAAAAGGAAATTATCTTTTTGTAGTAAGATTTTCAAAATTGGGGGCCTCGTGTTCCAATATGGGGATTCTTGGGAAAATTATAGTTAGTCATCTCGATCGTAATCTAATTGACTTCTATTTATGAACCATTCTCCTGGAATAGAGCCTATCAGGAAGCCTTCAATAAAATCAAGCAATATTTTATCAACCTCCGATACTCATGCCACAGTAGCCTGGTCTCCCTCTACTCCTATACTCGTTCGTCACAGATACTACAGCTGTGGCTTTTCTAGACCAATACATTGAAGAATCCCACAAAGGAAGGTCAATATACTATACCAATCACAAATGCCTTGGAAAAATCATGTGTCGACTTGTCTGGGTCCCTCCAAAGTGGTGGCACTACATTCTTGATTTTCCCATCACACTTGTGACCCGAATGGATCCTATTAAATACCTACTTGAGAAACCTGCCATGTCTAGCTGAAATGGCCCGATGGTTGATGCTTATAGCCGAGTTCGATATTGTGTTTGTCACATGAAAAGCCACGAAAGGAATATCCTTCTCTGACTACCTTACTGACTACCCCATGGAAGAAGTCGACGTTTGAATCTCTGAGTTCCCGAATGAAGATATCCCTTGCACCTCTCAAGAATACCTTAGGTGGTAAATGTTCTTTAATGGTTATACCAACAAGAAAGGATATGGTATTGGGATACTCCTGATGACTATCACACTCCCACTGCTATCAAGTTAAATTTCCCCTGCACCAATAATATGACAGAATAAGAGGCGTGCACTGTAGGCCTCAAAGTCTCTCTTAAGAAAGGTATCTAGTTCCTAGATGTCTACGGGGACTCTGCCCTCATCATCGTCCAAGTCCTTAGAAGATGGAAAGTTAAAGATGAAAATCGTACGCAAAAAAGACTTGGAAAACATGTAGAATGAACTCAGATATTTATACGAAATCGAGGCGGCGACGTCGCTCAAACGAGATCGCGAAACATCCTCATGTCGCTTGAATGATAAAGAGATGTCGTTCTAAAGAGATTTCTCATGCTCGATGATCGAGGCAAGTTCCCTTCTACACTTAGAAAAATTTCTGCTTTGGTATTAAAAATAAATCAGACTTCGAAAAATATTTTCTAAAAAATTCCCAAATATTTATGCAAATATAAACAACTCCAATAAATCATTTTACCAATAATGCGAAGTGGAGTAGTGGGAACGGTTGAGCAGCACGTCGCATGAAGCATGATAAACGTGTGAAGATGGTGGATTCATGGATTCAGATCAAGGTCGTCGTAGATGATCGTGTTGACGTGCCGAATGAAGCGGTATCAGACATACATACTGTGATCTAGGGCAAACAGAAAACTCCTAGATTCTACCCCCGACATTTATAAAATTATGTCCTTACATAGTATGATCATGTGGATACGAAGATGAATCTAGGGATGGAGATCTTCTTTCAAGATGGTTACTCTTGGGCCGAAGACTCCTAGAATCATTTGGAACCATTTGTTGAGAAAGCTATAGCTATTATCGAGGTTTTCTAGGGAAGTGACTGTGAGGAATCATTTAATTTGCAGACAGTGGGGATGACACTCATCATAATTCACTCAAGCGATACATCGTCGGACCCGTCCACTCTAATAAATGCCTCTAGTGAACCTCTCCTTAACTGTAATGCTATACCAGTTCCACATGCGGAAATGCAACCCAACCCAGATGTTTATCCTATCTCTTTAACTTTTGTTGTTCCTCCCCTTTCTAATAATAATGTAATCGAGACCTCCTTTGACGAGGTTCTCAACGTTCTTTTTCTCAAACATGAAATAAATGAAGATTTTGAGTATCTTACTGCGCCTTACATTAATTGTCTTGATTCTAATCAAATTTTGATGATGATGATTTTATAAATGAATAATTCTTAACTGATCTTAATAAGGTTAATAAAAAATAACATAACCGCATTCAAATTAATGAAGATGAAACTGTTGTTATCAATCTCGGTTCTAGTAACCAACTACGTGAGATGAGGATAAGGTACACCCTAGATGATCGTGAGCGGGCGTAACTCGAATAATTGTTGAAAGAATTTATGGACGTCTTTGCATGGACCTATGATGACAGACTCGACATCGATCTCGAGATGGCTCAGTACGAGATCCCATATCTTTCAGAATGCAAATCGATCAAACAGAACTGTGAAAGCTTCGCATCGAATGGTCACTCAAGGTTAAAGAAGAAGCAATCAAATAGTTGCACGTAGACTTCATTTGGGTGATTGAATATCCCACATGGCTGGCCAATATTGTACCCATTCCAAAATAAAGAGAAAAAGTTCGTATGTGCGTTGACTATCGAGATTTGAACAAAGCTTCTCTAAAAGATGATTATCCATTACCCAACATCGACATGATTGTGGATAACATGACCAATCATGCTCTCAAGTCATTTATCAATGGGTTTGCTGGATACAATTAGATCAAGATGCACCATGATCATAAAGAAAAAACTGCATTCATTACCTCTTAGGGAACCTTCTCTTACACCATTATGCCATTCAAGCTAAAAACTGTAGGGGCTACCTATCAAAGGGATGCCACAACCATCTTGGATGATATAATACATAAAGAGGTCGAGGTCTATATAGATGCTATGATCATTAAGTCTAAGACTCAGGAAGATCATGTTCCTGTCCTTCGAAAGTTTTTCAAATGACTACGGTGATACCAGATGCGACTTAGCTCGCCTAAATGCATTTTTGGCATCACTAAAGGAGTTTTTTTGGAATTTATGGTTAACGAGAAGGGGATTAAAGCAGACCCTACCAAATTGAAAGCCATACTTGAAATTCCACAACCTCAAACATAAAAGGAAGTCCGGGGTGTAAGAACACAAATTTCCAATTGAGTCCGTTGTAGTTTTGGCTCAATTACTTATAAAAACATTTGAGTCATAGGATAGAGTTATTGACCATCCTTTAAGCCTATGGCATACTAAAGTTGAAGACGTAGCGGCCAAGAGTATAAAGCTTCATCAAACGTCGTGTGTATTGTGCCTCATTTCTACGTCATCAACATGGTTCCATTTCTCCTATGGTATGAATGCATTTTAATATATATATATAGGAGCTTGGAAATACATTTATATGGGTGTACTTTATTTTAAACTGTTGTTTATTTTCAGAAAGTATCTTCAAAACTTTAATATAAAGTTTCTGGGCTAAATATAGAATTTTTATACTTTCTGGATTTTCGTTCGATATTGTCGTTCGAACGAGTTGTCCTTCGAACGAGAATGTCGTTCGAACGAGTTTGCCAACGAGTTCCCACATTGGCCACTGGAATGTCATTCGAAGTGTCGTTCGAACGAGAATGATGTTCGAACAAGATTTCCAACGAGATTTCTAATGAGTTCACACTGGAACTTCGTTAGAAGGCTCGTTCGAACGACACTTCGTTCGAACAAAAATCTCGTTCGAACGAGTTTTGGCGGGAACAGGTTTTTGGGAAATTTTTGACAGTTTTTCCACTTTTCCCACTACTTTTCCCCACTAACTTTTTGACAGATTTAACTAGTGCGGGAGCAATATTTTTGTTAAGACTTTTTCATAATCTTTTCCTCACTTTGAGTGTTTTGAGAGTGAATTCTTCCAAAGAAAAAGTCCCCTTGAATTTTTCGTCCTTTGAATAAAATCAAGGTTTACAAACCCATATTGTTTATTCCGAGTTTCAATTTATATATCCTTTCTTGGAGTGTTAGGCATCGTGTTTTTCTCTACCGAGTTGAAGAGAAGTTTGGGTTTGCTTCTACATCCCACAGAGAAGAAGAAGTTTGCATTGACTTATCCACTTGGAGAAAGGCTCCTTGTTCGGGTGGCAGTGACCGAAACAGTCCGATCGGTGGATTCCGAGATCACGGTGGAGCTCCGTGATTATTCGCTAGGAAGAGGTGGATACAAGAAGAAGCATCGGGTCTTGGACGGAGTCAAGTCGAGTGTTGTAAGTCTTACTTTCTTGTATTTGTAAAACCGTACTTAGTGGATTTGAGGCTAGGGCCGTCCGAGATTTTTTCCCGTTGTGGGTTTTTCCTTGTACATCGCAGCGTAGTGATTCATTGTTTATTTTTATCTTTCGCAAAACTCACCTAGAACACATGTTTAGGTAAAAAGATAAAAATCGGTTTAAATCATTATTTGTTTAATTTGGTGCTAAATAAATTTGGGTAATGTTTATGTTAATTTAAATCAAGTCATAACTTAATTTGTTAAAATTGGTTTGGCCTAATTTGATAATATTGAAAATATGACTTGGGCAAATTTCTGGGGTTTGGGTTGAATTAATTGTGTTTAAGTAAAATTTAAATTGTGTGCGTGTTTCACTATATTTCACTTGTTTAATTTTAATTTGATAAGAAATTAAAATTAGTCAATTTGTTTAATTGAACCATCTTTCGCTTCCGCATATATTTAAAAGGAAATGATCTTTTTTTAGTAAGACTTTTAAAATTGGGGGCCTAGTGTTCCAACAAGTGGTATCAGAGCCGGAGCGCTAACTTCTCGCGTCAAAGATTCGTTTTTTTTTTTGCTTTTATAATCTTTGTGCTCCTTGTAATTTTAGGTTGTTCAATTTTTACTCACTCTCAATTTTTTTTATATCTCCCGATGGGACGCCTTAATGATAATTTTTCCATTTCTAATGATAATGAAGTTTTTACTATTCGAGAGGAATTTAATGAGCTTAATAATTGTAATGAAAAATTAAGAGAATTAAATTTGAGATTTGCAAAAAGAATCAAATTTCTTGAAAATGAAAATTGTTGTTTTAAAACTAAAGTTGAGTTTTTGCAAATCTCCTTATCTTAAAAGATATTTTTCGTGAAAAGCTCATGGACATAAATTACAATTATATTATTTTAGAAATGTCCAAGAAAGAGAGTGATAGTCTAGAAAAGACCCTTAGGGACAAGTTTGCTCACATTGAGGGAGAGCGTGATAACCTTCTAGGAGTTATAGAAAATTTAAAGAAGGAGTACCGTAAATTTGAGGAGTCTAATTTATTACTTATGTCCAAAATTTTAAATATGAAAAATAATTTACAAGACTCGAATAGTAGTTTTAATGGTTCTAGCTCATCTAGTTCAAATATTTTCGTTGCTAAAGCTAAAACCATTGTTTGTTTTAGAGGGTCAACTTTATCCAAAGACTTTAGAAAAGGTCACACCTTAGGTAACATTCCTCGTGTTTTCACATGCTTGCAATGTGGTAGGAAAGGTCACCTTAGGTCATTTTGTTTTTATCTTAAAAGAAGTCCTAGGAAGTCTATGTCTAGCATTTCATTGGTTCTCGAATCCCATCATTTTAAATATACATCTATATGGGTTAGGAAATCATTTTTAGACACGCTAGATATTAGATTTGTTGATTCTCATTTGCTTTCACATGAAACCTCACTTGCTAAATCTAAAGGTTGAATGTGTTAGTTGTTTGCATACATTAGCTTTTGTACTTCATGCTATATTATTATGCTAAATGTCTGCTTGGTTAGTCATTTTCTAGTCTATGCTCCATGCTTAATCACGTGCTAGAATAATGATTTTAGTTTATCTTTTGTATTATATTTCCTTCATTTTTGTTTGAATTAAATGAAAAATACAAAAAAAATTTGTTTATCATTTGGGTTTTTATCTCTTGGAAATTTAAGCTTAATAAAAAATTCAAATGATATTTGTTTGCGTTTTTAGTAAATATTTCTATTTTTGGTTAAAAATTTAAAAAACTAAAAAATATTTTTTTTGTGTGTATTTTAGTTTGACACACTTTATGTGGCATACACTTGTGTTAGAATCCCATCTTTTTCGCTCCCATGTGGCAAGAACTTTTGGTTTAGATTGTCAATCCTTATTATGTTCTTTACCATGATTACATGGAGTAATTGAATTTTGTGTTTCTTAAATGGATTCTATTTTTTATATGCCTCTATTCACACATGTATTGGCTCTTTTGAAATTTAATCGTCACATGTTATATTTGAGCTTTGTGGGGTGTTCTCCTACCAATCGTGTCATCTACATATTTGTGACCTAGGAGGACTAGTTCATATCAAAATCCGGTGCACGTGAGATGTGTGAGAAATAAAAATATTATATATAAAAGTGCACGGGGAAGGGCTCCGAAAGGATTTATTATCCTGCAAATAGTAAGCCACCGTTTGTTTGGACCTAAAAGAAATACGTGGTCCAAAGGCCTAAAACTAGAATTATGGCATTAAAAAGAAAAATAATCGCCAAGGCCTATTTTTGTTTGATATATTCATTCAAATAATATATGCTTACTGAGGGAGATTGGATGGTATATCAACAGTTTGCACAATGTCCGTTTATCCTAGTTGCGCTTTCAATGTCATGACTCTATTGGTTTGTAGAATCATCAACATGCTAGGCTTGTATGCATTGTGTATGTTTGTTCATTGAGTTCAATTTAAATTGTCACATGAGGTTATATTCAAATGTGATGAAGTTTTCAATAAATTGAGAACTCCGTGAACATGTTTAAAGTGATTGGGTCTAAATTTAATTGTTACTAGTTCACACCCCAACACTTCCGTTTCCATACGACTCATTTTTTTCATACGAGTGTGAAAAGCTTATCTTATTTTGTGTCATGTGTGAGTTTATATCTTTATATATATGCATGTGCATCTTTGGTATATCTAAAGTATGTATATATATGATATTTTATTTGGTCTTCGCCTTGCTTTCTAGTCCTTCTATGCTTTAATTCATAATTGGTATCTAACTTGTTACATTCTTTGTTGATATCACATGCTTAATACTTTATGTATCCGTTCTTATTTGTTGCATTAGTTATGATTTTGTTGCCTATGTGCTTTAATGTTCTCATCAATTTTTGCACATTTGCATGTTTAGCTTGTTATCCCATTCTATTTATCCCTTGTTTAGTTTAAGGGGTGTATATGCTCTTATTGGGGGAGATAAGTTCCATTTTGATTCTTTAGCCTTTGTCTATTCCTGAACAAAAAGGGGGAGAAATGGTATCTAATCCTATTATAATTGTATCTTAGTTTGGGGGAGATTTAACTTAGGGAAGTCTCTATCTTCTTAGGTTGATCACATTTGATAAAGGGGAGAATTAATTTAGGGGTAGTAATTATTTAACTGCATTTAATATTTTTATATTCCCTATGCGTTTAATGTGTTTGCTTAAGTGTGCAGGATACTTCTAAATGGCAGGAATACTTCTAAATGCCAGGAATACTTCTAAATGCCAACTTTCTTCATTAGCAAAGATATTGATCCTTGGGTTATTTGAGTCAAGAATTGTATTTTTATTTTAGGTGGGACATTTTTATTAGTCTAGTAGAGCTTGACGGCCCTTTATAACTTTTGATGGTTTTTGTCCCGGAATAGCCAAAGGGGGGGATTTGTAAGGACACAAATTTCCAATTGAGTCCTTTATAGTTTTGGCTCAATTCCAGATAACAACATTTGAGTAATAGGATATAGTTATTGACCATCCTTTAAGCCTATGACGTACTAAAGTTGAAGACGTAGCAGATAAGAGTATAAAACTTCATCAAATTCTGAGTTTATTGTGCCTCGTTTATACGTCATCAACATGGTTCCATTACTCCTAAGGTATGAATGCATTTTAATATATATATAGGAGCTGGAACAGTATTTATATGGGTGTACTTTATTTTAAACTGTTTTTTATTTTCAGAAAGTATCTTTAAAACTTTAAAATAAAGTTTTTGGGATAAAAATAGAATTTTTATACTTTATGTTTTTTCGTTCGATATTGTCGTTCGAACGAGTTTGTCGGTCTAATGAGAATGTCATTCGAACAAGTTTGCCAACGAGTTCCCACATTGGCCACTGGAATGTCATTCGAAGTGTCATTCGAATGAGAATAATGTTCGAACGAGATTTCCAACGAGATTTCTAATGAGTTCACACTGGAACTTCGTTAGAAGGTTCGTTCCAACAAAAATATCGTTCGAACGAGTTCTGGATGGAACAGTTTTTTGGGCAGTTTTTGACAGTTTTCCCACTTTCCCCACTACTTTTCCTCACTATCTTTTTGATAGATATAACTAGTGCGGGAGCAACATTTTCGTTAAGACTTTTTCATAATCTTTTCCTCACCTAGAGTGTTTTGAGAGTGAATTCTTCCAAACAAAAAGTCCCTTTGAATTTTTGTTAAAATCTTTTAATCCTTAGAACAGAATCAAGGTTTACACACGCATATTATTTATTCCAAGTTTCAATTTATATATCCTTGCTCGGAGTGTTTGGCGTCGGGTTTTTCTCTACCGAGCTGAGCAGAAGTTTGGGTTTGCTTATACATCCCACAGAGAAGAAGAAGTTTGCGTTGACTTACCCACTTGGAGAAAGGCTCCTTGTTCGGGTGGCAGTGGCCGAAATAGTTCGATCGGTGGATTTCGAGATCACGGTGGGGCTCCGTGGTTATTTGCTAGGAAGAGGTGGATACAAGAAGAAGCGTCGGGGCTTACACGGAGTAAAGTCGAGTGTTGTAAGTCTTACTGTCTTGTATTTGTAAAACCGTACTTAGTGGATTTGAGGCTAGGGCCGTCCGAGGTTTTTTCCCGTTGTGATTTGTCCTCGTACGTCGCAACGTAGTGATTCATTGTTTAGTTTTATCTTTCGCAAAACTCACCTAGAACGCATGCTTAGGTAAAACGATAAAAATTGGTTTAAATCACTGCTTCTTTAATTTGGTGCTAAATTAATTTGGGTAATGTTTATGTTAATTTAAATCAAGTCTTCACTTAATTTGTTAAAATTGGTTTGGCCTAATTTGATAATATTTAAAATATGACTTAGACAAATTTCTAGGACTTGGGTTGAATTAATTGTGTTTAAGTAAAATTTAAATTGTGTGTGTGTTTCACTATATTTCACTTATTTAATTTTAATTTGATAAGAAATTAAAATTAGTCAATTTTTTTAATTGAACCATCTTTCGCTTTCGCATATATTTAAAAGGAAATTATCTTTTTGTAGTAAGACTTTTAAAATTGGGGACCTCATTTTCCAACACAGGGATTCTTGGAAAAATTATAGTTAGTCATCTGGCTCCTAATCTAATTGACTTCTATTTATGAACCAATCTCCTGGAATAGAGCCTATCAGGAAGCCTTCAATAAAATCAAGCAATATTTTACCGACCTCCGGTACTCATGCCACAGTAGTCTGGTCTCCCTCTATTCCTATACGTAATCGTAATAGATACTACAGTTGTGGATTTTCTAGCCCAATACATTGAAGAATCCCACAAAGAAAGGTCCATCTACTATGCCAATCAGAAATGCCTTGGAAAAATCATGTGTCGCCCTTGTCCGGGTCCCTCCAAAGTGGTGGCACTACATGCTTTCTTTTCCCATCACATTTGTGACCCGAATGGATCCTATTAAATACCTGCTTGAGAAACATGCCATGTCTAGCTGAAATGGACCGATGGTTGATGCTTATAGTAGAGTTCAATATTGTGTATGTCACATGAAAAGCCATGAAAGGAAGATCCTTCTCTGACTACCTTACTGACTACCCCATGGAAGAAGCCGATGTTTGAATCTCTGAGTTCCCGAATGAAGATATACTTTGCACCTCTAAAGAATACCTTAGGTGGTAAATGTTCTTTGATGGTTCTACCAAAAAGAAGGGATATGGTATTGGGATACTCCCGATGACTCTCACACTCCCACTGCTATCAAGTTAAATTTCCCCTGCACCAATAATATGACAGAATAAGAGGCGTGCACTGTAAGCCTCAAAGTCTCTCTTAAAAAAGGTATCTAGTTCCTAGATGTCTACGGGGACCCTGCCCTCATCATTGTCCAAGTCGTTAGAAGATGGAAAGTCAAAGATGAAAACATGTTTCCCTTCTACACCCACCTATAAGTGCTAGGTTCCCGATTTCGGGATATAACCTTCCACTATTGGCCCTAAGTGAGGAATAACTTGGTTGATGCTCTTGTTACCCTAACCTCCATGGTCGACATGCTCGAGGGAATAACCATGGCCACTTTCACAGTCCAAAAACAAGATATGCCAACCCACTACTTCCACATTGAGATCATCAAATAAGAGATTATGATACGGTCGAGTTCTAGTACTACGACATTTGGCTCCTCCTCAAGCACGTTAGGTACACTCAAGATGCCAATAAGAAAAATCGAGTGATTCTTCTCAAATTGGATGCCCAATACATTGCCTGCGAGAAATCACTGTTCAAGAGAAACTTCGATGGATCCCACTTACATTACATCGC
The DNA here is from genome assembly GCA_949130495.1 of Sambucus nigra. Lineage (NCBI taxonomy): Eukaryota > Viridiplantae > Streptophyta > Magnoliopsida > Dipsacales > Adoxaceae > Sambucus > Sambucus nigra. The sequence goes on along the minus strand of OX422218.1, from coordinate 59,043,709 downwards.
AAGGGTTGACATTGAAGAAATGATGTAGAAAATCCATAGTGGGAATGTGGACCCCACATGAATTTTTATATTTTTGCCAAGAAAATTATTCTACACGGGTATTATTGGACCACTATGGTTCAGGATTGCACTGTCTATGTTTGGAGATGCCCCAAATGCCAATAGTTTGCTAATCTACAACACTTACCTTCGCAAGAATTATACAACATGACTTATCCCTAGTTGTTCTCCATATGGAGGCATAAATATCATATGGGAAGTCATACCCAAAGCCTTTAAGAGGCATGACTTCATTCTGGTTTCCACTGTTCACCAAATGGGTCAAAATCGATTTATACACAATGTTAAATGCCAAAAATGTAGCCAAGTTCTTCCTGAAGAATATCATCTCCCGATACGGGATTTCTCATGAGTTAGTGTCAGATAATGGGTTACATTTCGAGGTAGAGGTCACATAATTGGTCGAAGAGTATGAGATTTGGAGACACAAATCTTCTCCCTACTGACCATTAACTATCAGTGCACTTGAAGACGCCAATAAGAACCTCAAAGTAATCATCAGTAATATGATGAAGAGTTGCTGAGATTATGCCTATCGGATACCTTATGCTCTCTGGGGCTACCGCACTTCAGTACGGGCATCTACTAGGGCTACCTCTTACTCTCTGGTATATAGAATAGAAACATTCCTACCTGTTGAACTAGAAATTCCTTCATTATGCATTATGCTTAAGAGCAAAGTCAACAAGGAAGACTGGCATCAGAGTCGTTTAACGAGTTGTCGCTCTTAGACAAAAGGAAGCTAAATACTATATGTCATATATAAGGGTACCATCGTTGGATAGTACAATCATTCAACAAAAGAGTCAAGGACCATGGTGTCCAAAAAGGGAATTATCCCTAAAAGAAATCATAGAACCCGTCTGGGATCCCAGAGGGAAATTCAAGCCAAACTGGAGTGGCCCCTATATGTTGAAGAAGATCCTGTTTTGTGGCATCTCTATGCTCACTGACCTTAACAGAGAAGAGATGGCATGTCCAATCAACCTGGACTGACTCAAGAATTTCTACCCTTAGTTTTAAATCACGGCTTAATACGACTCCTCTCACCCCCCCTTCTATCCTAATTTTTTTTTATTCATTTCACTTTACTCAGAACTACGTGGGGAATGATCCTCTAAAATACTTTTTTCTCTCAAAATGAAACTCAATTTTTTTTTTCAAAACCCCCAGAGGTACGTAGGCAACTCATATGCTTTACATGGTCACGATCCTCTTCTTTTTCACAAAAGCTATTCTTTTCTATCCTCTGAGAATGATAGTTCATTTTATCATTTACATTAACAAAAGGTTTATGTATGCCTTGGTGATTGGTACAAATAATTCAAATGTAAAACTCATCGAGTGGCACAATATTATGATCGAAATTCTTTTTAATTCCATAAATGGGAGAATTCAATACAATTATATAAAATATCAGCGTACGAAGTCAAAAGAACCACCCCTCGCTAACTAAACTGTCCCTAAAACAAACTTAACCTAACCTTCCCAAAATTATTGCTAAGAACCAAAAACAAAAACAAAAACAAACCAAACACATCTCAATCGCAAAAGCTTCACATGAAATGAACACCAGCGTCACAAAGACCCTATTCACATCTAACGAAAGGCCAAGCCCCATCATCATCTGCTGAAATAATGAGTGAAAAAATTCAACACAATTTCCAAAGGAAATTTAGGGGGGCTGCCAAACGAAATCTCTCAGCCATCTACACATAAATGGGATTCCTCTCAGAAAATAAAGCGGCATTCTCACCAAACATCTAGACCATTCACGATCCGCCAGTCTCACCGAGACATGATTGTGACGGTATGACACCCACGATATAATGGTAGCCAGTTCAGGGTCCACTATTAGGACCCCGGTCATCAGCAATAACTTCGACATTAGGACCAGGGCAACAAATCCGACATGGCCTGCATCATCGAAATTCCACAGATGCACATAATACATGATAACTAGAAGAGAGATCATTCTCCTAATGACTAATGGCCGAGCCATCGAAGGAAAAATGTGAAGAAATTTTGCTAACAGCGCCCGAGGAGACCAAGAGAATTCTAGCATAACTGCCGCCATGCTAGGATTAATCCCCAACATGGCTGAAAACTCCTCATAGGTTGGACATATGTCGTTCAAGACAAAACAAAAAACATGATCCTTGGAATACCAAAATTGTGCTACCACGGCCATCATGTTCCAGTCGATGGGTCGATTGTGCCACAAAGAGACCTGGAGTAAGTTAAAAGCTTCATAATCCACATCGTTCATACACATGGCTTCCAAGTTCTCGAGATATGAAGCAAATTTTGCACTCATGGGAAGGGCCATATGGGAATTAATAAGGTAGAAGGCTAAAATTAGAACTAAAATAAAAAAATTGTAATGGGGATAATTTTATAAATCCCCAAGTTTATTTATTTAAGTATTCTTTAAATTGTAATGGGTATTCTTATAAATCCCCATATTTAAGCTTTCATTCTACTGTATTGGGCCCAACCACTAGAACTAGGTAAGATAGGGCTTGTATGCCACTGGAGAGACTGTTTCTCTATTATTTAAAATGAAAAAACTTGTGGGGGTATCGTCCTTCTTTGATAAAAAAAATAAAATAAAATAAGGCAGAAGGCAAGAAATAAGAAAGAAGAGAAAATGTGAATGGGTGAAAAACCACACCACCTTACCCTCTTTTATACCAAAATTCCTTGGCTAAAGACAATAAATCCAAAGGGCCCAAAATTAAACCTACCCTACCAAGTACTTTAGGATACAAGAAAGTGAAATCAAGGCCTTAGGGTGATTTTACTGGATTACCTTCTGATAGGCATGATAAGGGGTATGCCGATCGACAACCCCCTTTATTTTAGAAAATTCTTTCCTTTTCTGTTAAAATAAAAAATCTAAAAAAAGCCTTATTTCAAAGAAACCCTCGGGTTATTTCTTCCTATATTATCCATTTTTACTCATTGTTTATCAAAATAAATTTTCTCCTTAGTTATTTAATAAAATATCCATTCCTTTTTATGGTCTCAACAACAAACTAAAAAGTGCATGTAGAATAAGTCATTTTATCAATGATAAATATCATTCATTTTATATATTTCCACTTGCATCATTACATTTTTCCCGAAAAAAGAAGAAAAACAATAGAAAGAAAATATAACGAGACTCAGCTCGAAACACCCAATATCAATCTCTTTCTAAGACCCCCATCCCTGCGGCGAACGCGTTTCCCCCGACAGAGAGTTGTGGAACCTCCACTCCTCGATCCCGATCCCACCTCCAAGGTAACATATGGCACTAGAAAAGAAGGAATTGAAATCGAGTCCATGATATAGGCAGTCGCGGAGGCCACCCAGTACCGAATGTCCCTTAGCCAAGTAGTAGACACTCGGGCATACTGCAAACAAAGCAACAAAAACAGAAGGCAAATCAGTCAGTCTAAAACAAAGGAAAAACCGAACAATGACAAATAAACCAAATTTTACCATATTATATTAATGACTTGAATTAAATTAATCCAAATTTCACCCAAATAAATATTAGCACCAAATTAAACAAGAATGTGAATTAAACCATATTTTAACTTTTAATCCTAAGCATGCATTCTAGGTTATTTGCAAGATAAAATAAATTTACACCACTACGCCGTGATGTACGAGGAAATCCCAAATGGGAAAAAACCTCGGACGGTCCTAGCCTCAAGTCCACTAAGTACGGAATTTTACAAATACAAGATAGATGACTTACACAACTCAACTCGACTCCCTTCAAGCCCCTGACGCATCTTCTTGTACCAACCTCTACTTAGCTGACAATCTCGGACTCCACCGGAACCTTGGACTCCTCCAATGAAGCTTTTTGGGAACTCGTCAACCACACAGGGTGCCTTCACTGTATGAGAATGCCGCAGGAAAAACACGACTTATTCTTTTGTGGGAAATAGAAGCAAACCTAAACTTCTCCTTCTTGTGGTAGATATTGACCAATGGTGCCAAAAAAAACTCCCAAGTGATAAATATATATAAATACAGAACTTGGAATGTTAAACAAAACAAAATGGGTGTATATCTTTTGTGTTTTGAAAGAGTTTAAGCCATCTAAATTAAACACACAAAAGGGACTTTTCAAACCATGGAATTTTCTCTCAAAATCTCTCTAGAATAATGTGAAAAAGTCTTAGAAAAAATCTGGTCTGGAAGTGGTTAAAATCTATCAAAAAGTAGTGGGACAAAACAGTGGGAAACTGCCAAAAACTGCCAAAAACTGTTCCCACCTGAAATCTCATTCGAACGACTCATCTAACGAAAAGTCAGTGTACAAAATGGAAACTCGTTGGCAAAACTCGTTCGAACGACATTCTTGTTCGAACGACAATTTTGAACGAAAAGTCAGAATGTTCATTTTCATTTTAAGCTCAAAAATTTCTAAAATTTATTTTAAATAAAAATTACACACATTACAAATTATTCCAAGTCTCTACATATATATATATATATATATATATATATATATCATTCATACCTTATTGGAGACTTGAATTATGATGAATTATTGAAGATGAAAAAGGCACTTGAAACTCGACAAGGATGATGTCTTGACATTGAACTAGGCCGATACGTTTTCAACTCAAACTTGTCATAGGCTTGAAGTATACACATGACCACTATCCTATGACTCAAATGTTTTTGTCCAGAATTGAGCCAACACTACATTAAGACTCAATTGGAAATTTGTGTCCATATAATACCTCTGTTTTAAAGACATCCTCCATCATCCCCAACACCCCCGAATCCACCTCATTAGGGTGGTGCAACATATGTAGCGATCCTCCTCCAGTCAATCGAAAATTATAGGAGGGTTGATTAAGATGAATGAATGGAACCTCCACTGTCGCTGCCGACGATAACGCACCATCTATGCTGTGGGAGGACCCCACCGGCCTACTTGTACCCCTACTCGAAGATGTAGGAGGCGGAGGCATGTTCATCAGATAGTAGAAACAAGAAGGCATCATCTAGCTCGTCGCAAAGTCGAGGTAATCATAGATCACCACCGTATCCATATATAACAAATAAGGCTTGCAAATCATCATCACCGCCCTTGCTTCCTTCGCTATCTCCCACACCCACCTCATGTACATGAAGGGCATTGGTGGTGGGACCATCACCTCATCCTACAAAATCTGTCAAAACACTCTCTCCCCCAAGTACCAAGAATAGCTGAACTTGTGCACTAGAATTCGACACGTATGTGTATGCATCCCAGTAACCCCCAAGTACTGGAAAACCGTCCCCCAAGGATAGAAAGTCACATGCAATTCCCAATAAATATCAATACTTGAGCCACTAAAGAAAATGTTAAGAAAGGATTCTAAAGAAAAAGGAATAAACCTGGTCGCTCATCCGGGTGTTCACACATCACTAACAGAGAAAGAGACTGCTTTGATCGCCGATTGGACTTTCGCCAAGGGTACATCCGATAGAAGTTACCCACCTCTTCATCATGCAAGCATATCAAACAAACACTGAACCCGATCGCCTTATAAAACCACGTCTGCAAAAAGACAAGAATCAACAAAAGAAGGAAATATACAAGAAGAGACGAGCGACAACGGATTGGCTCGAACGGTGGATTCACACGACGCGAAGATGTCCCGTTTGGAGGCGACGGTCCAAGATATGTATGCATTCATGAAGTGTACGTTGGGCGGAGACCGTAAAGGGAAGGAGAAGGCGGTGGAGGAGGAGGTGCGGGAGGACGAGGCGCAAGATGATGAGGATGTGGACCTCGCTGCTTCATCACCGATACGTTCGTACTTCGATGATCCACTTCCCAATTTGGCGCCCTTCAACAGACCAATGTCGACACTTGGTTGGCCGAGCGTGTTCATATTGGACGTATTTGATGGCCAGCGGATAGGGCGGGGGTTGAGGGACCCGAATATCGTCCAGGGTGGAATAGTTCATGGACGTGCGCTTCAAGAGATGGAGTCCAGGGTGCTCGTCACGCATGTCATACCCGGGAAGGAGAACTCCCTATTGTGGTTGCGCGAACAATGCGGCACGATGTATATTAGTGGGTGCGTCAATTCGTATGTCGTGTGGCCTACTCACTTCCTCAGTTTTAACAATACACCAGACATGTAGTGACATTGTTTTAAGTTTGAATTGAATTGTTTTAAGTTATTACATTTGAATTATATCGTGATGCATATTGTCTCTATTTGAATATATATTTGCATTATATTTAGTTTGTTTGGATATATGATGTTTGGATACTGCTGGGTAGTGGCAGTGGCCATACTGCCCAACAGATTTTTTTAAATTCTGACCAGAATTATCACGGTTATTGACCGTGACAAAAGATGTCACGGAAGTGTCACGGTCATTGACCTTAACAATTTTTTTAAAAAAGGGTCACGGCTTTGTCACGGTTATAAACCATGACAAACGTGTCACGGTCATTGATCGCGACACGATCGTGACACAAAACGTGAGTTTTGTGTCAAGGTCAATGACCATGACACGACCGTGACAAAAAAAGTTGTCTCGCCTCGAAATGTCACGGTCATTGACCTTGACAAGTTGTATTTATCAAGGTCAATGACCTTGAAAAATCAGGCGATTTGGTGTACTGTACATAAAGAGAAATATGAGAATTACCTCCAGAAGGTACGTGGCCCCCATAAAGGTTTGCTAGTAGAATCGGATGAAAATGCCTAGAGAAGAATAAGGGGTCGCCAAGGTCAGTGATATGACAAATATAACACCTCGGCCGCGGAACCCTGCCTACATACGACAGAAGTTATAGGCCATGGAAGTCTATCTCGCCAGCAAACATCACAAGGTACTGCACACCTTATGACATGTCGCACCCCTCTTACAGGATGCACACCTTATGACTGGTCGCACCCCCTCTTAGAGGCCGCAGCCTTTACACAGGCATGTCTACTTTACAGCTGTCCATCTTCTATAGAAGGATTCCCTACTTTCCATACTCATCCATATGTCACGTGACTTGAGCACATGCCACATCTTTATACTTCCTATAAATAGAGGCACTCACCTCATTATTAGGGGGACAAAAATAGAGAAGTGATAGGCGAAGCCCTGCCCAACTCCACTCTCTTTCTCTAGAACACCGAACTTAGGGGCTGACCCCCTGCCGCAGCCGCGCCGATCTCCCTTCAGGCCACATCTAGGGCTACTGCTTAAGTGTTATCATGTATTCTTCTCTCTCATCTATCTTGTACGCCCATTGTAGCATTGTAAACTTGTGCATCAACGATATGAATATAATGAGAGGGAGACATCAAAGTGGACGTAGGATCTTTTATAGCCAAACCACTCTATATTTTGTGTTCATATCTCTTTACTTTTTTTATTTCTATTCTTTACTTGACTTGCTGATATGAGAACGACTTATGGATGATTTCTCATATCATAAATCTAGCACCGTCTGTGGGAACGAGATATTTCAATCTTGTTCCTTTATAGTTTGAGTTCTTAAACACCTTAGTTTATTCGTGGGGATCCTTTGGATCATCATCTTACGAGTAAATTCTAGTTATCGAGTTCTGTTTTATATTCACACCCTTAAATGGGTATTTCTTATAGTCAGATCTATTCTTGGGTCTTCATTTTATGACCTTAGATCTATTTTACGTACCCTTGTGATATCATTTCATCTAGATAGTGCTAAAAATCCTGATGGGCATCAATTCCGAAAGGATGAATGATTAGGGAAGGATTGTATTTACTCCCATTTTTACTGTTCTCGACCGATGATGTGGGGTTTGTCATTGAAACTGTGTCGTTTTGTGCACCGTGAGAATGTACTCTATTTAATAGACCCTAGTAGGTATGCTTCCCACGTGTTGGGGGAGAAAAACTCAGTCTGGGATTAAAATTTTAGGATTGCTCCCTTTGTTGCCTAGGGGGATGCGGCTAGGTAGTTCAAATGCCTTTATGGTTGCGGCCTCTACTAGTGCGGTTACATTAGAGAAGATTAAAAACACCGAGGAACGTACTCATATGGTCTTTAGCTCAACCTTGGTGAATATTATACAAAGGCCATGGAAGTGCACCTATGTGCCCTACTGGCTGCGGCCTCAGCAGTAATACCATGCAGCAGTGCAAACGTTGCATCACTATTTCTTACTTGGTTACTCCAATATTTATAAGATTACTCACTTCGGTTAGTTTTATCTCAGATTATATATACTTTGTAAAGACTAACAAAAGCAAAAAATGGAAGGAGAATCTAAGCAGAGCATAGAAGTCAAAGATGAGATTGTGTAGCTGTACAATCACCTCAACCATCTCTACGACAGCCATGCCTCACTCCGAACACATGTCAACTATTTGACTCAGAGGGTCCTCATGCTAGAGGTTGTGGTCTCTCCCCATCTGGGTGCGGCACCCAGGATCATTACTGCCATAGCTCCAGAAGTTCTATCGGAGGAAGTGCCCCAACTAAAAGCTCTGGCCACAGAAGGAAAGGCTGTGACCAAGGCCCTAAAGAGGAGAATGGAGAAGGAAAAGAGGAGATCTGAGGCCTACACTCCATTGGCCTTCCCGATTGAAGACGTCTTTGAGTTCATCAAAGAGGACAAGCTGTTAAGGTGGCCAGAAAAGCTGAGAGCTCCACCCCATAAGAGGAACAAAGCTACTTGGTGTAGATTCCATCAGGACCATGGCCATGACACTAAGCAAAGCTATACTCTGAAGGATGAAATTGAAAGGCTGATTGGGCAAGGAATGTTGCATAGGTTCCTCAGAGATACTTAGGGGATGCAACCTAGCCTGATGAGGCATACTTCCTTTATCTTTATGATTTAGTTTATGTCTCCTTCTGTTTATGTTCATAGCTAACATTATCTTTTATTTCATCTTGGCTTTTTAATCTTTGGATTATGAGAATTAATGAATATAATACTTTAATTTCTCAATTCCATTAAATGATATCTTATTAAAGACTCCTTGTTTAAAACAGATTCTACATGGAGATATCGAATTATATTGGGAATAACTATATTCAAATAGGCTCACAACGCCCGTAATAACACCTGGTTATATGAAGTCGAATGATAACTGAAAATATTAAAAGCGACTATTGGGATCAGCCATTTGAATTGGTCTGCAACATCACTCATAAAGATTGTATCCCAGCATATGATAGCCACATTCTCGGAAGTAGTTATCAGAAAGCGTTATTAGCAAAAAGGGCTTCCAATGCCCATTCTTAGCTTTCGGGATGCGTCATTAGCCTGGGGAGGTTACTACCCCAGTAAACATCATTAACTTGGTGGATATAAGAGTAATCATCATTAACTTGGTGATCTCTTATTAGCTTGGGGAAGCTTCATAATACCTAGCCTGAGAAGGCTTGAAAATAACCCACAAGGGAAGGAGACTTTATTGTCTACGCATAAGGGACCAAAGACTTAATTGTCCATGAACAACTCTATTATAGATTGGGAAGGCTTTATATATATCCACATAAGCTTGGGGAAGCTTCATAATACCTAGCCCGGGGGGCTTGATAATAGCCCAATCCAAGCGACTAAAGGAAAGCCATGAAAGGCACTCAAAGCGACTAAATGAGGCTGTGTTGTTGTGATTACGAAGCATGCTAAAGATACAGAAGGATGGCCTCAATTTATTTAAGAGTTAAAAATATGCCGTAGCCTTATCAGTATGGCTGCAGCCATTAAGAAGTCTCATTTAGAAGACGTGGCAGAAATGGCAGGCATGATTTTTATCTCGTCGCGGCCCTGACCAAGAAAAGTGGTAATTTGATGAGGATCCAGTTATAAAGCTACAAGAAAAGGTCATTCTAAAAAGGTGTCGCAGTCCAGTTAAAAAAGAGACCGAGGTGAAGGGAACTGTCCACAGCTTGTGTGAATAAACCTACACTATAGTGCCGCAGCCTTAATCCATTTAATCAAGCCAGTAATTCAAATGTAAAAGAATTAGTTCAAATAGAATTGGAAGAATAAATCATGCAAATGATATATAGAAACCATTGGTTTTTAAAGGTGGCCGCAACCTTGATAATAAAGTTTGAAGCAAAGAATCTTGGCGAAGATCAGTTAAGATTACAAGCTGCAGCCTCGCCCATTCTTGATATCCCAGTTTAGTTAAATGATCACAAAGTGTGGCCGCAGCCTTATTCAATACTTCCATTAAAATATATTGACGCAGCCTATGACCCATACGTTATTATTGAAGCGCATGTTTTCAAAAATTAACTAGGGTTCAAGAAATCAAAGACGTACAGAAAGAATTCATTCAAGTGTTGAAGTAAGCAAAGCAGAGGAATAAAAGCAAAGACGAGAGCAATGTGAAAGGCATATAGATAAAGAGGTCGCAGCCTTAATTAAAGAGTACAAATATATATAAAAGGGGGCGCAACCCATACTTTTAATGAGTTTAAGAAAATTATAAGGGACACACCCCTGTACTGACAGTTCAAAAATTAAAAGATGAATGTTACAAAATTCAAGAGGCTGCATCATTATTGACATCACCTTCATTACACTTCGTGACTATCTCAGTCTTGTCTTCGACTTCACCCTCTTCAACAAGCTTCCTTTCCCTTTCCTCTACTGCAACCCTAAGTTTAGCAACACACTGGTTGTGCTCAGCATCACCCAATTTCTAGGACATGATTTGGTCCTTGGACCCTGGGAAATTCTTGACAACTCTGTGCCTCAACTCTCGAAAGCCGTGGAGGTAGGCTTTGTTGTTGATTAGGAAAAAAGTCCTTAGACTTCTTAAAATTGGCCACAACAAGGTTCGTAGCTTGGCTTAAGACTGTAGCATGATTCTCTTCTTGTAGTCTCATGGCCTCATAATGTTGACTCTCAAGACTTCTGAGGGTAGCGACATGATCAGCAAACATCTTCTCCATTTGCTTTCCATCCGCAACAAGCTTATTTTGAGCAGTACTGGCTTTTTCCGCAACCTCAAGAGCTTGAGCCTTGGCAATTGACAAATCCTCTACGTCCTGAGAGAAATTCTCCTCAGCCTCATCCTTTGCCTTAAGGGCAGTCTCCAAGTCTTGCTTAGACGCCTCAAGTGCTGCAGTCGAGGAATCCTTACCCGCTTGAAAGGAGGAAGATCTAGATACGTCTAGGTCATTCTTGTGGGAAGTCTCCGCAGCCCTATAAAGCTTGAAGAGCCATTCATACTTTATTTTTTGGGTCACCACGACATCCACGGCCTATTGTAATTCTAAAGAGTCAGTAGAAGTAAAGAATTAATAACCAATAAAAAATAGCCAATGGGGAGAAATTGTTACCCGCAGTAGGCTATGAAGGGCATACTCCTCCAAATCCGCGTGGTACTCTTACACCAGGCGATTCAGATCCACAACCTCTGGAACCTTTCTCATTCTGCGAATGGCTCTTACAGTTGTATCCCAGGAGGAAATGGGATTTGCTTCCCTAAGCTGAGGCCGCGGTGTGCATCTTTGGTTTCAACCTTATTTGAGGACAATTGTTGACGTCCAGTTATATGATTAGGGGACCCTGTCATAGCCATCCCTTTATTCTTCTTTGGATGCTTTCATCTGGTTCTTTCAACAAACTTTTAGGGGAGCCACATATCATCTGGATGTAATTTTGGATTGAATTTTCTTTTTATGCGTTTCCTCGCATTCTTCGTTTGTTTTTCTTGCTGATTTCTGTCATTTGCATACGTGGTTCTATGAGGTGATTGAGCACAATGAGGGGTTGATTACCTTGAAGGATGAGGATTTAGGAGACTTCTACTAGATGTTCTGGTGGCAAAATTCCAATCGGAGGTAGAATCAGTCCTCATCTTTCGCGAACCTGCGACGGGTCATGAACACCCTCACAAGCAATCCGGTTAATTTTCATTCTTTCTAACATCTTCTTGTTATTTGTATTTCTTGAGTAGATACTAATTCTCTATTAGGGATCGGCCCATAGCACGGGTGGTGGTACATTGGTGGTGGAGGCACTAGAGGAAGCTCTGATTATTCAGATCACTCCCACTTTTTAATATTTTTGACTGAGTAGCGAGGAGTCACTGAGCGTGTTACACTGTCCTCATGCATTGGTGCCTCAGTTGACGGGGCTTACGAGTGAGGCCCTTTGGCCTGAGTTATATTCTTTCTTTTCCTCCTATCTATTTCCATATTTTTTTCTCTTTAGTAATCGATTTGTATTTTTTATTTTTATTTGTTTGCAGTATGTTTGGGTGCATATCAACTGGCTATGAGATATAAAGTATTGGATATCCTTCATGTCTGAGTATATCAAGAGGATGGATCCTTCCTGTTTTGTTCTACCTTCCACCTCCGATGAGGGTTTTGGTTCTCAGAGTGGAGGATCCATAGCTCGTCTCTGGGTAAAGCATGTTCGCAACGAAGGTTGAGGTTTTGAGGGCAAGGCTGAGGGTTTCGGCGAAGTCCAATTTTGTATTTTTTATTTTTCTTTATATTTACAAAATGTAATCATGTGAAGCAAGAATATATATGCAAAAAATGCATTTTCTTTTTGGTATTTTTAGTGACCTATCCTATATGGAGTTTTAATTTTTTTGTTGAGATTGTTTTATTTTATGCAAAGATGGAGATGCACATGGAAATGATTAAAATGGAAAGATGTTTATTTTATGAGAAGATATGGAAAATGTTTATTTCTATTAAAAAGGGAAAGTAAGGGTAATTAACTTGGGGTTAATATCTTTTCAAAGTAAGAATGTTTTGAACAAAAAAGGAAAAAAAAATTGAGCAAGAATTTATTTTGAGAATGAAAATGATTTTTATGAGGAAAAAGTTTATTAAATAAATAGAGAAAATGGGTATTTGTAAATGGAATGACCTTGGGTTTGTTTTTCAAAATAAGGTTTTTTTTTTGGAAATTGATTTTGGGTAAAAGAGGGAAAATGGAATTTTCTAAAATAAGGGGGGTGTTGATCGACAAACCCCTTGACCTACCTATCAGCATGGAGATCAAGTCAAATAACTCTTTGGCTTTGATTGCACTTTCCTGCATACCAGTGTACTTGTAGGGTTGAGAATTAAACAGATTTCAAGAAATTTTTCGTTTTTCCAAGGATTTTGGGTATGAAGGATGGATATGGGGTGTGTTTTCTTCGTCGACACCCACATTTCTTTTCTTTCTTCTCATTTCCTATTCCCCAAATGGCTCTTCCCATGTATGAAGAATTATCCTCTTATCTTGAAAGTTTGGAGGTTACATGCATTTACAATATTTACTATAATTCTTTCAACTTGCGTTGAGATTGTCTATGGCGTAATCGAGCCATAGACTGGAACTTCCTAGCAGCGATGGTGCAATTCTGGTACCCCGAGTACCATGTCTACCGTTTGGCATGGACGAGGTATGTCTTACCTATGAGGAATTCTCAACAATGTTGGGGGTCAACCCCAGTGTTGTGACGACTATGACCAATTTTTCTCATTCTCCCTGAGCATGTCTAGCGAAGTTGCTCCGTATTTCTCCTTCTATGGATTGACCGTTGGTTAATAGAGGGACTATTTCTCTTTGGGTGATTATTTATTCAGTGCGCCCAAGGGGCTTTGATGATGCTTTATTTGTTGAAGATGTTTCTTTGGTACGTACTGTGAGGCTCTTACTGGTGACAGGGGAGTTCACGGTTCATTCCCAAGTGGCTACGATAGTGATATGGATGTCTTATCGCCATAATCCTGTGGTGGTGGTGCTGGAGGAGACTCTTAACGGTCTTGATGCTTGGAAAGAAGGCCATTCTAATTTTTAGAGGGGGAGACCGATAATTTTGTTCATGTGGCTTGAAAAGAGGTTTCATCTTGCGGCTCCTCCTCAGTATCCCTTGGAAGGTCTGCCTAATTTCTCGATTCAGCTTTTCTTTAGTTTTTTCCCATCGGTAGAGAACTAGGTCAACTGGTTTGTGGAGCACGGAGGCTGATGTCTTCTTTAGCCGGTACCATGGTGGAGATATTTTTAGCCTACTTTGAAACTAGGAGAGTACATATATGTGCAGTTAGTTGTCCTTTGCAGACCTCCTATTATTTTCCCTGGCAAGTTCTGCGCCAAGTCAGATGGGAATTTTTTTTGCCTCATCGCATAATGAACTTCTTCCCGATGGAGAACCTGATTGAATCTTTGCGGGTGATGCTGGGTTCCTTGTAGTAACACCTCCATCCATCTATACATCCATCACCATCTGTAGGAGGGTCCTGACATGTGTATGGGAACTATCTGAAGTGGTTATGGAAGTGAGTAGTGGAGAATATTATGGAAGAAGAGACTGGTCAAAGATGGCTCATCTCCTTCGACACCATGGGGGAAGGTGTTGTTTGTTTGTCCAAACTTGTCAGGGCGTACCGTGCCATGGAGCGCATACGAATTGTGAATCAAGATTGGGGGCTTAAGGACCTTCGAGATAGGGAATGATGACGAAGTGGGGTCATCTGGATGTTGAGGATCATGTCCGTGCAGCTTGGGGTTACATTTAGTGAATTTAGGGTAATTTGTGTTTTAGGTGATTTTAGTACTTTTCTTGGGGGTTAAGGATAATGTTTGTGAAGTTGATAATGATTGGTAAGTTTGTTTAAGAAGGTTTTTGTCAGTGAAATAGAGGGTTCTGTTTAGCTCCATTCACTGATACTTCATGTAATGGTGATGTATTCCTTTATTAGAAATAAAAATGATTTCGATTATAATTTGTTGTGCCTCTTGATGACTTTTGAATTTGAATTATCTATGTTAAGGCATACATAATTCTTCAGTTCATGCAAATGATAGGATGGATCACTATTCTCGGGAGTTAGAAAAGAATATCTTTTTATGAAAAAGAATGGGACCGTGCCCATGTATGATGTATGGGATGCCTACGTACCTCTGGGTGTTTTGAAAATTATCATGAGTTTCATTTTAAAAAGAAACATTTTTGAGAGAATCAAGTCCTATGTAGTTCGGGTTAGGGGAAATAAAGAATTTTTTTAAAATAAAAGGGGGATGAGAAGAGTCATAGCACATCGAGATTTCAAACTAAGGGTAAAATTTCTTGAGGCGGTCCAGGTTAACTGGACGTGCCATCTCTTCTCTGTCGAGGTTTGTGAGCATAGCGGCACCGCCTGGAAAAATTTTCTTCACAATGTAGGGTCGCTCTAATTTGGTTTGAATTTCCCTATGGGGTCTTAGATGGGTTATATGATCTCCTTGAGGGATATATCTCCTTCCTAAACATAATGGCCGTTGATTTTTTGATTGAATGATCACTCTATCTGACGATAATACCCTTGAATATCGTATAGAGCCTGAAGCCTCTTTTCATCGAAGAGTGATACTTCGTCAAAGAGGCTCTGATACCAATCCTCTTCGTTAACTTTGTTCTTGAGCATGACATGTAGGGAAAGTATTTATATCTCAATGGGTAAGACTGCTTCCATGTCGTACATTAGGGAATAAGGGGTTACCTCAGTTGGCATTCGATTAAAGTAAAGTAGCCCAAGAGGGCATATGTGATACGGTTAGCCCAATCTCTGCAACTCTCAGTCATCTTGATGATGATGGTTGTAAATACTTTATTGGCACCTTGGATAGAACCATCGGTTTGGGATTGGAATGGAGAAGATTTGTGTCTCCCAATCCCATACTCATTGACAAGTTCTGTGACCTCAGTTTTAAAGTGGAGTCCATTATCTGATACAAATTTATGGGGAACTCTGTATTAGCATATGGTGTTCTTTATGATAACCTTGGCCACTTTCTTGGCATTCAACATTGCATATGACTTGGCTTCGACCCATTTGGTGAAGTAATTAATGGCGTCTAGGATGAATTCATGACCATTTGAAGCTTTGGGAGTAACCTTCCCTATGATGTCAGTTCCCTAGGTGGATAAAGGCCAGAGAGAGGTTAAGTTTTATAGTTCTCGAGGAGGTAAGAGTTGGAGATCGGCAAACAGTTAGCATTTGAGGCATCTTCGAACATAGGTAATTCAATCTTGAACCATGGTGGTCCAATAGTACCCTTGACAGATGACCTTCTTAGCAAGCATGTGACTGTTCATGAGGGTCCCACATTCCCCACTGTGAATTTTTTGAATCATTTCTTCAATATCATCCCCTTCAATGCAGTAAAAATGTGTTCCATCGAAGTTTCTCTTGAAAAGAAGTTTATCACAGATAATGTACTAAGAAACCAATTTGTGAAAGGTCACACGGTGTTTCTTATATGCGTCTTGGGTATACTACCATATTTAAGGAGGCGCCAAATATCATATTACTATAACTTGACCATATTTGAATCTTTCTCATTGATGAGCTCAATATGGCAGCAGATGATGGGCATAACTTGTTTCTGAACTAAGAAAGGGGTCATTGTTATTCCCTCGGTCATGTTAACCATAAAGGCCAGGGTAACAAGGGAGTTAGCTTGACTATTATTTGTATGAGGAAAGTAGTGGAAGGTAACACATTTTAACTGGGAGATAAGCTTTTATAGATACGAATGGAAAGGAAAGAGCTTCTTATCTTTAACCGTACACGTTATGAGGATTTGGCCAATGATGAGGGTAGAGTCCCCATAAATGTCTAGGTGTTTTATACCTTTCTTGAGGGCGATCTTTAGGAGTACAGTGCATGCCTCATATTCAGTCATGTTATTGACGTAGTGGAAGTTTAGTTTGACGATAATGGGGGCGTGAGAGTCATCAGGAGCGATCAGGAGTATAACATCAACCAATGGGCCATTAGGATGGAAATTGTGGACTTTTCTAGAAGGTACTTTATGGGATCTCTAGATAGCAGTCTGATGAAAAGGCAAGCGTGTAGTGCCGTAACCTCTGCATGGCCCAAACTAGAGTAACACATGCTCTATCTAAAGCAGTGTAGTTGAATTTGAATCCATTTAGTTTCTGACTAGCATAATCAATGTCTCTTTTCTTCCACGATTCTTTAATATACTGGTCTAGCAAAGCCCCTACTATGGCATTTGTTACGGTCAAGTATAAGAGGAAGGGAGACCTGGCTATGGAGGCATACACACTGGAGTTCGAGTGAGGTATCGTTTGATACAGTCAAAGGCTTCTTGGTAGGCCTCATTTTGAAATTTAGTTAAATTCTTCCAGAGAAGTTTGAAATTGGGTTCGTAGATAAAAGTTAGTTGTTTGATTAAGTGACTGAAGTACTATAGTTTACCTAGGAATCCTCGAACCTCCTTCTCCATCCGTACTGGTGGCATCTCAAATTTAACTTTCATCTTGGGAGGGTCTATTTTGATTCACTTTTCACTGAACTTGAATCCTAATAGTTTTCTTATCGTGATGCCGAAAATACACTTCTGCAGATTTAATCGCATTTAGTATTATCGTAGTCCCTCGAAGAACTTTTGAAGGGAGGGAATATAACCTTACCGAGTCTTAGACCTAATGATCGTTTTGTCCATATAGACTTTGACCTTCTTATGAATAAGGTAGTGTAGGATGGTTATCGCATCCCTTTGGTAGGTAGCCCTGGAACTCTTGAGATCGAATGGTATGCCATTATAACAAAAGGTTCCCCATAGGATGATGAAGGAGATTTTCTCCTAATGGTCACGGTGAGTCTTATTCTAGTTATATCTGGTGAATCCATCAAAAAATGGTTTGAGGGTATGTTTAGCCATGTTGTCTATGATCATATCGATATTGGGCAATGGGTAATCGTCTTTTGAAGAAGATTTATTCAAATCCTGATAGTCGATGCATATGTGGACTTTTCCTCCTAACATCGGCATATGGATAATATTGGTGATCCATGTTGGGTATTCAACTATGAGAATAAAACCTACATTCAACTGTTTGACCACATCCTCTTTGACTTTGATCGACCATTTGATACGGGGTTTTCTTAGCTTTTTTTTTACTGCCTTGCATTCTTGGAATGTTGGGATCTCATGCTGAGCTATTTCTTGGTTAATGCCAGACACATCATTATAGGACCATGTGAAGACATCCACTAATTGTTTTAGTAGTCCTTCAAATTACGCACGCTCATGCCCGTTAAGGGTGGCCCTATCCTAATCTCGTGTCGATGTCTAATAGAACTGAGATTAATAAAAATAGTTTCATTATAAGTAATTTGAAAGAGATTTTGTCGTTTGTTATTATCCTTACTACGATCAGTTAAGAATTGTTCATTTGAAAAATCATCATCATTAAAGGTTTGATTAGAATCAAGAAAATTAATGTAAGGCACAATACGATACTCATAATCTTCTTTATTTAATTTTTAAAAAAATAACATTGAGAATCTCGTCAAAAGAGGTCTCAGTTACATTGATATCGGGAAAAGGAAAAATAATAACTGGTCAAGAGACTTGAATAGGGTAAACAGTAGGGTTCGGATGAATCTAAGCAGGTTGGATAGGTACGACATTCCAGTTGAGGAGAGCCATGTACGCATATTTTATTTGAGCAAACGGGTTCGACGATGCAACATCTAAGCATATCATATAGAGACTCAACCCCAGTGTCTGCTGGTTGAAGAACTCTTCGAAGTCACTTTTCTCAGTCTTTAGTAATTTCCATGGTTTTCTTTGTGCGAGGTAGAACTTCATATTTGTAGTTTTCAACCTAAGAATTACTATCTTGAAAGAATATTTCTAGCCTCCGTTTCATCTTCTTATCACCATAGTCATACCATAATTTCAAGAAACCACAAAAGGGAAAGTCTTCACCTTTTTTTATAAATCTTCCATCCAAAGAGTCTCTTGAAATAGTATTTTTATCTTCTAAGTTTCTTTTTGATCTTGGTCGATAGTGGACTTTGAGTTCATTAGGTGAAGGTTGGTAACCCATACCACATGGGGGAAAGGCGTTCTTCAGGATTATGGTCTCAAGAATCCCTTGTTGGCATCGCCCTATACCAATTTCGGACATGAAGCGCATGTTCTTGAACATTTGAATCATATTGACATTACCATGATGGCTGTGTTCTGGATAGACTCGATCTTTGAAGTTATTCCCTACTGGGAGGGTAAGTGGATTAATTTTGAAACCAGAGAGGAGCATTTCATTGGTCCTATGCTGAATTTCCAATATTGGGTTTCTAGTGTTGACATTGTCCATATTGTCATTGTACCCTAAAATGGTGCTAATCTGACTTTTGGCGAAGTAGATACTCCTCATATTATGTGGAGTCGAGGATGACCCGGTAAAAGATTGAAGCATACATGTATGCCAATGACTTAGAACTCAGTGACAGGATTAATAGGGCCAGTCCCTAGTGTGAGTTTTATTGAACCCATTACATCTCAACAGGTGTTGTTATAAGTACGTACGATGGAAGAGGTAAGAGTGACATCACTTACTTTCACTCCCAACCAATTGAAGGTTCTGAGGAGACAAACATTGAGATTACATCCATTATTGGCAAGTGATAGTGGGACTATCTTTCCAAAGTCTTCAACAAAGATGTTGAGAGCATAATTATGCTAAGGTCCAAACTTCGGTATCTCTTCTTCAAAAAAGGAGAGGAATCGAAATAGGTCAGGGACCCAACCATATGTATGGGTTCTTCAGGAGTAGTGGAAGGAGGGACTGTGGGTCCAGTGAGGAGTTATATTAGGGCATTTCGGTGCTGATGAGAGGATATGAAAAGCCCCCATAGGGTGATATTTTCTTGGGTCTTCATGATCTGAATGAGGT
Organism: Sambucus nigra; assembly: GCA_949130495.1. Classification (NCBI taxonomy): domain Eukaryota; kingdom Viridiplantae; phylum Streptophyta; class Magnoliopsida; order Dipsacales; family Adoxaceae; genus Sambucus; species Sambucus nigra. The sequence goes on along the minus strand of OX422218.1, from coordinate 59,023,978 downwards.
CTTTGCTTTCCTCAATGGTCATTTCTAGTATTATAACTTCTTTGTCGACTCCTTTTCCTTTATCTATTTCAATTAAATGAGGAATTGGATCTTTGTTGCATCTTCTTGACCTAGTCATGTGGTTCATAGAAGAGGTAAAGAACACGAATCTTGTGTCTTCATCAACCTCAAGTTAAATGGACACCTTATTGATTCCCCCAACAGATATTTTAAGGATATCATTCCATATAGGCTAGCTACTGGACTGACTTCTTCCTAATTTGGTTCATCATCTGAGTTATCAAAATCACCCCCCCATCCGATGGAAACTATGTATTTTTAACAAGAGTAATCAATACATTCAACCACCTCAACGGCTTCATAGTATAAAAATATCCCACTTAGTGGGAAAGTGCAGGAGTGGAGGGACCAACCATCCTTGTATCTTCGAAGCGATGGGAAACTCAAAGATGTTAAAGACTTCACTTATCTGTCAAAATTTATCAGCCATGGTCTTTACCATATCATCTAGATTGGTTTCTTCAACAAGCAATACCCATTTGTCTGATTCCTGAGCCCACTTTTAGGATTCCATGAACAAGTCACTAAACTTCTGATAATCAATAGACATTTCAGTGTGCAATTTATAGCCCAAACTCTAGGAGTTGGTTTAACACAACTTATAACTCCATGCGTTCAACCTTAGATCTGGTACGAATGTCAATGCAGTCCCTCGTAAGGAGTGGCAAAGATTAATCAGTGAATCATGTCGGGTGTAGGAGAAAAGATAGGTAAACCTTGAGAGGTTTGGGTGAGACTATAGGGATGATGTGTGATTTACTGCGCATGATTTAAGTAGATGGGTCAAACTTTGGGTCACTTTCTAGAAAGATGGCATTTGTATATACTAGAAGTGGGTTATGAGTGGTATTAGATATAAGATTAGCTGGTGGGGCGATAATCCCCCGGTCAATTAGGCCTTAGATCACATTTCTAAGGTGGAAGCATTGGTTGGCGGTATGACCTACAATTGGTGAAAATGACAATGGGCATCGGGTTTGAAGTTTTTAAGGAGTGAATTTGGTAATGGATGGGGTTCTAAGGGTTTGATGAGATGTCAGCTTAACATATCATGGTAGACTTTGGATAGGGGAGCATGAAGCTCGTTGTATTCATTTTGTAAGGATTAAGGCAATTTTTTGGTTCCCAATAAGTAGAAAGTTATGAAATGTTGTTGATGGTTGAGACTGTAGCACTAGCAGACTTTTCATACTTTCTAGGAGTGAATTGTCCGGTCACTTTCTTTGGTTCAGATTTCACTTTGGTGATACCTTCCTCAAATTCTACACTAGCCTCTCGAAGGGCTCTAAAGCATGGGTAATACTGTCCTCCCATGGATGCTCAGATATGAAGAAAGAAGTTCTTCATAATACTAACTTATTCCTCCCCGGAGGGCCTGTTGGTCATACTGGAAGCTTTCATTCTCCACCTTCCTATGAATCTACTAACTTTTTTCCCAGGATTTTTCTTAAAAATCTTTAGATCTCGACGCATAACCTCTAGCTCCTTATTATTCTTGTACTGAGACATGAGATTTTAGGCATCCTCCCAACTATGGATTCTGGATTCTTTGAGAGATAAAAACCATCGAATGACACTTTTTTTCAAGGTCCGCTGAAATATTCAGGCCATTATCTCTTTAGAGGAACCAAGGAGGTTCATGACTCGGTATAGCTTCAAAGGTGAACAATTAGGTGTCTGATTCCCCCTAACTTCTCAATGTGTGGAATTTTGAACTTCTTTGGTAGTCTAGCTTTGGGATAAGGAGACATATGGGTGTAATCCGTGTAATTCCCGAATATATTGACCTGGTCAATTTTTTTTTACTATAGTTTGAGGTCTTCCTTGACCTTGTTCATATCCTCCTCTTTAGGATCCATGGGTACTAGTAGATTATCCCTTGATTGCGCAAGTTTCAAAATCAAGAGTTGAGAAGGTGGCGGCCCATTGGCAGTTGGGGCACTCAAAATATTATAATACTCTTCTAGGACTTAAATAGGCTTGGGAGTGGGGGGACCCATAGCATGAGGAAAGAGAACATCGAGTTCTTCGGGAATCTAGGCCTCATATCATTGCATTTTTTGGACCACGATTTAAAGGTTGTTAATCTTGGTGCTGAGTTGGACTAGTACGACCATCAGATTTAGCTGAACTTTGGGTGATTGGTCAGTGTTCTTCATGAAGAGCTCGTGGAGGTATATCCCAAATTCGGATGAAGTAGTAGAAGAGGCAAAGGGGCTTCTCGGCGGTTTAACAGAAGATCTAAGCCAATAGGGAGCCAGGACAAAATCGGGTATATGATTGACCTAAGAGAGAAAATGGTTCGAAATTATTTTAAAAAGAAGGAGGGAGAAAATTTTTGGTATTTGGGGAAGGAGAAAAACGTTTTGTTATTTTGGTTTTTGAAAAAGGAAGGAAAATAGAGAGTAATATCAGCATGATTATTATTATTAGTGTTATTAGGTTTTCACTTATATTAGGTTTGCCTAAATGGAAGAAAATGCCAATGGGACCCGAGCCTAGGAAAATAGGGTTTGAAAATCTGTAAAACACAGTTGGACCTATTTCTAGGATCACGGACGGTATCCTGTTTTGAAAAAAAGTGAAATAGCACAAAAATTTGGGCGGTATACCAACCTAAAATTTTTGCAAAGTTTCACATGGTAACCGAAAAACTAAATATGAGTGCCCTGGTTTTTACACCTATACGAGGTTTATGCACTTGTTGGTTTAGTGGAAAGGTTCCCCCCTTTGGAATGACTTCCACAATATAAATCTTACATATAAGGGAAATCATTCATCCGCACGTTTGGACAAGCCATTTGATATATCTGAGTCTACATGAATTGCTTCATGATAGACCTCATGGGGACGGTACGTATGACCGAAAATTCAATATACTCGATGTACGTGGATGAGTTCCCTGCTATATAACTCCCGTCGTGAGTTCCGTCAAGCGATACGATGCGGGTGAACCGTTCAATATACATTGAAGGTATGATGCCAATAAAGGTAAGAGTCATACATCTTATGCTAAATGTGCCCCACAGGACTAGCGCCCATCACAAAGTGTCCCCCAGTACGGGACATAATTCTAGTCAATATTGTCATGTTCTTGGTAATGTAGTGTGCAAAAATGCATAAGTCTTCAATTAGCATATTATGGGGAAAGAGTTTTTTTATTTGCATAATGAGTAAAGGGAGTATTATACTAATAAGGGAGCATATAAAAGTGTTGTGAAAAGTAGATCTAGCATAAATCATGAAGACTATACTACGTATGGTAATGAGGAAATATATATGTGAGTGAGTGACATGTGAATATTTACAAGTGAGTGTCTATGGTAGTGAGTCTATACAAGTAGCGTGTGATATGTGTAACTGAGGGTGGAGATATATACAAGTGTGAGAAGTGTGGGCATACGCTAATGAAGCCTAAGCATGGATATTCTAAGTGGTGCATGAAGCATGTCAGTAGAAGTGAATCTATATAAGTTTGTGTGAAGTGTACATGGAGAGTACATACAAGTTTGTGAAATCTATAAGTTTGTTAAAAGTGATATATGAGGTAAATATACATAAAAATAGATATAAGAGAAAGGGAACATATAGGTAGGTGCATAGTTCTCTTAAAAAGTCCCCAATGGAGTTTCCACTGTGGCCATCTCGAAGGCATCCCCCTTTCCCTTTTTTTTTTGGTGGGTTCCCTTCGGCATGTAAATGGGATTACACCCTTTATCGAGGTTCTCAATTGGCTTAATGTGGGATAATGTGTAAAGATAGAGTTGCCAGCCTATTTTTCACAAAACATGCAAAAGGAATGTTAACGCCTCGAGAGAAAAGCATCAAGGGCAATACTTATGCTTGCGAAACCTTGTAGTTAAAAGGTATAGTGCTAAGTTACGGAATGGGAAGGTGTTAGCCACCCATCCCGTACTTTCAATCTCTCATGGGCATGTGTTAATATTCTCTTGTTAGACTCTGTGAAGTGTGTGATTATGTGCATAATATAGATGAAGAATGGAATCATTCATCTTGCGTCAAGGAAAAGTAAGGAGTGAATTAATCCATAGGAGTGTTCCCAAAAATAATAATGCAAAATATAATATGAGTGTTTTTCGAATCACAAATCTTTATGGAAGAACGAATGTATATATCGGATGAAACACAAGCATGAAAGAATATGGAATTCATTATATATAATATGAAAACAATATTATAAGTGTGCATAAGGGAGGACTCGAGTCTAAAGATTTGCATAAAATGCCTACGTATGGCAAGGGGCATCAAAGTTCATGTAGTTCGAAGATAACACAGGGTGGGGTTCAATCCATCAATCCAAAAAGGGGGTTTCTCTTATATGTGTGTGTAGAGAGAAAAGGACTTTTAGCTGAATTTAATTAAGTCTTTGTGCTTTTAAGAGTGAGAATGTTTAGTGAGAATCTCTCTTTTGGAATTTATAGATAAACGTTTTTTTTCTTATTTTTGTTTTTTTTATGAAACTCGAGTATGTGTAACTACTACTAATAAAGGTTTGAGATTAATATATGTGATGTAATAAAATAAAGTATTAAAGTATAAATAAAGAAACTAATACTAAATAAGATAATTTAGAGAAAATGATGGAGAATTGGAGCTCCTTATGAAAGATTGATGTTGACCTTCAGTGTAGATACATTGATCTTGCAATGGGATGAAGGTGGTATGAAGAGATGAGATGAAATTTACAAAATGAAGCAAGCAAAGGATGGAATGGGATGTAGGAAATGAGTTTTTAGGGAGGGGGGATCTCTGAATTCGAGAGAATGTTCTCTGAATTATTGAAAGGGGTATTCTGGGTTGTCTTTCAAAGTGACGTCGTGGCATCTATTTATAGGGCCAAGGAAGGTGACGATCAGAATGGTCCTATACCTAAATATCATCATAGAACCTCAGTCACATTGCCGATAGGCAGGATTCTAAGGGTGCCATTCAGTAGTTCGGGATAGGTTTTCTAGAACAATGGTCATAAAACGCAAACCATAAGTCAGAATCGTGAATGGAGTGGACCATTAGAAAAGGGTATTCGGAGACCTTTAACAATCCATTAAGGAAATCTCGGGTCCTAGAGTTAATCGAGGACAAATGGGTCCCAAAAGCTCCCGTTAGTCACTAGATAAGAAGTTTTTGGAGGAAACTGGATCGTTCGTCTGAAGCGTCAGGAAAATTGGTGAACGAGATGGACCATTAGAAAGGGTATTCAGTCCCCTTAAAGATTTCATTTAGCTTCATTTAGTTCAGAGAGTTGATTAAGGTCAAATATGGTCGAGCAGCACTTGGTGACCTTTCAGAGTAAAATATGTCATTCATCCGTACCGTAAGGCTGATTTGTACATGGGATAGATCGTTGGAAAGGGAATTCAAAGACCTTGAAATATTAATTGAGCTTTACTAAAGATGGAGATTTGACTAGAGTTAAATGGGGCTCGAAAGCGTCCAGTGGGCTTTAAATTAGTTTTGGGGTAAAAAATACCATTTTTTCAAACTGTAAGGCGGATTAGAGGACGGTGTGAAACGTTGGAAAGGGGATTTAGAGCCCTTTGAAGATTCATTTAGATTCCACTCATGGGAGAAGGTTGATTGGGGTCAAATGGGTCCTGGGAGTGTCTAGTGGCCTCCAGATAAGTTTTTGATACTGAAACGGACCGTTCTTCTAAGCCATAAGGCCGATTCGTACACAAGGTGGACCATTGGAAAAGGGATTCAAAGCCCTCCAACGATTCATTGAGCTTACAATGACCTAAGTTAAATGGTTTTTGAGAGTACCTAGTGGTATGTAGATCAGTATTCACGGTATGACGTAGACGAGTGAGTTCTAGGGACCTAAGGAGGTACTTAGGGGGTTCTAGGATGGGGTGTCTACACCCGTCATTACAATAATAATGAATGTACTGATTAGGTAGACTTTTAACTCATTGAGTTGGCCAATAAAAAAATGACACATAAATTAGGAATATTTATTAAAAAAACTTTTAAGAAACCATATATAGAAGAAAAATATAAAAACTGTAAAAAATCAATTTGAGTAGGGTAAAATGACAAAATTAACCCTGAACTTTTTCTGATTTTCAATTTTGGACTCAATGTTTCAAAAGTTTCAATGTTAATCCCGAAGTAAGAAAATTCTTCAATTAAACCATCCTTACAAAATTTAACGAATATTCTGAATAAACAACATATGTATCAATGTTTTTAATATTATCCAATAAGTTATTAATAAATTGATTTTCTTCTTAATTTCAATATGCGCATTTAACATTTTCTTCTTAATTTCAATTTGGGACTCAGTGATTTTCTTCTTAATTTCACCACCACCCCATCATCTTCCCCTTACCCACCAACACATTCACTCGTCACAACATCAATGATGATACTAAATATAATACAACACTTAAATTTGTAGAGCTAAATCTAGTGAAGTAATGAATGTGCATAAATAGAGGTGATGAAAAGTTTATGTAATAAAGAAGGTAATGAGAATAAGAAGAAACACACAAGTACTTAAATGGTTTAACTGTATCATCCAACTCCACTATACAGATGAGTGTAGTTTTCACTATGTAAAAGTGTCTCTAGTGGCCTTGGTTGTATAACTCTCAAGCTCTCTCTCTACTATAAACTAAATAGAGTTTGGCTAGTGTTTAGAATTTCTGATCCTTTCCACTGGGATAGAAGATGAGTATATATAGTGCTTGGGTTGACAATGTACCCCCAAGCATGTAATATACATGTGTAAGATGAGGCAACCAATGAGAATCAGTCACCTATCCCTGGCACATGTATGTCATGATGACAAAATATTCTTGAAAAAACGTGACTGTGTGATAATTGATTAAATTCGTAAATTTCTAATTTGGCACACTTATTTAATTAGAGTCTATTTTTAAACAAGATTAATTCAGCCCCTAAACATGCATCTAAATATGATAAATCATTCAAACCATGCATGAAAAATAAAGACGACCAATATAGGAAAAAAACCTTTCAGGTAAAAACCTTTTATAACACTTTGAAGAAATCACAAGACTTTTGACTTACATACAACCTGATAATCGCTCACAAGTGTGTAATGCACAGTGCCTTCAGCAAACCTTCAAAGATACGAGAGACAGCGAAATACCCTCCAAGTGTCGGTTCGTCGTCTTCGGCTCGTCCACATGCAGAATGACTATGCTCGGTATCCACCGATCAAAGATGGAGATGCCTTCTCCACAGAGGTTGAACAAAATAAAAATTCTTCTTAAACACCAAAACAATTCACTAAAGCATATGGGAGTTTTGTGAATTGAAAACCAAAAAAACGAATTAAACCCCAAAAGGAAGAAGCCTAAAGAATTCTGCTTTCGCAGTGTTTCTATTCTGGAAAACGTATGGACTTCTTAAGAAAAACGGAACCATTTAATGAGTATTTATACAAAAACTGCACCTCCTCGAAATGCGAGCTCGTTCGAATGAGAATCAGATGTCGCTCGAACAAAGGACGTGTGTCTTTCAAATAACATCGCACGACTTCCAATCTCGTTCGAACGAGATGTTGATCTCGCGCGAACGACATGGTTGTCAAAATCGAGGTCTGCTTCAAACTTAGAAAAAATACTCATTCTCAATATTTGACGAGAAAGTCCGCTCCAACACTTAGAAAATATTTTGTAAAAATCTTCCAAAGGCTCTAAGTGAAAAGTAAAGGTATTTAAAACATAACCTTACCAAAGTAAACTTCGCAGAGTCTTGAATGATGAAGAACTTGTGTAATTCAGATCCGTCTTAGATGTAGATGTCTCTTGAATGCTCTTCGACGGTGTAGCGGTATATGACATAATAAATTGATAACAGACCTATGAAAATATGTTCTTACAAATCTCCCCATATGTCTATGCCGGTACATACATAAAAAATCCGAATTATCAAAAACGAAAATGCCTATACAAATCTACCCTCCCATGAATAAATTTGCAAGACCTCAAAACTGTTCTTCAATCATCTTCGTCAAATCTCAAAGCTTTTCTCATGAGGGTGTGCACCATCATGATCTTCAATATTTGTACCTACACACATGAGATAAAGCAAAAACCTTCGTGATGCATCGAGTTTGAAATGATATAAGAATAAAGTATTAATAATCAAATCTCCCCCATAATACAAAAACTCCCCCATAACATGATAACATGATAATTCTTTTTCCCACTTTTTATGATGTCCCCAAATAGACAGATAAGAAGAAAAAATCAAAACATGGAGTGTCACGACAATATTGCATAGCAAATATGAATCAATGAACGCGCATGCAAAGGAGTATCTAAAAATCTCACAAACTATTTTTGGATTTTTCAAATTTTTCGTACAAAAATAAGTTACCAAAAATCACACCATGAATTTAAACTAAAACAACCGAGTCATGGAAATGTAATGTATGTTTGTGAACACATTAGATAGGTAAATAAACTCAATCAGTCATATATGCACAATGCATACGTGTACCCCTAACGAATGAACATCAAAAGTATCCTTAGGTGTAAAAATTTGTTGAATTTAAATGACATCGTCTTATGCAAATCAACAAATCAAAGTCAAAGTGATTTCCACACCAATAACGTCCAAAACTATTTAACGCTTTTGTAGGATTTTCAAGGATGTGCAAACCCGGTATAATTCTCCATCCAAACTCCCTCATATATATTTTCTTCTAGAGGTGAATAAACTAAATTCTCAAACTTTGGAGAATTGGTGCAAAAACCTAAATGGCCCATAATTGGCATGAATTTCTTTTTATTGCCTTTAAATTTTTTTGGGATCTTTTAAACCTCTTTGGACCCCGGATAATAAAATTCCTCCATTTTTAGGTCCAATTTAATGGTGGCTTAGTATTCGCAAAGTCAAAATGAACCTTACGCAGCCCTTCCCCATTTTCAAACAAAGCACACAAACTCACAAAACGGTTCTTATATGCACAATTTTCTTATCAAAATTTATCACACTTAGTTCGTTTAAAGGAGAGGATTGAAGTGAAAACACCCAACCAACATGTGATAAGACAAGCACAATAATCAAATAAATCCGTGCATATGTGCAATAAAGGAAATCATGAGTCAAACATGTAGGAAGTAACACTAAATTACATCTCAATGACTCCAAACATTATAAAGCACAAATATGACATGATATATTGTCTCAAAACACTATCAAATAGTCACATGAAGATAATGAAATGAAGTTGTGACTTGGTCATCCAAAGTGTCCATCCATAAACGGTGCAAACAAAATACAAAAATATTTTTGGATTTTCTCAAAATTTTATCAAAATAAAATCTTTTTGTATTTTTCAAAAATATTTCAAAAAAAATAAAACATACAAAAATGATACATACTAGAAATAGGCAAATAATGACATCATGAAAAACATCCTATGCTAGTAAACAAGTCAAACCTCAATCGTTAGGTGCAAAGGGGTTTTCCAAAGGTGGTGACAACTTATGAAAAACCTCCATCAATTCTTGTGAAGTTTTGACTAAAAACTTAACTTGCTCACCTAAATGTGCAAACTCTCTCATGTAGTCTCTGGGAGCATGTAAAGAATCTTGTGTGGGTGCATGTGTATCAGAAACACGTGTAGAAGCAAAACGTGACACATACCCCAACTTAAAGCAAAATTCCCTAAGGTGTCCTCTCCTTTTTCAATGTGAGCAAACATAAATAGGCCTCGGAACACCTCTCTCAAAAACTCTAGGACGCACTTTTATAATAGAAATAAGACACCTAGGTGGGTGAGGGTGAGACTCATGTGAATTTGTCACTAAAGTGGGAACCGGCTCGGGTGCTAATTGAAAAGTAGAAGCACCGTCATGACTTATTGCTAACTTCTCACCTTTACCCTTAAGAACCACCTTTTCAACCTTCTTAGGTGCGTTCTCAAAATTGACTTTTACCTCCCTGGCATGTTCGAGATCACTCTCGAGTTGGGATACACGTGTTGTCATACTAGACAACGTTTCGGTCAAATCACACTTCTCCTTTCTCAAAACCTCATTCTCTCTCTCCAAATCTAAAATCCGACGACCTAAATATCTATTATACTTCTTTGTTTTCAAGGTCTCGGTGTACAAATCTCTTAAAGCTTTTTGGAGCTCACTTTCATCTCCACTCTCCTCCTTGCTTTCTCCCTCACTCGAAGAACATAAATCACTATCATCGCACTCGTGTGTACTCTCGTGAGAGAAATTGGGTGTGCTCACATGACTAGAAAAGGCGACAACCATCCCATGTGTTAATCCTTTATCGGACTCATCTCCCTTATCACCCTCACTATCACTAAGAGTGGCGGGAATAGAATCTCTTTGCCCTTTCTCCTTATCCTAGTAGGACACTCTTTAGCTATGTGCCCTTTTCCCTCACACTCAAAGAACCTGATCTCATCCTCCTTGTCACTTTCTTTAGCCTCCACTTTCTTTTTATTTAACTCAAAAGATCTCTTTTTGTTGAAAATTTTTTCTTTATTCATTTTGAGAAATTTTTTAAAATTTTTCGCAAACAAGGCCATATCAAGACTCATAAACATTTTCTTTCTTCTTCTTAAAATGAGTCTTTAAAGAAACACCATTATCCTTAGCCTTAATGGCTTTGGGAAACATGTCAATCTCATAGGTTTGAAGATCTCCTACAAGTCCTTCCAACTTAAGTGATTTCAAATTTCCCAAAGAGTTCAAAACAGTGACTTTAGGAATAAAACATTTTGGAAGAGATCTCAAAATATTTTTAACGACACGCGTGTTATCAATCACCTCACCCAAATTAAAACTGGTGTTAACAATGTCCGACAAACGTGCATAAAAAGCATCAAAGCATTCAGACTCAGACATGGTGATAGTTTCAAATTGGGTGGCCAAATTTTGTAACTTAGATTTTTTAACTGTGTTTGTACCCTCATGAGTCAATTTCAAAACATCCTAAGCCTCTTTAGACGTGGTGCACGTCATAATTCAGCGAAACTCATCAGGAGTGATAGGTCCAGAAATAGCACTCAAACCATGTGAATTAAATTTATACATTTTATGATCATCTTCAGTCTAGGCTGATACGGGTTTTAAAGAGCTGATATTATCAACGGTGACCGTGGGAGGAGTCAACCAATTTTCGCAAAGGTACCAAACACGCTCATCAATGGCTTTTAAACTAGATTTCATGCGAGCTTTCCAATAGGCATAATTAGACCCGTCAAAAATAGGCATCTGATTATAGAAATGTTCCATAAAAAATGTGATTTTTCACAAAACTGATTTTTAAAAGAACCAATATCACACGATTTTGCGAAAAATAGGAATACGCGATAAATTAGCGTAACCAGCTCTGATACCAATTTGAAAAAACGTGACTGTGTGATAATTGATTAAATTCGCAAATTTATAATTTGGCACACTTATTTAATTAGAGTCTATTTTTAAACAAGCTTAATTCAGCCCCTAAACATGCATCTAAATATGATAAAATCATTCAAACCATGCATGAAAAATAAAGACGACCGATATAGGAAAAAAACCTTTCGGGTAAAAACCTTTTATAACACTTTGAAGAATTCACAAGAATTTTGACTTACATACAACCTGATAATTGCCCACAAGTGTGTAATGCACAGTGCCTTCAGCAAACCTTCAAAGATACGAGAGACAATGAAATACCATCCAGGTGTCGGTTCATCGTCTTCGGCTCGTCCACACGCAGAATGACTACGCTCGGTATCCACGGATCAAAGATGGAGATGCCTTCTCCACAGAGGTTGAACAAAAGAAAAGTTTTTCTTAAACACCAAAACAATTCACTAAAGCATATGGGAGTTTTGTGAATTGAAAACCAAAAAAAAGGAATTAAACCCCAAAAGGAAGAAGCCTAAAGAATTTTTCTTTCGCAGTGTTTCTGTTCTGGAAAACGTATGGACTTCTTAAGAGAAACGAAACCATTTAATGAGTATTTATACAAAAACTGCACTGCCTTGAAATGCGAGCTCATTCGAACGAGAAGCAGACGTCGCTCGAACGAAGGACGCGTGTCGTTCAAACGACATCGCGCGACTTCCAATCTCGTTCGAACGAGATGCTGATCTCACGCGAACGACCTGGGCGTCAAAATCGAGGTCCGCTTTAAAACTTAGAAAAAATACTCATTCTCAATATTTGACGAGAAAGACCGCTCCAACACTTAGAAAATATTTTGTAAAAATCTCCCAAAAGCTTTAAGTGAAAAGTAAAGGTATTTAAAACATAACCTTACCAAAGTAAACTTCGTGGAGTCTTGAATGATGAGGAACTTGAGTAATTCGGATCCGTCTTAGATGTATATGTCTCTTTAATTCTCTTCGACGGTGTAGCGGTATATGACATAATAAATTGATAACGTAACTATGAAAATATATCTTTACAATTCCCTCACATAAGGGGAAGATCTTATTATAATGGTTTATCCACGCGAGATAGTGAGCCCTAACCCAGGCGCACTCTGTCATGCGTGCTCCATCCCACATGCTCTGACAGTGTCAACTATCGACCGTATTGGCCTAGGATGAGGCCGATTCATCAGATCAATCCTCTGATGGAATGGCCATCGGTCGATGGAATATAAAAGTGAGATGATGTCACTAATGTTGTCGTGTGACTGAGTTATGGCCGAGGATGGGGCCTCTTATGATAGGACCTCGACCGAGTTGTAATATGCCCAATCTGATGATTTGTAAAAAGGTGGCCTTGGTCGAGTGGGTCCTAATTTAGGACAAGGTCATACTTGGGTATATTAGTCAAGATCCTTTATCTCTACATGTACATCAATGCACATATACACAATATGTGTACATACAAGAACCGCTTTATATATATATATATATATATATATATATATATATATATATATATATATATATATATATACATAAAATTTTATTTATATACAGAAAATTGTTTGTATATATGTGTGTATGTATGTGGGTATATATAGGTATCTATTCATATTTTTCTAGCATACGTATTTGTCGTGTATTTGGCGCGTATGTAATGTGTATATATATTGTTATATATGTATGTAATTTTGTAGGGATCTGTATGTATTTGATTATTCTTGTATGTGTAGAATGGGCGCGTATGTGTATTGTATCTGTGTGTGTGTGTGTGTGTGTGTGTGTGTGTGTGTGTGTGTGTGTGTATGTATTAATGTAGTGATTTGTACTAGTGTGTGTATATGTGTTTATGATTGTATATGTGTGTGAGTGTGGGTGTGTTCTATGGGTGTGTATGTATGGATGTATATGGGTGCATGTATGGATTGAGGTGTATAAGTAGGTATGTAGTCAATAAGTGGGGTTGATGGAGGGTGGAGGTGTTAAGGGAAATGGTGGGGTAGAGTGTTTACGGTATCTATGTGCATATATATTTTTCCAAATTGATTTTAACATTATTTATATTTTTCTAATAAGTGTGCCATTTTTTAAGTTTACTTTTAACAAAATATTCTTAATCCATGTTTTAATTTATTATTATCAACTTAATGAGTTAAAAGTTCAACCTGGCTACCCAATCTTCACATCTGTTAATTTTTGTAAGGCCATCCATAATGGGTACCATACACCTATTGTGGATTCCCTAAACTATGTCACAGTAGGGACAACAATCAGTAAAAGGGGGATGGGATCTATTTAACCTCCTCCAGACTTATGGTAGAGCTAACAGATATCCTTTAAAGGTGGATAATAGTTCAGCCATGTGATTAATCTCCATCCAAGGTCTGAACGTGAGAAGTTTTCACGTTTAAGGTGATATTCCTTTACAAGTGCAACTGTTTCACTTCTGGAAAAACTATTTTTTAAGCATCAAACATGGGACATTTACCCATTTACCTTTATTTCTACCGGATCCCACTATGAGCCTCCCAAAAATCTCACTCGTTAATCCTTTAGTTTAGATGCATTTCCACCCCGCCCATTATGTATGGTCTAACGACAGTCTATTGACGATTTTAATTGAAGAAAATTTAAATTTTAGATTTAACATTGCAACTTTTAAAACATTAGGAACATAATGAAAATCAACCCAAATTTCAAGGTTAATTTTACTTTTTTCCATAAAAATAAATAAGGTTCCTAGTGATTACATAGTTAAAAATTTGCTGGTTAGTCATGAATATTGCATATTAGCTCCCGTTATCTGTATTCCTTCTATCACTTTTGTGTTCCTTACACCTATATTTATGATCATTAACTAGATAACCTCGGTTTTGGATATATATATATATATATATATATATATATATGCTTTGAAGGGTTTAGTAGAGATTTTATAGTTATTGTAATGCTTATTATGAGGATTGGTTGCATTTCAGCGAAGTTTCGTCATCCGATTCAACTTTAAGATAAATTTATTCATCTTATACTTCATCTCTGGCTTAGTGGAAATCCAAGAAAGCGTAGTCGTTGAGTTAACTTCGTGTGGCCATGAAAGACACGTCGTTTGGAGTCCTAACGAATAAGTTATGGCCAATCCCGTACATGAACCCTTCTTCCCTGTTAATGACCATCGGACCCAAGAAAATAGGATACCAGTCAATCGTCATTGGGACCTCAGTTGATCGCCTTTTTGAAATATGCACGCGAAGGAAGACAAATGGCTTGATTCACTACTATCGGTCGATCGACCCCCTGGCCTTGGTCGACCGGGCCATTCAGATCTCTATTTTTCCCTTTTGTTTTGTTTTTCCTTTTCTTTTATTACAACTTACTATATAAGCCCATTTAGGTATATTTTGTAAGGGAACTTAGATATACATTATATTTCTTATTTTTCTTAGTTAGGTTTGGGAGTCTAGGGTTTTGAGGTGGTTTGGGTGTGCTTTTTCTCCCTCCTAGGGTTTACCCAATTGGTTGTGTAAGAACACAATTCATCATCTCCCTCCTTAAATTCAAGCTTCCATTGTTCTTTTATTATTGTGTTAATTTGTGTACTTGATTTGTAACTTATATTTAGTACTTTCATTTACTTTCTTGCATTTATTGCTTTCATTTAATACGTGTCATTTAGCATGCTTTCTAGCTAACTTAATTTAGGTTATGATTGATTGAACTTACCTTGGGTTAATTTGGTTGCTTGGCTTTGGTGATGGGTTTTATGAGTTTAATTCGCTTGGGTTATTCTTGATTTTATGACTAGGAGATTTAACAGTCTATATCATGTATGCACATTATATATGACCTTGCGTGTGTAATTTTTGGGGTATTTATTGACTCCAAAATCATAGTAGGCTTTTAAGATAATTTATGGGGAGATAACTCTAGATTTAATTAATTGATGAAATGAGATTTAATCTTAGTAGACTTGTCTTCCCATTTAACCATTTATACTAATTAACTCGAGGTGAGGGATACTAGTCGCAATCTATAGTTTTTACTCGTTTTGTTAAGCTTAGTTTAAATACATGCCTAGAATAATCTTTCCTTTTGTTATCTGATATCTTTTACACTTTTATTGAGAAATAAATAACCAATTAAAGTCTAGCAATATTTCTCTGTAGATTCGATACCCAGAATCGCCGTTGTACCCCATTAAAGAGTGCAGTCATAGTTTAGATTTTTGTATTGAGGTGGTGAAACAAATTCAACGATTGACGTGCTAATTCTATGATACATTTCACCCTTAATCAATCGTAATTAAATAATTTATTTTTATCAGATTTTGGCAAATATGTGGAAAAAGAAGGGAAAATTTTGACCTCACTAGTTAAATTTTGGGTCGTTTAACTTTTGGCTCCCACTAAGTTATCCAGTTTACAGTTTGACATCCAATATTTTTCATATTATACTTTTGGTCCCATTTTGTACAAATTTTTTCTGATCAATGCTTTCACCGTTAAATTTTATAGAAATATCCATTGTACCCTTAATTATTAGGTGCAAAACAATTAAGTGGATAAATTTATGGGTGGGGTAGTGGTGAAACTATCTTTTATAATTTTTTTCCATTTCAAACATAAAATAAGTTGTTCCTTTTATGGTAAATAGAGGTAATTTTGATCTTCAAAAAATTATGTGCCATTTAACATTTAACATAGTTAACTGGATGGATTCTACCTAAAATGTGGGCCAAAGGTATTATATGAAAAAGATCTCGTGCCAAAATATAAACTGGATAAATTAGTGGTGGGAAAAGAGAAATGACCCTCGGGTTTTTCATAAAAATCAATTGTGTCTTTAGACCAAATTCGAGTTTGACATCAAAGTTACCTATTAAGTAATGAAGTTTAATGAATTTGCATGTGTATTACTCTTCTCTCACATTGGTAGAATAGTGGGAATACAAATAGTTAATAAAACCACAAATGTGCACTAAGGCTTGGATGCCTTTAGGTTATCCCAATTCTTTGAAAGGTAGATGGCCTATACTATTCATGTGTTAGGTTTGGGCAAAATGTTCATGCGCGCACCATCTATCCAGTCATCTCGGCTACGTCCAGTCCGGTTCGGTCTCGGGCTTAGGCTTAGGCACCACAGTTGAATATTATAGTGTTGTTTGTTCATCCTCATAAATCCGTTCAATCTTGGAAGACAATAATTCGTAACCTTAACACCACGGAGGGAATTAAATTGTCTTAAGGACACTCTGGATACACCGAGCTCAGACTATCTTGTCATTCTTCCACATTCTTATAATTTCTGAAAAATCAAGTAAGTTTTATTATTTTTATAATTTTAGTTCAAAATAATAAAATACATGTTTATGTTTACAGTTTAGTAATTTCATTAGAAAAATATGTTGCATGTTTTAGTGCTACATGTACCTAATAGTTATAACAATCTTAAGACAATTTTAAAGTTCTTTGCTATTTTTTTATAAACTAGTACATAAATTTTATTTTTATAGTGCTATTATAAAAAATTTAACTTTTGCAAAGATTTTTAACTATTGTAATAAAAGACTTTTTTATTACAGGAAAATTTTAAATTTCATTTTATTATTTGATAAAACAATTTTTTATTGTATTATTTTGACATACATGTCAGAAATTTTGTTTAGAATTAGAAATTCTGATCCATCGATATAATCAGTAATATATGAATTTTTCAGTCAAAATTCCTTAATAGAATTTTGTATTATGTTTTAATAATTGAATTACATATTGATAATATTATTGATAAAAATTTTATTTTCGTAACAGAAATAGATGATACAAGTGAAACTAATGTTCTACCAACCATGAGTGTGTCTCATGCAACGACTATTGTTGCACCCATGGTTGTGCCTTATGAGGAGAAGACGAAAAAAATTCAATGGAATGATTTTCAAGCATTGGAAATAACAAATGTATTTCTACCTCTCTACTTTTCATTTGACAAGGTCCGTACATGAAGAATGTATCTTACTTATGGAGTGATATGAAAAAGAGAAAGCCCAGGTAGTGGAAGCATAGAAACATTCTGAATATCTATGCCGAAACTATGTTGTCACTTATTTGGACAATTCACCCTATACATGTATTATACTATGAAGACTATAAGGGAACTTTGGTAATCCTTAGATAAGAAGTACATGACCGAAGATGTTAGCATGAAGAATTCATAGTTGACAGATTTCCTGGCTTTAAAATGGTACTTTCTAATCCAGTGATAGCGTAAGTCCAACAAATTTGAGTTATTCTTCATGACATTTAGGTTGAAGGAATGTTTGTTAGTGAATCTTTTCATGTGGAATCAATAATTGAGAAATTTCCGCCATCATGGAAAGACTTCAAAAACTATCTCAAGCATAAACGCAAAGAGATGAATGTGGAAGAAGTAATTGTGAGGTTAGGGATTAAAGAAGATAATCATGGGTCAAAAAAGAAAAGTGAGAAGAATACTATAGAAGCTAAGGCTAACATGGTGGAACAAGGTTCAAAACCTAAATTCAAGAAACATGAAGGCGGAGAATATTCAAAACAGAAAAGAAAGTTCAAAGGAAAATGCTAAAACTGTGGCAAACTTGGACATTGTTCAAATGAATGTCAAAAGTCGAAGAATTTCAAGAAGCAAAATGCATAACCTAATGCAACAGAATCTGAGAAGATTTTAAAAGGCATGGTCAATATCAACTTTTCGCCCTGGTATCCGAATGTAATTTGGTAGGAAATACTATAGAATGGTTGGTGGGCACCGATGCTATGCCCCACATTTGTTCAAGAAAAAAGGATATTCTATACCTACAAGTAGATGGAAACTGTGGAGATACTATTTATGGGTAATTCATCAAGTTCCAAAGTTGAAAGGCATGGAAAAATGTGCTGAAAATGAAATTAGAAAAATAACTCACTCTCAATTATGTGCTTCACGTTATAGATATTTTCTAGAATTTAGTTTCTGGTTCTTTACTTAGTAGGAATGGTTCAAGTTAGTGCTTGTGTCTGATAAATTTATTATGTCTAAGAATTATGTGTATATGGAAAAAGGCTACATAACTAAAGGGCTATTTAAGATGAATGTAATGATTATTGTGACTAAGGCAATCAATAATAATAATATTAATTCCTCTTACTTGCTCGAGTCTTCACATATGTGGCAAACTAGATTGGAAAATGTTAATTTTGATACTTTACGTAGATTAATTGACTTAAATTTTTTACCAAAATTTTAAATTAATAAAAGTCATAAGTGTGATGTATGTGTAGAATCAAAATTGGCAAAATTACCTTTTCATTTTTTTGAAAAAACTACTGAACCTTCAGAACTTATTCATACTGATATATGTAATCTAAAGTTTTTATAAACTAGAGGAGGAAAAAATATTTTATTCCTTTTATTAATGATTTCACGAAATATAGCTATGTTTATTTTCTACGAAGAAAATATAAGGCAATGGATGTACTTAAACAATACAATAATAAAGTAGATAATCAATTTAGTAAAAAGATAAAGTCTATAAGGGGAGATAGAGGTGGGGAATATGAATATCCTTTTGAAATGTTATGTTCAGAACACGGAATCATTCACCAAACTACTACTCCTTACTCACCTCAATCTAACGACATTCCGGAACATAAAAATCGCTCATTAAAAGAAATTATGAACTCTGTGTTAATAAGTTTCCGAGCACCACACAATTTGTGGGGGAAAGCCTTACTTTCCACTAGTTATAATCTTAGCAAAATATCTCATAAGAAAACTAAAAAACAAACCTATGAATTATGGAAAGGTTAAAGACCTTGCTATAATATTTACGAGCATGGGATTGCTTAGCAAAAGTGATGGTTACTAAACCTAAAAAGGTCAAAATAGGATTAAAAAATCGTTGATCGTGTTTTCATTGGTTTATCAATTTTTAGTTTGTAAACCAGAGATTCCGAATATTCATGTTAATAAAATTATGAGTCAAGGGATGCTTCATTTTTTGAAAATGAATTTTCATATAACATGACCCAATAATCTAGTCCTTCTAAAGGGACACATGGTGCTATATCTAGTTCTAGTCATCAAACCAAAGATAAAGAATCTTTAACGAATGAACTAAGATGTAGCAAAAGTAAAAAAATGTTGCAACACCCCGTATTTTTAATGATTTTTAAATAAAGGATTAATTAAATTAAGTATGGGAACTTAATTGATAATTAAATAAATATTAACTAGCAAGATAAGGGTTAGTATTTATTGATGAGAATTAGATTCAATATTACTAAGCGAATAATGTAATATATGATTGTGAATTTATGAAAATTGTCGCGAGTGAGAAATACGATAGTTATGGTAATTAAGTTGAACGCGCGTGTTAGTCGTGTCGGGACTAATTTAATGGAATAAAAAGTAAATATATTTTTATTCATCAATATATTCATTTCAAGTGCGCCAATGTGTCCGTAAAGGTAGAGATAGTAAAAAAAACTACCCAAGGGTTTATTTTGGGTCCCGGGGCAATTTTAGGCCAAACCGGCATCCCTAGAGGGCATTTTAGTAATTTGTATTTTTAGAGAATAATTAATGACAAAAATTAAAGGGATAAAATAAACATTTTCATGGGTTAGAATAGGGTTATCAGTTGTTACACATAGAGAGGCCAAAGGAGGAAGGAGGATGAGAGGTTTCTAGGGCTAGAACACCACTAGTGCACCATTTACACCACTAAGACCACCACCGCGTAGATCGAAGAGTGAGGATCATAACTATACAAACTACACCAACGGATCAGACCTTATTTCTTGAGGAAAGTGTTTAATCCTTGCAAAACTTTAGCAATAATGATGTTCATATTAATATAGGTGTATAGTACCTATGTATTGTTCATAATCTTGATGAAATTTGAGATTTAAGATGATTAATTAGAATATGAAATTGAATTAAATTGATCCATTCATGTATGTAGATTAGAAGTCACGAATTGATATTAATTGTGATGAACGAATATGGACTTATTGTGTTCTTGAATGAAAATTTGAAGAACTAGGGTTCAATTAATGAATTTCAGAATTTATCAATATTTATGCATGATTTAATGATCCTAGGTTGTTAGAAATCATATATATACATGTTAGGATATCGATTAGAATTGATTAATTGGTGTTTGGGAATGATCTGTAGAGGTTTTAGAACTTAAAAATGGTGAAAACGTAAATTCTAGAGGTTAGAGACGAAACAGGCCCAAGTCGCTAGAAGCTGTCGTTCGAGCGAGATGGCATGTTGCGCGAAGCTATCGTTCGAGCGGCATGTCATTCTCGTTGAAATGATATACAGTCCTCATTCGAGCGATGTGTCTGAATTCTGGAAAATTTCTTTTGTGATCAAAATTTGTATGACGTAGATAATTCGAGTGAGATAAAATAATATACGATGAACTCAGTATAGTGCATAATTATTGGAAATTTATTTGGGTATAATACTTTAAGGTATTTGGAGCGGTGAGTTATCCTTGAAAATTACGAGAGAAACAATATCCGCAATTTAATAAATATATTGTAAGTAGTAATAAGAAGAATACTACGCATGGAATATATATTCGGGTTGTGTAAATACCTGTTGATTTTATTGGGATGTGTGAATACATATATGTGATTTATTATGTGTATGACATACCTACGCTAGTTGCTATCACGGGAGGTTATGAAAGGGTATAGTCTCATCCTGATAAGCCCAGTGGGAGGATTCTTGATTGGTACCTTAGAACATACAACTTAGGTTGGATACCATTCGTGAGAACAATGGATTGAATGGTCATTTTGGTGCGTAGGTATGTTCGTATCCCAAATACTTATGACTATGTTCTCCTCCAATATGTGTGATGTGTATTTTTATGGTTCGAGAGAGATACCAAACCGATTGTCCTTATTTAGTACGAGTTGTACCAGGACTTGATAGTAGAGTATACAGGCAATGCAGCTGAGTCTAGGGGTATTGTATTATACAATATAGTGATGAATATGTATATATACTCGTGATATTATCTACTATGAGAAAAATGTAGTTAAGGAAGGTAATGAATTCTTAAATAACTTAAGTATGAAAACATTTAATCTTATTTTGAAACTCTTTCTCAAGATAGTAAATGTAGGAACACTTAATAAAAATAGAATGTGGGAAATTACGGGTAATTACTACGAGTGATAGTTAGAAGATCTATGTCTACAATCTAGTTAGGTGCGTTGACGATGACTAGAATGGTTTAGCGGTACATTAGGCGTGCACAATTGTTGAGAGGTAAGAATCTTAAGCGGGTGCTCGAAAAACTAACATGCATATAATATTTTCTTTACTGCAATTTTTAAATACTTGCTATATTATTTTAAAATCTTTTACATTCGGTCTCTAACCTGTCTCTTGCAAAACCTCTTGTCTCTTGTGAAATTATTTTAGCTGTCCAGCCAGAGGGACGCCAAACTTAGACTGTCGGACTATTTGACGTGCTATAGCTAGTGTGGGAGTTACAGGTCCTCGTGATTAGATGCCTCCACTATCATTTCATTCAATTTTTGTTTGGTCATTCCATTTAGTGATGTTTCGCCCATTATCAATTATTATTTACGTCAGAGAGATTGCACTCATTATACTTTAGTATTTTATTTCAGTCGGATTGAGTATTATTATGGTTTATTAGTTTTTGAGACTTTTAACTGAAACATTTATTCCAGTCTTATTCATTTCAGCTGTTGGTTTATTATTCGATATTATTTTAATTCATGTGTATGGTGAATGATTTGGTAATTTAAAATTTATGGAATTTATTAATGGTTTAAATGGTTAGAATTTAATTAACTTTTTAGACAATATCTTAAATAATTACTAGGTGATTATTAAAGTATATGTTTTTTGACAGTGATGCTAAGAATGAACCAATCGCACATTTTGTTTTAAATTTAATAAAGGACTGATCAACCGGTATTTATTTGGGCGGGGTGTTAAAGTTGGCATCAGAGCATCAAGTTCTAGAGTCTTTTAGGATCTGTGGAGTTTATTATGCCTTCAGAATAGCGTTTTTTGATATAGAGACTTATTATTAGGATTGTTGTATTCATAATTATGTGTTTACATCTTCATTTATTTTGAGATTTATTGAATTGAAGACTTATGAAAATTCTTTCTCATTTCAGATGCCTCCCAGACGTGCACCACGGGCCTCTAGGAATGCCCAACTCGAGCCTCAGACAACTCTAGCCCAACGTAATATGAATGTAGCAGAGGTTGCCACCATCATTGCACAGGAAGTTAATGAAGCATTAGCAGTGGTACAACAGGCCCCACCCCAGGCACAGGCAGTGGCGCCAACACCAGTTCATGTGTTCCCTTATGCTTGGGAGCGAGTTAGAGATGCCTTCCAGAATGCACATCCCCTAGAGTTTCAGGGGAGTTCAGATGTGGTTGTGGTGAGCCAATAGAATAAGGATATCCAACGGCATTTGAGGATGTATGAGGGCTCGGAGGTGCAGAGGCGGATACTAGCTACTTTCTAGTAAATAGGAGAAGCGTTACAGTGGTGGAAATCCACTACTACTGTAGAGGAGCGTGATACCATGTCGATTCAGGATTTTTAGGTGCAGTTTGACCGCAAATATTTTCCTTCCGCGGTTCAGATTGAGATGAGGCAAAAATTACTGGACCTCACCCAGGAGGGGAAGATTGTAGCAGAATATGAGGAGGAATTTACTAGTCTAGTAAATCTGGTACCAACTAAGGTAAAGAAAAGAAGATTCATATGTTTATGAATGGCCTGACTTGGAGGCTTCGACAGCATCTTCTGGGTAACCACTCTTTACAGTCTTATACCGATCTACTAAATGTTGCATTACTACACTGCCAGGATCACTGCTTCCATGTTAAAGGGAGAAAGCGAGGAGGTGAGTCCAGCCAGCAGGGTAGGTTAGGAGGAGGTAGTGCCAGTGGGGCACCAATAGCTCAGAGTCAGTAGAAGCAATGTGGGAAGGGTTCCCATCAGGGATATTCTGCAAAAAGGTTCAAATCAGGGGTCTTTCATAATGGACAGGGAGGTTTCAAGCATGACCACAAGGGCCAGCATGGCCAACAGGGCCACCAGGGCCACCAAAGCCACCAGGGCCAGCAGCCGTTCCATCAGGGTCATCAGGGCCAAGGTAGAAGTGGCAATGGACAGCAGGGGCAGAGAGGAGGTAACTACGCAGGTAGATGTTTCACTTATGGCAAGACTGGATACAAACGATTTGATTGACCCGAGAAGGGGAAGTATCCTCAGTAGCGGGGTGCTCACCAGTAGCCCTAGAGGTCGATCTTCCAAGCCACCCTCCCACAGGTAATTGAGGGTATGTTTTCTATCCATGGGTCTATGGGACATATTTTGTTTGACACGGAGGCCTCATATTCTTTCATACCCACTAGATTTGCATGGGCAACAGGGTTATTAGACACGGTCAATAATAAAGTGATGTGTGTAGACTCGCCGTTGGGTAATAGGTCTTGATTTTCTTTATATGTTGGGGTGTGGGTATAGAGATTGGGAGTCTTGTTTTGCCTTCCGATATGCTTCTTTTAGATATATCTAAATACCACACCATTATTGGCATGGATTGGCTAGTCGTGTATAGAGCTATGATTGATTGATTTAGTAGGAGCATATCTTTGTTATTCCTAGTCAGTAGATCTTTTTCGTGGCGATGCCCCGTCCCGAGGGAGGATCGGCCACTCACTTATATTATATAGAGGAGGATACCTTTACGGGAGTTTTGATTTCCCTTGATTCGATTTCGGTAGTATGTGAGTTCGCTGATGTGTTCCAGGAGATACTGGGACTACTGCCGAGTAGGGAGATAGATTTTATAAATGATTTAGTTCTAGGCACTCGACCGATATCACGTGCACCTTATCGTATGGATCCTATGGATATGAGGGAGTTATGATGCCATATTAAACAGTTTTTGGGACAGAGCTTCATCTGGAGGAGTATCTCCCCTTGGGGTGCCCCAGTTCAATTTGTGAAGAAGAGAGATAGATGCTTGTGACTGTGTGTAGATTATTGATATTTGAATAAAGTCACGATAAAGGAATAAGTATCTGTTACCTCTTATTGATGACCTATTTGACCAGTTGAGAGGGGTAGCCTACTTTTTAAAGATAGACTTGAGGTTCGATTATGATCAGTTACGTATCAGGGAGCAAGACGTATCTAAGACTTCCTTCCTGATGAGATATGGGTCCTACAAGTTTTGGGTTATGCCGTTTGGGCTAACTAAGTCACCAACAGTATCTATGGACTTGATGAATAGGGTGTTCAGAGAGTTATTAGATCAGTTTCTCATTGTCTTCGTATATTACATCCTGATTTACTCCCAGACCGAGGAGGAGCATGTCGAGCATCTATGTAGGGTTTTGCAGACTTTATGGGAGAATGAGTTGTACGCCAAGTTCAAAAAATATGAATTCAGGCTATGAGAGGTATAGTTTTTTGGGAATATAATATTAGATAGGGGGATATTGGTGGAACCCCAACAAGGTGTCAGCGGTGAGGGAGTGGGGACAACCCACAACACCAACAAAGGTGCGAAGTTTCTTAGGGTTAGCCGATTATTATAGACGATTCATTCGAGAATTCTTGAAGATTGAGGATACGATGAGTAATATGACTCTTAAGGGCATACGTTATATTTGGGGTGATGCGTGTCAGTTGGCATTTGATGAGCTGAAGGATAAGCTGACTTCAGCACAAGTTCTCACTCTACCCAGGCTAGGAGTGGAGTAACTGGTTTACACTGATGCGTCCCTACAAGGACTTGTGGGAGTACTTCAGCAGTAGGATCAGGCTATAGATTTTGCCTCCCGTAAGCTTAAGCCTCATGAGAGGAATTACTCCACCCGTGACTTGGAGCTAACAGCAGTCGTGTTTGCCCTTCAAATTTGGAGACATTATTTGTTGGGGGAGAAATTTCGTCTATTCACATATCAAAAGTCATTACAGTATTTATTCACTCAGAGGGAGATGAAAATGCGTCAGCGCAGGTGGCTTGAATTTGTGAAAGACTATCAGTTTGAGATCCAGTATCACTTGGGGAAGGCTAACATGGTACCGGATGAGTTGAGCCGTAGTCCAGTGAGGGAGGTGCCCAAGGTGCGAAAAGCAAAATGGAAGGAGCTAGGACATCATGATGCCGTTGTCCGGTCAGTTATGTCAGTTATGACTCTTACACCCCAGATGGTGACGAGGGTAGTATAGGCTCAGGCAGCGAACCCGTTTTGTCAGGAGAGGATTATACAGCTTTTAACCGGGGGAGCAGAGTCTAACTCAATGAGTTTCGAGGGAGGCTTGCGCTTTAACGGTAGACTGATTGTTCCTGAGGGGGAGGATTTGTGACACGCGGTGATGACAGAGTCGCATGGGTATTGATTGGCGGTACATCCCGGTTGGGATAAGATGTACCAGGATATGAGACGGCAGTATTGGTGGAGTGGGATGAAGAGGGACATTGTTGAGTTTGATAGACAAGATTTTAGTATTATCGTCGTTGTCGCAAGCCTATCTAATCAAAAATCTAAATCACCTACAAAAATATATAAATAACTAGAATATAGTGGTAAGTGAGCTATCAATCCAAATCTAAGGGTGAAACACGCAAGAGAGGAAATATGTAATTAATTTGTTTATTATTTTCTTTTTCGATTTTTCGATTTTTCACTTTTTCCAATTTTTTTTAGCTTTTTCAATATTAAAACATTTTGGAGATGAAGGTGAATTTTACTAAAATAAGAATAAGTAAATAAAACTAGAATAAAAATGTGAAAAATATAAAATATGGTGTGTGATGAAAGTGAGTGAAATGTAACTAAATGAGAGAAAAATATTCAAGGGATGGAAAATCCACCCTCAATTCACACAAATTAATCTAGCTTGCACTATTTTAATTTGATAAATTTCCAAAATATTCAATTAATTCAAAAGTTAATTCTCATTAAACTAATGAATTAATTGAATATTCTTTTAGAAAACTAAGTTTAATTCCCACACACACTACTCAAATTTGAATTAAAATTAATCAAACAAATCACCCGCTAGGATCAATTCATCCAACTAATTTTAATTAGACAATAATAAGAACAAGAGTAGATGAAATTATACTAGCATTTTAAATCAAGTGATAAGCCTAGATCTAGTTTGAATCAAATGATAATACTATTTTCAATCCTTTCTCAAGGATGATTTTCCATTTCTCAATGTGAAAATGAAGTAGGAATTAAATTTACTAACCAAAGGAAACTAACAAAATTAAAATTAATAAATCAAATTGGATTCATGAGGGTTTTAATTCCTCCCTTGAATGGGAGATTAGACCTCCATAATCATCAGCCAACAAAAATAATAATTAATTAAGAGCATAAAATGAAAAATAGGGAGGAGTAATCAAACCAAATTTTCTTCAATTTCATTAATTCTTCAATTCTTCCATCCACTCTCATTAATTACAAACACTCAATTTATTATTTTTTTCTCTAATCTAAAAAACAACAAATAAAAAAAATCTAAACTATAAAAAATAAAGAAATTCTCTCTCTAACTCTAGAATTTTTGTCCTACCACATCATGTCTCAAAAATGGGTCTTCTTCTTCCTCTTATTGTGCACATGGAGCTAAGGGGTAATTTGGGTAACGATTAAATGGACATGAGGGGTGTGAGGAGGTTGGAGAGTAGTTTTAGAATTGGTCACACATGTGTTTTAAATGGTGGGAGTTGAGGAGAGGAAACAATTCATATATTTTTTAATGGGTTTATGGGGGTATTTTTGGAAAAAGGTTTAAAAGGGACATTTTGAGAAAAGGGGTTAAAGTTGGTTTATTAAACATGTGGGGGATAACGGTTGTTTATTTGGTTTTGGCTTTAATGGTTTGAGCAAGTGGATGAGAAATGGGTTTGGTTAAGGGATCGCGACAAGTAGCTTAGGGTCTATTTAACAGGGTATGGTTTCGTCCGAATTGTGCTCGCCGGGTCGCGATTTCAGGTATGGGTTCGAGTTTGGAAGAAGGTTTTGCAGCGGGTTCTGGAGGTTTGGTGATCACATGTTGATGGGGTTAGAGAAGATCTGATATGGGTCTCGATTTGGATGGAGGTTACTAGGTATAGGGGGGAATCGGGTCGGGGGTTGGAGTTTCGTGGGCGCCCGGGTCGGAGGCAGTTTGGCTAGGGGATAAAACCCGGGTAGGGTAGGCTCCGGTTATGTTAGGCTAAAATGGGTTGTAACTCGGGTAGAGGGAGATGGGATATGGGTCTCAAAATGGTGGATGATGATGAAGATGGTTTTGAGGTGTGATTGTTAATGGAGGTAGGAGAGAGAGAAGGTGTTGAAGGTTGAAGAAGGTGGGTTAGGGTGTCATTGGGTGTGGGTGAGTGTAGGTTAGTTAGGTGTGTGTGTGGATGTGTTATGGTGTGTTGGTGTGTATGATTGGGTGGGCGTGAGTGTGTTGTTTGGGTGTAGGTGAGTGTAGGAAAATTAGGGTGTGTGTGAGTTTGTACCCTAAAAAAATAACTATCAAATTAAAAAAAAAACTAATAAAACTAAAAATTAAATCCTAAATCAAAAGAAAATAAAAACAATAAATAAAAAAAAATCAAACGCAAACTCAAATAAAATAAAATATTGAAACCTATTAAGACTAAAAAAAAAAAATTCCTAACCTATAAACTAAAAAGACTCAAAATGAAATAAAAGGAAAAAATAAAAATCTAATAAAACTAAAAACTAAAGTCCTAATAAAACAAGAAAAATAAATTCCTAAATATAAAAATTAAAATTTTAAAAATAATCAAAATCAAAATAAAAAAGAATAAATATAAAAATAGAAAATAAATCGTAAAAAATTCTAAATAAATAAAAAATGAAAAAAAAAATCTAAAAAAAAAATCTAAGAAGCACAAACTAAACACACGTGGGGCTCGGGTGAAGGTTTGGGCTAGTTTAGTCTGGGTAAGGTACCGGCCTAAGGAATAGGTTTAGTTCCTTTTTTATGCAAATTGCATCGAAATAACATGTAACAACCCTCGATTTTTGGAGACTGAGAAATTAAAATTTTGGGAAAATAAAATTTAATTAAATTGGAGAATTTCAAAATTTGGGAATTGAGACCCAAAAATAGAGAATATTTTAAAGTATTCCGGATGATGATTCTGAGGGTACCATCGATCCCGGAAGGGTCGAGATAGTCAAAATGACTGCCATTGGGTCTTATTTCGGCTCCGGAGTGTTTTTAAGTTATTTTGACTTGAATTGGAGTAAACGAGTCATTTAAAGTGTGTATTAACATTTATAATTGGGATTTTGTTTTAAAGGTTCATGTGGCTTACGGATTAAGCCATTCCCATTTGAGAGAAAGAGAGAAAAAGCCCTAGAGAGAAAAGAAGAAGAAGGAAGAGAGAGAGAGGAAGAAAAGCTTGGGGATTTTCGGCCCAACTGCGACTTCGAGGACGATCCAACCTCTACAAATCTGAGGCAAGTGTTTAATCTTGCTAAATAGCTATTGTGTATTTCATTTCATAATTTTTGGGGTAAAGAAATGGATTTTTGGGTATAAATACCAAAACCTAGATTTTTGGGTTTAAATCTTGAAATCAATGTTATTCTATGGTTTAATCACCTATAAATGGTTGGGATGAGATGTAGGATGGTTTCTCTTGTTAATAGCATTATTGGGTTAAAGATTTGGGGGCTTGGTGATGATATTTGGGTATTAATTTCGTGGGTTTGCTGAGAGAAGGGAAATCGGCCAGCTTAACTGGTATGGCCGGTCGATCGCGGTCTGGGGACCGGTCGACCGCGCCTTAAGGGAAAAGCCTACTGCATTTCTTCGTAGGCAAAATTATGGACCCGCGGTCGACCGGGGGTCTGGGATCGGTCTACCGGTCCCCTGTTTTTAGCCCAAAGTTTGGAGTTGTTCTCCCCCTCTTTCTTTTGGAGTTTATTCTTAGAGGCCTCCTTAATGGTTGTTTTAGGAGGTTTATCTAGGCGGACTTCTAACCCTTTTAGGTTGGGTTTGTTGATTTGGGGTTCTCTCTTATAAAGTAAGAGATATCTTTTGGGGACTTATAGGGGGGTTTCTCACTTAGTTTCTGATAGTGGGAACTTCTTGGAATCATTGGATAAGAAATATCCATGTATGTTGTGAAATTTCTAGGCCGACAATTATGTCAAATCCTTATAAGGATAGGATATGGTTAAGTTATAATTTGGGGCCAAAGGGAAGAGAGTGGTTGCATACTCTTTAAGAGTGAGGGGTCTCATATCCTTAGAAATGTTTAGTCTAAGGAACAATTGATAACTCAATAGGAGTCAGGGTTACCGAGATTTATTCGAATCATAGGTGACTTTGGGAATGGCTTGGGATCGTACTATCGACTAGAATAAGCGGTAGCCTAAATTCTAGTTAGGATAGTTTACACGTAATTTTGGGGATATAACCATTGAGATTCCAATACTTGAAATGAGGTTGGAATAAATTGAGGTTTTAGACTATTAAGTCATGTGTGTGCCTATGGTTAAATAGTACTAAAGGTAATTATGTACTTTTGGATATGGATGAAATGTGTAGTGATGGATTCCTACACAAACTCTTGGGTGATAACCCTAATGTTGAATATATATGTATAGATATATACACATGGATTTGGGAGACTATTCATCATAGGAAAAATGATTGAATATCTTTCAAGTGTGGGATTGTATTCACATGTCGAGGTACATTTAATGGAAATTATGGTGACGGCTGTATATTGAGGATTATGTATACTTATAGCCGGGATTATATATCTTATACATATGAACGAGAATTAGTTTGTATATATATTGATATAGCGATGTGTGATAATGCGTACATATATCTATGTATGAATGTGAATATATGGATATATTTATGTTGTGGACATACATGGTATGGATACTTAAACCGTATATGATGGTTTATTATATTGGAGCATATGATGGGATCATATGGATGTATGTATATTGCGTATGTGAGCGATATACATACTTATATGGTTAAGCATACCCCGCTCATGCTATCATTGGGAAGTTTCCGCGCAGAGGGTGAGCATCCTGGCATATAGTGCAGGGTGTGGATATTCCCCAGGTCATAGTCGTCCCTTGTGTTATTTATACTATAGATATATATATTTTGGGGTGAGACGTGGTGGGTATGTTTCGTCTCATTGCCGGTTGGAACTATGACCGCTTCCCGGGACGTCGTGTGTGTGTGTTACCACGAGGTGGGTGTCGTTGATCCCCACTAGGTGGTCCCCAGTTGTTACGTGAGCCGGACTCTGGGAAGATGATAGCATTGATGCAGTTTTAGCGGCGCTATATATAGCCGGGTATTGTATTTGCATGGCCATTGTACATCATATATGGTGTGTACACTTGGTCATGGGTATGGATGATGGCATGTATATATATATGGTGAGAATAAAATACCTATATATATATTTATATATCCTAGATGAAAGGATATGGTATTTCTATGGGGTACATCTTGGATGATTATGGTGTACCAGATTATTTGGGGGTTGATGTATCGCATTTAAGAAATACTTCGGTTACATCATCCCAAGGATATTATTGGAGGTTTTTAGTTGTTTTCTTCTTGTAGTTCAAAAGTTTAGTAGTTATGGTAGTGTTAAATCGTATGTTAAGGATTATGGATCTCTAGGATCGACATTGCCCAGGAGTAGTGTAACGAGGTGGTTCCTTGTTTGGATTTTGCTTTGCGAGACACCTCACGCACGAAACGCAGTGCCATGTCGAGATTTGAGAGAAGTAATTCTATCTGTGGCATCTCGGATCTCTGGTCTAGACCTTGTCAGGAGTAGTGTAACGGGGCGGTTCCTTATTTGGATTTCACTTTGCGAGACTCCCCACGCACGAAACGTAGTACAATTTTGAGATTAGAGAGAAGTTTTGCCAATATTCCATGTGCATGATATTAAGAATATTAATTCTTATATTTTAGCCTATATATGTGTATATATATATATGTAGATATATATATATATATAGGGGTAACGTATTAAAAATTATAATTAATTAAATTATAAATCGGAATCCATTAAGCCTAGTATGGCATAATTGTAGTCATCCTAATCTAGTAGGATTAGAAAGGGTGGATCCTTAGATTATGACGGGAAAGCAGCTCTCGTGGGTATAGGCTAGGCCTATGATAAGTTAGGTTGTCCTAATAACAATGGGGCTAATTTAACTAAACTTGAGGACGCGAATAGGTGCGCGCCTTTAGATGAGAGGTGAGTTGGGGTTCCACGAGAGTGCGGTTCCACTTTAATTATGATACAAGTGCACCGATAATTATTATGCACGGTTAACACACTTGCTAAATATTTTTTCACAATCGGGGCTCTGACCCGTTTACTTTTCTCTCCTGCTTGTATATATATATATATTACCACAGGTATCCTACCGCATGGATGCCGGATGACCTTCTATCCAGAGTCTTGGGAGCCGTGACAGGTGCGGACTGTTGCGGGATGTTTCTGATGGCCGTTTCCCACCTCTTTAAAATTCTCGGTAGGATTCATGTTGTATATCGGGTTTGTACCCAGGGGATATTTATATACATGTTTATATTTATTCCATTTCAGTTAATGTATTGGCTGTGACCCGACAGCTTATTCGGGTCTACTTTGTGTAGTACATTCGGTTGTATTTATTTAGTTCATTTTATTTCTAGCATTTCATTTATCTTAATTCTTTCATGCATCTTTCTTTTCATTAGTAGTGTTAGTTGGTTGTCTGTTGCATTTTTTATTTAAATTTTTACATCTCGCTTATATGATTTCGGGTAGTTGGTCCTATATTATATAGTAACGACAGTTGATGTTGAGACGGGACCATCTGAAACTCCTGATTTTATATAGTATAGGGCTGGCCACCCGTTATTATTTTAGGCGGGTTGTGACATAACACTTTTTGAACCCGCAATTGCAATCAAGCTTGTACAGTAGACAATTATGCACATAAGACCCAATTTGCCGAGAATTAGCAATTAAAATACGTCTATTCGGGGCATAAAATGTACACTTTTGGGTGATTATCACACCATCCCCAAACAAAACATTGCTAGTCCTCGAGCAAAATATAGAGAGAAAGAAATATAAGAAATTAAAAGTGTATCACTTTCACGGACACTTGTGGTTGCACTTAGCATGTGCAACAACCGTTTAAACCTAGAGGTTGGCCTACACGACGAGTGTGTCTCGTGAGGGTTTGGAGGGAATATACCCATAAAATTCTTTATTTGCAAATGACAGTAAATCTCTTATTAGACATAGAATAATCGCACAATTCATCATGAGATAAATATTTTGAGGAATGCAGGCTAGAAGTGTAAAAAGCGTAGCAAAGTAAATACTCAAGGCAGATCCTTCCTAGAACTCAACGTGTGTTTGCGTATCAGCCAAAACGGGTCAAGTATCATAAGAGTAATTCCTAGATTTCCTTTCGGAATCAACCCTTCAACTTCAAAATCTCACGAATATCTCTCCTAATGAACTCATGAGATTTGGGTAATTGTATCGCTCTTGTATGTGAGGAGGTGAGTAAATGTAAGCAAGTTAAAGCGTCTCACACACACATAAGAAAAAATGAATAATTTGAAAGAAAAATGATCTCATTAAAGAATGCTAATCACTATAGTGAGAAAATTGAGTTATTCACCACGTTGACTTTTATTTGCCCGAACACCTAGGGGAGAATATGGATGTATATCGGTGAGGGGGAAATGAAATGGGAAGGATGGTATGAGGTCAAGTATGATGATGATGGATGGATAATGGATGAAAGATGGATGTGATAGAAGAGTGTTCTACACTTTAGGCACAAATGTCTTTATTACATAAAAACTAACTACAAACTTTCTTTTTCTTTTCTTTTCTCTCTTTTCTTTTTTTTTCTTTTCTCTTTTTTTCTTTTCTCTTATTTTTTCTTCTTTTTTCTATTTTTCTATTATTTTTTTTCACCTTTTTTATACTCTCAACATGGAAGATGTTTTACATTTGGAAAAAACTCTTATTCTAAAAAAATGATGGATGATATATAAATGGAGTGGGGAATGTGTGTGGATGGTGAGGGGAATAGATGTGAATGTGGAATATGAAAGAATATGGGAGCGTAATGGATGAAGTTAATGGTAAAAGGTATGTGTATGGATGAAAGTTTGGTGGTCGGGACAAACTTCAGGACACGTGTTTCTTATAACTCAAAAGTGATGTCATTTTCAGTGATCATGCCAAAAATTTAATGAAAAGTAATGAGATCATACAATGATTTAAATGCAAGCCTAAAATAAGTTGAATCAACTTGTGACTCGGAGATTGCGTAAACCTCTCTGAAAGATGAAAGGAAAAAATCTCACAAGGTAAAGTCTTCACTAGTGATCCTTAAGGTTCTCTTGAGAATTGTAGCACTCTTAAACTCTAAACCGCGGTGACGTGATACATGCACAAATTTTGTTGAGTCTAGAAATTCATGGTGCAAAATGTCTTGTATTACATAGCTATTTAGAAAAAAATAAATCCTCTAGCTTGATTCCTAGACTAAAAAAATGGTTGATAGAAAATTCACATCAATGAATGAGATGAAAGAAACTGCACTAAATTTTAAAAATCAGGTTTAAAAATTAAAAAAAATAAAAAAAGGTACGATTTTGATAAAATTCCCCACCCCCAAACAAAAAGGAACATCGTCCTCGTTGTTAAGTAAAATGATTTTTAAAATTGAGAGTATAAGGTAGGAAAGAGATTACCAGAATCAACCGCTAATGAAGTGGACAGATAAAGCCAAGATAAACCTGAATAAATGATAAGATGACAAAATTGTACAATTCTATAAACATGGCAAAACATTGGGTGATGTGAAACATCACCCTCAAACTGGATGAGATTCATACAAGAATAGTGGGTTGGCTCCTGGTAGTGCTAAGTTTAATATATTCAGCCATACCGAAAGGAACTCGCCCTAAGGATAAGATCTATGAAAGTGCAGGGCGGTAGAAAATTTGGGTGATGAGAATCACCCCCAAACAAGACTGAAGCGTCAGTCTTGTTGGATAAAGGCTAAAGGGGTTAATGCACTTGTATGCCAAAGTGCATGGCACGATGCAAAGCATCGGTGGACCATGGGAGGGTGGGTATTAGGGTAAGGGTGAAGAGGCGTCAGTCTCGGGCCTTATTGAGCCGAAAGGTGAGAGCAACAAGGTCCCTATAAGAATGATGCTCAAGTTGGCGAGGGAGGCGGAATGGTTTGGTAAGTGGGATGTGGAGGGGATCATAGAAAGCACACAACCGTTCTATAAATGGACGCTGATAATGGTCACGCTGTGACACGCCAAGGAGTTGTCGATGTGAAAATGGAGAATACTTATATGAAGTTTGTGGAACGAGGTCAAGTGTGTCGTACACGGGAGAAGCATCTCTGTGTGAGACAAAAGGCTAATAATCATTGGGTGCATAGTGAGGAAACTGATGAGGATAGAGTGCACTTGATTGCTATGATGATTGTTGGAACGTGTGAGGATCCTCAACATATGACTGAGATTCGTATTATGTGAAAGGGTGATCAGGCCTCCATGAATAGCTAGGGTACTCACACAACTCGGGATTATATATATCATGACAATAGGCCGAGGTGGTTTCCAAAATAATGTCATATGGATACACATGTTCCATGGTGGGTTCGAATCGATATCAAAATTATGGACACTCATGGGACAAGTGATCGACATGGAAGCAATAGGTGCATGGCGAAGCATGTGAGGCGTTGATACTCGTTATCGGAGGCGATGAAATGTGAGGTGCGTGCATGAACGGTGCATGAGTATCAATGATGTGGGGTTAAGAGTTGAAGCCACTAAGTAAGGTATGGAGGTTGGACTCGGGCTCAACTTCAAACATACTGTTAGAAAATGGGAAATGGCGAAACTACTCCCTTAAGGGAAGTTCGTCGGCAATGATGGGAGAAATATTTTTTTTTAAAACAGAAAGAAAATATTTTTCGATTTTTATGAAAATGAAAGAAAGAAATTATTTTTGGTTTTTCTAAAAATAAAGGAAAAAATGTTTTTGGATTTTTTTGAAAAATAAAGAAAGAAAATAATTTTGGATTTTTTTTTGGGAAGAAAAGAGCGGGAAAAGTAGATGGACTCTTTGAATTGGACGAATTAACTAAAATAGACTACTGAAAGAATGGAATTGGATACACACAAGTCAAAGAGAATTCCTAACTAGCATAAAGCCAATTTTTATCTTTAAAATTAGTGAAAGGGTTGTCAATTTTTAATTAAGTCCACGGGCGATAAAATCACGAAAATTATCTTTGTGATCCTCTTTGCAAAAAAATTCTCCTATTGGGATACCTAGCTCATTTATTTTAAAATTAATGATAGCTAGGGTAGCACACAAATGGTAAGCGAGTGAGTCGAGTGATGAAATCATTTCTCGTGAGTGACGGGGTATAGGTCTTAATTGATTAATTCATCACACACATTAGAAAATAAATGTGATATTTAAAATAAAATAAGAGCACGTAGTCACGCAATAAAATTGACTCATTGACAGGAGAAGCACGAGGGTTTTGAAAATGTACCTCCCACGGTTTTTACACTGTGGGGCGATGAACAATTTGAGTCGACCGGGGGGAGATTACGCCTATTTTAGTCAGCCCCAGGAGTCCTACCGACCCAAGGTAGAGAGGCTTATTTTCCTTTCCTTGGATGCCCTCTCTCTACCTTGTCCAATTTCCTTATCACGCTTTTCTTCGCAAGTAATTATTACTAATTAAAATGAAAAATAAACAGTGTCTCCAAGCACCGCAATACAAGCCAAGTAATAAAATAAACCTAATACAAGCCTTCTAAAAAAATTAAAAAAGGGTACGAAAATGAAAAATACAAATGAATCACAAAATGGATTCTCTCAAGTGCTTCGAGCTCCAAAGAATGGCAACGACGCCATTTGTTAGACAAGCTTTTAGTATCATCGTCGTTGTCGCAAGCCTATCTAATTAAAAATCTCAATTACTTACAAAAATATATAACAAACTAGAATATAGTGAAAAGTGAGTTATCAATCCAAATCTAAGGGTGAAACATGCAAGAGAGGAAAAATGTAATTCATTTTTTTATTATTTTCCTTTTCGATTTTTCAAAATTTTCTAATTGTTTTTAGCTTTGTTAATATTAAAACAATTTGGAGATGAAGGTGAATTTAACTAAAATAAGAAGAAGTAAATAAAACTAGAATAAAAATGTGAAAAATATAAAATATTGTGTGTGATGAAAGTGAGTGAAATGTAACTAAATGAGAAGAAAATATTCAAGGGATGGAAAATCCACCCTCAATTCACACAAATTAATCTAGCTTGCACTATTTTAATTTCATCAATTTCCAAAATATTCAATTAATTCAAAAGCTAATTCTCATTACACTAATGAATTAATTGAATATTCTTTTAGAAAAGTAAGTTTAATTCCCACACACAGTATTCTAATTTTAATTAAAATTAATTAAATAAATCACCCGCTAGAATCAATTCATCCAACTAATTTTAATTAGACAATAATAAGAACAAGAGTAGATGAAATTATACTAGCATTTTAAATGAAGTCATAAGCCTATCTCTAGTTTGAATCAAATGATCAAATGATAATACAATTTTCAATCCTTTCTTAAGGATTATTTTCCATTTCTCAATGTGAAAATAAATTAGGAATTAAATTTACTAATCAAAGAAAACTAACAAAATGAAAATTGACAATTAAATCATGTTGAATTCATGAGGGTTTTAATTCCTACCTTGAATGGGAGATTAACCCTCCATAATCATAATCCAATAAAAATAATAATTAATTAAGAGCATAAAATGAAAATTAGAGAGGAGTAATCAAACCAAAATTGCCTTCAATTTCATTAATTCTTCAATTTTTCCATCCTCTCTCATTATTTACAAACACTCAATTTATTGAAATTTTCTCTAATATAAAAAACAACAAATAATAAAAATCTAAGCTAAAAAAAAGAAAAAGTTTCTCTTTCTAACTCTAGAATTTTTTTTCCTACCTTATCATGTCTAAAAAACGGGTCTTCTTCTTCCTCTTATAGTGCACATGGAGCTAAGGGGTAATTCGGGTAAGGATTAAATTGACATGAGGGGTGTGAGGAGGTTGGAGGGTAGTTTTGGAATTGGGCACACGTGTTTTAAATAGTGGTGTGAGTTGGGGAGAGGAAACAATTCAGATTGTTTTTAATGGGTTTAAGGGGGTATTTTTGGGAAAAGGTTTAAAAGGGGCATTTTGAGAAAAGAGATTAAAGTTGGTTTATTAAACATGTGGGGGATAACGGTTGTTTATTTGGTTTTGGATTTGATGGTTTGAGCAAGCGGCTGAGAAATGGGTTTGGGTAAGGGATCGCAACAGGTAGCTTGGGTGTATTGAGCAGGGTATGGCTTCGCCGAAAATATGGAGGTCCGGGGTTGTGCTCGTCGGGTCGCGATCTCAGGTATGGGTTCGAGGTTGGAAGAAGATTTTGTAGAGGGTTCTGGAGGTTTGGTGATCACGTGTTGATGGTGTAAGAGAAGACCAGTGGGGGGAATCGAGTTGGGGGTGGGAGATTTGTGGGTGCCTGGGTCGGAGGCGGTTTGGTTGGGGGATAAAACCTGGGTTGGGTAGGCTTTGGTTTTGCTAGGCTGAAATGGGTTGTAACTCGGGTAGAGGGAGATGGTATATGGGTCTCGAAATGGTGGATGACAATGAAGATGGGTTTGAGGTGTGTTTGTTAATGGAAGTAGGAGAGAGAGAGAGTGTTGGAGGTTGAAGAAGGTGGGTGAGGGTGTGATTGGGCGTGGGTGAGTGTAGGTTAGTTAGGTGTGTGTGTGGGGGGGGGGGGTATGTTTTATGGTGTGTTGGTGTGTATGATTAGGTGGGAGTGAGTGTGTTGTTTTGGTGTAGGTGAGTGTAGGGAAGTTAGGGTGGGTGTGAGTTTGTACCCTAAAAAAAATAACTATCTAACTAAAAAAAACTAATAAAACTAAAAATTAAATCCTAACTCAAAAGAAAATAAAAACAATAAATAAAAAACTAAAATCAAACTAAAAGAAAATAAAATAATGAAACCTATAAAGACTAAATTTTTTTTTCCTAACCTGTAAACTAAAAGACTCAAAATAAAATAAAAATAAAAAATAAAAATCTAATAGAACTAAAAACTAAAGTCCTAAAAAAACACAATCTAACAAAACTAGAAAAATAAATTCTTAAAAACTTATCCTAATAAAATAAAATAAAATAAAGATTAAAATTTAAAAACTAATCAAAATAAAAATAAAAAAAATAGAAAATAAATCGTAGAAAATTCTAAATAAATAAAAAAAGAAACCTAAAAATCTAAAATAAAAATCTAAAAAGCACAAACTAAACACACATGGGGCTCGGGTGAAGGTTTGGGCTAGGTCAGGCTTGGGTAAGGTACGGGAGTGGGGAATATGTTTAGCTCCTTTTTATACAAAAAACCTCGAAATAACACTTTTTGAACCAGCAACTGCAATCAAGCTTGCACAGTAGACTATTATGCACATAAGACCCAATTTGCCAAGAATTAGCAATTAAAATGCGTCTATTCGGGGTACAAAATGTACAGTTTTGGGTTCTTATCAGAGTTCATCTCAAAGTGCGCCACCTGTCAGCAAGTAAAGGTGGACCACCAGAAGTCAGTCGGGCTTCTTCAGCCACTGGAGATTCCTATGTGGAAATGGGAGAGCATTTCCATGGATCTCATCATAGGGTTACCTACT
Organism: Sambucus nigra; assembly: GCA_949130495.1. Lineage (NCBI taxonomy): Eukaryota > Viridiplantae > Streptophyta > Magnoliopsida > Dipsacales > Adoxaceae > Sambucus > Sambucus nigra. Next base: position 58,984,632 of record OX422218.1, on the reverse strand, counting down.
TCTCATAGGGGTCACAATTCCATATGGGTGATTGTGGATCGATTGACTAAGGTAGCTCACTTTCTGCTAGTCCAAACGGATTATACTACGGCATAGTATGCTCAGATTTTTATTGCCGAGATAGTGAGATTACATGGGGTGCCCCTAAATATTGTGTCCGACAGAGACAAAATTTTTGTGTCTCGTATTTAGGAGAGCTTCCAGGAGGCCATGGGCACAGAGTTACGGTCGAGTACGGCCTATCACCCATAAACGGATGGGCAGACTGAGTGGACTAATTAGATGCTGGAGGATATGTTATGTATATGTGTTCTTGATTTTTGGGGAGGTTGGGAGCAATATCTTCCATGTAATACCCCGTACTTTTATAGATATTTAAATTACATAAGTGGGCGTAATTTGATAAATAGATGAATTTTTGTGAATGGTAATTTTGGGATTAATGAGTGTTAGATTATTACCGATGTGTGTTACATTCACTTTTAGGACTAAGTAAATGAGTCTGAATATTTTTATGTCATGTCGCAGTGGGGTAAAGCGACGGGTAATATTTCACTTTGGAGAAAAACGCATGTTGAGAAGTTTTTGGTCCGAATAGTGAATTTTAGTTAAGTAACTCGGACGGAGATTTCGAGTGTACGGTTGGTTTTGGAATGGCTAAGATAGTTAGAATAGATTACCCGGGGGTAATGTTTGGTTTCGAGAATTTTTAGATTAGTAGGGACTCACAATTGAGTAAACGAGTGATTTTTGGGTTTAACTAGGGATAATCCTGATTTCTTTCTTATAAGCCTCGTGAGAGAGGGAGAAAAGAAAGAAAAGAAGAAGGAAAGAAGGGAAGGAAGAAAAGAGGAGGAAAAGGGATCTATGGCCAACCTCCGACGGCTCACGGCACGGGGACATCGAATTTTATTCCACGAGGCAAGTGTTTATCTTCCTTTAACTATTTGAGTGTGTTTTTCTCATATTATAGTTGGTATGAACCATGTAATTTTGAGTTCAATTCTTGAAATAAAATTGGACTTTGTTGACTAATATCATATAATTTGATGTGTTATTAACTCCATATAATTTGTGAGTAAGAATCCATGTTAATGGTGTAATTGTTGGTGAGAAAATGGAAGATTGGTAAAAATGGATTTAGGGTTTGAAATCTTGATTTAATTGTTTAATACCTTGACTTAATTGGTGTGTTGGTTATATCATAGTTAGTAGATGATATTTATGTTGGTTGATGATGTAGAAACCTTAAGGGATTGGTTGGTTGAATGTTGGATTAAAGAGAAAATTGGAGAAGAAGGTGAATAGTAACTCAACGTCCTTTCCGAATCAATTCGGCTAGGAAGAGAATCGATTCGACTCTTTGTCAAAAAATAAAATTTCTAGATCTTTTTGACGTATTTGTCTGATTTTTTTTTTAAATTAGTAACTATTTTTCTACGAAAGGGTGTCCGAGATGGAAATCGTTAGTCAGAAATCAAACCTGATATTGGGAGAATTAAGGCTAGAATTGTTTGGAGATAAATATTTGGGATTCCTAAAAATAGTAGGAGGACATCTAAATTATCATTTTGAGGGAGGTGTTTACCTTGGGTTAGTTGAAAGTAAAATCCAAAACTTACTAAATTTAGGGTGTTTGGGACGAGTAACACCCGGGGTAGTATTTCGGCAGGCGATTTTATATATATAATTATCTGTGTAGAAAATGTATTTATATGCCGATTATAAGTTTGAGTGAATCCTAAGAGGCGACTAGGATGGAATTTAGGATATAGGCTAATGATGATTGAGCGGCTATCCGGTACGTCTATTGATGACTATTATTATAGGTGATGCGATACCTATGGAATTAAGATAAGTAGTTTGTATACTTATGTAATTATTACGAATTGGTATATTTGGGATTATATATAAATCCTTAAAAGTGATTAAGGTGCTAGTTATATTTTAAGTAAGATAATATTTATAGGATTAGTATTTTAAGTGTGTAAATACTTATATACTATTACGACTGGGAACATTCGGGCTTTTGACTATCGCTATAAGAGTTTGGCAATTATAGCCATAATATATTGAGAAGTGTTATATATTATACATACGATGTTGTTGGTATATTTGTATTTAGAGGCTAGTTCCACAGGCATAGGGATGGATAGCCAGGTTATATATTATCTATAGTGCTATCCAAGGAGGTTGCGCGATGTGGGTGAATCCCCTGGCTTGCGGATCAGTGAGAGTATATCCCCAAGTCATATCATTCATGCCTGCCTCCATCGTCTAGTATTTTTACCATGAATGAGTATGGCTTGGTATCGTGCTTACGTGGGCAAACCCGACAGAGGATAGGCACTTTGAGACTGCATCCTCGAGTTATAACTCGGTGGGATGGTTATTATACTTATGATATTATTATAGGTATAATTATACTTGTTGCGAATAACATGTGATTTGTATATGAAAATGAGATATCATATAAAGTAGACTTGTGTAAAGTGAAAAGAATGAATAAGGTGTTATTCTCCTTCCGGTAGATTTATATCCGTATTTATATGAATATGAATCATAGGTTCTAGTGAGAACTATATATATACAGGATTTTATAATATGTGTTATGTACTGAGGACCTAATGGATCTCGACGATCAACATTGTCATGTAGTAGTGTATCGGGGGGTTCCTTGTTTGGATTTCTCTTCGCGAGACACCCCACGCATGAAATGTCGCGCAATATTGGGAATGGGGAGAAGTTTAGTCCTTAGTACTCGGGTTTATGAGGATTTTTAGAAGATGGGTAAAATAGATTAGTTAGGAAAGGTAGCTTAACTAGGTTATTTAAAAGGTATGCGATATGTGTGCACTATTAAAAGAGGGGTGAGGTGTATCTCATGAGAGTGCGATACCAGTTTAAATATGAGAGATTTCATATTTTAAAATATGGCATTTATGCACTTGCTAAATATTTTCAATCTCGGGCTCTGACCCGTTTCTCTATTTTTCCCCTCTTTCTCTCTCTCTCTCTCTCTCTCTCTCTCTCTCTCTCTCTATATATATATATATATATATATATATATATATATATATATATATATATATATATATATATATATATATATATAGGTGTCTAGACACAGGAACGCCTGGATGATGATTTCTTCGAGTCATACGTTTGCTGCAGCAACTGTGGATGCAAGCAGGTTTACTGTAGATGCTTTTATCCTTGTAATATAGATAGGAGGTACTATAGAAACACTTGGGACGATAAGCCAACTGTATTCATTTATTCTTTTACCGCATTTTAGTTTGCGAATTCGATTTGGTTGTATATTGTTGTATCGAGAGTTCGGTTATTTAATTTCATTTCAGTTGTTGTATTTAAACTGTTATGATTGTTTTACTTGGTTGGTTTCGTTAAAAAAAGATTAGTTAAATAAAAATTTGACACCAACCTAATAAGTTATTAGTAATTAATTTGGTTTTCGACAGTTATGCTGAGAATGAACCATATGAGATTCCTATTTTAATCTAGTAAAGGATGATCACCCGATATTTTACTAGGCGAGGTGTCACAGATGGTATCAGAGCATCAGGTTCTAGTGTCCTTAGGAATTTATGTGGACATTATATGCTTTCAGCGTTTCTTTCTATTTGAAATAGAGCCTTACGATTAGGATTGTTTATTTCTATTGTGAGATTTCGTTCTCCTGCTATTAGGTAAGATTATAGTAAATCTTTTGTGCACTCATTCGAGATTCGTGTGTTAATCGATGAAGGGCGACCAGGGAAGGCCGTGATGAGGGCAGTAGGAGGTGGGACTTGGTAGGAGCTGTGAGTTGAAGTTGGGGACGAGAACCAGAGTTGAGGTCACTCCCTTTGTGTCATCTTCATGAATTGCTGCAATGACTACTAGAGTGTAGTAGTTATAATTATCCTAGTAGCGCTATATCTGCACTATTGTCAAGGTCATTGACCCTGACAAATCCAACTTGTCAAGGTCAATGACCGTGACATTTCGAGGCGAGACAACTTTTTTTGTCACGGTCGTGTCACGGTCATTGACCTTGACACAAAACTCGCGTTTTGTATCACGGTCGTGTCGTGGTTAATGACTGTGACACGTTTGTCACGGTTATAAACCGTGACAAAGCCGTGACCCTTTTTAAAAAAATTGTCACGGTCAATGACAGTGACAATTCTCGGCAGAATTTTAAAAAAATCTGATGGGCAGTATGGCCACTGCCACTGCCCAGCAGTATATTTGTACCTGTTATAGCAACGTTGTACCTGTTCGAAACATCATATATCCAAACAAACAAAAGATAATGCAAATATATATTCAAAATAGAAACTATTTAAGAAGAAACAACATCACCATCAATTATCTCAAATCTACAAACTATTTGCATGGAAAAGAGATTTTGTACCGCGACGCTCGGGGACACCTCCTTATCCTTCCCTTCTCGTCCGAATAGCCACATAAGTATAGAGCATATGTGGCCTACCCTTAGGGCCACTCCCTGTCCCCTGAATTGAAATAAAGTAAAATTAGTATCCGCCCCTCAAATATAGATAAATATAAATCGTAATTAAAATCGAAATCGAAATTGACATATAAATATAAATACATTACCTGTAGTGTCACTCAAACAGCTAACTTGAGCTCATATGGCACCTCCTTCCAACTAATGTACCCCGGGCAATCATGTCAAATATAATTCTCTTCATATCTAAACACTAAGAAATACCATAATCCTATGGAGTTATGCGTTGCAAATTCCTTCCAACCGTTGTGTAGCCAAAAATCAGCAGTTGAAGTTGTCAATTTCACCTTTCAATGGTCTCCCATGTTTTGCTAGAAGTTCCAAGTGGTGGGGTATGGAAAGTGGAATTGACAACTTCAACTGGTGATGTTTGGCTACATAATGGTTGGGAGGAATTTGCAGAGCATCGCTCCATAGGATTATGGCATTTCTTAGTGCTCGGATAGACGAAGAGATTCAGTCTCCTCTCCACAAATAGGACACCCCAAATAACTATGTACTAATCACCTATTAAAGGTAAGAAGCGTATATTCATGGATTAGTATAAACAAAACTTAGATGTAGTTGGAATATTTATGTATTAATCTCCTCTCCACACACGCACACTACACAAGAGTGAAAATGATAAAGTGCAGATCAATTAAAAGCATTAAAAATGGATGTTTCGGTACAAATTGAAATATTTATTACAAATTGAAAAATTGTTTCAAATTCGGGTTATCATCAAAAATGGATTGATATTCGGTAGGAGCAGCCAAGTCATCCACACTACTATTTAGACGCCTTGGCTCGTGTTGGACAATTGACCACGACTCGTTGTTGATATACTCCGAGTAAAATACTTGCTTAACCTTTTGAAATGCACAAACAAACGCCTCATCGCTCACGTGGTCGTTGCTCTTCAACTTGGACAAGTCAACCATGATCAAATTGGTGACAGGATCAACTTTACAAGCATTTTTATCCTCAACTCTTACCCATTCACAGTAAAATACAACCTCTTTGAAGCTTATATAATCCAATTCAAATATATTTTGGATTACACCATAGTAAGTCATTTCAGCTTCAACGAGGTTTTTATCTTTTGCGCTTGCTCGAAAGAAAGTAAGAGCCTTATATGAAATTCCCGAGTTCTGTACATTTTTAATTTCCTCGTACACTTTAGCGCCGAAAATGTAACCGTTCAATCGATACTTTTTGTACTCTTGTGCCACGAACAAGGGTCCAGTGGCTAGACGAGCAAGCCTTGATGTCGCATCACCCATCTTTAAGAACTGAGAATATAGATAAATTAATTATATTAGTGGTAAAATTTGAGTGTAATGTAACGTTATATAACGACTGTTTTCATTATAATTACCTCTTGTGTCAACCATAGCCTAAATTCGCTATCTGATTGTACCATTGTTTTTCGTCTTTTATTGTTCTCACAGGCTTCATATTTACTGTATATTACAAAATTAATCATGTATAAAATAATCTAAAATAATGTTAAACATTATAATATTCGAAACTTACTTTTTCCATTCTTCGACATCTTCATGTGTGTCAAATAGATAACTAGCTACTTGTTCATGTTGCAAACTCGTTAATTTCACTCGTTTTCCCATCACATTACCACCATCATCGAGGAATTCATCAGTGTCATCAACGCTGGTCGAGTCAGGCATATATTCCCGAGTATATATTGATGACTCCACGGTGATGTATTCCTCTGCAATTGATCCTGCAATATATCGCGTATTCTTGACGTAATCTTTAAAAACTTTCATCAATCTTTCAAACGGATACATCCACCGATATCTAACTGGACCACAAAGAAGTGCCTCGTCGCATAGGTGTACCAACAAGTGAACACTTATGTCAAAGAATGCTGGGGGAAAGTACTTCTCCAATACACAAATCGCTTCGTTCACAGCCAATTTTGCGGCCACTATGTGTTCTCGATTCACTACCTTCTCACACAAGAGGGATAAGGTAATACTAATTTGCATAATAGCCCTACGCAAATCCTTGTGCTTGGAGAAACAGTGCTTAAACAATAGAGGATCCAATTGCATGATCACATGCCAATCGTGGGACTTACACTTATGTAAATCATGAGTAGCATAATTCACAATCCTTTGCAAGTTGGACGAAAAAGTAGATGGGCCCTTCAAATTATATATTGTGTATAGAAGCACCTTCCTTTCCCCACTCATCAAAGTAAACGCACCAGGGGGAATTATTGTCATTCCCCTACTATCTTCTTTCAACCATAGTTGTGGCTTAAGTTTTAACGTTTTAAGGTCTTTTCGTGCATTTTCTCCATCCTTCGAATGACTCCCCCCAAGGCAAGTACCCACAATATGTTCAACGAAGTTCTTCTCTGCATGCATCACATCCAATACATGGCGCACCGGGTTTTTCTTCCAATAAGGCAAGTCAAATAAAATTGACCTCCGAGACCATGCCTTTCTTATCTCAGTTTCATTCCCAGTTGGGGTCTTCTTATGCTTGACATTCTTAAATTTGGGATTCTTACCTGGCATATTTGGGCCACATTCAGAAGATTTACTTTCAATTTCTGAACTCGAAAGTTATCTCGGCCGTAGCCTATGTTCAACTCCGCCCAATAAAAAATTAGAACCTTTCTCAAATCTGAAACTATGATCTGGGGGTAAAAACCTCCTGTGGCAATGGTATACATTTTTTAAGCTAGAGGATAGACGAAGAGATTCAGTCTCCTCTCCATAAATAGGATACCCCAAATAACCATGTACTACACATCCGGATAATGTCCCATAAGCTGGAAAATCATGAATTTCCCACATCAACATAGCTTTCAGGGTAAACTCTTCTTTTCTAAAAGAGTCAAATGATTGCACACCCTCTTCCCACAACTCATTTAATTATTCTACCAAAGGATCCAGGTAGATATCAATGTCATCACTTGGTGCCTTTGGCCCAGGTATCAATAAAGCCATCATCGAAAATTCAGGTCTCATACACTGTGAAGGAGGGAGGTTGAGTGGGGCTAGGATCACTGGCCATACACTATGATTGGTGCTTAGATTTACAAATGGATTGAAACCATCTGTTGATATAGCCAAACGAATGTTGCGTTGTTCTCGAGCAAAATCGGGATACTCAAAATTCATCTTCCGCCAGGCAGTAGAATCAATAAGATGACGTATGATATTACCCTCTACTTCTTCCCTAGCATGCCAAGTCATTGCCTCTGCAATCCATGGTACTGTGAAAAATCTCTTTAATCTAGGCCCAACTGGAAAATATTTCAATACTTTTTGAGGCACTTTTGAGCTTGTGCATTCCTTACTAGTAGATTGGACATATCTAGGTTCATTGCATACCGAACAACGATCGAGATTTTCATACTCCTTTCGGTATAGTATGCAGTCATACACACAAGCATGAATCGATTTATACTTCATTCCCAAACCTTTCAAACTGTTCTTCATAACAGGATAGATATTTGGAAGTGTATTCACCTTGGGTAATAGGCCCTTCACCCATTTCAAAATTCCCGTCACGCTATTGCCAGATAAACCGTACTGCGTCTTCAAACTGTTCAGACCAACCATGGCATGTAAAGTTGTTTGATCTTTCTCACAGCCAGAGTATAACGGTTGGGTCGCCTTAAATTTTAAACTTTGGTAGTCATCGTCAAGTTTTATCGTGTTATCTTCACGAGCACTTGAATCTTCTACATCATCAATAACCTCATTCTCCTCAGCTTCATAAACTCCATACGCATCATCAACTAAATCCTCTAACATATTATGATCTACGTCGTCCCCTTCTACATCTATTCTACTTGTTGAAGGTTGTTGTGAAGGTTGGTGAGGGACAAAAGGAACTTTCAATTCACCGTGAAAACTCCAAAATCGATAACTATCTTGCATACCCGATCTTAACAAATGTAGTTCAACTGTTTTCCACTCAAACACCTTACCATTCTTACACCTAGCACACGGACACGGAAACTCTTCATCATTACGACATCTCTTTGCATATTTCACAAATTCGTTAGCACCTCTGCGAAACACATCCCCCATTCTATTAGTCTCACCCATCCACTCTTTGTATTTCGGATATCCCATCACAGCTACCACAACTAAACACCTATTAAAGGTAAACAACACTTAGATTTTTTATTTAATTATCCCAACATTTAATTATCCTATTAAAGGGTAAGTGGTCCTATCCCATTCAAGACTGCATTTTTCTGTAATATACTTAACAGCTCATGCAAATTGTTACGATTTGAAAAAAATTCGACAGCATATCCCCTTAGTTCTCCAAGTACACGACGTAGATTGGCAGGTGTGAGTGTTATTTCAATTGGTCAATTGAAATAACAGTCACACTTGTCAATCTAGTATGTACCCAGAGAACATTAAGATACGACTGCAGAACTTCCTCCAAAAGTAACAACTTTAAGCCAATAATATTATACATAAATTATACAGTCTCAAACTGTCCAAACGGGACAATTCGAGAGATCTCATTACAGGGGTAATGACTCTCGAACGGGTCTAAGGGCTATTGAATGCGTACGCATAAGAACTAGAAGGCTAGTATCTATGCGCACTATATTTAATTTCAAGTATGTTTCATATAATGGGTTAATTCAAATACAAAAATAAATTCATGGGTTAATTCAAATACAAAAATAAATTCATGGGTTAATTCAAATACAAAAATACAAATTCATGGGTTAATTCAAATATATATATCCACACACACACACAGTAGTGACTGTCTATTTAAAATAATCTCAATGTTAATTTCATGTATTTAATTTCTACTATTGTTTTGTGCTTTTTATAAATCATATTCAATGTTAGATATGTGTTTTGTTAAGATATCTAAGTTGTTCTATAGAATTATTTTTTGTATCTTGAAGTTTAAGTTCTAAAATAATCAACCTAAAGTTGTGGTTCATAAAGTATTATCAGAAATATAAACTAAGAGTGATAAAATAACTTTGAGGCATATAAATTAATTGTGACAAAGTAAGATTATGCACCAGAACCTAAAATTTAAAAAAAGTGTTTTTATTTAAACCCCACTTTTCTTTCTATAACTCCTATTTTATTAAACTTTAAATATAATTAAGGGTGTATAGAAAGAAAAGTTAAATAGGAATAAAAACAACATTTTTTAAAATATGAAGGGCTCACCAATTTGATCAAATTTTTCAACAACATAAACTAATTGATCTTTATTATTTTGAATGAAAATTACTTATTTATTTTCAATGAAAATAAATTGTTATCCAATAGTTTTGGATATTATTTACGTTTACATTTTTGGATATTATTTTTGGATATTATTTACATTTACATTTTTGGATATTATTTTTGGAAATTTATAGAAAATTATTTATTTACATTTTTAACCCCCTACCCCCTACCCCCCACCCTACCCCACCCCTACCACCACCCTGCCCCACCCCCCACACACGCACACACACACGCACATATACACATACATACACACATATATATACACACAAACATATATATAAATGGAAGAGAGAGAGAGAGAGAGAGAAAGAGCAGCGTCGAGAGAGAGAGAGAGGGAGGGAACGGCGCGGGAGGAAAAAAAGAAGGGGTAAAGGGTTTTTGCTGCAAACATTGTCACGGTCGTGTCAAGGTCATTGACCGTGACAAGTCCGTGATAAGTAAATTTGTCATGGACTTATCACGGTTAATGACCGTGACAAGTTCTTGTCAAAGTCAATGACCATGACACAAAACGCGTGTTTTTTGTCACGGTCAATGACCTTGACAAGGGTGGCCGGCTGAAAGGTGACAATATAGCCATTTTGGTGTAGTGGGTAGATTTATATCCGTATTTATATGAATATGAATCATAGGTTCTAGTGAGAACTATATATATACAGGATTTTATAATATGTGTTATGTACTGAGGACCTAATGGATCTCGACGATCAACATTGTCATGTAGTAGTGTGTCGGGGGGGTTCCTTGTTTGGATTTCTCTTCGTGAGACACCCCATGCATGAAATGTCGCGCAATATTGGGAATGGGGAGAAGTTTAGTCCTTAGGACTCGGGTTTCTGAGGATTTTTAGAAGAAGGGTAAAATAGATTAGTTAGGCAAGGTAGCTTAACTAGGTTGTTTAAATGGTATGCGATATGTGTGCACTATTAAAAGAGGGGTGAGGTGTATCTCATGAGAGTGCGATACCAGTTTAAATATGAGAGATTTCATATTTTAAAATATGGCATTTATGCACTTGCTAAATATTTTCAATCTCGGGCTCTGACCCGTTTCTCTATTTTCCCCCTCTTTTTCTATATATATATATATATATATATAGGTGTCCAGACACAGGAACGCCTGGATGATGATTTCTTCGAGTCATACGTTTGCTGCAGCAACTGTGGATGCAAGCAGGTTTACTATAGACGCTTATATCCGTGTAATATAGATTGGAGGTACTATAGAAACACTTGGGACGATAAGCCAACTGTATTCATTTATTCTTTTACCGCATTTTAGTTTGCGGATTCGATTTGGTTGTATATTATTGTATCGAGAGATCGGTTATTTAATTTCATTTCAGTTGTTGTATTTAAACTGTTATGATTGTTTTACTTGGTTGGTTTCGTTAAAAAAATATTAGTTAAATAAAAATTTGACGCCAACCTAATAAGTTATTAGTAATTAATTTGGTTTTCGACAGTGATGCTGAGAATGAACCATATGAGATTCCTATTTTAATCTGGTAAAGGATGATCACCAGATATTTTACTAGGCGAGGTGTCACAGATGGTATCAGAGCATCAGGTTCTAGTGTCCTTAGGAATTTATGTGGACATACTATGCTTTCAGCGTTTCTTTCTATTTGAAATAGAGCCTTACGATTAGGATTGTTTATTTCTATTGTGAGATTTAGTTCTCCTGCTATTATGTAAGATTATAGTAATTCTTTTGCGCACTCATTCGAGATTCGTGTGTTGATCGATGAAGGTCGACCAGGGAATGCCGTGATGAGGGCAGTAGGAGGTGGGACTTGGTAGGAGCTGTGAGTTGAAGTTGGGGACGAGGACCAGAGTTGAGGTCACTCCCTTTGTGGCATCTTCATGAATTGCTACAATGACTACTAGAGTGTAGTAGTTATAATTATCCTAGTAGCGCTATAGTATAGAGTGGTGATAAACTTGAATTACCCAGTTAAGTAAATTGGGAAAAAGTTTGAAAGGGTCTTTAATAAGAACTATACGTTGAAGTTAAGTCATACGGAGGCAATGTAGATTTATTCATTGGAAGTATAGGGCTCAGAAACTTTGGCTTAGAGCGGGGTATAGGAATGCCCAGATGTGAAAATTTTAGGAATTTTTTTTCACTCGTGGAGCAATATCGAAATGGTGGGAACGGTAGTCACCATATTTGGGGGAGCAATATGTTTTTCTCATCAAGGAATCTTATAGATGATTTTAACCGCAAGTTCTTTCAATTTTTCAGGAATGAAGAGAATGCATCTTCTGGATTATTCACATGAGGATCGGTTAGAGGCCGACAGTGACTAAAGAGTTATATGGTTAAGGGAACTTTGTATCAACGTAAGGTAGGTACAATGAAGAAAGAATCCTTCAGTGAAATGATAGGCTCACTAGAAAGTGTTGCTAAAACTTATGGAGAATTTGTGTTTGTGAAACCCTACAGGTGGACATCTGCACGGGGATTCATTGAAACAGGGCAGCTGAGGCTGACGGTGTGTTTCCTTTAGTAGGAGGAGCTGAGGGAACTACGAAGGTGATTGTCAGGATCGAGGCTACAGAGTCCAAGATACTGATAACCTTAACATGGTCACGGAGGCCAGAGATGAGGAATGTGGTGGTGTAGAGCGTAGAATCACATGGTTAGTCCTTGACCAATAGAAGTTAAAGGACAAGAATAGGGTGCCAAGATGGGGCATTGATTAAAGTAGTTTTGGTTCGGTTAAGGCAAGTGTACTATGTCCGAGAACCAATTGGAACAGTCAGGGAGATTGGCGAAGTTATTGTTATGAGTTTCACCTCGGATGAAGGAGGTATATTTTGTGTGGCTAGATAGAGTCATGGTATTTTGTTAACCCTGGATTCGTGTGTGTAATTAGAGATTTGTGGCGGTATCGGTAATATTATAGAGGGTATATCTATATGTTTTTCACGGAGTGGGATTCTATTTTCTTCATTCGTTATAAAAACGGGCGTTGGTATTTTGAGTTTATTTTTGGTTTGCACTGCTTGTTTTGTATGTGTTATACAAGTATAGTATTATTCTGAGTATAATATATTTTTTATTTATAGGAGCGATAGCAGGCTAAGGATTGCCAGGATATCGTATTCGTAGTTCCAAAGTGGAACTGGTTGTCTTTGCGATATCTCACCTGGATGCGGGTTGAGCTCGCCATATTTTTTATATGTTTAGATAGAACTTCGATGAGTATATGTTTCATTAGCATGACTTTAGTGCATGGGGACCTTATAGATATGATCTAAGGTATGCAAGATTTAGTATTTTACATGTTTTACACTGGCATACCTCCACGATCGATAAAGTTAAGTAATAGTGTATCAGAGGGGTTCCTTTTTTGGATTTCTCTTACGAGAAACTCCACGCATGAACCTTAATGACGTTGGGAGTGGAGAGATGTTACTATATGCTAGAATGTTGGTTTTGGTGAAATTAGCTGAGAGTCATGAGATGATTAAAGGCTAATGAAAAGTAAATGTGCTGTGGAAAAGCGCTGGAAATTTTTCTCTCACCACAAGTATGTGGGTGAATCAAGCTAAAGGAAATTGATTTCAGGCTTTTAGCCAGGCCTTGAATAGAAGGCAAATTCAGAGGAAATATGTTTTGGGTATGATGTTCGTAACAGTTTTTCAGAGAGTAGGCGCCCCGATTAGTTAGACTTTCCATTTCCCCAAGATGGAAGGACATAGTGGAAGATTTATGTTAGTAGGTTAGCGAGGTAGGATTTAGAACGTCCCGATGGTGTGCCTTAGACCATTATATCTCGATGACCGACGATGCGAGGGAGTAGTGTAAAGGGAGGGTTTCTTGTTTGGATTTCTCTTTGCGAGACGTCCCACGCATGAAACCGAGAAAATTTCAGAAGTTGAGAGAGGTCTTGGGCACTAGGGATATGGTTAGGATAGTACTCATTTTATATGTGTAGGAAAACACACTGATCTTAGGACTACTAAGAGATAAAGGCCAGTAGGGAAAGTGGCACTGATATAGGAAGAATTGAATTTTGAATTATTCGGGTTAGGAATACCCAGGTGTTAGTACCAGCTCGAGGAAATGAGGCCCATTTTTAGAGAAAGTGTTACATGTCGGACGTTTACAATGGTTGTGCATATAGGCATGGGTTAAAAGGTGTATGGGCACCTTGGAAAGTTAGCTTTATATCTCGTCTGAAATAGAAGGGGTGTACTATATAAAGCTGAAGAATATGCTTTGGAGCATTTATGGGTTGGATTGAACGTCGTAGGATGCACGCGATAACCCAATTATGTAGGTGCAACAAGAGTTAGCACACCTAAGATAAGCGAGAAGACTCACGGGAATAGTCAAGGGCTAGTGTAGTTTCCTTTTTGGGGGAAATTCGATGTCATGTTGTAGATGAGTGGACGCCTAAAGTAGCGAATTCCCAATGGGATCGATATGTTAGAGTGCCGATTATAAGTTCATTTCCTTTATATGCGGTTATAGAAGCACTAGGTGCGATTTGACGTTGTTAGAATCAACCTTATGAACGAGGTAGTGTTGTAGCATATAGAGATTTAGTTAAGCTTGTTGTTAAGCTAGTGTGTTAGAGTATAAGCCTTGAGATGAGTGTATGGTATGGTACCGTTGTGTTACTATCATTCGACTTCAGTGTACTAGGACATAATATGATTACTGATCCTAGGTTGGTAGTTCAGGTTGTATCTGAATCTCGGGGATGAAATTCCATTGTAAGGGGGAAGTATGTAATACCCCGTACTTTTATAGATATTTAAATTACATAAGTGAGCATAATTTGATAATTAGAGGAATTTTGGTGAATAGTAATTTTAGGATTAATGAGTGTTAGATTATTACCGATGTTTGTTACATTTACTTTTAGCACTAAGTAAATGAGTCGGAATATTTTATGTTATGTCACAGTGGGGTAAAGCGACGGGTAATATTTCACTTTGAAGAAAAATGCGTTCTGAGAAGTGTTTGGTCTGAATAGTGAATTTTAGTTAAGTAACTCAGATGGAGATTTCGAGTGTACGGTTAATTTTACAATGGCTAAGATAGTCAGAATAGAGTACTCGGGGGCAGTGTTTGGGTTTCGGTAATTTTTGGACTAGTAGGAACTCGCAATTGAGTAAACGAGTCATTTTTGGCTTTAATTAGGGATAACCCTTATTTATTTCTTATAATCCTCGTGAGAGGGGGAGAAAGGAAAGAAAAGAAGAAGGGAAGGAAGAAAAGAGGAGGAAAAACGGATCTCCAGCTAACCTCCAGCGGCTTGCGTCATGGGAACATCGAATTTTATCCCACGAGGCAAGTGTTTATCTTACTTTAACTATTTGAGTGTGTTTTTCTTATATTATAGTTGGTATAAACCATGTGAATTTGAGTTCGATTCTTGAAATAAAATAGGAATTTGTTGACTAATCTCATAATTTGATGTGTTATTAACTCCATATAAATTATGAGTAAGAATCCATGTTAATGGTGTAATTGTTGGTGATAAAATGGAAGATTGGTAAAAATGGATTTAGGGTTTGAAATCTTGATTTAATTGTTTAATCCCTTGATTTAATTGGTGTGTCGGTTATATCATAGTTAGTAGATGATATTTATGTTGGTTGATGATGTAGAAACCTAAAGGGATTGGTTGGTTAAATGTTGGATTAAAGAGAAAATTGGACAAGAAGGTAAATAGTAACCCAGCATCCTTTCCGAATATATTCGGCTACGAAGCTAATCGATTCAAATCTTTGTAAAAAAAAATTCTAGATCTTTTCAATACGGTCGTGTGGGCACTGACCGCATATATTTTTTATTTTTTTTTGAATTAGTAATGATTTTTCTACGGAAGGGTGTCCGAGATCGAAATCATTAGTTAGAAATCAAACCTGATATTGGGAGAATTAAGGCTAGAATTGTTTGGAGATAAATATTTGGGATTCTTAAAAATAGTATGAGGACTTTTAAATTATTATTTTAAGGGAGGTGTATACCTTGGGTTAGTTGAAAGTAAAATCCAGGACTTACTAAATTAGGGGTGTTTGGGACGAGTACTACTCGGGGTAGTATTTTGATGGGCAATTTTATATATATAATTATCTGCGTAGAAAATGTATTTATATGCCGGTAATATGTTTGAGTGAATCCTAAGAGGCTACTAGGATGGAATTTAGGATATAGGCAAACGATGATTGAGCAGCTATCCGGTACGTCTATTGACGACTATTATTATTGATGATACGATACCTATGGAATTAAGATAAGTAGTTTGTATACTTATGTAATTATTACAAATTGGTATATTCGGGATTATATATAAATCCTTAAAAGTGATTAAGGTGCGAGTTATATTTTAAGTAAGATAACATTTATAGGACTAGTATTTTAAGTGTGTAAATACTTTTATACTATTACGAATGGGAACATTCGGGTTTTGGCTATCGCTACAAGAGTTTGGAAATTATAGCCATAATATATTGAGAAGTGATATATATTATACATACGATGTTGTTACAGTATATATGATATGATATGAATATAAATATATTTGTGTATGATTGGTAAATTTGTATTTAAAGGCTGGTTCCACGGGCATAGGGATGGACAGCCAGGTTATATATTATCTCTAGTGCTATCCCGGGAGGTTACACGATGTGGGTGAATCCCCTAGCTTGCGAAGCAGGGAGAGTATATCCCCAGGTCATATCGTTTATGACCGCCTCCACCGTTTAGTATTTTTACCATGACCATGAATGAGTATAGCTTGGTACCGTTGTTACGTGAGCAAACCCGAATGAGGATAGGCACTTTGAGACTGCATCCTCAAGTTATAACTCGGTGGGATGGTTATTATACTTATGATATTATTATAGGTATAATTATACTTGTTGCGAATAGCATGTGGTTTGTAAATGAAAATGAGATATCATAGAACGTAGACTAATGTAAAGTGAAACGAATGAATAAGGTGTTATTCTCCTTTCGGTAGATTTATATCGGGATTTATATGAATGTGAATCATAGATTTTATTGAGAACTATATATAAGCGGGATTTTATAATATGTGTTATGTACTGAGGACCTAATGGATCTCGACGATCAATATTGTCATGTAGTAGTGTATCGGGGGGAGTCCTTGTTTGGATTTCGCTTTGCGAGACACTCCACGCACGAAATGTAGCGTAATGTTAGGAATGGGGAGAAGTTTAGTCCTTAGTACTCTGGTTTATGAGGATTTTTAGAAGATGGGTAAAATAGATTAGTTAGGGAGGGTAGCTTAACTAGGTTGTTTAAAAGGTATGCGATAAGCGTGCACTATTAGAAGAGGAGTGAGGTGTATCTCATGAGAGTGTGATACCAGTTTAAATATGAGTGATTTCATATTTTAAAATATGGCATTTATGCACTTGCTAAATATTTTCAAACTCGAGATCTGATCCGTTTCTCTATTTTTCCCCTCTTTTGCTATATATGTATATGTATATAGGTGTCCTGATATAGGGACGCCCGAATGATGATTCTTTCGAGTCAGGCGTTTACTGCAGTAGCTGTGGATGCAAGAAGGTTTACTATAGATGCTTCTTTCCATGTAATATATATAGGAGGTACTGTACAAACACTCGAGCCGATAGCCCAACTATATTCATTTATTCTTTTACTGCATTTTAGTTTGAGGATTCGATTTGGTTGTATATTGTTGTATCGAGAGTTCGATTATTTTATTTCATTTCAGTTGTTGTATATAAACTGTTGTGATTGTTTTACTTGATTGGTTTGGTTAAAAAAAGATTAGTTAAATAAAAATTTAAAGTCAACCTAATAAGTTATTAGTAATTAATTTGGTTTTCGATAGTGATGCTGAGAATGAACCATATGAGATTCCTATTTTAATCTGGTAAAGGATTGATCACCCGATATTTTATAAGGCGGTGTATGCGTATAATAACTCCTATCAGTTCACTATTGGCGTGGCTCCATTTGAGGCGTTGTCGGGTAGGCCTTGTCGTTCTCCTGCTTGTTGACTAGAGGTGGGGGACAACATGCTACTCGGGCCGAAGGTGATTCAGGATACATCGTCCAGGATAGAGATGATTCTGAGTCGCATACGGATAGCCCATGACAGATAAAGAAACTATGCCGATACTAAGCGGTTTTTTTGGGAGTTTAGCGTGGGGGACCAGGTTTTACTAAGAGTATCTCCTATGAAGGAGATTATGAGGTTCGGGAAGAAAGGGAAATTGGTACCAAGATACGTGGGGCCATTTCCTATCATCAAGAGGATTGGATCATTAGTGTATAGACTTGGGTTGCTAGAGCACTTGCACCGTATTCATGATTTGTTCCACATATCTTAACTGAGACTGTATCTCCGAGATGAGTTTGCTCACACTCATATTGCGTTGGAGGATTTTGACTTGCAGCCTGATAGTTCTTATGAGGAGAGACTGTTGGCTATCTTAGACCATGGCGAGAGGAGATTGAGGTCGAAGGTAGTTCCACTTGTCATGTTCACTTGGAGCACCATAAATTCGAAGAGTCTACTTGAGAGCGCGAGGCTGAGATGCGCGAGAAATATCCAAAGTTATTTTTACCAAGTATATATTTATTTTTTGAATTTCGGGAGAAAATTTCGTTATAAGGGGGGAAGTATTTAACCCCCGTATTTTTAATGATTTTTAAATATAGGATTAATTAAATTAAATATGGGAAATCAATTGATAATAAATCCAGATTTAAATAAATATTAACTAGCGAGATAAGGGTTAGTATTTATTGAAGAGTATTATATTGAATATTACTGAGTGAATAAAGTAATATATGATTGTGATTGTAAATTTATGAAAATTATCGCGAGTGAGAAATATGACAGTTACAGTATTTAAGTCGGGATGCACGTGTCAATCTTGTTGGGACTAATTTAATGGAATAAAGAGTTAATATATTTGTAATCACCCATATGGTCATTTAGAGTGCGCCAATGTGTCCGTAAGGGTCGAGATAGTTAGAAAAACCTACCCAGGGGTTTAGTTTGGGTCCCATGGCAATTTTAGGCCAAACCGGCAACCCGGGAGGGCATTTTGGTAATTTGTATTTTTGGAGAATAATTAATGACAAAAATTAAAGGGATAAAATATCATATACGTGGGTTAGATTAGGTTTATCAGTTGTTACTCACAGAGAGGCCAAGGGAGGAAGGAGTATGAGAGGTTTCTAGGGCTAAACACCACTAGTGCACCATTTATACCACCAAGACCACCACTGCGTACATAGGAGAGCGAGATCGTAACCATACCAACTACACCAATAGATCATACATTCTTTCTTGAGGTAAGTGTTTAATCTTTTCAAAACTTTAGCAATAATCATGTTCTTGTTAGTATAGGTGTATAATACCCATGTATTGTTCATAATCTTGATGAAATTGGAGATTTAAGATGATTAATTAAAGTCTAAAATTGAATTTGGTTGATCCTTTGATATATGTAGATTATAAGTCATGAATTTATTATTAATTGTGATGAACGAATCTGGACTTATTGTGTTCTTGAATGAAAATTTGAAGAACTAAGGTTTAGTTAATGGATTTTCGAATTTCAGAATTTATCAAGATTTATGCTTGATTTAATGATTCTAGGTTGTTAGAAATCAAATATACATGGTAGGATATCGATTAGAATTGATTAATTGGCGTTTGGGAATGATCTCTAGAGGTTTTAGAACTTAAAAATGGTGAAAACACAAGTTCTAGAGGTTAAAGACGAAACAGTCCCAGGTGGCTTGAAGTCGCTTGAAGCAGTCGTGTGAAGCTGTCGTTCGAGCGAGATGGCATGTCGCGCAAATATGTTATTTAATCGGCATGTCATTACCATTCAAACGGGATACAGTCCTCATTCGAGGGATGTGTCAGAATTCTGAAAATTTTCTTTTGTGTTCAAAATTTGTGCGACGTAGTTAATTCGAGTGAGATAAAATAATATACGATGAATTTAGTATAGTGCATGATTATTGGAAATTTATTTGGGTATAATACTTTAAGGTATTTGGAGCAGTGAGCAGTCCTTGGAAATTATGAGAGAGATAATATTCGTAATTTAATAAATATATTTTAAGTCGTAATGAGAAGAATACTACGCATGGAATATATAACTGATTTTAATGGGATGTGTGAATAACTACATGTGATTTATTATGTATATAACATACCTACGCTACTTGCTATCATGGGAGGTTATGAAGGAGAACAGTCACATCCTCATGAGCCCACTGAGGGGATTTTTGATTAGTACCTTAGAACATTGAACTTAAGTTGGATACCATTTTTTGAGAACAATGGATTGAACGGCCATTTGGGTGTGTAGGTATGTGCGTATCCCAAAGACTTAGGAGTATGTTCGCCTCCAATATGTGTGATTTTTATTTTTATGGTTCGAGAGAGACATCAAACCGATTGTCCTTATATAGTACGAGATGTACCAGGACTTGATAGTAGAGTATGAACGCACCGCAGCTGAGTCTAGAGGTGCCATATTGATATATATAATATAGTGATGAATATGTATATATACTTGAAATATTATCTACTACGAGAAAACTTTAGTTGAGGAAGATAATGAATTCTTAAGTAACTTAAGTATGAGAACACTTAATCTTATTATGAAACTCTTACTCGGGATAGTAAATGTGGGAACACTTAATAAAAATAGAATGTGGGGAATTACGGGTTATTTCTACGAGTGATAGTTAGAAGATATATGTCTACAATCTAGTTAAGTGTGATGACGATGACTATAATGGTTTAGCGGTACGTTAGGCGTGCACAATAGTTGAGAGGTGGGAATCTCAAGTGAGTGCTCGAAAAGCCAACATGCATATAATCTTTTCTTCGCTGCAATTTTTAAATACTTGCTATATTGTTTTAAAATCATTTACACTCGGGCTTTGACAAGTCTCCTGCAAAACTTATTTTCTCTTGTGAAATTATTTTAGGTGTCCAGCCACAGGGATGCCAAGCTTCGACTGTCGAACTATTTGACGTGCTGCAGCTAGTGTGGGATTTACAAGTCCTCGTGAATAGACGCCTCCACTATCATTTCATTCAGTTCCTGTTTGGTCATTCCATTTAGGGCATGTGTCACCCATTCTCAGTTTTTATTTATGTCAGATAGATTACACTCATTATACTTTAGTATTTCATTTCAGTCAGATTGAGTATTATTATGGTTTATTAGTTTTTGAGACTTTGAACTGGAGCGTTTATTCTAGTCTTATTCATTTTAGCTGTTAGTTTATTATTCAGTATAATTTTAATTCATGTGTATGGTGAATGATTTGGTAATTTAAAATTTATGGAATTTATTAATGGTTTAAATGTTTATAATTTAATTAACATTTTAGACACTAGCTTAATTAATTACTAGGTGATTATTAAAGTATATATTTTTTTACAGTGATGCTAAGAATGAACCAACCGAACATTCTGTTTTAAATTTAATAAAGGACTGATCACCCGATATTTAATTGGGCGGGGTGTCACAAACGTGTACTTCCTTCGGTCTTAAATTTCTAACATACCTATTGGAAAACGATCCTCAAACATACAAAAAATATATATATTCACTCCACGCTTCAAATTCGAGAGAAAAAATTAATAGTAAAATTGAAAACATAATGCAAAATCATACATGGGAACTCGTGGACTTACCACCAGGTTTAAAACCTATAGGTTACACATGGATCTTCAAAAAGAAGATGTAAGGTGATGGATCAGTTGATAAGTATAAAATAAAAAATATTTCTAAAGGATACATACAAAAATAAGGGTTAGATTACTTCGACACACACTCACTAGTGATGAGAATCACATCCATTCGAATGTTAATAGCAATAGCAACAATAAACGGACTTGAAATAAATCAAATGGATGTGAAAAAGGCTTTCTTGACTGGTGAATTAGATGACGAAATATATATGGGGCAACCTCAAGGTTTCATAGCTCCAAGACAATTTAGTAAAGTATGTAATCTTATAAAATCACTTTATGGATTAAAACAAGCACAAAAGCAATGGCATGAAAAATTTGATAATGCTATGTTATTAAATAGTTTCAAAATTAATGAGTGTGATAAATGTGTTTATTACAATAGTAATCAAAATGGATATGTCATTGTATGCCACAATGTGTATGATATGCTCATGGGTAGTATTGTATGTAAAAATTACACTCCTACGTGGACCAGTGATGAATATACACTTGTCCTCCATTGTGGTCGACTAGATTACTTGATCGGCTTCAGAGACACTTAGTCGTCTGGAGTGACGACCAACTACAAAAGGACAACCAACAGGAATACCAATAGTTACTCGAGTGGAAAGACAACCAACACTGAATTCCAAGAGTTTTACTTAGTGTATACAGTTGTAATCGCCTAGAAATATAAATGTGTTCCATCTTTAGGGTTTTTGCACCCCTATAAATACAAAATAATCCCTTAGCTTAAGGGACAACTCGAATCACTCATATGCACACCATACCGAGCTATTGTAAACCCTATTGAATAATAATAACAGTGGACGTAGGCTATTTTACAGCTGAACTAATCTAAAATTCTTGTTTGTTATGTGTGTAAATTGAGTTACTTCTTATATTTTTATCTATGATTATAAACTTGGAGTTAGTCCATTTTTAGACATCAATAGATTGGCACCGTCTGTGGGAATGTTTGTCTGTTATCGTTCTCTACCATTTGTATTTGTTTCATTTTTTTATCTCTAGAGAAATGAATGATCCTGAAAATAGCGCTTGAAATGAGAGTAATCCCATTATCCCATCTACTCCTCCTAGTGCAGCAGACTTACAAGGAATTCTGCTCAACTTGGCTAGAGGTCAAGAAGCCATACAAGAGTCTGTTAAGTAGTTGGCTCACACCATGCAAGCTAAGTCCTCTAATTCAAGAAGGAATGTGCCACAATCACTAGTTATACATTAATAAGTTATTACTATCGCTCTTCTTACGATAGGTCATATCGTCCTGGCATAACTTCTTCATTCCTGTTAATGGGTTACTATGATGGTGGATTCTTCTCCAAAGAAATATGAAGTGACTTGGAGAGGCTCAGTAGGGAGTACGCTTTTGATTGGCTAGGCCCTTGAGTAATCAGAGGACATCATAGGGAGCAGGAGCATCATCATGAATATAGGGAAGGTTCCATAAGATTTAGGGTCAGTCTGAGGGGCTCTGTGAGTGCCGAGCAGACCACTTAAGAGGAGAGTTCAGTACACAAAAACAGTAAATCTGCCAGATCTACCTCGAGTAGATCTAAACCAGAAGAACATTCCTGGAAGGTATCCATGCAAAAGTTGGAAGACCGGATAGGATAAATGACCAAAACAAAGAATTCATTGCAAAGGAGTTTCATCAAAGGATCACCTTTCATTCATGAAATTGTGGAATACCCTACACCTTTTAAGTCAAACCACCAGTGGTTACCCCCCAAATATGATGGAAAAATTGATCCAATCTTTTATATAGAGCAATATCATGCTACTGCTAACATTTACTCAGTGCCCGATGAGATGATATGTAGTGCTTTCTCCAGTTCTGTTATAAGGCTAGCCCAGATTTGGTATAATAATCTCACAGAGTTAAAATATCTAGTTTTCATCAGTTAGCTGAGTTATTCATTGATAACTTTTATTCTGGGTCTAAGTCGATCAAGAATGTCACTCACCTCTTGACCATGCGAACAAACTTGGGAGAAAGCACTAGAGAATATATTACTCGTTATAATAATGAAAAGCGAGAGGTGGTAGACTATGAGGAGATAACATCCATTTTGGAACTTATGAGTGGATTTCTTGCTAAAGATATTTATTATGCTTTAGCAAAGAATCCACCCAAAACCATGACAAAACTAATGGCCAAAGCTAGAAAAATTATGAATGTCGAGAAAGCCATAGTAGTTAAGGAAGCTCCTGACACCAAAGGTGAAGGACAAAAAAATAATCCTAATTCTTTCAAAGAGGATCAGAAAGATAAGAAGTTGGATTGGATCCAGAAGTATAATGAATATACCCCACTTAACAAGGGTGTTCACACATCTTGGAGGCGATAAAAGGGAACAAAGACTGTAATTGTCCTAGAAAGTTGAAAACACCTCCCAACAAGAGGGATAATTTCAAGTACTTTCACTTCCACCGGGATCATGGGCACAACCACTTTCCACATTGACACTCTGGATCCTAAGGAAGAAGAAACACTAGTAAAGAGGAAAGTTATGGAAGAAACAAAAAATGTTATATTGGATGACAAGAAGCCAGAAAGAACCACACAGATCGGTTCTCATTTATCTCCTTCTCTCAAGCAGGAATTAATAACATTCCTTAGAGAGAGAAAAAATGTTTTCGCATGTAGCCATAAAGATATGATGGGAATTGATCCGAACTTTATATGCCAAGACCTTAATATTTACCCAGGCTCCAAGAGGATTAAGAAAAGGAGAAGAGGCTTCAGTCCCGAGAATAATACAGTAATTCGGGAGGAAGTGGAGAAATTACAGGGAGCATAGTTTATTAAGGATGTCATGTACCATAGATCTCTAGATAATAGTGATGGTTAAGAAGAAAAATGATAAATGGCATATGTGTGTGGACTTTATAGATTTCAATAAACCATGTCCAAAATATCATTTTCCTTTGCGAAGGATTAATCAATTAGTTGATGCTACAGTAGGCCATGAGTTGCTTAGTTTTATGGATGATTATTCTGGATACAACCATATTAAGATGAAGCCTCAAGATAAGGAAAATGCTTCCTTCATTACTAGCCGAGGAACTTATTGCTACAATGTCATGCCTTTTGGATTGGAAAATGCTGGAACTACCTATCAGAGACTAGTAAATAAGGTTTTTGAGGATCAGATCGGTAAAAATATGGAGGTTTACATAGATGACATGCTCACCAAGATCAAACATATTACCGATCACATAGCAGACTTGGCTCAAAACTTTGATCAATTGGAGAAGCACCAGATGAAGCTTAAGCCAACCAAATGCATATTCGGATTATAGGAAGGGATATTCCAAGGGTACATCATTAACAAAGGGGAATAAAATCTAACACTGACAAGATTAAAGATTTGCTTAAAATGCAGTCCCGACCAATAAGAAAGAATAAAGCTAATAGGAAGAGTAGTTTCATTGAATCGCTTTGTCTTCGGAGCAGCTGATAAGTGTATTCCATTATCTAAGGTTCTTATAAAGACATTTGAGTGGAATGACGAGTGTGAGAAGGCCTTCCTGGTGCTGAAGAAGTACTTGGGTTCTCTAACACTCCTTTCCCAACTAGTTCAGGGAGAAAAATTGTATTTATACTTGGTTGTTTCAGAGTAAGCTGTAAGTTCATCCTTGATATGACTAGATGATAGAGTTCAAAGGCCAGCGTATTATGCTAGCAAGGCATTATAGGGAGAAAAAATCCGATATCCACGCCTGGAAAAGTTAGCTCTAGCTCTTATTGAAGCCTTTATGAGAACGAGTCCATATTTCTAAGACCACGCTATTATTGTCTACACATATTTTCCTTTGCAACAAGCGCTACACAAACCAGAAAAGTTAGGAAGGTTAATGTCTTGGGAAGTGTAATTGGGAGAGTTTGAAATTATTTATGAAGCTAGAGTTTAAATTAAAGGCTAAACACTGGCAGACTCTTTTATTGAATTCACATATGCAGAGGATCAACATTATCCACGTTTGCCAGTCGAGTAGACTTTTACTGAAGAGAGCTTAGTTCAAAAGTAAACAAAGATTATTTCAGATCATCCTGAGTCATCGATAGCTCAAGAATAGTTGTGACAAAGCCAGAAGATGTTCAAGTATGGAGTATTGGTAGATAAAAAATTCTCTGATGACATTCTAACTTAGCAGTTATTTGTAGATGGATCATCATGCCCTATTGGAAGTGGAGCACGACTCATTATCAACTCTCTAGATAACCTTGATGTGGAATATGCTCTAAGATTCAAATTTAAGTCTTCCAATAACGGGGCCGAATACAAAGCTTTGATCACAAGAATGGAATTAGGTTCATCACTGGGCACCGACTAGGTATTAGTATATAGTGATTCCTAATTGATTGTTAATCAAATGCGGAAAATTTATGGTGTTAAATGGGAATTTATGATAAGATATCATAAAAAAGTGATGAAAGTTATTTCTCTGATCATTTCAGTCAAAATAGTAAGAATTCCCGGACTTGAGAATGCAGATGCTCTTACTCGGCTCACTTCAGCAACTCTAACAGAACTCAAATAAACAATCCCAGTGGAGATTCTTGCCCATAAAAGCATTAATGGGATGGAAATGAGCGTCATATCTTAGAATTTGTGTCCCTTATTGATGGAAATAATTAGAGAATACATTAAAAGAGTAACATTTCCAACAGACCAAGAGGAAGCTTAGGAAGATGAGGTACAAGGCATCCAGTTATGTGCTAGAGAAAGGTGTCCTATATAGGCGAGGATACACTGTTTTCTTACTTCGTTGTGTTCATACAAATTAAGTGAATGATTTGATCAAAGAAGTGCACGAAGGCTCATGTGGAGCACACACATATGGTACATCCTTAAGGCAACGGATAACAATGTAAGGTTACTATTGGCCAACAATAAAAGAAGATTGGGTTGCTTTCACTAAGAAGTGTGATAAAAGCCAGAAGTTTGCTATTATTAACAAAACACTAGGAGATACCCTAACACCTATCACTTCTCCCTGGCCTTTCACTATATGGGGAATTAACCTGGTCAGACCACTGTTGACCACCAAAGAAGGATTCAAGTACGTGGTTGTAACCATTGATTATTTTACCAAATGGGTGGAGGTTGAGCCACTGATCGATATGCTTTATTAGAGAGTGTTCTAGTTCATATGTAAGTAGATCATTTACAGATATGGTATGCCCTATGAATTCATCATCAACCATGGCACTCAGTTTGATAATAAAGATTTTGAAGAATATTGTATGCGATCAGGCACCCAGAAACTTCATTTAGCACCTGGGCATCCACAATGCAATAACCAAATAGAAATCACCAATAAAACTTTACTAGATGGGTTGAAGAAAAGGTTGGATAAAGCTAAAGGTAATTGGATTAATGAGCTCCATAGCATCCTTTGGGCATACAGGTCTACTCCCAGAATGGCAACAGGAGAAACTCCCTACATGCTAGCCTTTATCACTGAGGTAGTAGTTTCAATGGAAATAGGTTTGCCCACTTATAAGGTATTGAACTTTTATTAACCCAAGAGTGACCTTATGAGGCGACTAGATCTGAACATGATAGAAGAAGTCTGAGAAGATGCTTTTATTCGGATGACTGCCTATTAATGAAGGAGTGCAATGTTCTATAATCGAAAGGTTAAGCTGACCAACCTGAAATAGGGAGATCTGGTACTTAAGAAAGTAATCTAAAGGAACAACAAGCTAGAGCCTAATTGGCATGGTCCATACCATATCTCGACGGTTATTCAACCAGTAACCTATCAATTGGAAAATTTTGAAGGGGAAGAATTAAAAAGTACTTGGAACGTAGAGTATCTGCACAAGTATTATTAGTAATCCAATCCTTAATGTAATTTCTTATACGAGTTAATGAAATCTCAGTTTTTCTCCATTCTAAATCCTTTTTGTGTTTTGTTTTTGGGAGTATGGTGGTCTACCCCTAATTAATATGAAGAATTTTAATTCATGAGCAATTTTAAGCAATTCATGAGAAATTTTAGGCAAAAAAAGTTTCCAAAAAGTTCCTCACCGAGAAGGGCATGGTCCAAACTTTTCAAACTTTAAAAAAGTTCCTCGCTGATGGTTCAAACTTTTCCAACTTTAGAAAAGTTCTTCGCCAAATAACAAGGCTAAAAAATTTCATATATGATTTATCCTCGGCAAGTCATGAACAAGAAGTTAGTAAAACATATAATTAAGATGTTTTACTCGACAAGTTTAAAATACTGGAATAATTATACATTCCAAATACACTTAGTATCCACTGATAACTAATGATGCAACTTAATACAAGAAAGCTATCTATAGTTTTATTTAATTGCATTAGTCGAATCTAAGGCTGTATACATGATTCAAACGTGAATGAA
Organism: Sambucus nigra; assembly: GCA_949130495.1. Taxonomy (NCBI): domain Eukaryota; kingdom Viridiplantae; phylum Streptophyta; class Magnoliopsida; order Dipsacales; family Adoxaceae; genus Sambucus; species Sambucus nigra. The sequence goes on along the minus strand of OX422218.1, from coordinate 58,956,701 downwards.
TTATTAAATATTTGAGCAGGTTATTTAATATATAAGATGATTAACTAATCTTTATACAGTTTACCTAGTCGAAAAAAAGATTAATAACAACCATAAGTTTAAATAAAGTGAATTCAAACCTCATTATTGAAAATGTATGACAATAGCAAGAAATAAGCAAAAAGAAATACAAGAGAAATATAAATTTATTTTGCTGGGCGTTTTCCCTAGGCCTTGTCCATCCCAAAAGGAGGATCATCCAAAGTATGTAGAAATTTATTGAGTTGATGTCTCTCAACATTTTCCTATTACTGCTACTTGGCCTATCTAGTAAGTGAGGAGGTTGGACTATCTCATGCTCATAATGAATAGCATAATTCCTAGATACTTAGCTATTAAACATTGGGGAATGGAATTAGGATGGATCCATGTTGTGTCCAACTTGAATGGAGGCTTATCACAGCCCAAGAAAGCTGGGTAATTCCAATGCCAAAAATTACTGTTGTGATCATACTTTAGCAAACTTATCAAGTTGGTCTATCCATATTTATAGCGTTCACGATTACTTTGATCTATATAATCATCCATGTGAGCCAAGGCTTCATTGTAGCCCATCATCTAGACTTCCCTAGGTTGTTTATGAAATTGAAATGTGAGCATATCCTCCTGATTTTGATTCTTATTAAGAACATTATCCTTAGCCTTCAGCTGAGCAGCCTGGTTGGTAATGGCACTAACCTTGGTTTTCAATTTGGGCACCTTGGTCGGCAAGGGTCCTTTTAGTTTTTTCTTCCTCAATTGTTGGTCAAATAACTACCCTTTTCCTAGAAGTTTGCCCACGTTTAATTTTCTTCTATTGTAAGGCCACCAATTATGCCACCAGTCTTGCATTTTGTTATCCAAAAAAGAAGCACCTTCATCGGGACCACTGGTAGTTGATCTCTTCAAGATTTCCAGTTCATCCCCCAAGTCATTATTCTCCTTATTTAATAGGGTAGCAATGGACCTAGCATTCTCCAAATCTTATTTCATAGAAAGTTCTTTCTTGTTCAATGAAGAAGTGATATCCCTAAGCTTGGTGTCAAAGCCCCAACCTTCACTTAAAGATTTATATTTGGCTTCATAATTAGCATGGAGAAGTGATTTGGTCTATTTGTGATATTTTTGCAACTGCTCAATCATTTTTTAATATGCATCATTATTTGCAACAGATTTGTTTAACAAAAAATGGAGATAAATATATGACTCCTTCACTTGGTCGGATACGTCTGGTCCGAGCAACTCAGTTAAGTCTTCTTCAGACAGCGAAACATGACCATCTTCTAAAAGGTTTCTACTTCCTCTGAGTAAGTTAATTTCAGCAGAAATTATAGCCTTTTTCCTAGCATCGAACTAGAAAGTTACAAATACATGAGTTTGTGGAAATCCAAAGGAACAAACAACACAAGAAGTAAAGCAACACAGTTCAACAAAAATGACAAGTCATTATGAGGTATGGACAATATTTGAAGATAAAAACTTATTCTTTAATTAATTGATAATTGAAGTGCAAAAGAGGATATATCTTCAAGAAAGAAAAGACAAAGAAAAAAAAATAGCTAGACATTCTTCTTGTCGTTGGCCTCATCTTGGCTAACAGTTGGTAGGTCGGCACTGGTGCTGGGCACCACTGGAGACTCAGGAGGCATCGCAAAATATTCACCTGATCCCTCATCATCATTAAACTCCTCATCCAGGTTGGGAGGAGTACCATGTTCATGCCTTGTGAAGAGTTTAGAGATTTTTTCGGTGCCGACTAACTTCAAGGCCTCACTCCACCCTTATTTGAAGGACAACTTCTTAGCATACTCAATTTAAGCAGAGGTAGAAATAATGGCCTTCTCCTAGTATTTATCAAAGGCAACTTTGCCTTTGGCCTTTAAGAAAATAGCCTCAGAAGTTAGACCCGTTACTTTATCTTCAGCAATTTTGGCTTAAGTGGTGACTTTTGTAAGTTTGTCCTCGAAAGTTTTGGCCCTGCCTTCAATAGCCTCAGCTTTTTCCTTGATAACCTTTAACTTGTCTGTAACAGTATTGGCCTTATCTTTGGTCTCCCTTCACTCTTCCTCCCAATACTTTTGATTTGACTCCAAAGCTCGTCAGGAATCTTCCAAAAAAAATCTTCAGACATTCAAAGGCCTTTTCAACTTCTCCAAGAGAAGAACTCACTTATTCATCCTTCTCTATCATCTGGTTGAAATCAACAAAGAATTACAAATAATGGCAAAGGTGTGAATATTAGAAGGAATTCATCATCATAAATAAATAGACAAACAAGCAAAAAAAATTTACTAGTGTCAACTTGTGGCAAGCTCTTTCAGTCAGCCTGGACCTTAACATGGGGACTGATGCAACTCTACCAATAGGGAGTGTTACAGACTTAATCAAACCCCTGGATAGTCTAGGGTTAATAGCAATAAAGTCTGACCCAATATCAAGGTCCACCTAAATTTTTCTCTATAACTCCTGTTGGTCAGCAATCTTCTTTGCTGCTAAGGCCTACTTCTCGACAGATATCTTCTGAACCTATTTTGGAGGATCAACCAAACCTTTTCTCAACCTCTTTAAGTGGTCCCCCTCAACCTGAGTCTCATCAGCATCAATTGGCCTATTATCACTGGCCTTAGACTTCTTTTTGCTAGCATCAACAGCCTTGGGGGTAGGAGACAAGGGACCACCCATCAAGTTGGGCATCTTCCTCTTAACTATCTCTACAGAAGGAGAAAAGGGAATTTTAAAAAGTCTAAAGACTAAAATAAAGAAGAAGTTACTCCTGGGATAACTTCAGTACTAACAGACTTAGTGGTTGAAGAACTTGGCACAAGATCCTCTTCAAGGTTGATAGCAATTGGGAGCAGATCAACTATAGATCGGGCAACATAAGATGTGACGAAACTTTTATATTCCAACAACAATGATGTATCCCTAGGAGGTTCTTCTCCAAATTTTTGATTCAATCCCCACAATAAATTAAGGTCGTTGAGGTCGATTTCCCATTACTTGGGACACCTTTTCTTACTTTCCTCAACATATAAAAAAACAACAACGTTAGTCGGCATATATTACAAATACAAATATAAGGAGGAAAAATAGTTAACAGAATGATGACATATGTCACGTCCTGATTGGGGACATCTTGCACCAATATAAACCGCCCAAGTTAGGAAGGGAATATATTACTAGTTCTTGACAACAATACCATACTCCCAATGATCCTTATTGGAATCAGGTAGATTGAATTCTAAAACCTTGTTGGCGGGCCTAGTTTTCAAATAATATGTACTTTCCCCAACAATATCCCATTTGCAGCAAAACATCAATTCTGTAATCCCTATATGGGTCTCATAGAGTTTGTTTAACCTATGGACCCTATTCACAACCCTCTAAGTGTTGGGTGCTATTCTTGTAGCGAATACATCAAAGTATTGACAAAATTAGAGAAAAATGGGGTTTGATGGATAGGTGATGCCACACTCAGCTATAAACAAGGTTAGGATCCAGTGACCCTCAGAAAGGGAATAAACATCAATGGGGCCTCTAGGTATCTTTAAGTTTACCCAGGAGGGGTTTTTCCTTTCTTTTTTTTTAGCTAAACTCATCTACAGAGTTCTCATCAATGATGTGAACCATGGTGAAAAAAGGAAAAGATGATAAAATAAGGGGAAGGGAAAAGAAGGCTTAAAGGGAATCAAAGATGATGGAAAGAACTGAAGAAGGAGACAATCGCACAGACAAAAACTCGAAAGCAAAGAGAGAGCTAAAGTTTAGAAAATTTGAGATAAAAAGAAAAGAAGGAAACTTCGTACCCATTTATAGGTTGCCTCGAGAAATGGGAAAGAAATGATTAACTGAACAAATCATATAGATATCATTGGCCACATGTTTTTTGAAGCATCAAAAGATGATTGTGTCCTTTGGAGGTTCAAAAAAGTTTGAAATATTTACAAAAATTCCATCATCAAATAATGACAACATAAAGTTTTACAAGTATGAGAGGTCAGCAACAGACCAAACCCTCAAATAGTGCACAAATAACTTTCTGGCTTAAATACTCCATACTTTCACTCAAGAATCAAGCATGGAAAATGGAGGGATTTTGTTGTATGTAAATATTACACTCCCACGTGGAACAATAATGAATATACACATGTGCTCCTATGTGAACGACCGGCCTACTTGATCGACCTCAGAGACATTTAGTCAGTTGGAATACCGACCAACTCCAGAAGGCTAACCAAGAGGAGTAATAATAGTTACTCGAGTGGAAAGCCAACCAACACTAAATTCCAAGAGTTTTATTTATTATATAAAGATGTAATCGCCTGGAAATATAAAGGCGCTCTATCTTTAGGGTTTTTCACTCCTATAAATAAGAGTTAATCCCTTAACTCAAGGGACAACTCGAATCACTCATATGCACACCATACTAAGCTATTGTAAACCCTACTGAACAATAATAATAGTGGGCATAGGCTATTTTATAGTTGAACCACTCTACAAACCTCGTCTCTTGTATGTGTGATTTGAGTTACTTCTCTTATTTTTATATGTGATTATAAAGTTGGAGTTAGTCCATTTTTAGACATCAAAGGTAGTAATAATGACATTGTCAAAATTACTAAACATATGTTGAATAATCATTTCGACATGAAAGACCTTGGTGTCATTGATGTTATATTAGGAATTAAAATATCTAGAACATCTTATGGACTTATATTATCACAGTCTCATTACATAGAGAATATAAATGAAAAATTCAAGAAATATAATATCAGTCCTAATAAGACACCACTAGATGTAGATTTACATCTAGCAAGAAATAATGGTGATATCGTATCTCAACTAGAGTATTGATAGGGCGCGAGAAGTGTGCGCATGTAAGTGCACAGTTTTTGTTTTTTTCCTCGCCGCGACTATACAAACAAACCTAAATTACGACTACACTTGCGAGGCAAGTATGGCGGTAAGTTGGGTATCAAAAATCCACAGAGATGAGTTGCTAGAATTTTTATGATTTAATATTCCGAAATAAAAGTGTAAACGCTGATTACAAACTAAAAAGGAAAATATTCATACAAGGGAAATGTTTATCTAGGCAAGTGTATTGAAACTAGATTATGAAAGCGAGTAAAACTATAGGTTGCGTCGAATATCCCTCACCCGAGTTAATTTGTATAAAATGATTACATGGGTCGACAAGTTATTACAAATGTGTCTCGTTTCGACAGTTAATTAAATCAAGGGTTGCCACGCCCCTAAATCCTCATAAAAGCCTAATAAGATTTTGGCGTTAACAAATATCCCAGAAATTACGTGTGAAAGGTCGTAAGCATGGGACATACATGATATGCCACGTCAAATCTTCTAGACGTAATAAATAGGACAACGCACCCGAAATAAACCCGTAAACACCATCACTAAACCAAAGCAAAGCGTTAACCCGAGTGAGTTCCATTCAAACACAACCTAATTTAAATTACCTAAAAAGCATCGTAAAAATGCGGTAAATAAACGCAATAACTAAACGCGATAAAATTATACTACAAAGCAATAAATGAAAGCATGTAAACCTAAATTAGAAAGCATGTAATTAATCAAGAAAGCACGAATTAAAGGAAAACAAGCTATATTAAATAGTAGGGAAGATAAATAGTGCACTTTTACAAGCCCAAATGGGTGTCAAACTAAGAGAGGAAGAAGAATGAGCTCTGCACCTCCAAAACCTAGCCTAAACTATCTACCCTCTAATAATATCTAACTATATCTGAAAATAGAAACAAAATTCCTTTATATAGTAAGTTACAAAAGAAATAAAAGAAAAAGAAAAGAAAAAGGAAGAAGAGCAAAATATTTGTCATCATCAGTCGACCGGTCGCAGGGACGCGGTCGACCGGTCCTTCTTATATAAGCCCACTGTCTCCTTCCCATGGAAAAATTTGAAACCGCGGTCGACCGGTCACAGGAGCACGGTCGACCGGTACTCTGTTTTCTGCAATCCTTGTTCCATGAAGAGGGGGAAAAGGTCCAATAACGAAAACGGGCATATCTTCTTCATTCGAACTCCAAACGATGCACCCTTTGCGGCCACACGATGCTAACTCAGCCAACTACGCATCCGTGGAATTTATATGATATGGATAAGAAATGTGAATTGACTAAAATGCCCTTGAAGTAGCGTCCGGCGACGGAAATTCTTCGAAATTCAACGGATCCTCGCGTTTAGAGGTTGAATACCTACAAAAGCCCAATTAACCCCTGCAAAACATGTATATATCCAAATCCGAGGTTGTCTGGTTAATGAGCATAAATATAGGCATTAGGACCGTAAAAGCGCTAGAATGCAAAAAGATAACGGGCGAAAATATGAAATATTTGATACGAATCACACCTCCTAACTTAAACATTGCTAGTCCCTAGTAATGAAACAAACAAAACCAGTCCATAGAGAGCAGTACAAGACGTATATATGCATCAAAATATAAATGCCACTTTCGTAGGGAGCATGATTGCATTTAGCATATGCAATAAGCCGTTAAACCCCTAGGTCACCCTAGTGGACAAGTGTCGTCTCGTGAGGGTTTTAAGGGATGATACCCACAAACATCACATGGTTTCCTCAAAATATGCCCAACCCAACATGCGACAAGCCCCAAAATAGCAAACAAGATTTCATACGCATTATTATCAAAGTGAATGAATTCAAACAAAAGTCCAAATCATTAACATTATAGAATGCACCTCATAGAATTGAAACCTTAAAATGTGGGAGGGGGAGCGAGCACATGCAAAGTGTGATTTGGAAAAAACTTAACTAAACCGGATATTAAATAAAGCAAGCATACATTCAATCCTCACGGACATTACACTCATCAAACGAATTCACTCAAAACAGGGAGGTAACACACGGAACATGCGGGCTAAAGAGTAAATGGAAATGGAAACTCGGACGCACACATGTCACAATGAAGAACGCTATATATAAAATGAAAAACTGTAATCTCAATGAAAGATACCTCACACTAAAAAAGGCGAAATGTATTTTCACAAATTATCAAAACTATTATGACTTTCGAATTACATCAACCAAAGATCACATAGGACTTGAATAGGGTTGAATTGTAGGTATGGCTAGGGTATGAAACGAAGGATATGTATGTACGGATTCAAGGTGTTCGAAAATAAAAACTCGGGATAATGGGAACATGCGGGCAATATCAAAATTGGAAAACCAGTTCCAAAACGACATCAGATATATCAATGGGGAGAGTAATCAAAGATTATTAAACATATATACACAACATTTACAACTTTCTCTTTCTTTTCTTTTCTTCTTTTTCTCATTTTTCTTTTGTTTTCTCTTGCTTTTTGCTTTCTCTTTTTCATCATTTTTTTCACTTTTTCTTTTCTTTACTTTTCAAACTCTCATATTCTTAAATTGCAACCGACATCATAACAATATCATTCAATTCCAAGTAACATTCCAAACAAAGGTATGAAAAGTGTATGTATGGGCTAAAACTCCAATTTAGAGTTGGTTATGGGATTTGGGTTATGAAACGAAAAGCTATATTTAGGCTCAAAGGGGTTAACGAGGGTAAACATATAAGGGTGAGGTTAAGGCTAATATGGGTGATATAACAAAGAGGGCCTATGATCATTTCACAAAGTTTACGCAATTCTCGAATCAAAACAATATATGAAAATCATGATCAAGTAACACATTTCAAGTATGAACTCAATTAATGAACGATCAAATGAAAGAATAGTGAGATTACCAATGAATTCAACGTTTTCAATGAGAAAAGAATAGCGTATACACTCACAAACGACGAAAGGTACAAAGCTTACTCGGTGTAAGCATATACAATGCAACAAAATATTACCGAGTTATAAAAATCTTAAACCAAATCAATAAGGCAATAAAAGTGCATGTGCTCATGGGATTTAAGTTTAATTCATGAAGTTATTCATAATATCAATAATGGAGACTAAAGTCTAATAACTTCTAAAATCGAGACCATGCATCATTGGGATGTCTATTGGATCGGGCAATTATTGACATTTATCATCGGAAACAAGGCAAAAATGCCCAATAAAGGAGAAAAAAGAAAGAAGATCTTTTTGAATTTTTTGAATTTTCTAAGAAAAGCATACTAAGTAACTAACATGTGAGCAAAAGCATGTACTAAATAAAGAAATGGATAGAATATCCCACACCCCCTAATTTAAAACTTGACATTGTCCTCAATGTGAATTAAGAACCAAGTTAAAGAGAGGAAAATAGCGATATTACCCAAAAGTGGAGCGATCCCCATAAGAACAAGTATAAAGAATCTACAAAACAAGTTAGTACCGAGCATAGCAAAAACAAATAACAAAAAGTTAACTAATTACACTAGACTAAAAATAAAAAGAAAGAAAGAATAAAAAGCTAACTATATACAACCTACTATCTAGGCCTCACACTAACTATACACTAGAAGTCTAAATAGCTGAAGGTCCACCATAAAAATGATTTAACTTTGGAGGATAACCGGTGTACCCTCACATACAAACATGCCCTCCGAAAAATAATAATTTCGTTTTAACAATGGAAGGCATGTGTAAGGCGTAAGAAAGGAACCATCGCCAATTAAAAGTTTTGGGGGGACGATGGGGGGTTTGAATTGAACGGGTGACAAAAACAAGTGGTGATCGAGAAAAGCCGAATATTCTCCCAAAGATTTTGAAATTGGAATGGGAGGCGGCGCACACAAAGGCACGGATGCGATCGTGGAGGGCGCCTCGAGCAAGTACTCCTCATCGGTGAAAAGATTTAAAACATTTAAGTTTGAAACCGAATCATCGGGTACTTGTGACAGTGTGATAATAGAGAATGAAAATGGGGATGAAATAAATTCAAACTCATGAGATGAATCATCATCGCATGAAGTCTGAGTTTCGAAGGAAATAATATAATTTTCAATGAAATGTTCTTCTTTGGGAGACAAAGAAGAAATCATTTCATTGTAAATAGATATTACATCGTTTTCATCCTCACTTTCAATATCTATTATGCAATGGGAAAAGTCTAGAATGGTTTGTTCCAAAGTAGGCACAAGTACCTCATTTGGTTCAAAACATTCTTCGACCTCGAAAGTCTCAGAAGCAAAATCGCCGTCGAACTCAAAAAGTAAATCCAAGTCATGTTCCCATGAATGATTTTCTTCCCGATAACGATTTTCAAGTTTCTCATTTTCATACATATGCAAACCCTCACCGAATGTCATGGGTCAAGGTGCGGATGCATGAAAATGGGAACTTTGAAAATTACCATCGGACTTAAACGAAACGTCATTATGATAGGAATTTTGAAAACTATTCGAATTTGTTTCAAAATTCCTATTATAAGGAGGTAAAGGCCCAAAATCATTGTCATCATCATCGAAATTCCAATAACCCAAATTTTGACTTTCGTTATACTCGCCCAAAGTCATACTTGAATTTTTTATACTTTGGGATTCTAAGTATTCACCGAAAGTCATAGGTTTGCGAGAATTTTGAGAATTATAACAAGGATTACCGAATGAATTGTAATAAGACATGTTTACCCCAAAAATGGCTCGAAGTGGCAGGTTCCACAAAGTAAGTGCGCGCAGGGAAATACGAGCATTTCTAAGTGCTCAAATGTGAAAGTCCTGTAAAATATTAGCAAATAATACAAATAGAATAAAAATACCATGAAATACTAAATCAAATAAAGTCTAAAGCAAACAAGTTCCCGGCAACGGCGCCATTTTGATAGGGCACGAGAAGTGTGCGGGTATAAGTGCACAGTCATTATTTTTTGTCTCGCCACGACTATACAAACAAACATAAATTACGACTACACTTGCGAGGCAAGTATTGCGGTAAGTCGGGTATAAAAAATCCACAGAGACGAGTTGCTAGAATTTATATGATTTAATATTCTGAAATAAAAGTGTAAAAGGTGATTACAAACTAAAAAGGAAAAGATGCATAAAAGAGAAATGTTTATTTAGGCAAGTGTATTGAAACTAGATTATGAAAGAGAGTAAAACTATAGGTTACATCGAATATCCCTCACCCGAGTTAATTTGTATACAATGGTTACATGGGTCAACGAGTTATTACCAATGTGTCTCGTTTCAAAAGTTAATTAAATCAAGGGTTGTCACGCCCCTAAATCCTCATAAAAACCTAATAATATTTTGGCGTCAACAAATATCCCGAAAATTACGCACGAAAGGTCGTAAGCACGGGACATACATGATATGCCCCATCAAATCTCGTAGGCGTAATAACTAAAACAACGCACCCGAAATAAACCCGTAAGCACCATCACCAAAGCAAAGCAACGCGTTAACCCGAGTGAGTTCCATTCAAACACAACCTAATTTAAATTACCTAGAAAGCAACGTAAAAACGCGGTAAATAAACGCAATAACTAAACGCGATAAAATCATACTAGAAAGCAATAAATGAAAGCATGTAAACCTAAATTAGAAAAAACGTAAATAATCAAGAAAGAAAGAATTAAAGGAAAACAAACTATATTAAATGGTAGGGAAGATGAATAGTGCACACTTACAAACCCAAATGGGTGTCAAACCAAGAGAGGAAGAAGAAGGAGCTCTCCACCTCCAAACCCTAGCCTAAACTATTTACCCTCTAATAATATCTAACTATATCTGAAAATAGAAATAAAATTCCTTTATATAGTAAGTTACAAAATAAATAAAAGAAAAAGAAAAGAAAAAGGAAGAAGAGCAAAATATCTAGCATCATCGATCAACCGGTCGCAGGGGCCCGGTCGACCGGTCATTCTTGTATAAGCCCACTGTCTCCTTCCCACGACAAAAGTTGAAACCACGATCGATCGTTCCTTCTTGTATAAGCCCACTGTCTCCTTCCCACGACAAAAGTTGAAACCACGGTCGACCGGTCCCAGGGGTGCGGTCGACAGGTACTCTGTTTTCTGTAATCCTTGTTCCATGAAAAGGGGAAAAAGTTCCAATAATGGAAACGGGCATATCTTCTTCATCCGAACTCTAAACGACGCACAGTTTGCGTCCACACGATGCTAACTCAACGAATTACGCATTCATGGAATTTTTATGAGCTAGATAAGAAATATGAGTTTACTAAAATGCCCTTGAAGTAGCGTCCGGTGACGGAACTTCTCCGAAATACAACGGATCCTCACTTTTAGCGTTCCAATACCTACAAAAGCACAATTAACCCCTGCAAATCATGTATATATCCAAATCCGAGGTTGTCTAGTTAATGAGCATAAATATAGGCATTAGGACCGTAAAAGGTCTAGAATGCATAAAGATAACAGGCGAAAATATGCAATATTTGATACGAATCAAGTATTCTCGGATTATCGACAGTTTAACGTACATCATGAATTGTACTCGATCGCACATAACATACTCGATAAGTAAGTTAAGTCGATATACAAGTAATTTAGGGAGAGGCCACTAGAAGGAAATTTTGAAAGTTTTATGTTATTTAAAATATACTCAAAATTATGGACTGTGTCATTTGAGATATCTAGTTGTACTTGAAGGTTATTACAACGCAAACTAGATATCTGATACAACTGACCCTACGTCAACAAGTGGGTGTGTATATACCCTTAGACGTGCAACCGTCTCTTAAAAATCCTCAAAACCAACATGCATTGCTTGATCAACAACGGAATCTAAATTCATTGCACTAAAGAAAGATGGAGAAGGAGATGAATGGCTTAGAAATTTCTTAGAGGATGTTCAAAATTGGTCAAAACTTATGCCCACAATATGTATATATTGTGATAGTCAATCAATAATTAGACGGGCACATAATCACATGTATAATGGAAAGTCATGACATATTTATCGTAGACATAATACCGTTAGACAACTTCTCTCCAATGGAATTATCTCAATTGACTATGTAAAGTCAAAAGATAATATTGCAGATCCCCTTACTAAAGGTTTAAATCAAGAGAAATTTGAAAGATCATAGAGAGGAATGAGTCCAAAGCCTAAAAAATAAATAAGAATCAATATAGTGGAAACCCAATCTAGTTGATTAGAGATCCCAAGATCTCGGTTCAATGGTTAAATTGACCTAGATTGTATTTCGTATCCTAAGGGATATTTAATCTTAAAGATGAGATAATGCATATCTGCCGCGAAGTTAAGATAAGTTATGCTTAATGACATTAATATCTTAGTATGTCTAAGTCGGGTATTGCAGGTTACTCCTTATGAAAATCACATAAGTGAGTAAGAAGGGGGCCACTTCTACCAGAATAACAAAAGGTAAATTCTCTAAATTAATCATGAAACCAAATGGTGTTCATGGACAAACAGAAAACAAATGTGAGAACCAACTGTGTTGAAAAATTATTGTGCGAATAGTGTTATCTAATTTTACAAAAACGGTTGACGATTCAAGGATGTATAGTCTACTAATTAACTATGTAAAACCAATAGTGTATCACTAAGGAAAGTTCAAGGTCCCCACTAGGCTATATCTCTCGATGCAATAAATTTTTAATTTTACTCAAACCAGTGTCTGAATTATCATTAGCATGTTGTATATATAGGCAAATTTCATTCATGTGGGGATTGTGGGAAATAGGTTTTTGAACATCCCAAAAGAGTAATTTTAAGCTCATTTTATCATGGGACCCACATTTCGATTTGGTTTTGACCACACACAAATATGCTCTCCTTCATGAGGAGTATAATGTAATATATTTATTTGTCCCAAACTATTAAGTAATGAATGAAAAGTGACCCATTAATTAAAGAAGTTTATGAATTTCGATTTGTATTACTCTTGTTCCACATTAGTAGAATAGTGAGAATTCAAAGAATTAATAAAACAACAAATATGCACTAAGACTTAGATGCCTTTGTGGTATCCCAACTCTTTGAAGGGAAACGACCTACACTATGCATGTGTTGGGATTGGACCAAAAGTCCACAAGCGCCTGCGCGCGACATCCGTATGTCTTGCTCGCTCGGCTCGGCTCGGTCTAGTCCGGTATCGGGCTCGAGCTTATAAAAAATCCTTTTATTTTGGGCCAACAAGTACAATCATCTGTAACTTTTGACTATCTGAGTAATCAACCAAAAATCTACAAATTGCGTACCCCTTTTCAGTTGAAAAACATGAAAATTTCTTTCTCCCCTCCTTCATTCCAGAAATATGTGTTTGTGTCGGTTTGAGTATTACACAAATTGAGTTCTCTGAAGTTGAACATTATAGTGTTGTCTGCTCATACTTGTAATTTGCTATATCACGGGAGACAATAATTCATAACCTTAACACCATGGAGGGAATTAAATTGTCTTAAGGACATTGTGGATACATGAGGCTTGAATTTGTTTATTATTCTTCTACCTTCTTATGTTTTCTGCAAAATACAGTAAGTTTTATTATTTCTGCAATTTTAGTTCAGAATAATTAAAAAAATGTTTATGTTTACTATTTAGTAAATCATTACAAAAATCTATTGCATGTTTTAGTGATGTGTACCTAACAATTACAACATAAATTTGTTGTTTATTATTAAAAATTTATTTTTATTACGAAAAATACAAAATTAACCCTGAAGTTTGGGGTGATTTTTAATTTTGGACAAAATATTTCAAAAGTTGTAATGTTAACCATGAAGTGTAAGAATTGCATCAATTAAACTCACTATTAGACTGTCATTACAGAAACTAGCATGTACCACACGCGATGCGCGAGCGAAAATGTATGCTATGAATATTTTTGAATGAAATATATTATTTCAGTATAATTCAAAAATTATACTATTTCATTATATATAATTGACATATGTATTGATATACCAAACAACAAATGTGAGAAAGCTTATCCCCATATATGTATTTTGTTAAGAAAAAACCCAAAATATAATGAAACTTCATTTAAAAAATTAAAATGGAGCTTAGGCATGTAGTCCCATGTTTAAAGATAGTTTTGCCTCCCATCCCAAGCCTAATGTTATTTGTTTTTAGTCCTATTTATCATGTCTTTATAGAGAGTGTGTTGAAAAAATACCTGCCCACATTCTCAAGAGACAACAGTTAAAATAAGGAATAACGGTTAAGATGGGACTAATTTGGAGGGGAGGGGGGGGGGGGGGGGGGGGAATATTGGATTGTTGACAACAAAACATCAACAAATGGGACTACAGTCAAAATATCTAAAAATGAAAATGTCTTCAACATTCCAAGCAAATTAACGACATTTTATTTTAAAATATATACATGTTTTAGATAATAAGTTGATATTCAAATGGCAATATATGTACATAACAGGAATATATGCTAGACCATGAAGTATAAACGAGACACTGTCTAAAAACATACTTACTGTCACACAACAGCTGTGTTAATTCTAGTGGTCTAATATAATTCACATTATAAAGGAAAGGAAACTTATATATGCAAATAAGTTAAGCCAAACATCACCAAATAATTATATAGTGCATTAATGCTCGTTATTAGTTTAACACCTTAGTTTTCATATTTCAAACAAAAAAAAAATATATATCATCAACAGGAATGAATTATAACTTGCATTTTTTTTGTTCGAATTTGGAGAATCAATTCACAAATTGAATGGAGTGTTAAAGCATTTCATTACTACCCGTGATTGTCATGTCTTCGCAAGTCACAACCATTTTAAGTTGATGTTCCTGTTAAATTTTAAAAGTAAGAAAATGTCGATTAGGGAATGAATACAAATTAGAAAAAATATAAAATTGAGATACATAATAAAAACACTAAATTATCAATCCTAGTTGTGCTCATCAGCAAACTCCGTAAAGAATAATATAGCAATCAAGAGGTTATTAAAATACGTTTGGTTATAACCAATCAGACTATAAGTATTTTCAAACAAATGACAAAACAATCAATACTTTTCTTAAGGAGATAACATTGGAATGCATATATCATAGAGAAAAGATTCTATGTTTTCTCATGTATAATGTGGCATTTGAACCAACGCATACGATCAACATCCACCAGTAAAAGAAACACAATATCATCAAATCTCAGTAGACTTTATCTTAAGAAAATATTATAACTAAATTTTTTGAAGCAACGCTATTTAATCAACATGAAATGAAGTTTTAATAAATAAAACAACCACCGAAAAAGGCATCGTCGAAGAGGTTTGACGTGGTTAGGGGGAGAGTGATTTGCCATATATACGAAAAAAATATAAAAAATTAATTTGAAAAACCATTACCACTCTACCTACCACCACCCTTAACACGTCCTATCGCCTCCATCAACACCACCTGCCGCCTCCACCCACCACTAACACCACTTAATCACCCACCCATGCAATTCCATTCATATATGCACCCATACATATCCATACAACACACACGCAACCATTCAGCACACACACAACCTGAAACACTAATACAAATTCCTATAATAATATATACATACACACAGCCATACAACACACATGCAAACCCATTAAGCACACATAAATACATTGAAAACATATGAAGAGATACACACGTATATACTCACATACATACACAAATCTACACCCACTCACAAATATACATAATATGTGTATTTATATACATATTTGTGTATATGTACATAAAGCTGTGTGTATATATATGCATAATATACATTCATTGATGAGAATGTAGAGAGAGAAGATGCCGACGCTATGGGTGGGTGGGGATGGGAGGAAGGGATGGTGGTGCTGGAGGAAGGATGTGGTAGTCAGGGTTTGAATGTTAGAGAATGGGGGTGGGGTTGAGAGTTGTGAGAGAGAGAGAGAATCTCTGATTTCCTTTTGCTTTATTTGTTTTTAGAAACTTTAAAAAAGTTAAAAGGGTATATTCAAATTAAAAAAGAAAATTAAATTGTGAATCACTTATTGAATAATATTAAAAAAAAAATGGAGTTTTGGAGAAAGGTCTAATCCAACTTAAAAATGTGTAAAAATATGACACATCATACAATTTTATAAATTTAGTCAATGTATTAAAAATAACATGAAAAATGACAAATATATCATTTGACAACTCATACAAGAAAACTCATCAAATTTTTAAAAGTTCATAGCTTCAAATCTACAAATCCAAATTTCACGAAATTTATATATTTGAAATACACTCGTCGAGATCTATCCAACAACTACCATATTCGATATTTTTTGACAAAAAAATCGAAACAGATAAATTTACTATTCATTAAACCTTCATTTTTTTTCGATGAAAACTCCATTTTCCGGACAAAAATTCAATTTTTTCTTGTGAAAAACCTTCTTCTACAGCGCTGCCAATGGTGTCACTAACACGGACAAAAAAAATGAAAGAAATAGGCAGAGAGAGAGAGAGAGAGAGAAACGAGGAGGCAGAAAAATCCAACAAGGATTCCGGCGTTCCGATGAGGATTTCAGGGGGTGGGGTGAAGGCGGGATTATGTGTTTATTTTTAAAACGAGTTTTAAATGAGTATGAGCAATGGTATAAATATAAATGTCTTTAACAAAAAAAAAATATTACATGTTTTGTATACTCTTAGCGCTAAAGAAACTACACAAATAATTGTTATTATAGACTATATTTATAAACCTGGAAAGGAATGCCCTACAAATCTAAATATAAGATAGAACATGACGTTGAGCTTAATTATCTATACAAAAAATTGACACCTAGGATGCATAATCAATACAATGGTTAACTTTTGTAATAACTTTAAACTTTAGAATTAACATTACAACTTTTAAAATATTGGGTTCAAACTTTTAAAAAGATTAATTTTTTATTTTACTCTTTATTATTAAAAAAATTAATACCTCAATTTTTGTTAGTTCATAATTGCTTCCTTCTAATTTCCCCCTTTTAGGAGTACTTTCTGTGGTAAAAAATGCAGCGACAATCAAATGCACCATAAATGTATAAATAAATTAGTGTGCTCGCTACATCACAAAATTAAATGCACAACATACATTACTTCTCATTTCCCCTTATGAGATTATTCAAAAAAGAATATTCTATTTCTTCTCAAAGTCACAACATCAAATCTAACGATTAGTAGCCAACAACGATTTGTATTTCATTAATTTTTAATGGCTAAATAAATAAATTACATAACAAAAAATGGTTAACCAAAGCACATACAAAAGAGATAACCCTTATAGCAAGAAGCACTTTGAAAATTTATGCCCAAGATTTCTTTGCAAGCTTCTTCACAAGCAGGATGGGTGCATGGGTTAAGCTGGACTCCAAAAGCTGCCTCAGTCATTTCAATTTTTGTTCCCAGCAAGATTAAGCCCACCAGAAGTAGCATCACCCCCATATGTTGTTGCCTTTTCATTGTTATTTTTTTTCTTATTTTTTTTTCACGGTATACTTTAACTTGAGTAGTGTATAAGGAGTTTAACTTGGTACTTCAGTTATATAGTGCATGGAAAGTTACTACTATGGAAGGAAATTAAATCATGTTGACCCAAACATTAATTGCAGATTCAGGTAATCTTATTTGCTTTAATCGAAATTTACCCACACACATCTTGAGATTACAAGATTAAAAGATATTTAATATATGTTCTATAAAAAGGGAAAAAATAATCTCCTTATATATATAGATAAATAAAATACATTTTATACCACAAATGTATTCTATAAATTGCTTCAATTTTTTTTATAATAATTTTAAATTCAAAACTCAAAATTTTATCATTCCCTATTTATCATAGTTAAAAATTTAATCAATGAAAAAATTATAGGAAATTTAGAGATTTAATACCAAGTTATAGAGATAACTTGGGAATTAATCATATATAATCTAGGTTTATATCGTGTTTAAGAATCCGAATTCCATTACTTGGAATTTAAATTCTTAAGTTCAATTTTTGAATGTTTTGAAGGGAAAATATTCAAATTTCAAAGCCTTAAAATTGGGATTATCAAATGCATCCTTCGCATCCTTCGTTATCAATCCAATTGGTAATAAGACATAATAAATCATTTGTGTTGGTGCAAAACTTCTTCAACCTCGTACACATCTATATAACTATATAAAATTTGTAGACCCAAATCGTGTGAGGATGACACGTGACAGATGTATTAAATATCATTAGAGGTATAAAGAAAGCATTTATGATTTGTAAACGTAAAGACATAATATTTCTCTCTCTTTTCTTCCATCGTTTACATTTCTAACACTGAGATTTTCAAGAATTCCAACCTCATTTAGACTTTTCATTTGAACATGGGTGGCTTTTGAAGTTTTATCTTCTCCATAAAAGCACCAACAAACCAATTTTTAGATGTCAAATATTCTAGGCAAAGACACTGGAGGTGCTATTAAAATTATCATCCAATTTTCTTTAGCAAAATAGGCTCAATCTTCACTTCTTCTTCTCCTGTCTCTCTCTGCTTTTACATTAGCTATTTGTATGTATATATGTACTCGAAGATTACACCATAATCATCTCATCTTTATTCAATTCTTCGAGTATCTTAATTTGCATCAATAATCCAATATGCGTACACACACACACACACACACATATATATATATTAAATATGGATCTTCATGGTCTAACTGTCATTCTCCAATTGAATTATACGTGATATTCTTATCTACCTGATTGGTATTTTGTTTATTTGCGCAATTAAAAACCTTTGTTTTGCTTTTACTTTTTCTTTTGTGAAAGATGAGGTAAATAATTTTTCCAATTAAAATTCATATTTATTATGTGATATATTAATATATATTATTTTGGTTCTCTTTACTTGAAATAGTTAAATATATACTCTCTTCTTGGATGTTGTTTGATATTTTACTTTAAATTTCCATTTGAATTTTTTCAGAGAATTTGGACGTTGTTTGTTTTAGGGAGGAGGGATACATATGTAACAACCCTCGATTTTTGGAGACTGAGAAATTAAATTTTGGGAAAATAAAATTTAATTGAATTGGAGAATTTCAAAATTTGGGAACTTAGCCCAAAAATAGAGAATTCCGGATCATATTTTTGAGGGTACCATCGATCCCAGGAGGGTCGAGATAGTCAAAATGACTGTCATTGGGTCTTATTTCGGCTCCGAAATGTTTTTAAGTTATTTTGGCTCAAATTGGAGTAAACGAGTCATTTAAAGTGTGTATTAACTTTTAAAACTGGGATTTTGTTTTAAAGGTTTATGTGGCTTACGGATTAAGCCATTCTCATTTGACAGAAAGAGAGAAAAGCCCTAGAGGGAGAAGAAGAAGAAGAAGAAGAAGAAGAAGAAGAAGAAGAAGAAGAAGAAGAAGAAGAAGAAGAAGAAGGAGAAGAGAGAGAGGAAGAAAGTTTGGGGATTTCCGGCCCAACCGCAATTTCGAGGACGATCCAACCTCTACAAATCTGAGGCAAGTGTTTAATCTTGCTAAATAGCTATTTGTGTATTTCATTTCATAATTTGTGGGGTAAAGAATTGGATTTTTGGGTATAAATATCAAAACCTAGATTTTCGGGTTTAAATCTTGAAATCAATGTTCAAACATGGATTTAATGGATTAGAAATGGTTGGGATCAACTTTAGGTTGATTTATTGGCTTAAAATCCTATTGAGATAAAGATTTGGGGATTGGAATGAAAATTTTAGGGTTTAAATTCGTGGGCTTTGCTGAAAATGGAAAAATGGGCTAAGGTAACTGGTATGGCCGGTCGACCGCGGTCTGGGGACCGGTCGACCGCGCCTTAAGGGAAAAACCTACTGCATTTCTTCGTAGGCAGAATTTGGACCCGCGGTCGACCGGGGGTCTGGGACCGGTCGACCGGTCCCCTGTTTTTAGCCCAAACTTGGATTTCTTCTCCCCCTTTTCTTTTGGAGTTTATTCTTAGGGGCTTCCTTAATGGGCTGTTTTATGGGTTTCCTAAGATGACTTCTAGCCCTTTTTGGTTGGGTTTATTTGATTTGGGGTTCTTTCTTATAAAGTAAGATATATCTTTTGGTGACTTATAGGGGGTTTCTCACTTAGTATTTTTATAGTGGGGACTTCTTGGAATAATTGGATAAGAAATATCCATGTATGTTATGAAGTTTCTAGGCCGACATTTATGTCAAATCCTTATAAGGATAGGATATTGTTAAGTTACAGATTGGGGCCATTTGGAATAGAGTGGTCGCATACTCTTTAAAGAGTGAGGGGTCTTATATCCTTAGAAAAGTTTAGGCTAAGGAACAATTGATAACTCTATAGGAGTGAGGGTTACCGAGATTTATTGAACTATGGGTGACTTTGAGAATGACTTGGGATCATGCTATCGACTAGAATAAGCGGTAGCACAAATTTTAGTTAGGATAGTTTACATGTAAATATGGGGAAATAACCATTGGGATTCCAATACTTGAAATGAGGTTGGAATAAATTGAGGTTTTAGACTATTAAGTCACGTGTGTGCCTATGGTTAAATAGTACAAAGGTAATTATGTACTTTTGGTTATGGATGAAATGTGTAGTGATGGATTCCTACACATACTCTTGGATGATAACCCTAATGTTGAATATGTATGTATAGATATATACATATGGTTTTGGGAGACTATTCATCATAGGAAAAATGATTGAATATGTTTCAAGTGGGGGATTGTATTCACATATCGAGGTATATTTATTGGAAATTGTGGTGACGGCTTGTATATTGAGGATTATGTATACTTATAGCCTGGTTTATATATCTTATACATATGAACGGGAATTAGTTTGTATATATATTGATATAGAGATGTGTGAATTTATGTACATATATCTATGTATGAATGTGAATATATGGATATATTTTATGTTGTGGACATACATGGTATGGATATTTAAACCGTATATGATGATTTATTATATTGGAGCATATGATGGGATCATATGGATGTATGTATATTACGTATGTGAGCGATATATATACTTATATCATGGTTTATTATATTGGATCATATGGATGTATGTATATTGCATATATGAGCAATATATATACTTATGTGGTTAGGCATACCCCGCTCATGCTATCATTGGGAAGTTTTCGCGCAGAGGGTGAGCATCCTGGCATATAGAGCAGGGTGTGGATATTCCCCAGGTCATAGTCGTCCCTTGTGTTATTATACGATATAGACACTACACCAAAATGGGCAAATTGTCACCTTTCAGCCGGCCAGCCTTGTCAAGGTCATTGACCGTGACAAAAAAAACACGCGTTTTATGTCACGGTCATTGACCTTGACACGACCGTGACAACGAATTGTCACGGTCAATGACCGTGACAATTCGTGTCACGGTCAAAGACCTTGACACGACCGTGACAACTTTTCCAGCAAAAACCCTACCCCCCCTTCTTTTTTCCCTCCCGCGCCCTTCCCTCCCTCTCTCTCTCTTTCTCTCTCTCTCTCTCGACGCTGCTCTCTCTCTCTCAGGTCCAATTTCTCTCTCTCTCTCTCTCTTCCATTTATATATATATATTTGTCTGTATATTTATGTGTGTATGTGTATATATATATGTGTGTATGTGTGTGCGTGTGTGGGGGGTGGGGCGGGATGGGGGTAGGGGGTGGTGGAGGGGGGCAGGGGGTGGGGTGGGGTGGGGGAGGGGGTGGGGGTGGGGGGTATGTGTATATATATATGTGTGTATGTGTGTGCGTGCGTGGGGGGTGAGGCAGGGTGGGGGCAGGGGGTGGGGGGCGGGGTGGGGCGGGGGTGGGGGTGGGGCGGGGTGGGGGAGGGGGCAGGGGGTGGGGGAGGGGGCAGTGGAGGGGGGCAGGGTGGGGTGGAAATTTGGCTAATACACGAGAAACTGATAATCGTAAATATTATGAATAAAAATGGTACTTTCTTGGAGACTATAAATTATTATGTACAAACTTTGGTTCTAGACTTATGTTGTTGGATTTGGATGTTGGGTGTTGATTAGTTGGTATTATTGGGAAGATTGGGTTAAGTTGAAGCATATGTTGTTGGAGTTGAAAATTATATGTTAATTCATTATTACTATTGGGGGATATAGTGTTGAAAAATATTGGGGTGGGGCGGGGTGGGGCAGGGTGGGGGAGGGGGTTTAATATCAAAGGGACTTAATTTGTTGAATGATAATATTTGTATTAGATACTTGCGTGGTTTTACCTAACTTGAATGAATTAATAAATGTTTCAGTAAAGGTTGAAGTGGACAAAAAACGTGTGAATTGATTAATATCCATAATGTAAATAAAAGGTAAAGTAAGTGTGTAAATGGGTGGTTGAGCAAGCTAAGAGGTCTAACCCATATTTAATACATAGGTGTGTTATGAAAGGTTTTCAAAGGGTAATTAAGTATTTTCAAATAATGACCCCGAAACATAGAAATTCAATCTCAAGCAATTTAATTTCAATCTCTACAAATTTATGCATGTATTCAAGGGATTTATGAAGGATTAATATTAAAATTCAATTCCTATACATAATCTAAAAATTATAACTCAGATTCAACTAGAAATAAACCAAACCAAAGTTAGTTAAATAAACCAAAGGATTAATATTAAAATTCAACTCTATTAGTTAAATTATAAATGTAATAGAATTAATCCATATAAATCAGATTTTAATCACAATTAGGTTTTAGAGTTACATAGATAGGCATAATCTAAATCAATTTCAGTCCTACAAATATTCTAATTAACTTGCCTCAAATTTGATGAATAACAAGGGCTAAAAGTATTGTTCATTTAATTCAATTCGGTAAAACCCATGATAATGAAATTTATGCTACAATTATAATTATCTCATATCATAATTTTATTGATAAACAATATATGTAGTTGTCACGGTCGTGGTGGGGGGAGGGGGTGGGGGTGGGGTGGGTAGGGGTGGGGTGTGTGTGTGTGTGTGTGCGTAGGTATTGACGGAACTTACACATACGTTATAATATAGACGGAACATTTTTTTATCTGTACTAATAACATCTTTTTATCTGTACTAATAATATTTTTTTACAGCAAAAATGTCTCCTTCAGATGTTAGGGCGAAGATGATGATGTTGTTTATGATGATGTCGTCGTCTGGGTTCGGTAGTAGCGGAGGCGACGAGGGCTCCTCCGCCCCTAGGCTCCCCAAATATGGAAAATTTGGGATTACCGTCGAAAACAAGTCGGAGCTTTTAGCGAGATCCCTCGAGCTGCTAAAGACGGTCATCGGCCCGGGGTTTATGAGTTGGAAGGAGGTGCCGTATGAGCTCAAGTTAGCTGTTTGGGCGGCACTACAGGTAATATTTATATGAATATTTCAATTTCAATTTCAATTTATATTTATATTTATATTTATATTTATATTTATATTTATATTTATATTTATATTTATATTTATATTTATATTTATATTTATATTTATATTTATATTTATATTTATATTTATATTTATATTTATTCGCAACTAACATTGTATTTGTTGGACAGGAATAATTCAACTTGGATCCAAAGCTACGCGATTCCGTCTTGGAGCAGTTGAGGGAGCAACACAAGACGTGGAAAAAAAATATGCGGACACGGTACTTTGGAAAAATACGAGAGACCATTTTACAATGGCGCGGATCCGTCCCGCCCAAGGAGCCGATCTCATTGGCACAATGGCAAAAGTTCATTGACAATGAGATCGAGGATCGACAATTGGCATCTCGCCAATCGGGGAGGGAAAATCGGGCTAAAAAGACGGACGTGCACTACTCCGGTCGGACCTCTTACGCTGAGGTGGAGCATAGGATGAAGGTAATATTTAATTTATCTATAACTACAGAAATATATTATTGGATATTATTTTACTTTGCGGGGCCGATACTAATTTTACTTTACTTTATTTTATTTCAGGGGGTAGGGAGTGGGCCAGGGGGTAAGCCACATAGGCTCGATACTTATGTGGCTCTTCGGACGAAGAAGGGGAAGGACAAGGAGGTGTCCCCGAGCGTCGCGGCCACGATTGTAAGTAATCCGACAGTTTAATTATTGTTAATTACGTTATAATTTTTTAGTTTACTTATTTTACTAATCATGTGCTTTTTGTCGTTTCAGGCAAAGCTTAAGGAAGTGCATGAGTCGCAGTCTGATGCCGACAAGGCATCTTTGTCCACAGACGCACTCAGCCAAGTGCTTGGCTCTGATCGCAAGGGGAGGACAAGGGGAGTGAGCTCGCGGGTGGCCAAATCTAGGATCATCAGATTGGAGACAAGCGACACCGGGTTGGCTCGAACGGTGGATTCACATGACGCGAAGTTGTCCCGTTTGGAGGCGACGGTCCAATATATGTACGCATTCATGAAGCGTACGTTGGGTGGAGACCGTAAAGAGAAAGGTAAAGGGAAAGTGAAGGAGAAGGCGGTGGAGGAGGAGGTGCGGGAGGACGAGGCGCAGGATGACGAGGATGTGGACCTCGCTGCTTCATCACCGACACGTTCGTACTTCGACGATCCACTTCCCTATTTGACGCCCTCCAACAGACCATTATCGATAATTGGTTGGCCGAGCGTGTTCATATTGGACATATTTGATGGCCAGCGGATAGGGCGGGGGTTGAGGGACCCGAATATCGTCGAGGGTGGAATAGTCCATGGACGTGTGCTTCAACAGATGGAGTCCAGGGTGCTCGTCACGCATGTCATACCCGGGAAGGAGAACTCCCTATTGTGGTTGCGCGAACAATGCGGCACGACGTATATTAGTGGCTGCGTCAATTCGTATGTCGTGTGGCCTACTCACCTCCTCAGTTTTATCCAAGACATGTAGTAACAATATTTTCTAGTTTGTCCATTTTAATTATATTTGGATTATATCGTCATGTATATTATTTTTACTTTGAAGATTTGGATTATACTGTCATGAATATATATTTGCATTATCTTTTGTTTGTGTTGGATATATGATGTTTGGAACAGGTACAACGTTGCTATAACAGGTACAAATATACTGCTGGGCAGTGGCAGTGGCCATACTGCCCAGCAGATTTTTTTTAAATTCTGCCCAGAATTGTCACGGTCATTAACCGTGACAAGCCTGTGACAAATGTTGTCACGGACTTGTCACGGTCAATGACCGTGACAATTTTTTTTCAAAAGGGTCACGGATTTGTCACGATTTATAACCGTGACAAACGTGTCACGGTCATTGACCTTGACACGACCGTGACACAAAACACGAGTTTTTTGTCAAGGTCAATGACCGTGACACGACCGTGACAAAAAAAGTTGTCTCGCCTCGAAATGTCACGGTCATTGACCTTGACAAGGTGAATTTGTCAAGGTCAATGACCTTGACAAATGGACAGATTTAGTGTAGTGAGATATATATTTTTGGAATGAGACGTGGTGGGTATGTTTCGTCTCATTGCCGGTTGGAGCTATGACCGCTTCCCGGGACGTCGTGTGTGTGAGTTACCACGAGGTGGGTGTCGTTGATCCCCACCAGGTGGTCCCCAGTTGTTACGTGAGTCGGACTCTGGGAAGATGATAGCATTGATGAAGTTTTATCGGCGCTATATATAGCCGGGTATTATATTTCCATGGCCATTGTACATCATATATGGTATGTACACTTGGTCATGGGTATATGGATGATTGGTATATGTATATATATGGTGAGCATAAAATACCTATATATATGTATTTATATATCCTATAGAGGAAAGGATATAGAATTTTGGTATAGTACATCTTAGATGATCTTGGTGTACTAGATTGATGGGGGTTAATGTATCGCATATAAGGTATTAGTCGGTTACATCATCCCAAGGATATTATTGGAGATTCTTTTATTTTATTTCTTTTGTTTTCTTTTTTTTTTCTTTTCTTTCTTTCTTTCTTTGTTAGTTAGTTTAGCAGTAATGGTAGTATTATATAGTATGTTATGGATTATGGATCTCTAGGATCGACATTGCCCAGGAGTAGTGTAACGAGGGGGTTCCTTGTTTGGATTTCGCTTTGCGAGACGCCTCACGCACGAAATGCAGTGCTATGTCGAGAGTAAAGAGAAGTAATTCTATTTGTGGCATCTCGGATCTCTGGTCTTGACCTTGTCAAGAGTAGTGTAACGGGGTGATTCCTTGTTTGGATTTTGCTTTGCGAGACTCCCCACGCATGAAACGTAGCACAAGTTTGAGATTAGAGAGAGGTTTTGCCAATATTCCATGTGCATGATATTAAGAATATAAATTCTTATATTTTAGCCTATATATATATGTATATATATAGATATATGTATATATATATATATAGGGGTAACGTATTAAGACTTATAATTCATTATTATTATGAATCGGAATTCATTATGCCTATTATGGCATAATTGTTGTTATCATAATCTAGTGGGTTTAGATAAGGGTGAATCCTTGGTTTATGATGGGATAGTAGCTCTCGTGGGTATAGGCTAGGCCTATGATAAGTTAGGTTGTCCTAATAACAATACGGGGTAATTTAACTAAAACTTGAGGATGCGAATAGGTGTGCGCCTTTAGATGAGAGGTGAGTTGGGGTTCCATGAGAGAGCGGTCTCACATTAATTATGAAATAAGTGCACCGATAATTATTATGCACGGTTAACACACTTGCTAAATATTTTTCACATTCGGGGCTCTGACCCGTTTACTTTTCTCTCCTCCTTGTATATATATATATATATATATATATATATATATATATATATATATATATATATATATATATATTACCTCAGGTATCCTACCGCATGGATGTCGGATGCCTTTCTATCCAGAGTTTTGGGAGCCATGACAGGTGCGGACTGTTGCAGGATGTTTCTTGTAGCCGATTCCTACTTCTTTAAAATTCTAGGTAGGATTCATATTGTATATCGGGTTTGTACCCAAGGGATATTTATATACATGTTTATATTTATTCCATTTCAGTTGTTGTATTGGCTGTGACCCGACAGCTTATTCGGGTCTATTTTGAGTAATACATTCGGTTGTGTTTATTTAGTTCATTTTATTTCTAGCATCTCATTTATCTTGTTCTTTCATGCATCTTTCTTTTTTAGCGTTAGTTGGTTGGATGTTGCATATTTTATTTAATTTTTTTTTCACATCCCGCTTATGTGATTTCAGGTAGTTAGTCCTATATTATATAGTACCGAGAGTTGATGTTGAGACTGGACCATTTGAAACTCCTGATTTAATATAGTATAGGGCTGGCCACCCGTTATTATTTTAGGCGGGTTGTGATAGATGGTATCAGAGCATCAGGTTCTAGATTCTTTAGGATCTGTGCGAGTTATGGATTCTTCCATTAACGTTCTTGACGTAAAGCCCTATAATTAGGACTGTTGTGTTCACTGCGTTGTTTTCTTCTGTGAAGTATATTCACTTGATTGACATTCTGATGACAATTGCTCTTGTTTCGTTTCAGACGTCGCCTAGATTTTGTCGTCTAGGAATGGATAGGATTAGAAGTACAATACCCATAGTTTATTTTGGGTACGCTGTAATCGGGGGTATTTGTTTTCCCCGATTCCGGAGGAGTTATTGAGGATACTTCTAGCAATGGTTCGAGGTGATTTATCGGCAGCTGAGTAAGGAAAGAAATTTACTCAAATTGCGAATCTTGGTCCTAGTAAGGTAAACCCGAGGAGAGGCATGTAGTGTAGTTCTTGGGAGGTTTAGATTGAGAATCTGTTAACCTTTGTTGGGAAACCTAGTGTTGGTGACTCTTACCGAGGTGAGGTGGGTGGAGTTGTCCCAATATTAGGAGTATCGCCATCTAGGATGATGGGGAATACCTTTGGAGACTCAGTTTCGTTGTGTAGGATGGAGGGAGTTTTCGGCAGTTGCAATCGCGCCTTGCCCTTCAATATGGTTAGGAAGGGTTCTGAGAAAGATGTTTCTCTTATGAAGAAATAGGCTTAGGGATAATGATTTGTCCTGGAAGAAGTTGAGGACCCTGAGTTGAGATTCAAGGACGAGGGGAAACCATTGGGTTATGGGACTATAAGGTAGAATACCTTTTATTTGAGTTTAAGTTACGCTTTGTGCGATATTGGGAACGTTGCGTGTGAGATGTGATGATTAGCTAGCCGCTACACCGTTAGGGTGTATGAAAATTTTTCCTAGAGAAGGAAGTGAGCAAGTGTGGCCTTTATATGGCATCTTTGGAGATGATACACCTTTTCATGACTGAGAGGTTTAGAGTTTGGTAGATTCTGTGGAGCGAATAGTTTTGCTCATAGTTGTGCTAGTTTTGAGAACTAGATATTGGTTAGCAATATTGTATTTGTTGATGCCTTGTGTTTTAAACATAAGGTGTTTGTTTAGGGTGTCGAAATACGCGGGATTGATTTATATAGTATGTTTGCATAGGCCCTCGGGCAATATCTGAAATATGGAAATCTTTATTTTTATAAAACCTTAACCCTGGTTCAACTAATCTCAATCCCCGACCTAGCTACACAGTAGTGTATTGGGAGGGTTCCTTGTTTGGATTTCGCTTGCGAGACCTCCCCCGCACGAAGGTGGCTAGTGTCAGGAATTGAGGAGAGTTCTATCATTAGGAGATTTTAAACTTTTATATATTTAGTATATTGTAATTGAGTATATTGCTGAGGGTTATATTATGATTCGAGGCTAACGGAGCCTGATCATGATTTTACGAGTGGAAACTCGGATACAGGGTGTATGGGCGCCCTGGGGTAGTGGTTGCTTTAAAACTATATGGTTCGATATGAGAACCAGGAAGGATCGGTATAGTGATCCTGCGGATTGATGTGAGGACTAGATGTTATTGAGGTCCTAGGCATGTCTCAAAAATTTCGCGGACGAAATTTTTGTAAGGGGGGAAGTATGTAACAACCCTCGATTTTTGGAGACTGAGAAATTAAATTTTGGGAAAATAAAATTTAATTGAATTGGAGAATTTCAAAATTTGGGAACTTAGCCCAAAAATAGAGAATATTTTAAAGTATTCCGGATGATATTTTTGAGGGTACCATCGATCCCGGGAGGGTCAAGATAGTCAAAATGACTGTCATTGGGTCTTATTTCGGCTCCGAAATGTTTTTAAGTTATTTTGGCTCGAATTGGAGTAAACGAGTCATTTAAAGTGTGTATTAACTTTTAAAACTGGGATTTTGTTTAAAAGGTTTATGTGGCTTACGGATTAAGCCATTCTCATTTGACAAAAAGAGAGAAAAGCCCTAGAGGGAGAAGAAGAAGAAGAAGAAGAAGAAGAAGAAGAAGAAGAAGAAGAAGAAGAAGAAGAAGAAGAAGAAGAAGAAAAGAAGAGAGAGAGGAAGAAAGCTTGGGGATTTTCGGCCCAACCGCGATTTCGAGGACGATCCAACCTCTACAAATCTGAGGCAAGTGTTTAATATTGCTAAATAGCTATTTGTGTATTTCATTTCATAATTTGTGGGGTAAAGAATTGGATTTTTGGGTACAAATATCAAAACCTAGATTTTTGGGTTTAAATCTTGAAATCAATGTTCAAACATGGATTTAATGGATTAGAAATGGTTGGGATCAACTTTAGGATGATTTATTGGCTTAAAATCCTATTGTGATAAAGATTTGGGGATTGGAATGAAAATTTTAGGGTTGAAATTCGTGGGGTTTGCTGAAAATGGAATAAACGGCCAAGGTAACTGGTATGGCCGGTCGACCGCGGTCTGGGAACCGGTCGATCGCGCCTTAAGGGAAAAGCCTACTGCATTTCTTCGTAGGCAAAATTTGGACCCGCGGTCGACCGGGGGTCTTGGACCGGTCGACCGGTCCCCTGTTTTTAGCCCAAACTTGGATTTCTTCTCCCCCTTTTCTTTTGGAGTTTATTCTTAGGGGCTTCCTTAATGGGCTGTTTTATAGGTTTCCTAAGATGACTTCTAGCCCTTTTTGGTTGGGCTTATTTGATTTGGGGTTCTTTCTTATAAAGTAAGAGATATCTTTTGGTGACTTATAGGGGGTTTCTCACTTAGTATTTTTATAGTGGGGACTTCTTGGAATAATTGGATAAGAAATATCCTTGTATGTTGTGAAGTTTCTAGGCCGACATTTATGTCAAATCCTTATAAGGATAGGATATTGTTAAGTTACAGATTGGGGCCATTTGGAATAGAGTGGTCGAATACTCTTTAAAGAGTGAGGGGTCTTATATCCTTAGAAAAGTTTAGGCTAAGGAACAATTGATAACTCTATAGGAGTGAGGGTTACCGAGATTTATTGAACCGTGGGTGACTTTGAGAACGGCCTGGGATCATGCTATCGACTAGAATAAGCGGTAGCACAAATTCTAGTTAGGATAGTTTACATGTAAATATGGGGAAATAACCATTGGGATTCCAATACTTGAAATGAGGTTGGAATAAATTGAGGTTTTAGACTATTAAGTCACGTGTGTGCCTATGGTTAAATAGTACAAAGGTAATTATGTACTTTTGGTTATGGATGAATTGTGTAGTGATGGATTCCTACACATACTCTTGGGTGATAACCCTAATGTTGAATATATATGTATAGATATATACATATGGTTTTGGGAGACTATTCATCATAGGAAAATGATTGAATATGTTTCAAATGAGGGATTGTATTAACATATCGAGGTATATTTATTGGAAATTGTGGTGACGGCTTGTATATTGAGGATTATGTATACTTATAGCCGGGTTTATATATCTTATACATATGAACGGGAATTAGTTTGTATATATATTGATATAGCGATGTGTGAATTTATGTACATATATCTATGTATGAATGTGAATATATGGATATATTTTATGTTGTGGACATACATGGTATGGATATTTAAACCGTATATGATGGTTTATTATATTGGAGCATATGATGGGATCATATGGATGTATGTATATTGCGTATGTGAGCGATATATATACTTATATCATGGTTTATTATATTGGATCATATGATGGGATCATATGGATGTATGTATATTGCGTATATGAGCAATATATATACTTATGTGGTTAGGCATACCCCGCTCATGCTATCATTGGGAAGTTTCCGCGCAGAGGGTGAGCATCCTAGCATATATAGCAGGGTGTGGATATTCCCTAGGTCATAGTCGTCCCTTGTGTTATTATACGATATAGATATATATTTTTGGGATGAGACGTGGTGGGTATGTTTCGTCTCATTACCGGTTGGAGCTATGACCGCTTCCCGGGACGTTGTGTGTGTGAGTTACCACGAGGTGGGTGTCGTTGATCCCCACCAGGTGGTCCCCAGTTGTTACGTGAGCCGGACTCTGGGAAGATGATAGCATTGATGCAGTTTTATCGGCGCTATATATAGCCGGGTATTATATTTGCATGGCCATTGTGCATCATATATGGTATGTACACTTGGTCATGGGTATATGGATGATTGGTATATGTATATATATGGTGAGCATAAAATACCTATATATATGTATTTATATATCCTATAGAGGAAAGGATATAGAATTTTGGTAAAGTAAATCTTAGATGATTATGGTGTACTAGATTGATGGGGGTTGATGTATCGCATATAAGGTATTAGTCGGTTACATC
Source organism: Sambucus nigra (assembly GCA_949130495.1). Taxonomy (NCBI): domain Eukaryota; kingdom Viridiplantae; phylum Streptophyta; class Magnoliopsida; order Dipsacales; family Adoxaceae; genus Sambucus; species Sambucus nigra. The sequence goes on along the minus strand of OX422218.1, from coordinate 58,925,148 downwards.
ATCCCAAGGATATTATTGGAGATTCTTTTATTTTATTTCTTTTGTTTTCTTTTTTTTTTCTTTTCTTTCTTTCTTTTTTTGTTAGTTAGTTTAGCAGTAATGGTAGTATTATATAGTATGTTATGGATTATGGATCTCTAGGATCGACATTGCCCAGGAGTAGTGTAACGAGGGGGTTCCTTGTTTGGATTTCTCTTTGCGAGACGCCTCACGCACGAAACGCAGTGCTATGTCGAGAGTTGAGAGAAGTAATTCTATTTGTGGCATCTCGGATCTCTGGTCTTGACCTTGTCAGGAGTAGTGTAACGGGGCGGTTCCTTGTTTGGATTTCTCTTTGCGAGACTCCCCACGCATGAAACGTAGTACAGGTTTGAGATTAGAGAGAGGTTTTGCCAATATTCCATGTGCATGATATTAAGAATATAAATTCTTATATTTTAGCCTATATATATGTATATATATATAGGGGTAATGTATTAAGACTTATAATTCGTTATTATTATGAATCGGAATTCATTATGCCTATGATGGCATAATTGTTGTTATCATAATCTAGTGGGTTTAGATAAGGGTGAATCTTTGGTTTATGATGGGATAGTAGCTCTCGTGGGTATAGGCTAGGACTATGATAAGTTAGGTTGTCCTAATAACAATACGTGGTAATTTAACTAAAACTTGAGGATGCGAATAAGTGCGCGCCTTTAGATGAGAGGTGAGTTGGGGTTTCATGAGAGAGAGGTCTCACTTTAGTTATTAAATAAGTGCACCGATAATTATTATGCACGGTTAACACACTTGCTAAATATTTTTCACATTCGGTGCTCTGACCCGTTTACTTTTCTCTCCTCCTTGTATATATATATATATATATTACCTCAGGTATCCTACCGCATGGATGCCGGATGCCTTTCTATCCAGAGTTTTGGGAGCCGTGACAGGTGCGGACTGTTGCGGGATGTTTCTTGTAGCCGATTCCTACTTCTTTAAAATTCTAGGTAGGATTCATATTGTATATCTGGTTTATACCCCAGGGATATTTATATACATGTTTATGTTTATTCCATTTCAGTTGTTGTATTGGCTGTGACCCGACAGCTTATTCGGGTCTATTTTGAGTAGTACGTTCGGTTGTGTTTATTTAGTTCATTTTATTTCTAGCATCTCATTTATCTTGTTCTTTCACGCATCTTTCTTTTTTAGCGTTAGTTGGTTGGATGTTGCATATTTTATTTAATTTTTTTTTCACATCCCGCTTATGTGATTTCGGGTAGTTAGTCCTATATTATATAGTACCGACAGTTGATGTTGAGACTGGACCATCTGAAACTCCTGATTTAATATAGTATAGGGATGGCCACCCGTTATTATTTTAGGTGGGTTGTGACAATATATCATGTGTAGGTAGGTGAGGAGATAATGGAGTCATATGATTTGGCTTGGTAAAATGGTTATGTACTCTCTCATAACTTGCTCTTTGATTGTTTATGTATATGTCTAAGAAGACATTTTTACCCCTTTTCTCTATATATTTACTTTTTGTTTCTCATTCATGGTGGTTCATTTTTCTTTTTTATCAATTATTTAATGTGTAGTTTCAAGATGTAATGGAATTGTCCTTCTATAAGGTTCCAGGGAGCTTTGTTATAGCGAATTAGTAAAGATATGTGTAAGTGGGACTGTAATTACAAGTTGGTATAATTTTGACATAATATTGGGCATCTTTAATTATTTAAATCCTAGGTTCTCTTATGTTGCAACCAAATAGTTTTTTCCATTGAACTAAGGTCGGGTCAATGTTTATATATTTAATCTCATTCTATTCATATAGCATTAGAACATTGAATTAAAATACGGCCACACATCGTGTGGCCTTCATGCTAGTCTTTGTACTATTATAAAACGCTTTACAAGTATTAAATGATCCTACTGTTTCAAGAAGTCCAAGTGACAAGTAATTTAAACCTAAAAAATCAGTTGACTGACAGAGAGGTAAATCACCATTTTTTTCCATTTCCTCTATGCCTTTTCATTCTCCTACACTTTGAACTCTTTTCTCTCCTCATATACCCTTCCTCTTGCATAAGAATGGTAGACCATTAAGACCATTTGATCTCACTAAAGAAAATTCCATATTTCCCTTATTTTCATCAAACCCTCATTTCCTCCATTAAAATAAGCCAACTGTGAAAGAAACTCAAACAGAGGCCTCCTTGTAGTGGTAAAGAGATAGCGGGGGGGGGGGGGGGGGGGGGGGGTTCCTAAAATATTGCGAAAATGTGTTATTTTGTAGAATATAGGTGCTTTTGGCGATGCCGCGGTCGGTGATGATTTAAGATCGATCTTTACAAATCGAAGTCGATTTGGTGTGAGGAGGACTGATAAAGTGATTGAGTGTAGCCAAATGGCATCTAAATCAGTGTGTTGGCAGAAGGTGAAATCTTGGTGTACCGAAGCGAGTCACTTGATGACATTTGTTTTTCCAAATTTGAGGCACGTCATTTTCCATTTCAGGTCTTTTCTTGTAATTAGTTTCTCTCTTTTCACTTTTCACATCATTATCTACATGTTATTGTTGTATTTTTTGTTCAGTGCTTCAGTTGATGTGGTGTGGCTTCAAATGTATGACATGAGTTTCAATGGACATTACTCTTTTATTCACTACTATTTGGTTTCGCTTTTGTGTGAATTAGAATGTACCATATTATAGTATATAACTAAAATTGACAAAGGAACACGGCGTCGATATTTGTCACTTCTACATAACGTCGCCTGGACAAATTTAATAGCGCTATTATTATTTAATAAAACCCATCATGTCTTACATTTTAATAAAGGAAGGGAGAGGAGGTGGTATGTTAGAAATATGAAAGGCAAGAGAGGAAATTAAAAGGTCCTTTAAAATCATATTAAAAAGCAAGTTTATTTTCATATAATTGACTCAATGTATCTTTCTCTTAAGCATTCACTAATATACTTCTTTTTGTATTCTTTAATAAGTATTATATCTTCTTTTTCATATCCCTTTAATTCGTTTCATCTTCTTACACTCTCTTTAAATACTTCTCTTACTCTCCCACCAATAAGAAAGCTCCTTCACTTTTTCCAAGACTTTTGGGATTTATGAATCGAGTTCCAACTATTTAATTATGTGTTAGTTTGATTTTCACATATATAAAATAAAGAAGGTATGCATAAATTTCAACGGGTTTTTTATTTTATCAAAATTTTGTTATGTATGATGCCTTCATTTCAGTAGTTCTTTTATTTAAAAAAATTAGACACCCAATAATATGAAAGTCACGTTCAATATTTCCATGGAACTCATGCCTTTATTGATCGATTACCAACTATAAAATGATGTTTTAGTTTGATTTTCACACTAATGTGATGTCTGTAGATTCCAATGGATTTTTGAAATTCATATATTTCTCATTATCTCTTTTATTTCATGGTAATTTATTTTATTAATCATTTGTTTTCATAAATTTAAATAATCGCCAATCATAAATGGTGAGAATTGCCCTATTATTATTGTATCTTATCTCGCAAATGTATTGTACTTTAGTAACTGAGATCATGTAATGTCCTATCAATCCATTAAAAGCCAACCATTTTTTGCAAGTTTTTAAATTTTTAATGAAGCATCGAGAGATGTAAGGGATATTTGATGATATATTTTTCATGAAAAATAAAGAATTTTCTGTTGAATTTTTGTTTGAAAAAAAAGAATTTCTTTTATCATCTTACGCCCACGTATCGTGTGGGTTGCATACTAGTTTAACTTAATGTACACATACATTCACTAATCACATTTATTTGTGGATTTATTTGTGGAATTTTGTGTGTCCATAATAGAATGGGGTGTGGTTTGTGTAATTATTTTTTGTTGTGCTCCAAAATAGGGTCGGTGATCCCTACAACAGCTTGTCTCTTCTTTTTTGGCTTTCATATATGTTTGGTATTGTTGATGTAGACGAGGTTGGTGGAGATAGACGGTTGCTGTTGTTATTATTCTCCGAGTTGAAACCCATTGATTCGTCTAGAATATTGCACATATATACCCTATATACTTATGCATTTTAGTCCCCCAGGGTACTTTAATTCCTATAATTATTATCGATAACTATACAACCTCTGTTTTATATGTTAACATGTTATATGAGGTATTATTGAGTTGTTGTAGGTATTAAGTTGCTTAGTATGAAGTTTAGTTGCAATCCGTTAAAGTTCCGTTGACATTCACACGTTCAGTGGCAAATCAGTCATTTCACACTTCAGAATTTTTTTCCAAAGTCTTCATGGAAGTTGAGACCCTCGGAATATACTTCACATGGCTATGAATGGTGAGAGAATCCGAGTCCTAAAGAAGATGGTATGGTCCTTTAAGTGGGGGAGAAATATAAGGAAATTATCATAGATAAAACAAATAAAGAGGTGACAAATATGTCCTGGCCCCAAAATCGCAGAAGCAGGTCTTGTGTGCTAAGCATAGATATGAAATGGTCTTGTACTTGAATTGCGAAGCAAGTCTTGGCTTTTGGCAAGATAGGGAATGGGCTTTGGCATAGCAGTAGGTCCAAGTGATCGCAACAGCCGGTCGACCGACCTTGACCCCCGATCGACCGGTAAATCCAATTTTTGCCTATGTGTTTTGCAACGGGTTTCATCTCCTGTCATCGGTCGACTGCCCCTATAACCAGTCAATCTTCCCTATCACTGTTCGACCGCTCCTGGCTTATCTTTGACGATGTTGTTTCCTTATTTTCTTTTCTTTTTGATTTATTTAATTCCCAACTTACTAGATAAGCAAGCTTTGTTTTATTTGTAAAGGATATATCTTATTTTATCTCTTTCTTTTTAAGTTTAGAGCCTAGGGTTAGAGACTCTGTGGATTTTTTTGTGGAGTTTTTCTCTCCTAAATTTTCTTATTGGGTGTTCACCCATTAATGTAATGGGTACTATTCATTGTCTTCTTTGTCTACTATATACTTTAATTCCTTTAAATTTTAATTCCTTTAAATTTTAATTCCTTTAATTTCTCGCTTTATTAATTATTTCCATGCTGAGATAATTTGTTGTAGTTAATTTAATTCTTGTTTGCTTTTGCTAATTAATTGTTTTAACTTAGTTTCATTATTCTTTCTATCTAGCTTAATTTAGGTTGTGGTTGATTGAACTCACATTCGTTTCAATCTGTTTCTTTGCTATGGTGATGGATTTTATGCATCAAATTCGATTGGGTTGTTCTTATTATTATGCCTAGGAGATTTAACGGGGTATATTAGGTATGCTCCTTATTTATGACCTTGCGTGTGTAATTTTTGGAGTATTTATTGACGCCAAAATCATATTAGGATTTTATGAGAATTTAGGGGGTGACAACTCTATATTTAATTGAGTGTTGAAATGAGATTCAATCTTACTAAATTCGTAGTCCCATGTAACTATTTTTACGCATTAAACCGAGATGAGGGATATTAGTTGCAACCTATATATTCCCTTTGTTAATCTTAGTTTAAATACCCATGTGACACGACTCAGAATGTGTCTCTAAGGTGTGTACTCTCTAGGCTCAAGTGCAAGCCTGTCGTTCAAGTAATAATCCGACAAGTCGGGTATCGATCCTCAGGGAAAAAGGACAACGGAGTTGTGACGACGGGATAAGACGGAGGAATCCTAACGATGACTCTAAAAAGAAAGAAAAAGATTTGATTTTGGTTTTTGGGATTGATTACACTAAATGCATTTATGAAACTATGATAAAATATGCAACTAACTAAATTATCTAAATGAAGAATGAAGAATTAAATTGAACTTTTTAACTAAATGATGAGAAAATAGGATGGGAATACAATCCCCCAACCCTAGTGTAATGCCGTGACAACATTGATCATAAATTTATCCGATTAATTCAAACCCGGAATTTAGTACTCCCAAGCATTATGTATACGAGGTTCAAACCCGCGTCATACCTAATCTGAGGATGAGTAAATCGGTATCGCGGTAATTACACTCAAATTGTACTCTAAATCATCACGAGTACCCATAGGCAAACGAGATATAAAGATCTATAATTCTTATGAAATTACGCGATACGATCAAAATTAATCATTAAATTCAGCGGATCGACGTTATACACATGCACTAACACATCAGGTTGGGTTCATGCATCCCAACCTTGAAAAACCTAGCCGGACATGTTACTTTGACTAATGCAGGAAATAATAACGTTGCATGTGTATGAATTCATGATAAAACTAAATCTAAACATGTAAATACGTATTATGAATGCGAAAACAAGTTGAATCTAATGGGAAAACAAAGCATGCAAGAACAATAATAAGAAACAAGAATCTTGAATTAAAACTTGCAAAAACAAACCCGAAACAATGAATTCTTGAAGTAATTTATGCCCTTGATGTTCCTAGATGTTCCTCCCCTTTCTTTCTATCAAAAACTCTCTAAAAATAACCCTAAAGGCTGCCCCTAGGTTAGTGCCTTCGTTCCCCACAAGTTTGGAGTGTTTAAAACCGATTAGGAGTCTTTGGGACAAATTAGCACAAAAGGAAAAATTCGCGTGTCAGGTACATGCGAACCGGTTCGCATGTACCTGGCTGGGGTTCGCATGTACCAGGCTGGTCTTGCCTTCAACACTTAGATTTTTTTCTGGTTTTTCTCTTCTTTTCTTGGATTTTTCTTCAACTTCAACTGAGCATAACTTTTCAACCGTAGCTCGGATTTGGGTGCCGTTTCTTCCAGTGTTCTCGTTGTTCCGAGCTCTTCAACTTCCCAGAAGGCCCCACATCCAGAATCGGGCTGTAAAATTACGAAAATGCCCTTGAACTTGCCTTCCTAGCCTTTCTTCTATGATTTTTCCGCAACTTCAAGGGGTCATAACTCTTTCATCGTAGCTCGGATTGAGGTGCCGTTTTTTCTGGTGTTCTTGTAATTGAAAGATCTTCAACTTTCTAGTTGGACCCACTTCCGGACTAAGGCTGAAAAATTACGAAAATGCCCTTGAACTTGCCTTCTTAGCTTTTCTTGCACTGTCTTGCTTCCTCTTTTGCACTGCTTGCATAATTAACCTGTAAAACCAATAAGAGAAGCACGAAACACGAAATACTCGCCAACGAAGGTTAGTATCATAAATGTGAATCAAATCCATATCTGTTACATCACTCGGGTTCATAAAAGTACTGAAATTAGGGGGATAAATATACAATATTTATGCCCAATCACCATGCCTAGTTATCTTTTCTTTCTGTTAACAATTAACTTTTACACTTTTATTGAGAAGTATTTAACTAATATAATTCTAGCAACTAGTATGTGTAGATTCAATACTCAGACTCGCTGTTGTACGCCCTTACAAGTGTGTAGTCAATAGTCTAGGTTTTTGCATAGCGGTGGGAGCCGAGCATAACCACCGACGTATATCTTTACACAATTGAGCCGCGATTTTCTCCTTCTTGTCACCCATACCATCCATTTTTTGTCTTTTCGGTTTCCTCGCCTTAAGACTTTTTATTTTTTCTAGGGTTTTAGTAATTCAGATGGTAAGTTTTGCATCAGATGCTGAGAATGGAATTGTCACAATCAGTTAGTGATATTCTGATATTTTTTTGATTTAATTCGGGTGACGAAGAGATTGTTTGAGTAATAATGGAAAATGAGGAAGATCGACAAATAGTGGAGTGAGGGCTAATATAGTAGTATTTTTATTTGATTAAACGAGTTGAAAGATAGCAACCATGAGTATTGTTTGATATCTACCGAAGTTGATGAAGATGAGTATTGTTTTCAATATCTAATGCATATTATTAAAACTAGGAGTATATGAGGAAAATGTTGCACACATAATTATTAATAAAAAATAATAGTAAGTTTCTTTTATTTAGATGTTATTTTCCCCCTCTTCTGTATAACAGTTTTATCATACATTTAATCAATTTTTTTTTTTTTTTTTGGGGGGGGGGGGGGGGGGGGGGGTACTAGACATATAAATGTTTGTCCTATTCCACTTATATTTCTACAGATAATTAAATGACATGTGTGATACATATTGGTGGGATGAATTTTCTATTAATTGTTTGATAAAAAAGAAACAATGAGTTGCTTTTACTTAGCTGTTATTTTTTTTCCTCTTATGTATAATAGTTTTATCATACATTTAATCAATTTTCTTGGGGGTATTAGGTATATAAATGTATATCCTACTACACTTATATTTCTATAAATAATTAAATGACATGTGTGAAGTATATTGGTGGTACGAATTTTCTATTAAACAAATTTGAGACGTGTCATTTTTGTGGGAATTAGAATATTTAATCATGTTACACGTATAAATGACACAAAGTAAATACTTTCCATACGAAATGACTATCGCAATCCCTTAGTTCGCCCATCGCGTGGGCTTAAACCTAGTAAATTTAATAACTCATAAGTTTGAAATAAATATAACAAGTTAGCGGTCAATTTCATTTGCTATTCTTGTTTATTTTGTCTCAGTGTACATTTATATATTACCTCTTGAGATGTGGATTAAACATGAATAGATTGAAATAAATTTAATTGATATATTTCATTATATTTTCGAGCCTTTTTTTCTCTTGCATATTGTTGTTGATTCAGAGATAGAGGATAATTGAATGTGGTTTCTCATTAATTTTCATGATACACTAGCTCATCAAAATCGAAACATCAGATTTATATTTGATCAAAACAATAATTTAATTGAAGCTATTTTGAAGGTCTTCTTGATGTCTGCACATATCTACTGTATACATCATTTACAATGAAATGTAAATAAGAGAATACAGGGGAATTATGGGAACTTGCAAAAGAGGATTGTGAAAGATTTTTTGAATTATGCATATGCTGTAATAGTCGACGAATTTCACAAGCACATTGATGTCCTGAAAAAGGAATGTGGAGCTGGTGTTGCAGATTTCCTTGATAGTTTGCCTTCAGAGAATTGGTCTTGTGCATATTTTCCCTACAAACAGTATGGTAATAGGATATCTAGTGTTGCAGAGTCATTTAACTCTTGGATCTTAAAGGAAATACATTACCGATAATGAATATGCTGGACAAACTGAGGGCCAAGATTTTGTATTTACCTCATGTGGGAGTATCTTCATCTATTCCATTTTTTACATGAAACAAAAAAAGACCTCTTGAAACCAATATGAGAGTATTAAAGCAAAAAAATGTTTCAAGCATAAAAAATCAAACAATTTAATTCATTAAAAAACACTAATTATAACATGATAATATTAAATAAAAATTAAATTTTATTAGGAAAAAGTATAAAATTAACCCTGAAATTTTGGATGATTTTCAAATTTGGGCCAAATGTTTCAAAAGTTGTTATGGTATTCCCAAAGTATAAAAATTGCTTCAATTAAACCAGCCGTTAAAATTTACAAAAATTTACCGATGTTCCGATTAGACAGCCTAGGCAAACTTGTAACTCATTAAGTTGGTCAATACTAAGGTCTATTCAAATTAAAAAGGGAAATTAAATTGTCAATCACTTATTGAATAATATTAAAAAAAAATGACACCTGGGACAACCAACAACTAGGATGCCTAATCAATACATTCGTTAACTTTTGTAACAACACTCTAACCACAAGTTTAATGGAAGCAATTTTTAAACTTCAGAGTTAATATCACAACTTTCAAAATATTAGGTCCAAAATTTAAAATGATTAATTTTTTATTTTATTCTTTTTATTATTAAAAAAATGAGAAAAGTACTCTTAGGTCCCTCAAAAATAAATTTTGTACACTAAAGGAATTTTGATAAATTTTATACACTTAGGTCCACTCATTCTCTTCTTGTAGAAGTCCACGCTAGTGCCATAACAAGTGAACTTAATTGTAAATTGCCCTTAAATGTTTAAAAATTGCTACCAAGGGATCTAATTGTAAATTGCCCTTAAAAAATTAATACATCAATTTTTGTTATTTCAAAATTGCTTCCTTCTCATTTTCTATGGTAAAAAATGCAACGACAATTAGATGCACCATAAATGTATAAATAAATTAATGTGCTAATTACATCACAAAATTAAGTGCACCACAAACATTACTTCTCATTTCCCCTTATGAGATTATTCAGAAAAGAGTATGCTACCAAAAAAAATTTAAATCTCACCATTAATAGCCAACAACGATTTGTATTTCATTAATTTTCAATTGTTAAATAGATAAGTTACATTACAACAAACGGTTTAACCAAAGCACATACATAAGATACCACCATTATAGCAAGAAGCACTTTGAAAATTTATGCCCAAGATTTTTTTGCAAGCTTCTTCACAAGTAGGTGCATGGGTTAAGCTGGACTCCAAAAACTGCCTCAGTCATTTCAATTTTTGTTCACAGCAAAATTAAGCCCACCAGAAATAGCATCACCACCATACGTTGCTGGCTTTTCATTGTTATTTTCTTTTTCAGGGTATACTTTAACTTAGCGTATAAGGAGTTTAACTTGGTACTAAAGCTATATAGTGCGTCAAAAGTTACTACTATGGAAGGAAATCCCAAACATTCATTACAGATTCATTTAATCTTATTTGCTTTAACCGAAATTCACACACATACAACTTGGGATTTCAAGATTACAATATATTTAATCTATATATCTATATAAAACTGTCATTAATAATTGTATTATCTAGATTAATGTAGACATATATGTATTTTGTCAATCAATACATTTAATTGGTTCATGTATTAGGAGGTAATGAATACATGTATTTGGTTAGATACATGTTAGAGATCTTATAAATACCCATGAATGTTGGCATTTGAAGTGAAGTCATTAAACATCAAAAATATTGTGTGAGTAGTAAAGAAAAATTTTCTTTCCATATTAAGTGTTATATATGAAATATTGAGTGTGTTACTATATTTTATTATCTCTCAAATATTTTTTTATTTTTGATAGTCATGTATTTACATGCGTTCACTATATTTTCTTTCACAATGTGAATCTTTAAAAAATATCCTTCTACAATCACGCAACGCGTGACCTGGAGGCTATTATATGTTCTATAAAAAAGGAAAAATAATTTCCTTATATATATATATATATATATATATATATATATATATATATAGAGAGAGAGAGAGAGAGAGAGAGAGAGAGAGAGAGAGAGAGAGAGAAATAAAATACATTTTATACCACAAAATGTATTCTATAAATTGCTTCAATATTTTTTTTGATGATAAGTTTAAATTCAAAACTCAAAATTTTATCATTCCTTGTTTATCATAGTTAAAGCTTTAAATAATGAAGATATTATAGGAAATGTGGAGATTTAATAACAAGTTAATAGAGATAATTTGGGAATTAAACAAAGGACATAACTGTACTTATAAGACTGCTTTTTCAATATTTTGGTTGTCTTTGCCAAATGTATTTATGTAACAATTTTGTCGTAATATTCATAAAAGTATATTTTGTATATGCTTTTTTAAACAAGAATTTTTTTTTATTTATAAACAACATAGGAGAAAAAGCCTTTCCTAGGGTTCTTACAAGCGCAAGAGCAAAAAAAAAAAAAATAGGAACATAAGAACCTTTTTCTCCCCAGCTGTTAAATACCGAAAATAATTATTTTCCTTATTTCATTATTTCTCTTAGCAGTTAAATTATATTTTGTATATGGTGGTGCAACTTCAACTTTTCATAATAGATATCTAGGGGTGTCCAACAAAAGCCTACCCCCCAACAGATAAACTATGCGTCTCCCAAGCTATCATGTGAAACTATTTGTCGATTATTCCATTTATTACATTATTGAAATCCGTTAAGAAAGATACCTTGCTAAGCACATATTGCGATTTTCACAGTTAGTTGAAACAGAAAATAAATAAATAACAACCCTAACATCTCTTAAAACTTCAAATTTCACCATTCAAGGTTATAACACTACCCTCAACTTCATCGCAACAAACTTCGATTCCACTGCAAGGTACAAAATTGACCCACATGAAAAATCACATATAATCTAGGTTTATATTGTGTTTAAGAATCTGAATTCCATGACTTGGAGTTAATTTTTAGTTCAAATTTTGAATATTTTTAACAGAAAACATTCAAATTTCAAAGTCATGAAATTGGGGTTCCCAAATGCACCCTTAACATCCTTCGTTATCAATCCAATTGGTAGTAGAACTTAATCAATCTTGTGCGTTGGTTCAAAACTCTTACAACTTCGTACACGTTAATTTGATAACTCGTAAGTTTGAAATTATATAACAAGGTAGTGGTGGATTTCATTTGTTAATGTTGTTTAATTTGTTTCAATGTACATTCGTATATTACCTCTTGAGACGAGGATTAAACATGAATGAACTGAAATAAATTTTCGTTGCTTATATTTCTCAAAAGATTTGGTCATGGTCGCCGTTATCAAAACCATAATCTTAATAATATGGTTGGATGAGTTGCAAAGTTTGATGAAATAATTTAGATAATATTATTGTTGTTACGCGTAATATATAGCCTTGAGTTGCAAGTTTTCATGAAAGTATATTGATAATCTTACGTGGCATATAGCCTTGATGCCTCGATCCAAGTATTAATTTGACGAAAATGTACACCATATATAATTGGGAGAATAATACAAAGGGGCCTAGCTATAGGTATATAATGAGAAAAATCCAATGAACCAGCCTTGTGCATACCCCAAATTAAAGCTGCATTTAAGATTGTTCATGCCATAACCCATGATTGAACCATCACAAACCCATTATGTCAAGAGCCAGTTACACATTAAAATATTAAGCATTGTGATAGGAACGTTTTGTGGAAAGAGTTGCATTTTATGTTCATATCATTATCATTGACAATGTTATATAATCCATCATGCATTTAAATCCCTTGATGTACAGTTAACATGCCCATCCTGTTAACCTATAATGCATGTGTAATGCATATGTGGTCGGTGAGGAGAAATGGAAAGAGGCCACCACCTTGAGTTATCAACTTTTTAGTAATATATTAGAAACTCGTATATTTCTATGTGTAATAATAATAATAATAATAATAATAATAATAATAATAATAAATATTTGTCTTCAATTATTAGCAGAACATAGAATTTTAGTACTTTCCTCCTAGAGGGAGATTTTGTTGAAAATTAATATTCAGTGTCGAAATTAATTATTTAATTTCAATTATATTAAATTCCGAATTTATGAATTTCCTAATTATGTGATCTTGATAAATATCAAATAATTAATTAGGAACGTGATAAATACGAATATTAGAAGATTGGGTCAATCTTATCCGTTAGTCACATGATGGTTAGTGGCATTAGTGGGAGACTTGAAATAGAGTCCCACCTTGACTAGGATTCCGATCCTCTTCCCCTTATAAATAGAGGAGCCCTACACCATCTGGGGTTATCTCATAACACACTATTTATGAGGTGGGAGAGAAACTCCGAGATTCCATTAGAGTGTAATTTTTCCAAGAAGGTAGAGTGATGGAGCAATTAATCAAGATTGATCATTGATCAAGGTAAGTCTTATTTTTTTATCTTTTAGACGTATTTTGTGAAAACATGAAGATCCAAAATCCTTTCATTAAGAACAATTGTATGCTAAAGTTTAATCATATTAATATGTTCGTGATTAATATTAGGGTGTTCTTAAGAATGATTTTATATGTGGTATCAGAGCTAAAGTTTAAGATCTCATGATTTTCCTTATTGATGTTCGTCTATAATGAAGTATGTGCCGGAGACTTTCTGCGACATTTTTATTTATGTCATTAAATTGCTTTTATGCCTGAGACCTTCTGCGACGTCTTATTTCTGTCATTAAATCTGCTCTTAAAGTATGTCTGAGATTTTCTGTGACGTTTTTCTTCTGTCGTCAATACTCACTGGTGAGAATGAAAGGTCAAAACTTGCTCGAAATTTTACAAAAACCAACATAGTCGACTGAAAACGTCGTAATAAACAAAACCCATTGTTAACAATGGGCACCACCTTACTTTTTCGTTTTGACGTCGTTAAGACCCTTAAAATTGCGTTTTTGTAGTTTTTAGTAATAATGTTGACGTCAATATCTCACTCCAGAAAATTAATTTTTGAATTCCGCAAATTGTTTTGAGATCTAGGAGTAATTATCTACATCCCTGTGGTGCTAACTCAAATTTTCTATTTTTGACAAAAAATTACGATTTTTTCCGAATATTATGTATTTTTTTCACCCCGGGGGTTGTTTTTTTATGTTCATGGTTGTTCTAATATTCATGTTATGTGGTATTTGGTATTTATGAAAGAGTTCAATATAAAATTTTGAATATTAGATGTATGATTATGTGTTTGGCAATAACATTTCGATTTATTAGGTTATTGTGCATAATCTATATTTGGTGGCGCAAAGGTCCTAATGTAATTATGAATTGATATTTAGACAATAATATTTATATGCTGTTGGATGGGTAAGACATGAAAGTGTCTTAATCTATAATTGTAAATATCTGATTATTATGTATGCATCTATATTTGGACCATTAATTATACATTAAGTTTTGAGTATAATATTTTTGGGGGCATTGATTTTGCATAAATAATGTTTCTGACTTCCAGAAAAAATATTTTTGAATTTCGTCGAATATTTGAGATTCTGGAGTAATTTCCTACAGTTCCATGATGCTAAATCATTTTTTTTGGAAAAATTTAAGTTTTCCCATATTTTATGTATGTTTTATACTGTGATAAAACCTTACTCTAATGATCTCTTTTTAGTTGAATATTCGTGCGAAACACAGGCCAACATATTTCATATGGTAGGATATTAGACTTGCGTTATTATTAATATTTATATTTTGATGATTCTCGTGCCAAACACAGGTCAATGATTCATATTATTGAATATTATGATATTCGTGTTTTAATGAGTCTTATGTCAAACACAGGCCAACGATTCATGTAGTTGAAAATCAGAATTATTGTTTATTCTAAGGCAAGTACTCCCATTAAGTTGAATTAAATGTCAAACACAGGCTACAATTCATATGTGCGGATAGTAGATTTATTCGTTGCATACATGCATATTTGAATGCATGACTTACAAATTTTGAGACTCATAAGTAGGTATTCATTCAGTTTAATCAAATGCCAATTACAAGCTAAGATTACATGTGAAGATACTATAATTGTAGTCATTTCAGATTATCCTAATGTTTGTTATAAGGTTAAATTAAAGTACAACACATGCTGAAATTTGAATCAAATAAACTTTGAAATTTTTGAAAATGTTAAATAATTGGTATCAATGTTAAAAAGTCATATTTACATATTCCACTAGTATGATAATTGTGATTATAACCGTATTGTACATTAGTATGACCATGAATGATTTGGGTTAATAATTCTGATTTGTTACTCATACATAAGTGATGAAGCGAAAGTAAATGATTTATGTCTTCCATTTACTATTATTTGTGTAATATCTCATGTAAACTCTTTGTCTATTTAATTTTCACATTATGTCTAATTTTTCGTGAATTTGAAGTTCGGGAATAGTCAATAATATAATTATTCATGTATTACGGGTATTTTGAACATGTATGCGTATCTCTAATATTTATATAATATAAGGTTTGGTGTTCACTAAAGTGCTCCATTCCAGAAGATATAAATATTGGACTAATGCATTAATATCATGCATATTTTTGTTGCCTATGGGTCCATATATGATATTGAATGCTAGGATGATGATACTTTATGATGTTGCATACATATTATTGTTTATTCATTTATTGTGATTACAATAATTGAACAAAATGTTAGTGGTGATATATATTTTGGGAAGGTAATAATGGCCGTCAAACGCATATGCCATAGTTTCTTTCACTATCATATCACCAATTAAGTTTATGAAAACCATAAACATGAATAATTTAATTTATTGATCATGCGATATTTAATGAAAATAAGTGAAAAATTTATTGACTTGTGTATGTAAGTTTTACGTAATGTAATATTCATATTATGAAATTTTTGGTAGTCACTACAGTGACCCAACTAGAATGGCAATTACTATTAAATGTAAAGATGATGGTAGTAGTAACTCATGATGCTTATAATTGTAAAGATATTAATGAGGTATATTGAGTTTATTTCTTCAAGCAAGGTTATTCCTTAGAGGTAATCAATTTTAAGTGATTGAATGAACATCATATATCATATACATTATTATAGTATGTGAAAATAAGTTGTGCACAAATATCGTGTACAATATAATGAAATAACATTATACTCAATAAAGTAATCTACAAGCATCATATAATCGATATTTCACGGTTACTACTGAAGAAAACTCACGGTTATGCACTCAATTTATTATCATGTAATCGATGTGTGTGTTGTTAAATCAAAGAATTAATGAAGTGATCAATTTATCTCATTATCTTATCACATATTATTGTATCCCATTTTATTTCTCTAAAAATTTCATATTTAATTTGGTTGAACAAATTAAGTTTGTTTACATATTGCACACTCGGACTAATAATGATAAAGATAATATGTATCTTTTATGATTTGAAACGAGTTTTTCATCTTAGTAGAGTTTGCAAGTTATACTTACTGTGTTATAGAAAGTATTTACTTTTTATGCAAGGATTTCTTACAAAACAAACTAGAAATGCTAATAAGATTCTTTTCTTTTGTTCTTGGGGAATAAAATCGCCATTTGTTTTCATAAACCCTAAAAAAAATTGGGGGAAAATGTTTGTCTAGACTTGATCGTGAGGGATATGTTCTAAAGAATCTTTTGATGTATATTTTTTTCGAGGTTTATGATATTCCTTTTGATGTTTTGTACAAAATAAAGTTTGGACATAGTTCTTTAAAGATTTGTTTGATCCTGCATCATAATCATAACGTTATTAATGAAACTCTTTAAATCTTGTGCAAAATTAAATCTAGACTCTTTTTCATAATTTTCGTGGACAAGATTTTTGTAATGTCTCTTACGAATTTTGATAGTCGAGTTATGATCTTAAGGTATTATGATGTCTAATATAAGGATGACCTATGTGGACCAAGCGGAAGATTATGAGAAACTTCCCTTAAAATGGACCTACATAGATCATATAATTGTCATTGACACGTATTTATTGCATTAAAGTAAAATTCATTATGAAAGGTGAAATTAGTGGTAGTAGAAAATCATGAAATATGGTTATAAAGGAAGGTAGGGTACTTATCCCATTACCGATAACCTTCTTGAATCCATGTTCTTTTAGTTGTTAGATTGTCTAAACAACAAAGAACAAATAAATGATCAACCACTAAATGATAATATTGTCACCGTGAGAGAAATGTAGATAAAATCATAAGGAAAATTATTAAAAAGATCCTAAAAGGTCTACTATCCTCGATGATTATGTGGTGTATCTGCATGAACATGAATTTGACATAGGGATAAATAATGACATGGTTTTATTTTCAAAAGTCATAAGAAGTGAAACTAATGGACTACAACTAAGGTTGAAATCTCGTTGAATTACATAATTGATGCACTAAAGTCGGGTAGAAGGAGGTCATCAAGACCAAACGCGACACTAACGGTAGTTAAACGAGATAAAGCTAAATTATAGTAAAATATTTCACTATTAATGAAGAAAAGGTTATAAATGAAACTTCTCAATTATATGTAAGGACATGGAATTCCTATGACATTAGTAGCTAATTATAATTGAGAGCTACATGAAGTGGATGTGAAAATTAATTTTTGAAGTCTTATAAACCATGCGTATATATTTAGGAGATCATTTTATAAACATAAGTTTCCCACATGACGTATTTTAAGAAATAATATCATTATTTTTTTAATCATTGTATATTTGTATACACCTTAAGATCAGTGGAGTAAGTTTATATATTTTCTCTATATTCAAGCACATATTTAGAAAGTAGATAATCAAAATAATCTTATGGGTTTAAAAGTTGTGTATGAAGTAATGATATACTTAAAGGACTATATGCTCACATTTATGATGTATGTGTTCATTTAAATATGAACAATTATTGTGACTCGGATTTACTATTGGTACGGATGGTATGAAGTTCACTCTTGCTTAAGAATATTTGTTTTGGTTTATCAACCAATATAATGAAGGAGTGTAACACAATCCATCCATTAACCATTGTGAAAGCTGAGTTTGTAGCATGCTTGATGTTACAACTTATGTATTTTGGCAGCGTGACTTCAGTTCGGGACTTGGAGTTGTCGACACTATTATCAAGTCGCTGAAATATTATGATAATGTCGCTGCAATCTTCTTTATGAAGAAACGTTAGGTCTTCCTAAAGTAACTAAGCACGTTGAATGAAATACCTATCAGTTAAAGAAGAAATTCAGAAACAAAGAGTCTCAATTGATCACATTAGTACGTGTGATAACATAGCAGAGCCTATTACGAAAGGACGATCTCCAATAGATCTTATGGAACGTGTCAAAGAGATGGATCTCGATTAGTAAAATTATGATTGCTATTTGGCTTAGTTGTTTGACACTATTACTTGAATTCAATAAAAGTGTTTCTGATTTCAATTATTTCTGTCTTTTGTGAATGCATGCATATGATTATGAATTACTGTTGACATAAATAGTCCTTATTCAAAAGAACATTATGAGGCCATTATGATACCCAATATTAAAGGCTTAGTTGAATGAAACATTGGTGTTGTGGTACATGATAGGAACCATGCTCTTGAATAGCATGGAACCGCCATGACTCGCATCCGTGAATTGTTTGATTTAAGCAAACTATATTTATCAGTTATTGTGCACCTTATGGTACCTAATTTAATTATGAGGATTATTAAGACCAAGTGGGAGACTGTTGGAAATTAATATTCAGTGCCGAAATTAGTTATTTAATTTCAATTATATTAAATTCCGAATTTATAAATTTCTCAATTATGTGGTCTTGATAAATATAAGATAATTAATTAGGAATGTGATAAATACGAATATTAGAAGATTGGGTCAATCTTATCCGTTAGTCACATGATGGTTAGTGGCATTAGTGGGAGACTTGAAATAGAGTCTCACCTTGACTAAGATTCCGACCCTCTTCCCCTTATAAATAGAGGAGCCCTACGCCATCTGGGGTTATCTCATAACACACTATTTCTGAGGTGGGAGAGAAACTCCGAGATTTCATTAGAGTGTAATTTTTCCAAGAAGGTAGATTAATGGAGCAATTAATCAAGATTGATCCTTGATCAAGGCAAGTCTTATTTTTTTATCTTTTAGACGTATTTTTTGAAAACATGAAGACTCAAGATCCATTTATTAAGAACAATTGTATGCTAAAGTTTAATCATATTAATGTGTTCGTGATTAATATTAGGATGTTCTAAAGAATGATTTTATAGATTTAGCATTTAGATAAGCATGATAAAGGGGACATCAAGGGATTTTAAAATCTTGGACCACTTTAAGGTGTTTTTACATTAATATTTGATGTTGGATCAATTTAACTTACTAAATAAACCCTCAGGACACATACATAAATAAAGAACACTGCTTTAGTGACCCTCCATTATGTTTTAGCATTCCTTTTAACAAATATAATTAACAACCCTACTGACATTTTTAATTAACAACCATACCAAGTCTAAGGCACTTAGAACTAATTGTTTAAAAAAATAATGTCACTATACAGGTCATAAAATTATTACATGGGTTTTACTAAGTAATTTATAAATTTAACGATTATACGATATGTACACCCTTGTCAAATTGTCACTTTGAAAATTAAAAGCTAATATAAAAATGTGAAGGACTTTAAACTCAAGCAAACTATACACTAAAAACTACATGTTAATTGTCTATTCTTTTTAAAATAATGCTTCTTAAACCTCGGAACTAGCTTATGGATGCACACAAAAAGTCTAGTTTAGTAGTTTAGTTTGTCTATCGTATCTCCACTCCCTTATACTTAATTGAGTTAATTAAATCAGTTTACCATTACTTAAAGAACAATACGAGTCATGACAATTATATATTGCCGTTAGTAAATTATCATTTATCTTCTTCCTTATCCCTCGTGTATGATGCTCATTCCCAAGATCTCCATGTTCCTCAAACTCAAACTCACAATTATATATACATATTTACGTATGTAGAGAGAGAGAGAGAGAGAGAGAGAGAGAGGGGGGACTTGGTATGGACTAATTTATTTAAAATGCGAAAAAAGTAATTTTGAGTTGATTTTTATTTGTGTTTAAACATTTCAAGACACCCCTTCAAAAATCAGCTTAAAATGATTTTTTTTACTATTTTAAACAAATCGATCAAAGTATGTCAATTTTTAAGCACTGTAAAATTGACATATTTTGACCGATTTTTTTAAAATAGTAAAAAAAAAAAATTTTTGAGTTGATTTTTTAGGAGTACATTGAAATGCTTAAACACAACAAAAAGGCAACCGAATTTTTTTTTAGTATTATAAATAAAATGGTTCGCATTTGATCGTCTCTCTCTCTCTCTCTCTCTATATATATATATATATATATATATATATATATATAATACTCTTGTGCGGACTGCCTCGCATTTTAACAGTGCGAACCGGACATTTGTCGCTTGACGAATTATCACCTAAATTATGAGCGCGCCCTCTCTCTTCTCTGGACTCACTATCAGGTGACACATATTTAGTCTGCACTGTTAAAATACGGGACAACCCGCACAAGAGCAGGACTATATATATATATATATATATATATATATATATATATATATATATATATATAAAATTTTCTTTTATTAGTTCTGCTTTTGTCTTGCTTTTTCGCTTGCATTTATTTTTTTTAACCTTTTTCCATGGCTGATTCCCCATTATCTTCTCGAATATCTTTTTTTTGCTTGATAGAACGTATTCAAGATTTTCTTAGTTTTGTGCATTTGATTCGAGATCTCCTTGATCTGCGGGTTCTTTTTCTTCTTGATTTCGACTCTTTATCCTTCTGGTTACCCGGAATAACAATAAGACAAGACGTGCAAAAAGGATAGCAACAAGACTAGAATGACTATTCCCGTAACAAAGGTAAGGTATTGAGTCCAGATTCTTTAATATAGCATCAACATGACAATAACATTACAAAGTGATATAGGCATTCATCCCATCCATCAACCGAGCAAAACACCTATGTTACACTAACTAGGCGCGCAGTCTTTATTCAAAAATACATTATGAAATTCGCCCTTGACTAATATAATAGAAGGCAAAGGAAGGTAAAGTCCTTTCGATCACCCGAGAAATCCTACACTAGTTATATATATACAATATTGTTCTTGTGCAGACAATGCGAACTGGACATGTTTCACCTGATGGTAATCGCAGAAAAGAGAGAGAGAGCCTATAATTTAGTCGATAATTTTTAGTCTCACTATTAGGTGACAAGTGTCCAGTTGCACTGTTAAAATGCGGGACAGTCCGCACAATATATATATCTTATGCAGACAGTCCCGTATTTTAACAGTGCAGACTGGATATATGTCACCTGACAATGAGCCCATAAAAGAGAGAGAGAGCACCTATAATTTATGCGATAATTTTTAGACTCACTGTCAGGCGACACATGTCTGGTCCGCACTCTTAAAATGCGAAATAGTCAGCACAGTAGCATTATATATATACACACAGTACTTCTATTGTGCGGACCTTATATGTGTCATCTGGCGGTGAGTGTATAAATTATTAATTAAATTATTGACACACTCTCTCTCTTTTCTGGGTCACCGCGAAGTGACACATGTCATGTCCACACTCTTAAAATGCGGACTGATCTGCATAAGTGCAATACAATATATATATATATAACCAGGCTCTATTGCGGATACAACTTGCGGATTTTACTTGCGAACGAATTTTTGTGTGATTTTTTAAAAATAGCATAAGTCAAATTTCGACTTTATTTTTTTTGTGTGGTATTTAAACCTTTCAGGGGATCCATGTAAAAAAATTACCTCAAAATAAATTCTTTTACTATTTTTAAAAAAATGGGTAAAACATTCGTTAATTTTTAAGACCTTTAAAAATGACATATGTTTTACCGATTTTTAAAAATAGTAAAACAATTCATTTTGAGCTGATTTTTTATAGGTGTCACCTGAAATCTTCAAATACCACGAAAAAAAAATCAAGTCGATTTTTTTTTTTTTTTGCTATTTTAAAAAATACAGAAAAATTCGTACGCAAGTTAAATTTGTAAATTACATCCGCATTACACTTAGCCTATATATATATATATATATATATGAAGAGGTTCAAAAGTAAACCAAAAGAATGAACTTTTTAATGAACCTATTAAGCCATAAAAATTGATCCTTAATTTCTTGTTGTATGGGATTGAAAAATTATTCATTGGCGCTGGCGCGGAACAATTACA
Organism: Sambucus nigra; assembly: GCA_949130495.1. Classification (NCBI taxonomy): domain Eukaryota; kingdom Viridiplantae; phylum Streptophyta; class Magnoliopsida; order Dipsacales; family Adoxaceae; genus Sambucus; species Sambucus nigra. Next base: position 58,902,700 of record OX422218.1, on the reverse strand, counting down.
ACAAGAAATTAATGATCAATTTTTTAATGTCTTAATATGTTCATTAAAAAATTCATTCTTTTAGTTTTTAAATGGTTTTTAAATATAAAATATATTGTACTATCTTATCATCGGAAGAAAATGTGGGCTCAAACCGTTGACCTAGGGGTGACGGTCGCCATTTTAAAGTACCAATCTGAATTTTGCACACTGTTCCCGGACGATTTTATGGTTTTAAAAGCCGTACAATTTGTTAAATTCCAGTTAGCATGGGCCGGTTTTGAACATGGATAAGATTTTCAATTTCAATTGCACATGCACGTGAAATTGAATATGAACATGATGGGCATGCAGGTTCACTCTTTCAGATCCTCACTAAATGTCAGCTCGTTTTAGTGCACATACTGAAGTCAACGATTAATGATAAAAGTCAAACACTTTTGTCATTGAGATTCACCTAGTGTTTAGTGTTTACAGGTCAAAATATGTGCTACATATTTTACAAAGACTAATATTAAGTACATTCTCTTCTTTGATTATTTTTTGCCGCTTGCTTGATGAGTCACACACATTAATTGTTATTTGTGATGGAATCATGTAAATTACAAATACAAATCAACGTATATTAAACAAATCAGTCGAGTAACAAAAAAATCACATAAAATTTATACATAATATTAGTCTTTTCATATTCTAGTTGAGTACTAACTAGCATTACTCTTCATGTATTGGTATTTTTTTTCTCCCTCACCTATCAACAGTACAAGTGAATTGTTAGTTACAATGTATGTCTCGTTCCTGATTTTTAACAAACTAAATATCGTGTTTTTGTGTGTTACTTTTAATGTTGAATACTTCTCAAAATATGAAGTCGTTCGAAAAATAAATAAATCAGATATTTAGAATGCTCTTGACGAGTTCTATCAATGGAAATTTGTGGAGGATTGATGATATCAAAATTTTTAAATTTTTTATCCCCTACATTTTAAAATGGAAATTGCTTAAAAAATAAGTTTGCTCAACCCAAAAATTTGTATTTGGAACCCTCTCGACAATCTATGAATGGAGATTCATGAAGGATAATTGGTCTCAAAACTTTTTGAAATGTATTAGTGATATATTTATCTTTTTGAAATGTATTAAAGTGATATATATTACTTTAAATTGTATCAGTTTTAAATGTATCAATGACAGTTATATCAAAGATATATTTCACTCTTTTTTTAAGGAAGTTGGACAATACCTCCACACATATGATTAGAAATAATTAGGAGAAAGACCCTCTCCTAGGTAACTTTGACAAGCTCTAGAACATAAAATAAAAGTATCAGATAGTTGAGCCAATAATCTGTAATGAAAAATCAATAAATATGGATATTTATAAACATCCCCATTACAAAAGCTAAAGAATGAAAATTGACAAGAATGAATGAAATTTGGGATTTTATATGCAATCCGGTTACAATTATTCCTTAGAAAATTTAATAGACGAGAGTCCAATTTTATCAAGTTTGAGTAAACCTTTGATAGCCCTAGGAAGAGATGAATAGGACCAAAAGATTTTCGAAGAAAGAGTATTGGAAGCTTGTTTGGCTAAACCACTTTGCCCCAGAACATGGTAAATGAAGTAGTGATAATGGAAAACAACTTCAGAAATTTGAGAAATAATCCCTTTAATCTTCCAAGGATGGGAAATTTTACCATTAATGAAGTCCATCAGAATTTTACAATCTAATTCAATTTGAAGATTAACAATACCCAGACTACTCAATAATTCTATTCCTTTCGGAATAGCCACTGGCCCTGCCCAAATATTGGTTTTAAACCCCAAGTAATGAGAAAAACTTTCCACAAACACATATTTATTGTCTCTAATCACACCTCCAACACCACTTTAACTAGGGTTACCCTTAGAAGCACCATCAACATTAATCTTAAAACAATTAAAATTTGGCTTAATCCACTATAAGAGCAAAATTTATGATATTGCTCATAGTATAGGCCTTGTATTGTTTTAGGGTAGTTTGGCGTATCCCGTTACAAACCGCCACGTACCGTTACAGTAAACCCACATCAACACTTAAGACTTCCCGACATCCCATATAGGTATAAAATAATTTAATGTTTAAATTAATTCACATACATTATTTTTGAGATTTTTATTTTTGGTCGAGGTGGAAACTTGGATGCTTAAGAGTGCAACGCGCGTGTAGCTAATGCGACACTGCTTTACTCGTCCTTTGCTTACACACTATGCGGGCTACGATCCCTCATATGTGTAATACTTGGGAGTACTAAAGACCGGGTTTGATCAATTAATTAATTTACGCCTAGTTTTGTACTGGACAACATACTAGGATTTCGGGGGATTGTATTCCCAATATGTTTTCCCTTCATTCTTATTAAGTCATTCTTAGTTAGTTAATTTTGTTCACATAGTTAATGCAGTAGTTTCATTTAGTGTGCATTTAGTTAATTAGTTATTTCCCATCTCAATCAACTTTTTGTTTCTTTTTAGAGTCAAGTTAGGGTTAACAGTCTTACCTTTGTCGTCACGTTCACTCGTGCTAGTTTCCTGAAGATTCGATACCCGGACTAGCCACTATACTCCGCAAGAGTGTAGTTAAAGTTTCGGTTTTTGAATTATGGTCAGAAGCCGATAACAACGATTAGCGTATTTACATGGACACTCGATTTCCACCTCGATCAAAATTTTGATCGTGGTTGAAACCAAGCGTCCGTGTAAATATGCTAGTTGTTGTTATCGGCTTCCAACCACAATATGAAAAAAAAAACTTTAACTACACTCTTATGAAGTATCGCGGTGAGTCTGGGTATCGAATCCACGGGGAAAAAGGACGATTTTATTTTGACGACAGAAGGTAGGTTAATTAATTCTAAAGTTGACTTTAAAAATAAATAAAAAGATGACTGGGATGGAAAATAACTAATTAACTAAATTCACACTAAATTAAACTACTTCATTAGCTATGTGATCAAAATTAAGTAACTAAGAATGACTTAATAAGAATGAAGGGAAAACAGGTTGGGAATACAATTCCCCAAACACTAGTGTGTTGCCCAGTACAAAGCTAGTTGTAAATTAGATTATTGATCAAACCCGATCTTTAGTACTCCCAAGTAGTACATATATAAGGGATCGTAGCCCGCACAGTATGTAAGCAAAGGACGAGTAAAGCGGTGTCGTATTAGCTATACGCGCGTTGCACTCTTAAGCATCCCGGTTACCTAGGGCAAACGAGATCAAAAGTCTTACAACGGTTGTGATCACAATACAACACGATCTAATCAATTATTAAATTTAGAGAACTAATGTTATACCCATGAAAACCACTTCAGTTTGGGTTCATGCATCCCAACCCTTAGAAATCTAGCACAACATGGTGAAATTAGTGAAAACTACATTATCTACATTGCATGAACTCATAATTGCTTGGAAAGATAGATTAAACATGAGAAATAATAATAAAAGAGCTGGAAATGAAAGTTACCAAGATTGAAGAATAAGACCATGTAAGAAGAAATCAAAGATTGAAGAAAAATTCGAAAAGCACTTGAATTAAATGTGCAAAATATGTAAATTCTTCTCCTAGATGTTCCTCCTTGATTAGAAGCTTTTACATAAATGAAATCTGAATAAAAAGAATCCTAATGACTAAATATATAGGCTAGAGGTCGTTTAAAAGAGTCTCCAAAACATAAAACTCTTTTGGGTAAAAGATAAGGACAAAATAAAAATCCCGTATCTGGCAATTTGTCACGCTTAGAATGCGTGACTAATTTTCTAACGGATCTGGTGCGTGAGTAATGGCCGGATCGATTCAGTTTTCAATCTCTTCAGTTCGGTTCGGCCTTAATAGTTTTTTCTTGAATTTCTTTCTCAACTTCAAATGGGCATAACTTATTCACCATTGCTCGGATTGGGGTGTCGTTTTTTTCAGTGTTCTTGTAATTTAGATCTATTAAACTTTCTAGTTTTCCCCACCTCCAGAATATGTCTGTAAAATTACCAAAATGACATTGAACTCCCCATTTCTTGCTTTCTTTCACTGTTTTGCGTTCTCTTTCGCACTAATTTGCATGAAATACCTGTAAAATACAATAGAGATACACAAAATACGAAATACTTGCCAAAAAGGGTTAGTAGCATAAATATGAGTCAAATTCATGCTATGTACAATGCACGGGATCATAGAAATATCGAAATTAAGGGGATAAATGTGAATAACTTATGCCTAATCAAACCCCCCTAACTTAGAACTTTGCGCGTCCCGAGTAATGTAAAAGTAAAAGATTATGAGTTAAGGACCCTTCAAAAACTTTATTGGGATAGAATACCATTTTCGCAGGCAAGTGATTGCATTTAGCGGATGCAACAAGCCTTTAAACCCCTAGGATATCTTACTTGGATGAGTGGTATCTCGTGAGGGTTTACAATGAATATAATCACAAAATTCATCATTGACTCAAAGAAAAATCAAAATACTTAAAAATTGTACAATATAAACTCCCCAAAAATGGTCACCTCAAAATTATATTCACAAGTCTCAAGTCATAGTGTGTGTGTGCGAAGCCAAAAATTGAACCGCTAACTTCCACCGATTGATCACTACATTGCTTTTCAAAAATTCGTTTTGATTTCAAAATCTCATGGGATGCACTCATAAACGAATCACTCGGAATGTAGCTATTTTATCTCGGTATGCGGGATTTATAAGAGTAAATAATAATGGACACAAGGTCATGCACAAAAATTAAAAGACGAAAATATTTTAGGTGAAAAGACCTCATCATCGGATTGCGATTATTGGGAAATAGTAAATATCATTGATTATCCACACCATTTAATCTCTCATATTATCCTTATGTATCTTAGCTCTCCACGCGGTAATCAATTTCGCAATTCGAACTCAGTCAGGACTTTATCGGGTCATAACGTGTAGAGTGATTAGGAATTTCAGAATTGAAATTTTTTCTTATGATGTCCATTAGTGTTTTTTCCGGGCTTTTTCTCGTTTTTCTCTTCTTTTTCTATTTTTTTTTCTATTTTTACACATTTTTTTTGCTATTTTTGTTAAGCATTCTTCTATTTTTGTTTTCCTGCCCCTTTGTGTTTACCTTTTGGACTTTATTGATGAAATTTCTAATTTTCACAATTTTGGGCTAATTGAATTTTTCGGGTTGTCAAATGAAAAGGAAAAATTTTATTTGGCTCAATTGGGTTAGCAAAAGGGATAAATTTTTCATAATTTTTTCTGGCTCGTATTTTTGGGTAAATAAACGAGGGCCTACTTCATTGTCCAAATTCCTAAATGCTTTACCATATGCGTTTCGAGATTAATTTAAGTTTAGAGATATATTTATAAAACTTTTCGAGACAACATCTAACATATTTCCCATAACCGATCAAAACAAAAGAATAGAGATCACCAACAACTTATTAAAACGCTGAAAAGAGCTTTGAGTTAACAATTAACTCGGATTGATTTATAAACTCACGAAAATGATAGGCTCGAAATCTCACCGAGTTTGTTAATCTCCATACTTATTCGTTAAGTCTTTAATTTTCGCTCAATTTCCATCTTTGGTCAATTTTGGCTTTGTGCAAATGGATTTTTTCAAATTTCAGACTTTTTAACAAAATTTTAGTGATATTTTTGAAGATTTTAAATTCTAATTTTTATTTATTTTGAAGAAAAATATTTTTGTCTTTTTCAAAATTCTTCAATATTTTTGGATTTTTTTTTGAAATTTTCTTAAAAAACATACTTGGAACGAAGATGTGATCAAATCAATGAATCTAAACAATAAACGGAAATAATATCGCACACCCCCTAACTTAAATGTTGCATTGTCGTCAATGCAAATCAAGAACACAACATAAAGAGAGGAAAATAAAGATATTTCCTAAAATGGAGCGATCCTCGAAAAGTACGAGTCCATTGAATCTACAAAACATGTTAGAACCAAACATAGCAAAAATAATAACAAAAACTCTAAACTAAAGAAAAAAAAAGAAATAAGCTAACTATTGTACAACCTACGATTTGAAATTCTAATAAGTTATACACTAGAAGTCGAAAAATTTGAGGGTCCACCCAAAATAAATTTTGACTTTAAGGGATAATCAGTGTACCGTCATTAGGATGCATGCCTCTCGAAAAATAAGAATTTCGTTTGAACAACGGAAGGCATATGTAAGGTGAAAAAAATGGACCATCAACAATTAAAATTTTTAAAGGGATGATGGGTGAAAAATACAATTGGGATCCAAGAAAATTAGAATCCCCTCCCAATGATTTTTCAAGTAGTATGGGAAGAGGGGTACATAAAAAGGAAGAATCTATATTGGAAACCAATTCGAGCAAATATTCCTCGTTTGTAAAAGTTTTAACTTTTTCAAAAGTTACAACCAACTCATGGGAATCAAAATTCAATTCATCTCCCAATTTTTTTTCAATTGGAACGGGAGGTAGTGCTCATGTAAGTGAATAACTCATAAAATGAAACATCTCAAACAAACATTATCGTTCAAGAATCGGGTCAACGTCCTCAAGACTTTCATCTGATTCTTGTGATGGAGTTAACAGTTCGATAATAGTGGGGACACAAGGAAACGAAGGATCTTCAACCTCAACAGATTTTGAATTTTTCATAAGAGGTTGAGATTCAAAAGTACTTGGATCACTCTCAATGATTTCGTTCTCAAAATTTGTAGGTGAAACGTAAGGCTCGACCTCCGATAAGTTTTCAAAATAAGAATCAAACTCCTTGCTATATGGTTCCTTTTTCCAATCATCACCAAGGATCCTTTTTACGCCTTGCATGTACAGAAGTAACGTTTCTTCCAAAGTAGGTTTCCTAGGATGTAGCACATCAGTTTCCTCATTTGTTAGAAAACTTACTTCATCTTCAAAAGTATCGGAAGAAAAATCATCATTGGGTTCAAATAATGCATATAACCCGTGCTCCCCAAAACGATTTTTTTCTCGATACTCTTTTTAACGCCTTTCGTCTTCAAGCAATTCATTTGGATAAATTTGGATGGCCTTAGCACTGGGATTGTATTTATGAGACTCATCTTTAGTGATATTGATCAAATGTTCATAAGTCTTGAGCGCCTCCTCCTCCTCCTCACTATTGTCATAAAAATTAAAGCCACCAAAAGAGTTAAAGTAAGACATTTCAAATTGGGCAATTCAAAAGTGTGACACACATATTTTTCATTTTTTTATTTAAGGTCAAATTCGGGATTAACCATACTAACCTAAAGCCTACCTAATTCCCCGGCAATGACGTCATTTTGATCGTGGTGGAAACCAAGCGTATGTGTAAATAAGCTAGTTGTTGTTATCGGCTTCTAACCGTAATATGAAAAAAACTAAACTTTAACTACACTCTTATGGAGTATAGCGGCGAGTCTGGGTATCGAATCCACAGGGAAAAAGGATGATCTCATTTTCACGAAAAAAGGTACGTTAATTAATTTTAAAGTTGACTTTAAAAAGAATAAAAAAGATGATTGAGATGGGAAATAACTAATTAACTAAATTCACACTAAATTAAACTACTGCATTAACTATGTGATCAAAATTAACTAACTAAGAATGACTTAATAAGAATGAAGGGAAAACAGGTTGGGAATACGATCCCCCAAACCCTAGTGTGTTGCACAGTACAAAGCTATTCATAAATTAGATAATTGATCAAACCCGGTCTTTAGTACACCCAAGTATTACATATATGAGGGATCATAGCCCGCACAGTATGTAAGCAAAGGATGACTAAAGCGGTGTCGTATTAGCTACATGCGCGTTGCACTCTTAAGCATCCCGATTACCTAGGGCAAACAAGGTCAAAAGTCTTACAATGGTTGTGATCACCACACAACACGATCTAATCAATTATTAAATTTAGATAAGTAATTTTATAGCCATGTAAACCACATCGGGCTTGGTTCATGCATCCCAACCCTTAAAAATCTAGCCTAATATGGTGAAATTAGTGAAATAAGTGAAATTACGTTGCATGAGCTCATAATTTCTTGGAAAGAGAGATTATACATGAGAAATAATAATAAAAGTGCCGGAAATAAAAGATACCAAGATTAAAGAACAAGACCATGCAAGAAGAAATCAAAGATTGAAGAAAAATTCGAAAAGCTCTTGAATTAAAGGTGCAAAATATATAAATTTTTCTCCTAGATGTTCCTCCTTGATTAGGAGCTTTTACATGAATGAAATTTTAATAAAAAGAGTCCTAATGACTAAATATATAGGCTAGAGCTTGTTTGGAAGAGTTCCCAAAATATAAAACTCTTTTGGGTAAAAGATAAGGACAAAATAAAAATCCCGTATCTGGAAATCTGTCACACTTAGAAGCGTGACTAATTCTCTAACGGATCTGGTGCGTGACTAATGGTTGGATCGGTTCATTTTTAAATCTCTTCGGTTCGGTTCGGCCTTAACAGTTTTTTCTTAGATTTCTTTCTCAACTTCAAATGGGCATAACTTGTTCACTTAGCTCGGATTGGGGTGCCATTTTTTCCAGTGTTCTTGTAATTTAGATCTCTTAAAATTTCTAGTTTTCCCCACCTCCGGAATATGTCTGTAAAATTACCAAAATGACATTGAACTCCCCATTTCTTGCTTTCTTTCACTATTTTGCGTTGAAATACCTATAAAATACATAAGAGATACACAAAATACAAAATACTTGCCAAAAATGTTTAGTAGCATAAATATGAGTCAAATTCATGCTATTTAATGCACGAGATCATAGAAATACCGAAATTAAGGGGATAAATGTGAATAACTTATGCCTAATCAAACCCCCTAATTTAGAACTTTGCGCATCCCGAGCAATGTAAAAGAAATAGAAAAATGTCACAAATCTTCTAAACACTTTATTGGGATATAATACCTTTTTCATGGGAAAGCGATTGCATTTAGCGTATGCAACAAGCCTTTAAACCCCTAGGTTACCCTAGTAGGACGAGTGGTGTCTCGTGAGGGTTTGCATTGAATATACCCACAAAATTCGTTATTGACTCAAAGAAAAATCAAAATACTTAAAAATTGTACAATTTAAACTCTCCAAAAATGGTCACATTAAAATTATATTCACAAGTCTCAAGTCATAGTGTTTGTGTGTGAAGCCAAAAATCGAACCGCTAACTTCTACCGATTGATCACTACGTTACTTTTCAAAAATTCATTTTGATTTCAAAATCTCACGAGATGCACTCACAAACGAATCACTCGGAATGTGGCTATTTTCTCTCGTTATATGTGATTTATAAGAGTAAATAATAATGGACACAAGGTCACGCACAAAAATTAAAAGACGAAAATATTTTAGGTGAAAAGATCTCATCATCGGATTAAGATTATTGGGAAACAGTAAATATCATTGTTTATCCACACCATTTAATCTCTCATATTATCCTTTTGTATCTTAGCTCTCCACGCGGTAATCAATTTCGCAATTCGAACTCAGTCAGAACTTTATCGGGTCATAAGGTGTATTGGGTAAAATGGGAGTGATTGGGAATTTCGAAATTGTAAAATTTTCTTATGATGTCCATTAGTATTTTTTTCGGGCTTTTGCTCATTTTTCTCTTCTTTTTCTATTTTTGCACATTTATTTCTTGCTATTTTTGTTGTGCATTCTGCTGTTTTTCTTTTCTTTCCCCTTTTTGTTCACCTTTTGGACTTTATTGATGAAATTTCTAATTTTCACAATTCCTGGTTAATTGGGTTTTTCGGGTTGCCAAATGAAAAGGAAAAATTTTATTCGGCTCAATTGGGTTAGCAAAAGGGATAAAATTTTCACAACTTTTTCTGGATCGTATTTTTGGGTAAACAAACGAGGGCCTACTTCATTGTCCAAATTGCTAAATGCTTTACCATATGTGTTTTGAGATTAATTTAAATTTAGAGATATATTTAGCGCACTTTTTGAGACAACATCTCACATATTTCCCATAACCGATCAAAATAAATGACTGAGATCGTCAACGACTTATTAAAACGCTGAAAATAACTTTGAGTTAATAATTAACTCGGATTGATTTATAAACTCACAAAAATGATAGGCTCGAAATCTCGCTAGGTTTGTTAATCTCCACACTTATTCCTTAACTCGTCAATTTTCGCTCAATTTTCATCTTTGGTCAATTTCGGCTTTGTGTAAATGGATTTTTACAAATTTGAGACTTTTAAAAAAAAATTAGTGATATTTTTGAAGATTTTAAATTTCAATTTTTATTTATTTTGAAGAAAAATATTTTTTGCTTTTTCAAAATGTTTCAATTTTTTTGAAATTTTCTTAAAATAACGTACTTGGAACGAACACGTGATCAAATCAATGAATCTAAACAATAAACGGGAAGCATATCAATCAAATGTTGCATTGTCATCAATGCGAATCAAGAACACAACATAAAGAGAGAAAAAGAAAGATAATACCCAAAATGGAGCGATCCCCGAAAAGTACGAGTCCATTGAATCTACAAAACATGTTAGAACCAAGCATAGCAAAAAGAATAACAAAAACTCTAAACCAAAGAAAAAAAAGAAATAGGCTAACTATTTTACAACCTACGATTTGAAATTCTAATAAGTTATTCACTAGAAGTCGAAAAATTTGTGTAAGGACACAAGTCTCCGATTGAGTCTTAATGTTGTGTTGGCTTAATTCCGGACAAAAATATTTGAGTCATAAGATAGAGTTCAAGTTTATCCATTCTAGCCTATGACGTGTTATTTGAAGACGTAGAGGCCAAGATTAAAGCTTCATCAAATGGCGAGTTTGTTGTGCCTCGTTTCTACGTCAACAACATGTGTTCCATTTACTCCTAAGGTATGAATGCATTACATATTTATATAGGAGCTTGGAACAAGTTTTATTGGGTGTAATTTTATTTTAAACTGAGGTTTATTTTCAGGAGGTTTCTTTAAAACTTCAAAATAAAGTTTATGGGCTAAAAATTGAATTTAAAGCTTTCTGGAAGTTCGTTCTAAATTGTCGTTTGAACGAGTTTTTCGTTCGAACGAGAATTTCGTTCGAACGAGTTTGCCAACGATATTTCCCTTATGTCCATTGGAACTTCGTTAGAAGTATCGATCTCGTTCGAACGAGATTTCCAGCGGAAAATTTATTTAGCAGTTTTGAGCAGTTTTTCACATCTATCCCACTACTCTTTCCCCACTAACTTTAGACAGACTTAATATGTGTAGGAGCCAATCTTTTCAATTTATCTTTTTCACATCCTTCCATCTCTTAGAGAGAGTTTTGAGAGTTTAACTTTTCTATGAAAAGGTTCATGGTTTAAGTGTTTTATTTTTCAAGAAAAATTCCTTAAACACTTTTACACCCATAGTTTGTTTATTTCAAGTTTCCATATAAATATCTTGCTTGGAGTGTTTGGCACTGGGTTTACTCTACCGAGTTGAAGAGTTCGTTTGGGTTTACTTCTACATCCCTCAAAGAAGAAGTCATGTTGTTTTGCTGCGGCATTCTCACAAAGTAAAAGTCACCATGTGTGGTTGACGCTGTTCCTAAAGTCTCATTGGCGAAGTCCAAGATTCCGGTGGAGTTCCGGGGTTGTCGACTAGGCGGAGGTGTTTTCAAGAAGACGCGTCAAGGCTTGAAAGGAGTCGAGTCAAGGAAGTAAGTCATCTGTCTTATAATTGTAAAACCATACTTAGTGTACTTAAGGCTAGGGCCGTCCGAGGTTTTTTCCTGTTGTGGGTTTTTCCTCGTACATCGTGGCGTAGTGATTTATTTGTTCATTCTATCTTGTGCGAAATTCACCTTAGATGCATGCTTATGTAAAAAGATAAAATTTGATTTAAATCACTACTTACTTATATTGGTGCTAATTAAATTTGGGTATATGTTAATTTAATTCAAGTCTTCGTTTAATTTGTTAAAATTGGTTTGGCCTATTTTGGTAATATTGAAAATATGACTTAGGCAAATTTCTAGCACTTGGATTAAATTAAGTTGTTTAAGTGAAATATGTATTTATTGATTAATCTCATTTCACTTGGTTTAATTTTAATTTGAAAGAAATTAGAATTTGGTGTTTGTGTTTATTTGAACCATCTTTCGCTTCCCCATCTTTAAAAGGGAATTGAAAATTACTTTTTATAAAGAATCTAAAAATTGGGGTTCCTATCCTTTTCAAATTGGTATCAGATCATTAATTTAGAAAAAATCTCATTTTCAAATTGGTATCAGAGCCAAAACGATAAATTACTTCGTTAAGATCATTTTAAATATTTTTGGCTAAAATGGAATTTTTTCCATTTTCAAAATTTCCTATTTTCGATGGTTCTAATTGCATGTATTGGAAAGCGCAGATGAAATCGGCACTAAAATATATCGACGAGAGAGTTTGGGTATCTGTCGTTAACGGGTGGTCCCAACATACACATTTAGTAGATAATGAGCGTGTTCACAAACCCGCTAATAGATGGAGTGAGAATGAATTTAAAGTATCTAATTTTAATTCTCGAGGTTTAAATGCATTGTTTAGCGCGATCACACCGGATGCATTCCATCGCATTATGACATGTGAAACCGTTAAAGAAGCTTGGGATATTTTACAACTCACTCATGAAGGAACTTGTGTCGTTAAAGCTTCAAAACTTCAAAACCTCACCACTCAATTTGAAACCATCAAAATGAATGAAAATGAAAGTTTTGATGAATTTTATGCTAGACTTTCTGATATTGTTAATTCATCTTTAAATTTGGGAGAGAAAATACCAGACAACCGTTTAGTAAAGAAAATTTTAAGGTCCCTACCCGATAGGTTTATTCCAAAAGTAACCGTGTTAAATTATTTACCCACTTTAGCGTCTACGAAATTAGAAGAGCTCGTAGGTGATTTACAAACCTATGAACTAGACACGTTTCCCTCCAAAACCGAAAAGAAAATTGAGAAGGGCGTTGCTTTGAAAGACCGAAAGGAGAAAAAACAAGTAGTAGAGAGTGAAAGTGACAGTGACTCGGAAAATATGGATACGTTTACTAGAAAGTTTCGAAAATTTCTTAAATTTAACAAAGATAAATTTAAAAACGATTTTAAGAAATTTGAAAAATCTAAGCATGACAAAGCCGAGAAGATCCCTAAAAAATCTAATGAAAATATAAATAGGGACGAGTCAGATAAGTATTTTGGTTGTGAAGGATATGAACATAGGGCTTTTGAGTGCCCCATTAAACCAAGGAGAGAGGGTAAGAAACCAATTTCTTTTAATGCAAGCCTTAGTGATAGTGATAAGGAAGTGGGAACCGATTCCCCTATTGAGCGCAATTTTACTGCGTTCTTTACTAGCTACGTTAGTGATAGTGAGGAATCATCCAATGATGACATCTTAATTGATAACACTTCCAAGGCCCTTGTTTGTGAAGCTATAAAAGATGATGGTAGTGAGAGTGGAGAAGAAGGAGAGAGTGAAAATGAAGAAGAGGTTGATGTGAGTGAACTTCAAAATGTTTTTCAGGAACTATATGAAGAATCTATTAAATCAAAAAGAGCTAATTTGAAGTTAGAAGCTAGTTTAAGAGAGCGTGTTAAGGTCATTGATGAGAGTGCGTTAGTGGAAGACCTTAGAACACGTGAGAGAGCTTTTCGTGAGAAGATTGAATATGTAGAAGGCTAGAGAGATAGCCATAAAGGTTTAATGGAATCCTTGAAAAAGTAACTTCTCGCGTTTGAAGAGCGCAATATTTTATTAGAGTCTAATGTTTAGAATTAGAAAATAAATTAAAAGACTCTAGTAAAGTCAAATTTGATTTGGACTGTTGTTCGGAGAAACTAGATAAAATCTTAGGAACGGTCCAAATTAAAAATGACACTTGTGGTTTAGGATTCGATACTTGAAATGAATCAACTCATAAAGCCAAAACCAATGTTTTAGGAGAATCACCTAGGAAAGCCTTTAGAGATCATTCCTTAGGTAAGTCTTTTCGTTGAGTCTTTAGGTGCTCACATTTTGGTCGAAAAGGTCATATTATAAAATTTTGTTTTGATCTTAAACGAGGTCCTAGAAAATCCCAATGTAAGGCAACCGAGTTAGCCAAGATTCCTACTTCCCGAGATCGTCATTCATCATTAATTTGGGTTAGGAGATCCGACTTGGTATCTTTACAGGAAATGATTTTTTATTCTCATTTACTTTCACATTCTTCCTCCCTTGAAAAATCTAAAGGTTGAATGTGTTAGTTGTTTTCATATGTTAGCTTTTGTACTTCATCCTAAATTATCATGTTATTGTATGCTTCTTAATCATTTTCTAGTCTATGCTCCATGCTTAATCACATGCTAGAATAATGATTTTTGTTTATCTTTTGTATTATAATTCTTTCATTTTAGTTTGCATTAAATGAAAAATACAAAAAGATTTTTGTTTATCATTGGTGTTTTATTTTTTTTTGTAATTTAATATTAATGAAAAATTCAAATGATTTTGTTTGTCTTTTGAGTAAATATTTTTATTTTTGGTTACAAATTTAAAAAAAAAATAAAAAGATTTTTATTTTGTGTGTATTTTAGTTTGACACACTTTATGTAGCATATACTTGTGTTTGAATCCCTTATTTTTCGCTTCCGTGTGGCTAGAACATTTGGTTCAGATTGTCAATCCTTAAAATGTTCTTTACCATGCTTGCATGGATTAGTTGGATTTTGTGTTGTTATAATGGATTCTATTTTTATATGTCAATTTTAACTTCATATGTATATTTGAGCTTTGTGAGGTGTTCTCCTCCCAATCTAGTGACGCGACTAAGAATGTGTCTTAGAAGTGTGTACTCTCTAGGCTCAAGTGCAAGCCTGTCGCTCAAGTAATAATCCGATAAATCGGGTATCGATCCTCAGGGAAATAGGACAACGGAGTTGTAACGACGTTGGACAGACGAAGGAATCCTAACTCTGACTCTAAAGAAAAGGGAAAGATGAATTGATTGGTGGGATAACTACAACTATATGCAATTTTCGAAAATAATTAACTAATGAAATAAAGTATGAATGGAATTCAACTATTCTAAATTACCTAAATTACTGATGATGAATGACTCAAAATTTGAACTATATGATGAATAAAACAGGACGGGAACACAATTCCTCAACCCTAGTGTATTGCAGGTATAAAACTAATCATAAATTTAATTGATTAATTAGACCTATAATTTAGTACTCCCAAGCATTACGTATATGAGGTTCAAGCCCGCACCATACTTAATCAAAGGACGAGTAAATCGGTATTGCGATAGTTACCTTCAAATTGCATTCTGAAGCATCCCGGTTACCCTGAAGCAAACGAGATCCAAATATCTACAATTGTCGCATTTCTATGCAATACGGTCGTAATAAACCATTAAATTTAGAGGACTAATTTTATACACATGCAACTAACACATCAGGTTGAGTTCATGCATCCCGATCCTTTTAAATCTAGCCGGACATGTTAAACTGAATGATGCATGAAATAATTATGTTGCATGTAGAAGAACTCATGTTGAAACTATATTGAAACATGAAAATACGTGTTATGAAACTATAAATTATTTGAATATAGTAAAAGAAATAACCATGCAAGAACAATAATAAGAAGGATGAAACTTGGATTGAAACATGAAAACAAACCCGGAATGAATCAATCTTGAAGAAAATAATTCAAACTATGTTCCTATGTGATCTTGTACCTTTTTCTCTATAAAAAAAAAATGAAAAACTATCAAGATATCCCTTTTCTAAATCATTAGCTTCGCACAAATATGTTTTAAAATGAGTTGTAACCTCCTGGAACTCTTTGGACCAATCAGAATAAAGGAGAAATTTTGCGCATTAGGACCCCCGAACCGGTTCGCAGGTACCCAGAACCAGTTCGACCTGGGTTTGGGAAATTTCACTAGTTCTGGGTGCCTTTTTCCTCTTTTCAACACTTAGAATTTTTCTCATGTTTTCTTCTTTTCTTCTTTGATTTTTCCTCAACTTCAATTTATCATAACTCTTCAACCGTAATTCGGATTCGGATGCCGTTTCTTCCATGGTTCTTTTCGTTCTGATATTTTCAACTTTCCAGTTGACTCCTCCTCTGGGATATAGCTTTAGAATTATCAAAATTCCCTTGAACTTGCCTTCCTAGCCTTTCTTTCATTGTTTCGATTTCTCTTTTGCATCGCTTGCATATTTAACCTGTAAAACACATAGGAGAAACACGAAACAAAAAATATTTGCCAACGAAGGTTAGTAGAATAAATGTGATTTAAATCCATATCGATTGCATCACTCGGGTTCACAAATGTCACGAAATTAGGGGAATAAATATACAATATTTATACCCAATCAAACCCCCCTAACTTAGAACTTTGCGCATCCTGAGCAATGTAAAAGAAAAAGAAAAATGTCACAAATCTTCTAAACACTTTATTGGGATATAGTACCTTTTTCGTGGGCAAGCGATTGCATTTAGCGTATGCAACAAGCCGTTAAACCCTTAGGTTACCCTGGTAGGACGAGTGTTATCTCGTGAGGGTTTGCAGTGAATATACCCACAAAATTTGAATCAAAGAAAAATAAAAAACACGCAAAAATTGTATAACTCAAACTTTTTCCGAAAATAGTCATCATCAAATCATGTTCAAGAGTCTCAAATCATAGTGCCTGTGTCTGAAGCCAGAAATTTAACCGCGAATTTCCCCTGATTGACCATTACGTTACTTATCCGAAAATTCATTTTGATTTCAAAATCTCACGTGATGCTCTCACAAACGAATCACTCGAAATGTGGCTATTCTCTCGGTGTGTGTGATTTATAAGAGTAAATATATTGGAACCAAGTTCACGCACACAAATAGAAAGACATAAATTTTATGGTAATCGGATCTCATCAAAGGATTACGGATATAAGAACGGGAACATTGCCTCTAATTCACATTTTTTGATCTCTTTATTATCTTTTGGGTGTTTTAGCTCTCCACGCGGTAACCAATTTCGAAATTTTGGACTCGGTTAGGACTTTTACGGGTTGAAGGTGTATTGGGTTATATTGAAAAAAGGTTAAGAATTTCGGAATTGGAAATTTTTTCTTATGATGTCCGTTAGTGCTTTTTCGGGCTTTTGCTCATTTTCTTCTTATTTTCTATATTCACGCTTTTCTTTTCTTTCTATTTTTGTTGAGCATTTCTATTATTTTTCTTTCCTCTTTTTGTTTCACTTTTTGGACTTAAATTATGTCTTTTTCCATTTTTCACAATTCCGGGCTTTTTGGGTTTTTCGGATTGTCAAACGAAAGGAAAACTTTTATTTGGCTCAAAATGGGTTACAAAAGGGATGATTTTTCACAACTTTTTATGGCCAATATTTTTGGGTAACAAACGATGGCCTACTTCATTGTCCAAAATACCAATTGCATTACCATATGCATTTCGAGATGAATTTAATTAAGAGATTTCTTTGGCAAATTTTTCAATGCAATATCACACACATTTCTCAAAACCGATCAAAGTGAAAGACTTGAGATCTGCGATGACTTATTAGACTGCTGAAAAGAACTTTGAGTTAAAAATTAACTCGGATTGATTTATAAATTTCACAAAAATGAAAGGCTCGAATCTCACCAGGGTTGTTAATCTCCACACTTATTCGTTAAGTCGTCAATTTTCGCACAATTTCCATCTTTGGTCAATTTCGTCTTTATGTATTGTGTTTTTACAATTCGAGACTTTAAACCGACTTTTAATGATATTTTTGAAAAATTTGAATTTGAATTTTTATTTATTTTGAAGAAAATTATTTTTGGATTTTTCAAAATTTTATGATTTTTTTTAGATTTCTGTGCATTTTTGAAAATTTGTGAAGTTTTAGAAATACGCACTTGTGACCCCCCTTAACTTAGACTTTTACATTGTCCTTAAGCAAAAATGACTAAAATCTAACTCAAAGGGAATTAAAAGTGTGGAAAAATAAAACAAACAAATTAAAACATAAACGCATAATTTTATTATAATAACGGAGAAGCATGTGTTACATAAGAGATGGGAGAGTATACAACGATTTTTAATCACGTAAAACAACACACAACAAATAACCACATAAAAAATAGTCATGTGCTTCGTTGGGGGTGTTGATTTGAGGGCCTGGGTGCGCGCGGATCATAAGGATCATAAAAGAAAGATGGTGGGGGATCGTCGAAGTTGAGCTCGTGAAGGTGGGCTTGGAGTTGATGCATAATACTTGTGCCCCTCCGATAAGCCTCTTCATCCCTTCGATAGGTGTCTTGATCTTGATTGTATTGGGTGATGAACCCGTCAAGGCGGGATTCAATCACCGAAAGGCGTCGCTCAAAATTTTCCCTTGGGGCTCGAAATCCGAATCATCCTCTTCTTCCTCATACTCCTCTTCTTCCTCCTCCACGTCCATCATCGGGGCATCATGTGCTTCTTCTCCCGCACCCTTATCGAGAATGGGATGGATTCTTGTTTATAGTAGTCGTGTGTGAGTTAGGGTATTTTTGAGTCCGAAGCATGGTTCACGAGAGGGATTGAGTTAAAACACTTTTTCAAAGAGTTTGCATGTATTTCGAGGGCTTAGGCGAGGCAATTTCAGGGCACACGAGGGTCTAGAACATTTTTAGGGGAAATACGCATGAGAGGAAATAGGAGAGAACACTTAGTTTTTGAGAGAAGAGACAACCCAATCAAACCCCCATAAAACTAAGTGTTCTCTCTTCTCTAAAAAACAAAGTGTTCTCTCCTATTACCTCTCGTGCGTATTGCCCCTAAAAATGTTCTAGACCCTCGGGTGCCCTAAAATTACCTCGACTAAGCCCTCGAAATACGTGCAAAATCTTTCAAAATGTGTGTTAACTCAATCCCTCTCGTTAACCATGGTCCAGACTCAAAAATACCCTAACTTACACACGACTACTATACACAAGAATTCACCCCATATGCGTCGGGGGTGCGACGACCTGTCATTTTAATCTCACTCGACCCCGTAAACGGGGTCCGACAACCAAACGGTGTCGACTTATTCCACACTCTCCTCTAGATATGGCTTTAGGCATTGTCCATTTACCTTGAACGTATTTCCCCTTTTAAATCGTTTAATTCCATCGCTCCGTGAGGGAAAACATTCTTTACAACAAATGGGTCACTCCATCATGATCGCAACTTGCCCAGAAATAGATGAAGTCGAGAGTTATAGAGAAGCAATTTTTGTCCGGGAAGAAAATCTTTGCGTCGAATGATGTTATCGTGAGCCAGTTTCATCCTTTCTTTGGAAATATTTGCGTTCTCATACTCATCATTGCGTATCTCTTTTAACTCATTTAATTAAATCTTGTGAGCTTCACCGGCTTTATCCATGTCGTAATTCAACTTCTTGATCGCCCAATACACCTTGTGCTCTAATTCCACGGGAAGATGGCAAGGTTTTCCATACACAAAGCGGAATGGGGACATGTCGAGCGGATTTTTGTATGCAGTACGATAAGCCCATAGTGAATCGTTCAATCGAAGTGACCAATCTTTTCGGGTGGGATTGACGATCTTCTCGAGAATGTTCTTGATTTCCCGATTCGCTAATTCAGCCTTTTTATTTCGTTTGTGGGTGATAGGTCGTTCCAACTTTATGAACGACGCAATACTTTCTTATGAGCTTTTCGAATGGCCTGTTACAAAAGTGCGTGCCATTATCACTGATTATAGCTTTCGGAGCACCGAAGCGGGAAAGTATGTGTTCCTGTAGTAACCTAATCACCACTTTACTATCATTGGTCTTGGTACCTATGGCTTCTACCCATTTAAAAACGTAGTCTACCGCGACAAGGATGTATAGGAAACCAAAAGATGGGGGAAAGGGCTCATGAAGTCAATGCCCTAGCAGTCGAAGATCTCAATAATGAGTATCGGGGTTGGTGGAATCATGTCTCATCGGGTAATCGTCCCCATCCTTTGACACCTATCGCATGATTTGTAACAATTGTTCACATCCTGGAAGATTGTGGGACAATAGAGGCCACATTGAAGAATCTTAGTGGCCGTCTTTTTCATCGAAAAGTGACCTCCGCAAGCTTCTGAATGACATAATTAGATGACTTTGGGGATCTCATCATCCGATACACAACGTTGGATGATTTGGTCGGCACAATATTTAAACATGAAAGGATCATCATAGAAAAACATGTGCGACCAAGTAATAAACCTCTTCTTATCTTGCGGTGTCCAATCGGGAGGGACGGCTCCCGTGACAAGATAGTTCACAATATCCGCAAACCAGGGCAAAGAAGAGGTAGCAAAAAGTTGCTCACCGGGGAAGTATTCGTCTATGGGTATTGGATCACTAGGTACGTCGGACGAAAGCCGTGATAAGTGGTCGGCAACGATGTTTTTTACTCCTTTCTTATCTTTAATGGAGAGATTAAACTCTTGTAGGAGTAGGATCCACCTTATGAGGTGCGGCTTTGCATCTTTCTTCTCAAGTAGGTATTTCAATGATGCGTGGTCGGTGAAGCAAGTGATGGTAGAACCGATAATATAGGACCAAAATTTGTCAAGAGCAAAGACTACCGCTAGCAACTCCTTCTCTGTGGTGGAGTAATTGAGTTATTATCCGGTAGGAGTCCGGCTAGCGTAGTAGATGACATGAGCCTGTTTGCCTTTTCTTTGGCCCAAAACAGCCCCTATCGCATAATCGCTAGCATCATACATAAGTTCTAATGGTAAGGACCAATCCGGAACTTGCATGATGGGAGCGTACACAAGCATGGTTTTTAATTTTTCAAAAGCGCTATGGCATGCTTCCGTCCACTCAAATGGGGTATCCTTAATGAGTAGATTACTTAAAGGTCTAGCGATGACGCTAAAGTCCTTAATGAACCTTCGATAAAATCCCGCGTGTCCCAAGAAGGAGCGCATGTCTTTGAGCAATTTTGGTGGGAGTAGATCGGCTATGACATCTATCTTAGATCTATCGACTTCTATCCCCTTGGATGAAACTATGTGGCCAAGAACTATTCCCTTAATGACCATAAAATGGCATTTCTCCCAATTTAGCACTAAGTTCTTCTCCACACACCGGGCAAGTACTTTTCCAGCTTTGCCAGACACAGATCGAAAGAGGCGCCAAAAATGCTAAAATTATCCACGAACTCTTCAAGTCCTCTCTACAACATGTCACTAAATAGACTCAACATGCACATCTGAAAGGTCACGGGGGCATTACACAAGCTGAATGGCATACGTTTGTAGGCAAATGTACCAAAGGGGCTAGGGAAGGTCGTTTTCTCCTAGTCAAGTACATCTACCTCAATTTAGTTATATCCAGAATAACCATCAAGGAAGCAATAGTAAGGTTATCCCACTACTCTCTTAAGCATCTGATCAATAAATGGAAAGGGAAAATGGTCTTTCCTACTTCCCGCATTGAGTTTCTGGTAATCAAGGCAAACGCACCACCCGGTGGTGGTACATTGGGAAATTAGCTCTCCCTTAGCATTCTCAATCACTGTCATGCCCGAATTTTTGGGGACAACTTGAATAGGTCTCAACCACTTGCTATCTGAGATTGGGTAGATAATCTCGACATCCAATAGCTTAATTATTTCGGTCCTCACCACTTCTTGCATATTGGGGTTTAGCCTTATTTGCATTTCTCTCGAGGGCTTGACATCCTCCTCGAGGTGAATCTTTGGGTGCAAATCAAAGGACTTATCCCTTTTAAATCAGCAATACACCAACCGAAAGCACTTTGGTGCTTCCTTAGAATCTTTAACAGTCTACCCTCCTGTTCGTTGTCTAGGCTAGAGGAGACAACAATAGGAAATGTCTCGTCCTATCCTCTCCTACATATGCATATTTAATATGGGAGGGTAGTTTCTTCAATTCAAGGGTCAGAAATTTGTCGCTGGAGGGAACCATGCGTGACTCCCTTGGCGATAACTCCTGGAATTGAGAAACCCAACTTAAATCTCTCGCGTCCTCGTCCGACGCTCTCTTGTCAAGTAACTCTCTCAACTCCTCAACTTCCTTCTTGAATTCGGTGTACGTTCCTTCACTCTCGTGGATCGATACTAAACAGGACCCTAGGGCATCTCCACAATAATTTTCCTCAAAATACTCCTCTAAGATTTCGTTGATTAGGCTCACCGCGTGAAAATCATATTCTTCCCCCGTGTGTTGGGCTATATGGAAGATGTTCGTCTCTAAGGTCATGTTCCCAAAGGTGAGTTACATCTGCCCATTTCGAATATTGATAATTGCATTAGCCGTAGCTAAGAATGGGTGCCCAAGAATGATGGGAACTTGATTTCTCGAGGCAAAGGAGGGCTTCGTGTCCCAAATGACAAAGTCTACTAGGAAGTAGAAAGTGTCAACTTGGACGATCACATCCTCAACTATACCTCTTGGGATCTTCACGGTTCGATCCTCCAATTGGAGAGTGATGTTTGTGGGATTGAGATTGCCCAGATCAAGTTACCTATAGATGGCGTAAGGGAGGATATTGACACTCGCTCCCATTTCAAGTAAGGCTTTTTCAATTTTATTTTCTCCAATGATGCAGGAAATGGTGGGTGCACCGGGATCTTTGAATTTGGTAGGGAGATCATTAAGTAGGATGGAGCTCATGTTCTGTGCTAGAAAGACATTTTTCTTTACCTTCATCTTCCTCTTCACCGTTAACAAGTCTTTGATGACTTTCGCATAAGATGGAATTTGGTTAATGGCATCGAGGAAAGGTAAATTTAACTCCACTTGCTTAAGCACGTCTAACACTTCATCACGGGGGTTTCCTTTATGGGAAGGAACCAACCTTTAAGGAAATGGTGCCGCGGTGGGTGGTTTTACTACTACCTAGGGTCACTAGTGTCTTATTTATCACTCTCATACAAAAGGACATCTTCGGCCTCTTTCATACAGGGAGAAATCTCTTTGTCTTTTGTTGTGTCGTGTGGGGGAGGTGATAAATCAATGACTCTCCCACTATGAAGAGTGGTCACAGGTTGACATTGCTCCTGATGTTCTGTCGAGGTGGAGATAACACTTGTTTGACTTTGGGGTGGTCTTTGGCCCTGGTCAGGAAACTTGCATTTCTCTTGGATACTCAATGATGATTGAAACTTTGAAATGTTCGCATTTATGTCATTGATCATGCGCTCATGCCTAGCATTAGTTGAATTCTGAGTATTGATAAAGTGGTTCATCGTATCCTCGATATTTCTCCATAGTGGAGTGGTATATGCTCCTTGAGGTGGTGGTGCTTGCACATGTCCTTGCATGTGTGGATCTTGTTGAAAGTACGGTGTTGGAGGAGGGGAAACATGTGAATTAGGATTCATCGCAGCATGTTGTTGCCCATATCTAAAACCAGGATGGTTTTTCTATGAAGAGTTGTAAGAATTCCCGTGCGGTGCACCGAAATTACCCTTGAATCCTCCTATACCACTTACTTGTTATTGAAGCATATCTTTGCAGGCGGGTATAGTCGGGCATTATTCAGTTGAATGACCCACCTCAAAAATCGCACACACCTTCTCGACGGGGTTTGGGATGGATCCAGTTAATCCTCTTCCACATACTTCAAGTAGGTCACGCATTCCTTTCTCTATTACACCGAGCCGACAGTCATTCATAGAATTTTTTTCTACGTGAAATAGGTCGAACACCGATGGAGTGGTGGTCACTTGGCGATTTCAATTTTGAGCATTAGGGTCAGATGTATCCCAGGATTGGGTAGTCTCGACGACATACCTCAAGTGAAGCTCAGCATCGTTGGCGTCTAATTCAACAAATGGACCATCGCACATGGTTTCAACGAGTTACTTAGAATTAATGTTCAGTCCATTATGGATGAAGGGAATGATTTGCAGTTTATCAAATCCATGATGGGTGCTTGAAGTGATTAACAAATTGAAATGCTCGTAGCATCGATCGAATGACTCATTTTCGAATTATCGAAAAGTTTGAATTTGAGCCTTGATGGATTTCGTTCGACATGGAGGAAAGAATTTCTTGAGAAATTTAGATTGTAACTAGTTCCATGATGAAATTGAATTTGGAGGTAAAGACCATAGCCAAGTATTAGCCTTATCCTTTAGCGAGAATGGGAAGAGTTTAAGGCGAAGCACATCTTTTGTGCAAGTTTGATCGCTGAGGGTCTCGCAGGCCTCCTCAAATTCCATGATGTGGGCATATGGCTTTTCTGAATCCATTCCAAGGTAAATGTGAAGTATGTGGATCATCCCATTCCTAAAGGGAAATTTCCCTGCATTATACGGGAGTATATTACATCCCGGAGTTACAGTGTGCTCGGGATATAATATTTCTCTCAAAGGGTGATACGGGGCCTCTTCCTCACTGGAGGCTGCACTACCGTGTTGTCACATATTTCTCTCACTCAAAGACTCAATGTCCTCACTTGGTATATTCAGAGTGTGCTATGAAGTGTGTCCTAATAGAGAAAACGGAGTGTTATTTACAATTGAGTGTGACGGTGTGGGAGGTGGAACCCAAAATTCTTGAGCGTTAGGAGTGTGAGGGCTATCAGGGTCGTACTCAACTATTGGGTTTTCGTGAATGTGGGTTGGAGTGTTGAGGGGAGTTGGAGTGACTTCAGAATTTTGCATTAACAGGCTTATGAGAGATGATGAGAAATATTTTTTTGCTTTCAATATTTTTTTTTTATGTTTTTGGATTTTTGGAAAGTTTTTTAGTCAAAGTTTTAGATTGACTTTATCTAATCCTAAGTCCACCTAAGTCCCCGGTAACGGTGCCAAAAACTTAACGCGACTAAGAATGTGTCTTAGAAGTGCATACTCTCTGGGCTCAAGTGCAAACCTGTCGCTCAAGTAGTAATCCGATAAGTCGGGTATCGATCCTTAGGGAATTAGGACAACGGAGTTGTAATAACGTTGGACATACGAAGGAATCCTAACTCTGACTCTAAAGAAAAGGAAAATATGAATTGATTGGTGGGATAACTACAACTATATGCAATTTTTTGAAAATAATTAACTAATGAACTAAAGTATGAATGAAATTAAACTATTCTAAATTACCTAAATTAATGATGACGAATAACTTAAAATTTGAACTATATGATGAAGAAAATAGGACGGGAACACAATCCGTCAACCTTAGGGTATTGCAGGTATAAAACTAATCCTAAATTTAATTTATTAATTAGACCCAGAATTTAGTACTCCCAATCATTATGTATATGTGTTCAAGCCCGCACCATACTTAATCAGAGGACGAGTAAATCGATATTGCGATAGTTACCCTCAAATTGCATTCTGACGAATCCCGGTTACCCTGAAGCAAATGAGATCCAAATATCTACAATTGTCGCGTTTCTATGCAATACGGTCGTAATAAACCATTAAATTTAAAGGATTAATTTTATACACATGCAACTAACACATCAAGTTGAGTTCATGCATCCCGATCCTTTTAAATCTAGTCGGACATATTAAACTGAACGATGCATGAAATAATTACGTTGCATGTGGAAGAACTCATGTTGAAACTATATTGAAACATGAAAAAACGTGTTATGAACCCAAAAATTATTTGAATCAAGTAAAATAAATAAGCATGCAAGAACAATAATAAGAAGAATGAAACTTGGATTAAAACTTGAAAACAAACCCGAAATGAATCAATCTTGAAGTAAATAATTCAAACTATGTTCCTATGTGATCTTATACCTTTTCTCTATCAAAACTTATGAAAAACTATCAATATCTCACTTTTCTAAATCATTAGCTTCGCACAAATACGTTTAGAATGAGTTGTAACCTCCTGGAACTCTTTGGACCAATCAGAATAAAGGAGAAATTTCGCGCATTAGGACCCCCGAATCGGTTCGCAGGTACCCCTAATCGGTTTGACTTAGGTTCGGAAAATTTCGCTGGTTTTGGGTGCCTTTTTCCTCTTTTCAACACTTAGAATTTTTCTCATGTTTTCTTCTTTTCTTGTTTGATTTTTCCTCAACTTCAGTTGATCATAACTCTTCAACCGTAACTCGAATTTGGATATCGTTTCTTCCATGGTTATTGTCGTTCCAACATTTTCAACTTTCCAGTTGACTCCTCCTCCGCGATCCAGCTACAGAATTAACAAAATGCCTTTGAACTTTCCTTCCTAGCCTTTCTTTCATTGTTTCGATTTCTCTTTTGTATCGCTTGCATATTTGACCTGTAAAACACATAGGAGAAACACGAAACATGAAATACTTGACAAAGAAGGTTAGTAGCATAAATGTGAGTTAAATCCATATCGATTGCATCATTCGAGTTCATAAATGTACCGAAATTAGGGGAATAAATATACAATATTTATGCCCAATCATCTAGTCATCTACATATTATATAATCTAGGAGGACTAGTGCATGTTAAAATCCGTTGCACGTGAGATTTGTGTGAGACATAAAAAATATATATGTAAATATGCACGAGGAAGGCCTCCGAAAGGAATAATCATCCTTTGCAAGTAAGCCACCATTTGTTTGGATATAAAAGAAATACGTGGTCCAGAGGCCTAAAAGAATAATGGCATTAAAAGAAAATATTTCCCAAGTCCTATTTTGTTTAGTTGATTTATTCATTCAAAAGATTAAAATAATATCCTTAAATTGAGGGAGTTTGGATGGTATATCAACGGTTTGCATAATGTCCATTTATCATAGTTGTACTTTCAATGTCATGACTCTATTGTCTTCTTGAATCATCAAAATTCAAGGCTTGTATGCATTGTGTATGTTTGTTCATTGAGTTCAATCTATATTGTCACATGGGGTTATATTCAAATGTGATGAAGTTTGAAATCAAATGAGAACTCCGTGAACATATGTTAAGTGATTGGGTCTAAATTTAATTGTTACTAGTTCACACCCCCAACACTTCCGTTTCCATATGACACATTTTTGCATACGAGTGTGAAAAGATTATTTTATTTTGTGTCACGTGTGGTATTTATACCTAGTATATGTGCGTGTGCATTAATGATATTTATTAAGTTCTCATATACGAGGTATTTAATTTGTCTTTGCCTTGATTTCTAGTCCATCTATGCTTCTACTTCTTGATTAGTATCTATCTTGTTGCATTCTTTGTTGATATCACATGCTTATTCTTTATGTATCATATTGGTATCATTTTATTGCATCTTAGTTGGTATCATTTATTAATTTTATGGATTACTTAATGCTTTTGTTGCCTATATGCTTTCATGTTCTATGCTTTGTATGCACTATTATTTTATTAATTCTATCACCTTAGTCTATTCCTGGACAAAAAAGGGGAGAATGATAGGGGGAGAAATGATATCTAATCCTATTGTAATTGTATCTAAGTTTAGGAGAATTAACTTAGGGGTAGAGCACTATCTTCTTAGGTTAATCATAGTTGATAAATGGGACAATTAATCTAGGGGGAGTATTTATCTTAGTTGCATTTAATATTCTTGATATTCCCTATGTGTTTGATAGTTTTCTTAAGTGTGCAGGAATTCTTCTAAATAAGGCAACTTTCATCATCGGCAAATATATTGATTCTTGTGTATTTGAGTCAAGATATGTTTTTTTTTATTTTGGGTGGGATATATTTTTCTAGTCTAGTAGAGCTTGATGGCCTTTAGGATTTTTGTTTGTTTTTTGTCCCGAAATAGCCAAAGGGGGAGATTTGTAAGGACACAAGTCTCCGATTGAGTCTTAATGTTGTGTTGGCTTAATTCAGGACAAAAATATTTGAGTAATAGGATAGAGTTCAAGTTTATCCATTCAAGCCTATGACGTGTTAGTTGAAGACGTAGCGGCCATTATTAAAGCTTCATCGAATGCCGAGTTTGTTGTGCCTCGTTTCTATGTCAATAACACGTGTTCCATTTACTCCTAAGGTATAAATGGATTACTTATTTATATAGGAACTTGGAAAAAGTTTTATTGGTTGTACTTTTATTTTAAACTGAGGTTTATTTTCAGAAGGTTTCTTTGAAACTTTAAAATAAAGTTTCTGGGCTAAAAATTAAATTTAAAGCTTTCTGGAAGTACGTCAAAATTGTCGTTCGAACGAGTTTTTCGTTCGAACGAGAATTTTGTTCGAACGAATTTGCCATCGATATTTCCCTTATGGCCACTGGAACTTCGTTAAAAGTATCGTTCGAACGAAAATCTCGTTCGAACGAGATTTCCGGCAGAAAAATTATTTTGCAGTTTTGAGCAGTTTTTCACCTCTATCCCACTACTCTTTCCCCACAAACTTTTGACAGACTTAATATGTGCGGGAACCAATCTTTTCAATATAAATTTTTCACATCCTTCCATCTCCTAGATAGAGTTTTAAGAGTTTAACTTTTTTATGAAAAGGTTCATGGTTTAAGTGTTTTATTTTTCAAGAAAAATTCCTTAAACACTTTTACTCCCATAGTTTGTTTATTCCAAGTTTCCATATAAATACCTTACTTGGAGTGTTTTGAACCGGGCTTACTCTACCGAGTTGAAGAGTTCGTTTAGGTTTACTTCTATATCCCTCAAAGAAGAAGTCGTGTTGTTTTGCTGCGGCATTCACACATGGTTAAAGGCACCATGTGTGGTTGACGGTGTTCCTAAAGTTTAATTGGTGAAGTCCAAGGTTCCGGTGGAGTTCCGGGGTTGTCGACTAGGCGGAGGTGTTTACAAGAAGACGCGTCAAGGCTTGAAAGGAGTCGAGTCGAGTAAGTAAGTCATCTGTCTTGTAATTGTAAAACTATACTTAGTGGACTTAAGGCTAGGGCCATTTGAGATTTTTTCCCCTTGTGGATTTTTCCTCATAAATCGCAGCATTGTGATTTATTTGTTCATTCTATTTTGTGCAAAATTCACCTTAGATGCCTGCTTAGGTAAAATGATAAAATTTGGTTTAAATCACTACTTACTTATATTGGTGCTAATTAAATTTGGGAATATGTTAATTTAATTCAAGTCTTCGTTTAATTTGTTAAAATTGGTTTGGCCTATTTTGGTAATATTAAAAATATGGGTGAGGCAAATTTCTAGCACTTGGATTAAATTAAGTTGTTTAAGTGAAATATGTATTTGTTGATTAATCTCATTTCACTTGGTTTAATTTAAATTTGAAAGAAATTAAAATTTGGTGTTTATGTGTTTATTTGAACCATCTTTTGCTTCCGCATCTTTAAAAGGGAATTGAAAATTGCTTTTTGTAAAGAATCTAAAAATTGGGGGTCCTATCCTTTTCAAATTGGTATCACAGCATTGATTTAGAAAAACTCTCTTTTTCAATTTGAGGCTCCACCCAAAATAAAATTTGACTTTGAGGGATAATCGGTGTACGCTCATTAGGATGCATGCCTCCCGAAAAATAAGAATTTCGTTTGAATAACGGAAGGCATGTGTAAGGCGAAAAAAATGGACCATCACCAATTAAATTTTTTAAAGAGATGGTGGGTGAAAAATACAATTGGGATCCAAGAAAATTAGAATCCCCTCCCAAAGATTTTTCAAGTAGTATGGGAAGAGGGGCACACAAAAAGGAAGAATCTATCTTGGAAACCAATCAAGCAAATATTCCTCGTCGGTTAAAGTTTTAACTGTTTCAAAAGTTACAACCAACTCATGGGAATCAATATTATTTTCATCTCCCAAATTTTTTTCAATTAGAACGGGAGGTGGTGCACGTGTAAATGAATAACCCATAAGATGAAGGATCTCAAACAAACATTCTCGTTCAAGAATCGGGTCAACGTCCTTAAGATTTTCCTTATATTCTTGTGACGGAGTTGACGGTTCGATAATAGTGGGGACACAAGGAAACGAAGGATCTTTGACCTCAATAGATTTTTGAAATTTTTATAAGCGGTTGAGATTCAAAACTACTTAGTTCACTCTCAATGATTTCGTTCTCAAAATTTATAGGTAAAACATAAGGCTTGACCTCCGGTAAGTTTTCAAAATAAGAATCAAACTCCTTGCTATATGGTTCCTTTTCCCTGTCATCACCAATGATCCTTTTTATGTCTTGCATGTAGCGAAGTAAGATTTCTTCCAAAGTAGGCTTCCTAGGATCTAGCACCTCATATTCCTCATTTGTTCGAAAACTTACTTCATCTTCAAAAGTATCGAAAGAAAAATCATCATTGTGTTCAAATAATCCATGTAACTCTTGCTCCCCAAAAGTGATTTTTTTTCTCGAAACTCTTTTTCACGCCTTTTGTCTCCAAGCAATTCATTTTGATAAATTTGGATGGACTTAGCACTGGGCTTGTATTTATGAGACTCATCTTTAGTGATATTGATCCTATGTTCATAAGTCTTGAGTGCCTCCTCCTCCTAACTATTATCATAAAAATTAAAGCCACCAAAAGAGTTAAAGTAAGACATTTCAAATTGGGCAATTCAAAAGCGTGACACACATATTTTTTATTTATTTTTATTTAAGGTCAAATTCGGGATTAACCATCCTAACCTAAAGTCTACCTAATTCCCCGACAACGATGCCATTTTGATCGTGGTGGAAACCAAGCATCCGTGTAAATACGCTAGTTGTTGTTATCGGCATCCAACATAAATACAAAAAAAAAACATAAACTTTAACTACACTTTTATGGAGTATAGCGGCGAGTCTGGGTATCGAATCCACAACTAAAAAGGACGATCTCATTTTGACGATAGAAGGTAGGTTAATTAATTCTAAAGTTGTCTTTAAAAATAATCAAAAAGATGATTGAGATGGGAAATAACTAATTAACTAAATTCACATTAAATTAAACTACTGCATTAACTATGTGATCAAAATTAACTAACTAAGAAGGACTTAATAACAATGAAGGGAAAACAGGTTCGGAATACAATCTCCCAAACCCTAGTGTGTTGCCTAGTACAAAGCTAGTTGTAAATTAGATAATTGATCAAACCCGGTGTTTAGTACTCCCAAGTGTTACATATATGAGGTTCGTAGCCCGCACAGTATGTAAGTAAAGAAGGAGTAAATCGGTGTCGTATTAGCTACACGGGCGTTGCACTCTTAAGCATCCCAGTTTCCTAGGGAATATGAGATCAAAAGTGTTACAATGGTTGTAATCACCATACAACACGATCTAATAAATTATTAAATTTAGAGAACTAATTTTATACCCATGCAAACCACATCGTGTTTGGTTCATGCATCCCAACCCTTAAAAATCTAGCCTAACATAGTGAAATTAGTGAAACTATGTTATCTACATTGCATGAACTCATAATTGCTTGGAAAGAGAGATTAAACTTGAGAAATAATACTAAAAGTGGTGGAAATAAAAGTTACCAAGATTGAAGAACAAGACCATGTAAGAAGAAATTAAAGATTGAAGAAAAATTCGAAAAGCTCTTGAATTAAAGGTGAAAAATATGTAAATTTTTCACCTAGATGTTTCTACTTGATTAGGATATTTTACATGAATGAAATTTGAATAAAAAGAGTCCTAATGACTAAATATATAGGCTAGAGGTCGTTTAGAAGAGTCCCCAAAGCATAAAACTCTTTTGGGTAAAAGATAAGGACAAAATAAAAATACCGTATCTGGAAATTTGTCACACTTAGAAAGCGGGACTAATTCTCTAACAGATATGGTGCGTGACTACTAGCCGAATCATTTCATTTTTTAATCTCTTCGGTTCGGTTCGGCCTTAATAGTTTTTTCTTGGATTTATTTCTCATATTCAAATGGGCATAACTTATTCACCGTAGCTCAGATTGGGGTGCCATTTTTTGTCCTTGTAATTTAGAGCTCTTCAACTTTCTAGTTTTCACTACCTCCGGAATGTCTATAAAATTACCAAAATGCCATTGAACTCCTCATTTGTTGCTTTCTTTCACTGCTTTTGGTTCTCTTTCATACTAATTTGCATGAAATACCTATAAAACACATAAGAGATACAGAAAATACGAAATACTTGCCAAAAAGGGTTAGTAGCATAAATATGAGACAAATTCAAGATATTTACAATGCACAAGATCATAAAAATACTGAAATTAAGGGGATAAATGTGAGTAATTTATGCCTAATCAAACCCCCTAACTTAGAACTTTGTGCGTCCCTAGCAATGTAAAAGTAAAAGAGTATGAGTTAAGACCCTTCAAAAATGTTATTGGGATATAACACCTTTTCACAGGCAAGTGATTGCATTTAGCGGATGTAACAAACCTTTAAACCCCTAGGTTATCCTAATAGGACGAGTGGTGTCTAATGTGGGTTTGTAGTGAATATACCCATAAAGTTCGTTATTCACTCGAAGAAAAATCAAAATACTTAAAAATTGAACAATTTAAACTCCCCAAAAATGGTCACCTTAAAATTATATTCACAAGTCTCAAGCCATAGTGTGTGTGCGAAGCCAAAAATCGAACTGCTAACTTTCACCGATTGATCAGTACGTTAGTTTTCGAAAATTCATTTTGATTTCAAAATTTCACGGGATGCACTCACAAACGAATCCTTGGAATGTGACCATTTTCTCTTGGTATGCGCGGTTTATAAGAGTAAATAGTAATGGACACAAGGTCTACCACAAAAATTGAAAGACGGGAATATTTTAGGTGAAAAGATCTCATCATCGGATTACGATTATTGGGAAACAGTAAATATCATCGTATATCCACACCATTTAATCTCTCATATTATCTTTTTGTATCTTTGCTCTCCACGCGGTAATAAATTTCGCAATTCGAACTCAGTTAGGACTTTTTCGGGTCATAAGGTGTATTGGGTAAAATGGGAGTGATTGGGAATTTCGAAATTGAAACATTTTCTTATGATGTCCATTAGTGCTTTTTCCGGGCTTTTGCTCATTTTTCTCTACTTTTTCTATTTTTTTCTATTTTAACAAATTTTTTCTTGCTATTTTTGTTGAGCATTCATCTATTTTTCTTTTCTTGCCCCTTTTTATTCACCTTTTAGTCTTTATTGATGAAATTTCTAATTTTCACAACTCCGGGCTAATTGGATTTTTCGGGTTGCCAAATGAAAAGGAAAATTTTTATTTGGCTCAATTGGGTTAGCAAAAGGGATACATTTTTCACAACTTTTTCTGGCTCGTATTTTTGGGTAAACAAACGAGCGCCTACTTCCTTGTCCAAATTCCTAAATGCTTTACCATATGCGTTTCGAGATTAATTTTAGTTTAGAGATATATTTAGTGCACTTTTTGAGACAACATCTCACATATTTCCCATAACCGATCAAAACAAAGGAAAAGAGATCGTCAACGAATTATTAAAATACTAAAAAGAACTTTGAGTTAACAATTAACTCGGATTGATTTATAAACTCGCAAAAATGATAGGCTCAAAATCTCACCGGATTTGTTAATCTCCACACTTATTCGTTAAGTCGTCAATTTTCTCTCAATTTCTATTTTTGGTCAATTTCGTCTTTGAGCAAATGGATTTTTACAAATTTGTGACTTTCAAACAAAATTTTAGTGATATTTTCGAAGATTTTAAATTCTAATTTTTATTTATTTTGAAAAAAAAATATTTTTGGCCTATTCAAAATTTTTCAATTTATTTGGATTTTTTTTGAACTTTTCTTAAAAAGTCATACTTGGAACGAACATGTGATCAAATTCGTGAATCTAAACAATAAAAGGGAAGAATATCCAACACCCCCTAACTTAAATGTTGCATTGTCGTCAATGCGAATCAAGAACACAACATAAAGAGAGAAAAATAAAGATATTACCCAAAATGGAGCGATCCCCGAAAAGTACGAGTCCAGTGAATCTACAAAACATGTTAGAACCAAGCATAGAAAAAAGAATAACAAAAACTCTAAACTAAAGAAAAAAAATAAGCTAGCTATGGTACAACCTACGATTTGAAATTCTAATAAGTTTTACACTAGAAGTCCAAAAAATTGAGGGTCCACCCAAAAAAAAAAATTGACTTTGAGGGATAATCAGTGTACCCTCATTAGGTTGCATGCCTCTCGAAAAATAAAAATTTCGTTTGAATAACGAAAGGCGTGTGTAAGGTGAAAAAAATAGACTATCACTAATTAAATTTTTTAAAGGGATGATGGGTGAAAAATACAATTGGGATCCAAGAAAATTAGAATCCCCTCCCAAAGATTTTTCAAGTAGTATGGGAAGAGGGCCACACAAAAAGGAAGAATATATATTGGAAACCAATCAAGCAAATATTCCTCGTCGGTAAAAGTTTTAACTGTTTCAAAAGTTACAACCAACTCGTGGAAATCAAAATTCAATTCATCTCCCATTTTTTTTCCAATTGGAACGGGAGGTAGTGCACGTGTAAGTGAATAACCCATAAGATGAAGCATTTCAAACAAACATTCTCGTTCAAGAATCGATTCAACATCCTCAAGAATCTCATCCGATTCTTGTGATGGAGTTAACGGTTCGATAATATTGGGGTCACAAGGAAACGAAGGATCTTCAACCTCAATATATTTTGAAATTTTTATAAGAGGTTGAGATTCAAAAGTACTTGGATCACTCTCAATGATTTCATTCTCAAAATTTGTAGGTGAAATATAAGGCTCGACCTCCGGTAAGTTTTCAAAATAAGAATCAAACTCCTTGCTATATGGTTCCTTTTACATGTCATCACCAATGATCCTTTTTACGCCTTGCATGTACAAAAGTAAGGTTTCTTCCAAAGTAGGCTTCCTAGGATCTAGCACTTTGGATTCCTCATTTGTTCAAAAACTTACTCCATCTTCAAAAGTATCGAAAGGAAAATCATCATTGGGTTCAAATAATGCATGTAACTCTTGCTCCTAAAAATGATTTTTTTCTCGATACTCTTTTTCACGCCTTTCGTCTTCAGGCAATTCATTTTGATAAATTTGTATGGCCTTAGCACATGGATTGTATTTATGGGACTCATCTTTAGTAATATTGATCCATTGTTCATAAGTCTTGAGCGCCTCCTCCTCCTCACTATTATCATAACTATTAAAGCCACGGAAAGAGTTAAAGTAAGACATTTCAAATTGGACAATTCAAAAGAATGACACACATTTTGTTTTTTAATTTAAGGTCAAATTCAGGATTACCCATCCTAACCTAAAGTCTACCTAATTCCTCTGTAACGGCGCCATTTTGATCGTGGTGGAAACCAAGCGTCTGTACAAATACAATAGTCGTTGTTATCGGCTTCCAACCGTAATACAAAAAATACTAAACTTTAACTACACTCTTATGGAGTATAGTGGCGAGTCTGAATATCGAATCCGCAGGAAAAAAGGACGATCTCATTTTGACGACAGAAGGTAGGTTAATTAGTTCTAAAGTTGACTTGACAAAGAATCAAAAAGGTGATTGAGATGTGAAATAACTAATTAATTAAATTCACACTAAATTAAACTACTACATTAACTATGTGATCAAAATTAACTAACTAAGAATGAATTAATAAGATTGAAGAGAAAAGAGGTTGGGAATACAATCCCCCAAACCCTAGTGTGTTGCCCTGTACAAATCTAGTCGTAAATTAGATAATTGATCAAACCCGGTCTTTAGTACTCCCAAGTATTACATATATTAGGGATTATAGCCCGCATAGTATGTATGCAAAGGACTAGTAAAAAAGTGTCGTATTAGCTACACGCGCGTTGCACTCTTGAATATCCCGGTTACCTAGGGCAAATGAGATCAAATGTCTTACAACGGCTGTGATCACCAAATAACACGATCTAATCAATTATGAAATTTACAGAACTAATTTTATACCCATGCAAACCACATCGAGTTTGGTTCATGCATCCCAACCCTTAAAAATCTAGCCTAACATGGTGAAATTAGTGAAACTACGTTATCTACGTTGCATGAACTCATAATGTCTTGGAAAGAGAGATTAACCATGAGAAATAATAATAAAAGTGCTAGAAATAAAAGTTACCAAGATTGAAGAATAAGACCATGCAAGAAGAAATCAAAGATTGAAGAAAAATTCGAAAAGCTCTTGAATTAAAGGTGCAAAATATGTAAATTGTTCTCCTAGATGTTCCTCCTTAATTAGTAGCTTTTAAATAAATGAAATCTAAATAAAAAGAGTCCTAATGACTAAATATATAGGCTAGAGGTCGTTTAGAAGAGTCCCCAAAACATAAAACTCTTTTGGGTAAAAGATAACGACAAAATAAAAATCTGGTATCTGGAAACTTTCCACACTTAGAAAGTGTGACTATTTTTCTAACGGATTTGGTGTGTGACTAATGGCCTGATCGGTTCATTTTTCAATCTCTTCGGTTCGGCCTTTACAGTTTTTTCTCTGATTTCTTTCTCAACTTCAAATGGGCATAACTTGTTCACCGTAGCTCGGATTGGGGTGTCGTTTTTTCCATTGTTCTTATAATTTAGATATTTTCAACTTTCTAGTTTTCCCTACCACTAGAATATGTATATAAAATTACCAAAATGCCCTTGAACTCCCCATTTTTGGCTTTCTTTCACTGTTTTGCGTTCTCTTTCGCACTAATTTTCTTGAAATACCTGTAAAACACATAAGAGATACAAAAAATACAAAATAATTGTCAAAAAGGGTTAGTCTCATAAATATGAGACAAATTCAAGCTACTTACAATGCACGGGATCCTAAAAATACCGAAATTAAGGGAATAAATGTGAATAATTTACGCCTAATCACGTATCCCATTACAAACTGTCTCGTACCGTCATGGTAAATCCACATCAACACTTAAAACTTCCCGACATCCCATAAAGGTATACAATAATTTAGTGTTTAAATTAATTCACATATTTTATTTTTGAGATTTTTATTTTTATTGAAAACGAACATGGGTTTTATAATTTTGAAAAGAAAAATATTTATTATTTTAAACCTCGTTCAAATGAGATCTCTACCTCATTCCAAAGAGAATGAATTTTTGTTAGAAAGGTTGTTGAAGTTTTTATATAATGAGCTACTTCTTTGTTCTATAATGAGCTACTTCTTCAAACAATATTGTCTTCTCATTTGAATGAGCTACTTCTTTGTTCTAAAAAGATGAGTTTCTTGTTTGAATGAACATCAAATTCGTTCAAACGAGTTACCAGCTCAAAATTTTTGAATGGCCTAAAAATACGTGTTTCGTGCTAAGATTTTTTTATGTCTTTTCCCAGATCCATTTATGCATATGTTTTGCAAAAGTTCATCTTTGTTTAGTGTTCTAACACACTTTTAATTCACAACACACATCCTAAATTTTTTTCCTATGAATTCGTTTAAACCCTAAACTATTTTTGTATCTTGCATACAGTGGAGAAGACATCTCCATGGATGACTTGTGGAACCAGAAAGGATCACTGCTGAAGACGAAGGCTGAGGCTAGATCGGTGGATATCGAGGACGAATCTATCGTCTGTGGATCGCTTGGTGACAAATGATATTCTTTAGATAATTTATGATGACTAGAGCATTATGCTTTCCATGGATATTAAGTAATCTCTAAGTCGAATGTATTGTAGATTTCTACACTGCTTAATAAACGTTTTTACCTGAAAGCGATTTTTCCTGAAACTTTGTCTTTGTTGTATGCTTAGTTTTCTTTATTTGTTTTATCACATAAATGTATGTTAATGATATAAAGATAAAATTGAGTAAGATAAAATTTATAATTTTGTCTTGTGACCATCCTTGTCGAGCGCATTTATTTCCGTATATTGGTAGAAGAGCATTAAATTGTTATTTACCTCTAACAAGTGGTATCAGAGAAGGTTATACCAAGTTATCGTGTGATATTTTTTTTTCAAAAAGAGTTTTTCTGCTGATACCATCTCTGACAAGTGGTATCAAAGAGGGTTACATTAATTTATTATATAGATCCTTACTCAGTGCAATTTTAGGGTGGTTAATTATTTATCTCTCTCTTGTTGGTTTATTTTGTTCTCTCAATGGATAGACATGGTGATGACGACTTAAATTGTTTGAATTTGAAGTTTCCTGAAATAATTGAAAATGGAATTTTTCATTTTAAAGCTGCTATAGAATTTTTGCAAACTGTTCAAACTCAAAGAGATTTCTTTCATTAGAAACTTGTGGACATGGATTATGATGTTAGAACTTTAGAATTTTCCAAGATAGAGAGTAATTATAGAGTCTGGGTTTTAGAGAAAGAATTAGAGGACTATAAAATTTCTAGGGTTTGTAATTGTGCCATTAAGGATAATGATACTTTAATTAATGATTATAAGGCACGTGAGAAGACTCTCAGGGATAAATTCTCCTGTATTGAGGGGGAACGAGAAAATCTTCTAGGAATGATTAAAAATATGAAGAAGGATTCCCTATATTTGGAAGAGTCTAATTCTTTGCACGTGTCTAAAATTTTGAAATTAGAAGATGATTTAAACGACTATAGTGGTGTTGGTAGTAATGGTACTGGCTCACATGTTTTAAATACTTCTCGTGTCAAAGAAAAGACCATTGTTTATTTTAAAGGGTGAACCGCATCCAAAGACGTTAGATAAGGTCAATCAATAAGTAAAATTCCTCACGTTTACGCATGTTCACATTCTGGTAGGAAAGCATCTTAGGGAATTTTGTTATGATCTTGAAAGAGGTACTAGGAAGTTGAAGTCTAGTGTCCCCTTGGTTCTCGAAACCCCCCGCGTCAAATATACATCTATTTGGGTTTTAAAATCCATTTTAGAGGTTAGAATAGTCGATTCTTATATGCTTGCACATTATTCTCGACATGCTATATCTTATGGATGATTTCTTGCATAATTTTATTTGTCATATTCTAGTTATGCTTCATGATATATGTTTGCTAGTGTTATGACATGTGCATCTTTTGTATTATATTTTTCTTTTATTGAAGTTATATTTGAAAAATACAAAAAGATTTTATTTTGATAATTTTTTTTTAAAAAATACAAAAAGATTTTTGTTTTTTGTGTATTTTAGTTTTACACATTTTGTATGGCATATTGTTGTGTTTGAATTCAATTAAATCCATAATTTTCATGCGACAAGGACATTTGGGTATGACTTGAGATACTTAGATTGATCTTAACCATATTTATGGAGTTATTTCGAAATTGATTTGCTTTATGGATTTTTTATATACTTCTGCACACACATGCACGAGCTTTTTATACGTTAACTTCACATGTATATTTGAGGTTTGTGAGATGTTCTCCAACTATTTTTTCCATCTACATGTCTATATGACTATGGAAAATTTGTGCATGTAAGAACCATTGCCCGTGAGAAAAAAAATTTAGTATAGAAAAAATATGAGTGAGCATGGGAAAAATCTGCGAAAGACATAGTAACTTAGCGTGAAAGCCACTGCGAAAAGATACTAAGAAAAAATAAAGGCAATAAAACAGAAAAAATGCCAAAAAAATGAGCCAACATAGTTTAGATTGTTTGATCATTAAAAAAGAAATAACTTCAGAAGAATAAAGAAAAGAAAAGAAAAGGAAAATATGAAATGTATTTGTCTTTTGAGGGAGCT
This sequence comes from Sambucus nigra, assembly GCA_949130495.1. Classification (NCBI taxonomy): domain Eukaryota; kingdom Viridiplantae; phylum Streptophyta; class Magnoliopsida; order Dipsacales; family Adoxaceae; genus Sambucus; species Sambucus nigra. Next base: position 58,863,216 of record OX422218.1, on the reverse strand, counting down.
TAGTTGAACGTCAATGGGTTTTTGGGTCATGTATTTTGACAATGAATCCTAGTTATTCTTATTTTAACATGACTCTATTGATTTGTAGAATCATTAATAATCTAAGCTTGTGTGCACTGTGCTTATTTGTTCATTCAGTTCACTTTATCTTGTCAGTTAAGGCTAAAACATAGTTTGATAAAGTCATGCAATAAATTAGAAATTCTTGAATATAGTAGAGTATTTGGGTCATAACTCATTTGTATCTACTTCATGCCTATTCATTATATTCCACATGTTTAGACACATCGATACTATGCTAGTGTGTACGCTTATATATTTTGTGTCGTGTTTTGTGGTTGTTTACACCTATATATGTGTGTCAAATTTTCTTTGATATATCTTGCATATATTATATATGGTATAGCATTACATTTGTGAAATTTATATTTTTTACACCTTTTTAAAAAAATGAAAATTTTCAAAAATAGCTGGTGTTGATGACCTTTGAGTTTATCATTACACATGCTTGATTTATATATTTTCACGATGATATCTTATCTTCTAAGTGATGCTTCGTATTTCATTATTATGTTTTATTCCTTTGTCTATTATAGACAAAAAATGGGAGAACAAATTATGAGGGAGTTTTTATGTTTGTTTAAAACTCGATGTAGTATGGGGTATATATTTTTGTCTCGTTTGTATAGGTACTTAAAAAGGAAATCAAGATACACTAGACGAAGACAAATTTTATAGAAGGGGAGAGGAAGAAGTTTAAAGGAAAAGAGACTTATGCCATTCCGTTCTAGGGTTAGGAATGGTGATAGCTTTCTTTTGTCATTCATAGAGTTTTGTTGATGTAATTCGAATTTTGGATAGGCCTGATTATTTTTGTATCGAAATAGCTAAAGGGGGAGATTTGTCAGAGAATTTTTTTTTATATTGCTCATAGTATAGACCTTGTATTGTTTTAGGCTAGTTTGGTGTATCCCATTACAAATCGTCACATACCGTTACGACAAACCGACATCAACACTGGAGACTTCTCGACATTCCATAAAGTTATAAAACAATTTAGTGTTTAGATTAATTCACATACTTTATTTTTGGGATATTTATTTTTATTAAAAAGAAGTTTTTTTTTAATTTTAAAAAGAAAAATATTTTTTATTTTAAACATTGCTCAAACGAGATCTCTACCTCATTCGAACAAGAATGAAATTTTATTAAAAGGGTTGTTTGAAGTTTTTATCTAAAGAGGATCGATCGACGATGTACTGTTTTGACTTGTTAGAATTTTGTTTGAACTTCGCTTAAACGAGATTATCTTCTCATTCAAATGAGATGTTGCTTCGTTCTAATGAGATGAGTTCCTCATTTGAACGAACTTAAAATTCATTCAAATGAGTCACCGCGTTGAAATTTGTGAACACCATATAAATATCTGTTTCGTGTTCAGATATTTTTATGACTTTTACCAGATCCGTTTCTACACATATTTTGCAAAAGTTCTTCATTATTTAGTGCTTAAACACACTTTTAATTCACAACATACATCCTGTAAATTTTTATTGTGAATTTGTTTAAACCCTGTACTGTTTTAGTATCTTGTATATACCTCGGTGGAGAAGGCATCGCCATGGCCGACATGTGAAAGCCTAGTGGATCACTGCTGAAGACGAAGGCTGAGGTTGGATTGGTGGATACCGAGGATGAATCTGTCATCCGTGGATCGCTTGGTGTCAAGTGATATTCTTTAAAGAATTTACGAAGACTAGTGCATTATGCTTATGATGAATATCAAGTAGTTTGTAAGTCAACTATATTGTAGAATGTCTAAAGTTCTGAATAAAATGTTTTCCCCGAAAGAGATTTTTTTTACAACTTGGCCTTTGTTGAATACTTAGTTTTCTTTATCTATTTTATCACATAGATGTATGTTTAGGATAAAAAGGTGAAATTGATTAAGATAAAAATTAGAATTTTTTTCTATGACCATCCTTGCAGAGAATATTTATTTTTGTCTATTAGTATTAGAGAATTCAACTCTTATTTACCTCTGACATCCACCTAATATGTGTGAATATTATATTTTGGATGAAATTGTAGTCCAAATAATATTTGCAATAAATCATCTCTATTCCTCAATTTGTCTTCAAAATTAATACCGAAGGCCATCTTTTTAATAGTCTCTTCTACATGGATAATGGATTGATCAACCCTCATAGGAATATCCTAAAAAAATTAAGATTTCTAGCCTTCCATATCTCCAAGATAATGATAATAGGGATATTAGATTGCAGGAAACTAAAATAGTCTCTTTTACGATGGTTCAGGCCCTAAGATATAATCATAGCACTGCAACTGGTTAAACTGAGATTAACTCTTATTCCCATAGTTTGGCAAAATGAGTCCAAATGGAATTGTCAAATTTACTTTGAAGAAATGTATGGACAATAGTTTCTTCCATATTAAAGCAACATCTACATCTTGAGGCCATTTTGATACCAATTCTTTAAATCTCTAAGTCAATAGGAATGGAATTTTGGATTAATCTCCATAAGGAGATAGAGATTTTGGGAGGAAAATTATTAGGCCATAAAAGCTTCCAACTGAAATAAGAGGGTCTTTTATCCCTGTAAAATTTCATACTTAATTTAAAAGAGAATATGCCATTTGTGTTAGGATTCCAAATGATCTCATTGTCAGTAATTGAGATATTCTCAACATCATTTCATCAATGTCTCTAATTATTTTAATGGTATTAGGACCACTCTTACCACTAAAAAATACGTCTTTGTATTTATCCTTCACGAAGTTATCCCATAATCCTTTTTTATCTTTAAATTCCAAACTAATCTCATGTTACTGCCCTTGACCACATCACCCCAAATTTTGTAATTTAATCCACCTTTATGTGTTGGAAATAATAATTGATCCCATTTGATCCATGTGAATTTGTTCTCTTCTTTATTAGGGAAACTCAAAAATAATTTAAAAATATAAATTAAATTATGGCTATAATACCTTTTTTTTTTTTTGGGGGGGGGGGGGGGGGGGATTTAAGGTTGTTAGAGTGTATAAGAGAATTGATGACATGTTTTATAAGGGTAAGTCTACCACCCTAAGAGAGTAATTTAGAGTTCCAAATATTTAATTTATCGATGATTTTATTAATGATTTTAGAGAAATGCGTGACACCCATGCCCGAGATTTTATCCCTTTTCCCCATGTAATTTGTAATTTTGTAGAACTATTGGGCCTCGGGCCAATGTTATATGGATTATTATCAGTAATTGAATACTCTTGTGGCCTATGTGGAATTTTTGGGAATCGAATGGCCAAATTTAAAATTTAGAAATAATTATGTCATTCAAACAAAGTTAAGGTTCGTTCGAATGAGATCCTCATCTCATTTGAACAAGCTACTAACTAATTCCTAATGAACCACCTCTATATAGGATTTTCTCACCTCGTTAGTATGTCATTCGTACGTTGTTCGAATGAGATTCAGTTCTCATTCAAACGAGATATGATCTCATACATACGACTGCATCCGTTATTTAATATATCAATTTGCCCTTGTGTGTTGTCACATTTTAGAGTCTTCGATTGATGAGGTGTCGATCTCAGAAGGCACCACATTACCAAAACCTGTTTTTCGTGTTAGCTCTTAGTTTTTAAAAGCATTTTGTGTGGGTTTTTGGGTTATAAAGAACAGATAAATGGTGGGTTCCTTACCCACCATTTTATATCTACCATACTCTCTCTCTCTCTCTCTCTCTCTCTCTCTCTCTCTCTCTCTCTCTCTCTCTCCCTCAAATTTAAGAGCTCACCATCTTGCCTAATCATTTCCCACCATAGTCACACCTTGCCACCACCTTAGTAGTTCACCATTATATACCATTTCCAAGCCTTGTTCTTTATTTTCAAGCTTTATCAAGGGTAGGAGTGGGTAGAGTCAAGCAAGTAGGAGAAGTTTTGGAGTATTTTGAAGAGATTTTTGGAGTATTTGGAGTTATGAATTTCCATATTTCATCTTCTTCTTTATCTCCTCTTCAAATCTTAGGGTAAGATTTTCCTCTTCCTGATATTTCAGGGTTTCTAGCTATGAAAAATGTGTAGGATGCATGCTAGATAAGATTTAATGCAAAAAATGAAGTTATTTGCTAATATATTCAAGTCTTGCAAAAATTAATTTTTAAACAAGACGAACCCTAAATGGGTCTTTTATGAATATATAGAAATTTTACCATGGAATATTAAAAGAAAACATGAAAAATATAAACCCATGATTTATAACTTGTTTAGTTCATTTTTGAGAAACTTTTATTATTAAAATCTTCCTTAACATGTGTAGAATCGTGTAGTGTGATAGAAAATGACATTTTAGACTTGATAAATAATGCTGAAATCGATTTTATGAGTTAGTATTTAAAGGTAGAAAAACAGTCCTAAATCCATGTGAAAAATATTATTACAATGAAGAAAAATAATATTTGAGGTCATATGAAATAATAGGTCTAAGAAGTGGGCATTTGGCTAAAATGGTTGAATGTATTTTATATAGTTAGACATAAAATAATGAATCATGGTTTTGGACATAAATCATAACAAGGATGTTTTGAAAGAAAATATTAATTTTTAATGCCATAATGAATTAAATATGTTTTTTCACAAAGTTATGATGAAAGAAAGGGCAAAATAGTAATTTGTACAAATTGAGGATCCTGGTGTTGGATTTCCTCGTTAGACCTTATCAGTCATTTTTTTGGTGAAAAATGGAGAAAGTGGATAAAATGATACGTTGACATTATGAAATGGTGATATAAACTGTAGAAATGATGAAAACAGTAAAATGATAGAATAATGTGGATATTAGCAAAAATGTTAAAACATATTAATATGGACTTGGATGACACCGAGAATAATTAAGGGCCCGGAGCCTTGTGTGAGATCCAGAATCACTGGCAAGAGCATATGGTAGCATAGATAACGAATTGGGTCCCGTTAAAGTATGCATATATTGGAATATTCCAAAAGAAGATAATGAAAAAGGAAATGATATTGGTTATACTTGAAGAGGCGTAAGTAAGACAACCAAATGAAATGTGATAAAAAAGAGACTAATGAATAAAATATGATTAATAGTCTCTAGAACCGATAAAGGGTGGTATGAAATAGTTAAGTGTGAGTATGGGCTCATCGCTCGGGTGCATTGTATGGTAGTTGCATTAATAGTAAATAAATTATTAAATATTTTTCGAATTATTAAAATACACATTATATGTATAGTAATTTAGTAGAAAACGTATATCTTAGTATTACCCACCCTGCTAAGCGTTCACTCACCCCTTCTTTTTATATTAAAACCCCCACCCCACTCCAGGGACTTCGAGTAGGGATGTTAAGCGGGTAAGGCCTAGAGGTCAATTAACGTCTTTAGTGGCTCTGTGTTTTCATTTAAATTATCTTTTGAAATATTGGTAAGTTGGGACTTTAAACATTTTATTCAGGCATTTGGCCATGGTTTGTAATATTACAAGGATGATCATGGTTTATTTATCCTTTAATTAGCATTGTGGATTAAATCATATTTTTATGAATGAACTTTGTAAATTCACTTAATTACTTAAAGTGTCCACCCCTTTTCCAAACTTAAAATCGTAAAATTAATCTTTAATAAAGGGTGTAATTAAAGGATTTTTCTTAAATAATAAAATTAAACTTTCCCCTCCACCTTTAACTCCTTGATTTGGTGTGGGTTGACCCAAACTCGAGCCGGACATTGCAAATGGCATCAGAGCAATAGGATCCTCGGGTGTGACAGAGTGTTTACACATTCTTAGTGAGCTTTCCTTATACGTGTCTGCGTGGTTACTACTTTAGTCATTATTTCGGTAAATATCTTTCGCTATCGCTTTCAATTATTATCATTGTGTATTGAACTCTCATATTTTATGTAAATTCCTACACCTCGTTATATAGCTAGTAGGTCGGGTAATAGTGAGCTTATATGCATGCAGTAAACCATGCGACTGATGGGTAACTCCCTCTCATAACAACAGGGGTCCAACGGTAGTGGGAAGGTTGAGAGTACTACCTGTGGCTCTATCGTGAAGGTGTTTAAGAATTTACACCCACCCACATTGAACCAGGTAGCTAGACCCGATGATGCAAAAGAGTGACTAGATGAAGTCACTAGAATCATGGACATTCTTGACATGCGAGTTGGACACGAAGTCAAGATAGTTACATTCCAGATCACGGGGCTAGCACAACACCAGTGGAGTGCCTACTCTATTATTACCACAGAGACCAGGAGTAGCTTCAGAGTTGCCTTACTTGATATGTACTTTCCCCAGGCATTTAAGGATGCTAAGAAGGATGAGTTCCTTCATCTGACTTGGGGAAAGATTTTCGTGAATGAGTATCTGGTGAATTTTGAAATCTTGTGTAAGTATGTGGACTCAACCTAGGTATTAAACGGATCCTCATTGGTATGGATCTTCCCAACTTCAAGTCAATAGTGAAAAAGGAAACTCGATTATAGAAAGATGGTAAGGATGGCAAGGCCATCAGGAAGAGGAAGATGGAGACCGTGGGTACCAGAGCAGTGGTCACAAGAATTCCTGGGGTAAGGCTCGAGGCTTCTTTGCGAAGCCAAAGTCCTCCACAGGGGTTAGTTATTCATCGACCCACTACACTAGAGATCAGGGTCATATAATCCCCATAAAGAGGACTTATTTTTCTTTCGGGTTGCCCCGATCATTTTAAGAGATATTGACCACAACAAGCTCGGGTAGTCAGCAGGGAAGTTAGCAGACTGTTAACTTTATATCATACCGAAGTTCTAGTTACTCAGGCCCCACCCAGTAGAAACAGCAACAACAGTTCTCCTCGGGCTATCAGTAGCCCCTGAGTCATAGTATGGATGGTTCACGTCTAAGTTAGGGGAAGTGTAGCCGTGGGCTAGGTCAGATGGCCAACAACCAGAATAGAAGGCTCAACCCCGAGCGAGCATATTCCCTGTCACAATTTGTTGTACTGTTCGACGATCCATCGGTGATGGAATGTATGATTCTTTTTTACAGTACATGGGTTAAGGCACTATTTGATTCCGGTGTATCACATTTTTTCATTTTGATCTCCTTGGCGTTGAGTTTGGGAATAAAGGTAGATTAGTTTACTCCTCCTATCTTTATAGGACTTCTCGATGGTGGTAGTATAGTTCTTGATAGGGTTTTCCATAGATGCGTGGTTATGTTTGGAGACTATGTTCTCAAGTATGATTTGTTACTTATGGACATGGATGGATTCGAGGTGATCCTTGTCATGGATTGGCCATCATGTGTCGAAGATACTATTGAATGCCATTGACATAGTGTCTTAGTATCACTTCCAGACGAGTCTCGCCATCACTTTATTAGCGACCTGGGTATTGATTATCATTGCAAGGTTTCTACCATGCGTGAGAAGAAGCAGTCTTTTAACTGGTTAAGTAGTATGGTGGCTCAAGATGAGACGGATGGTATGGTGTTAGACTACCTAGTGGTGCGAGAGTTTCCTGTTGTGTTCCTAAAGGATCTTCCAGGGTTTCCACCATACCGGGAGGTGGACTTTTTCCATAGAGGTGTATCAAAGCGTCTCATCTATCTCTATCCCACCTCACAAAATGGCTCCGCTGGAATTTTTGGACCTAAGGTTTCAGTTGGAGGAATTAACCAGCAAGGGCTTCATTTTCCCTAGTGTGTCCCGTGGGGAGCCCTAGTCCTATTTGCGAACAAAAAGGACAATTCGCTGAGACTTTGCATCAATTAGAGGCAACTGAATAGGGTGACGATGAAGAACAAATTCCCTATGCCACTTATCAACAATTTGTTCGACCAGTTGCATGGGGCGGGAATGTTTTTGAAGATTGACCTTCGATTCGGTTATCATCAGCTGCACGTCAGGGAGGAATATATTCCTAATATGACATTTCGAACTCGTTATGGGTTCTACGAGTTTTTAGTAATGCCCTTCGATATGACAAATCCTCCAGCAACGTTCATGGATATTATGCACTACATTTATCTCCCCAACTTAGACCGATTTTTGGTGATATTTTTTGATGACATATTGCTGTATTCATCATCAAATAATGACCACGAGGAGAACCTTCGCACGACATTGCAAGTGCTCAAGGAGAATTAGTTCGATGTTAAATTTAGCAATTGCGAATTCTGGATGGAGGAGGTTAAGTTCCTTAGCCATGTGGTTTCTGGTGAGGCCATTTCTATTGACCCTTACAAGGTGGAGGTCGTTATAGGATGGGATGGGCTAAGGACAGTTGTGGAAGTACAATTTGGTCGGTTACTACCGCATGTTTATGCAAGACTTATCGAGGGTTGCATTGCCCCTCACCATGTTGACTCGAAAGGATGTGCACTTTGAGTGGTCCGAGGACTGTGAGTCGTCCTTTTAGGAGATAAAGATTATGTTGAATTCTATTATCGTTCTTATCCTCTTAGAGAATACTAGGGGTTACACCGTGTATTATGATGCATCAGGTCAGGGCTTGGCCCAGTATTGATGCAGAACGAGCAGGCAGTCACTTATGCATCCCGTCAGCTAAAGGTTCATGAGAGGAACTACCCCATCCATAATTTGGAATTGGTCCCAATGGTATTTCCACTTAAGATCTGGAGGTATAATCTATATGGGGAATGGTTTGAGGTGTTTTTTGATCATATGAGCCTCCAGTACATCTTCACGCAGCGTGATCTTAATCTCCGTAAAATGTGATGGATGAAATTGATAGAGGACTACGACTTATCATAAGTATCATCCCGTAAAGGATAATGTGATAACCGATCCTCTTAGGTGAAAGTCTAGCCTTACTTTATCAACTATGAGGTGTTATCGGGTAACGATGTTCGACGAGTTGCAGAAGTTTGATGTGTACGTCTAATGGGGTTACAATAGGGCATACCTTTAGGGTGTGGTGACTAGGACACTTATTCAACAGAAAGTTCTAGATACCTAGTCATGTGATCTCGAGTTTCCAAATTCAATTCCCGTATTCAAAATTCGGAAGTGTTCGACACCCTTACCCTGGACAAGGACGATAGGGTGCGATACAAGGGTCAGTTAATTTTTCCTATTATCTATGAGCGTCAGGATGAGGTAATGGCTGAGGCCCATCACTCATACTTCAACATACATCCCGGTGCTATAAAGATGTATAAGGACCTATTCACACACTTATAGTGGTCCGGTATAAAGAGGGATATTGAGACATAGGTAGTTAAGTGCTACACTTGTTAGCCGGTGAAGGCCAAGCATAAGAAGGTAGCGGGGCTATCGCAACCACTCCCCATGGTAGAGTGGAAGTGGGAGAATATCACGATGGATTTTGTCATAACTTTACCATGGTTTGACCATTGTCATGATGCAGTGTGCGTCATAGTGGATTGACATATGAAGTCCGCACATTTTTTACCAATAAAGGTCACAGATTGCGTAGCTAAGTTGACGAGGTTGTATGTCCGAGAGATAATAAAACTTTATTGTGTTTCACTCTTAATCGTCCTTGATAGATTTCCCCAATTTATATGTCATTTTTGGAAGAACTTATAGCAGGAGTTGGGTACATAAGTGAATATCAGTACGACATATCATCCTGAGACCGACGAACAATCAAAACAAACTATACAGATTCTCGAGGATATACTAAGAGCTTGTGCACTCGACTTTCAGGGTAGTTGGGCAAAGAATAAGCATCTGGCAAAGTTATCCTATAAAAATAGTAATCAGGCAAGCATCGAGATTTTTCCCTATGAGGCCCTTGACGCACCCCAATTTATTGGGTTGAGGTTGGTGAGAAGCATCTCACCAATTCAGAGTTTATTCAAGAAATGACGAAAAAGGTTTGGGTACTTCGACAGAGAATCATGGTGGTAAGGAATCGAAAAAATAATTACGCCAATAATCGTTAGATACCCTTGGAGTTTTGGTTAGGTAACCACGTGATGTTGAAAGTTAGAGCGCGGTTCGATAGTCAATGATTTGGGCAAAAAGGGAAACTAGCTCCATAATATATCAGTCCCTTTGAGATCCTGGAGAAGATTGGGGATGTATCGTACTTCTTGGCATTATCTCCATAATTGTCCCAAGTCCATAACGTGTTCCATGTCTATATGTTGAAGAAATATCTTCATAATCCCCAACATGTCATCGACTGGAATCTCATCGAGTTAGAGGAACATGTTAGAGTTGCTACGTAACCCATATCCATTTTGGACTGTGAGGACAGGGTCCTATGCAACAAGATCATTCCTTTAGTGAAGGTTCTTTAGGATTTTTAAGGTGTCAAAGGTGCCACTTGGGAGCGCGAGTCAAAGATGTGGGAGAAGCACCCAAAACTCTTTGTCTAGTTAGTTGTCCTAATTTCAAGAAAACAATCTCCTAAGGAGTGGAGAATGTGACACCCGTATCTGAGACTTTATCCCTTTTCTCCATGTAATTTGTAATTTTATAAAACACTTGGGCCTCGGGCGAATGTTATATGGATTATTATCTATAATAGAATACTCTTGTGGCCTTTGTGGAGTTTTTGGGAATTGAATGGCCAAATTTGGAATTTAGAAATTATTATGTTGTTCAAATGAATTGAGGTTCATTCGAACGAGATCCTTATCTTGTTTGAACGAGCTTCTAACGAACCACCTTTGTGTATGATTTTCCCGCCTTGTTAGCATGTTGCTTGAATGTCGTTCGAATGAGATTCAATTCTCGTTTGAACGAGATGTGATCTCATTAGAACGATTGCATCAATTATTCAATATTTTGAGTTTCCCTTGTGTGTTGTTGGGTTTTGGACCCTTGGTTTTATGAGGTGTTGATCTCTGAAGCCACCAGATTGACAAAGCGTATTTTTAGCGTTAGGTCTTGGTTTTTAAATCATTTTTATGTGGATTTTTGGGGTTATAAAGAAGAGAGAAATGAGGGGTTCCTTACCCACCATTTTATATCATTCGTACTCTCTCTCTCTCTCTCTCTCTCTCTCAAGTTTTAAGAGCACACCATTTTCCCCAAGTATTTCCCACCATAGTGACACCTTCTTGTCGTCTTAATACACCATTTGCAAGTCTTGTTATTCATTTTTAAGCTTTATCAAGGGTAGGAGTGGATAGAGTCAATCAAGTAGGAGAAGACTTGGAGTATTTTGAAGATCTTTTTGGAGTATTTGGAGCTAGGAACGTATATCTTTCATCCTTTTCTTTGTCTCCTCTTTAAATCTTAAGTTAGGGTTTTCCTTTTCCTAAGATTTAGAGGTTTCTAGGTATGAAAAATGTGTAGGATGCATGCTAGATCAGATTTAATGCCAAAAAAAAGTTATTTGCTAATATATTCAAGTCTTGCGAAAATGAATTTTTAAAGAAAACAAACCCTAAATGGGTCTTCTATGAATAAATGGAATTTTTACCTTGCAATATGGAAAGAAATAATGGAAAATGTAAACCCATGATTATATCTTGTTTAGTTCGTTTTTGAGTAATTTCTAGGCTTGAAATCCTCATGAACATGTTTAGAATCATCTAGTGTGATAAAAGATGACATTTTAGAGTTGATAAATCATGTTGAAATGAGTTTTATGAGGTAATAATTAAATGTATAAAAATAGCCCTAAATATCTACTAAGAAATATTGTTAGAATGAAGAAAAATAATATTTGAAGTCACGAGAAATAATAGGGCTAAGTAGTGGACATCTAGCTAAAATGGTCTTTAAATGGTTGAATGTATTTTATGTAGTTAGACATAAAATAATGAAGCATGATTTAGGGCATAAAATCATAACAAAGATGTTTTGAATGAAAATGTTTATTGTTAGCGCCGTAATGAATTAAATATATTTTTCACAAAGTTATGATGAAAGAAAGGAAAAAATGGTAATGTTGGCAAATTGAGGGTCCTAATGGTTGGATTTCCTCGTTAGATATTATTGGTCAATTTTTGTTGAAAAGGGATACAGTGGATAAAATGGCACATTGACAAGATGAAATGGTGATATAAACCGTAGAAATGATAAAAGCAGTAAAATGATGGAATAATGTGGACGTTAGCAAAAAATGTTAAAACATATTAATATGAACTCGAATAACACTGGAAATAATTAAGAAGGGCTCAAAGACCTATGGTGAAAGACACAAAATCACTGACCGGATGATATGATAGCATAAATGGCGGTGTGGATCCCGTTAAAGTATGCGGATATTGGAAGATTTCGAGAAAAGATAATTAAAAGAGGAAATAATATTGTTCTACTTGAAAATGTGTAAGTAAGACAACCTAATTAAATGTGATAAAAAGGAGACTAATGAAGAAAATATTATTAATAGTGTATAGACCCGGTAAAGGGTTGTATAAAATAGTTAAGTGTGAGTATGAGATCATCGCTTGGGTGCATTGCATGGTAGTTGCATTAATACTAGCTAAATTGTTAAATGTTTTTGGAATTATTAAAATACACGTTATACGTATAGTATTTTAGTAGAAAACGTATAGCTTACTATTACCCACCATACTGAGCGTTCTCTCACCACTATTTTTTATTTTGAAACCCTACCCACCGAAGGTACTTCAAGTTGGGACGTCGGGAAGGACACGAGTAAGGCCTAGAGGGAAATCAACATTGATAGTGGCTCTGTGATTTCATTTAAATTATCTTTTAAAACATTGGTAATTTGGGGCTTTAAATATTTTATTCAGGCCTTTGGCTAGGGTTTGTAATAATATAGGGATGATTATGGTTTATTTTTTGTTTAATTAGCATTGTGTATTAAATCGGATTTTTATGAATAAACCATGTAAATAGACTTAATTACTTAAAGTGGCCATCCGTTTTCCAAACTTAAAATTGGAAAATTAATCTTTAATAAACGGTGTAATTAAAGGATTTTTCTTAAATAATAAACATGGACTTCCCTCCCCCCCTCTAACTCCTTGATTCGGTGCGAGTTGACCCAACGGTGACCTAAACTCGGGTCGAGGCATTACGAAATGTGCAATTTTTCTTTTGCCTTGAGTGAGGGGACATTTAAGGTATTTAATAGGAAGAGGTTTGTAATTCAGACTAGTATATGAAGCTATTTGGGATCTCCTATGAACTGAGATGGATTTATCCATTATGAAAGAGTTATTACCTATTTTTATAGATTGCCCAAAAACCTTTAAATAATTCCCGAGAAGATTCATTACCTTTATCATACTTTTCTTCTCTCCATTAGTAAAAATGATTTAAGTCATCAACAAAGCTTATGTGGAAAACAATTTGACAATTATAAGGGTGGGAAAAGGTTTAATTTTAACTTGATTCATCTTGTCATTCAAACTTTTACTAAGAATCTCAGCAACAATAATAAAGAGGATTGGAAATAGTGGATCTCCTTACTTAAGAACTCTTGTATATTTGAAAAGGGAAACCATATAACCAGTAACTTCGATTAAAAAACAATTACTTTAGACTAGCTTCCATGTCGTATCAAAGAAAACGTTAGAGAAACCAAATTTTCTTAAGACAGTGGTAATAAAAACAAAAGATATACTATCATAGGCCGTCTCCATATCAAGTTTTATTATTACATTAAATCCAAAAGTCTTCTTTCCCAAATCATTACATATTTCTTGAGCTAGAAGAATATTGTCAGGAATAATCATACCTTTAGTAAATCCACTTTGACTAGGAGATATTATGAGAGGAAACACTGAAGTTGATCTGTAATTAAAGAATTTGGAGATAATATTCATATAGAAATTACAAAGACTTATAGGTCTGTAGGGAGAACACTTATATGGATTTTAAATTTTTGGGACGGGGGTTATGGAGCAATATGTTTTTGAATAAACAATTTTGTACTTCACTAGGATGTTCAATCAAATAACCATTGTCAGTTTGAATCCTATGGATGGCTATTCTCCCTTTCTAGATTTGAAAGTTTAATGGAAATACTTGGTAGTTAGATCTCCTTCTTTGATCCACTTAATGTTGGAATTTTGCTTCCACAAAGTCTCTTCATTACACAAAGCTTTTTTAATATTATCTTTTATTTCATTAATGATGCACCTATTCTCATCCAAGCGATTCTTCTTAAACATAAATTCTTTATCCAATAGATTGTATTCTAGTTCTTCAAAATGTTGAAAAATATTTTTGAAATGAACTTTATTTCAATGATTCAGAGAGTCTTCTAATCATTTCAATTGACTAGAAAAGATCTTCATAAGATGACCAATATTAGGTTCTGACCAGAAGGTTTGGATAATAATATCAACGAACTTATTTAAACAATTGAAAGGTTTAGGAATGGTATCAAAATTGGATTGATTGGATAGAAGGTGATGAACATGATCAGAATAGTTCTTATTTAGATGGGAAATGCTACAATTAGTAAATGAAGAAAGAAAAGAATTATTAACCATACCTTTATATTTCCTTGCAAAAATGATGTCAGTCTCCTCTTAATTATTACACCGAATGAATTTAGAGCAAGAGTAACCGAAGTCAATTGAACCATAGTTGAAAATATCTTGATTAAAGTTTTGAATATCAATGAACTTTATCTCATTACTCCAAATATTTTCTTCCCGTTGATTCACAATATTGAAACCACCTATAATAAGATGAGGATTATTGTTAAAAGAATAAATTTTGTCCTCCAACTAGTTCCCTAAAGGCATTCTATCAGCTCTATTACATCTAACATAGACTAAAGTGAAGAATATATCTTTGCTTATATAAGCATTATGAATTTACAAGAAAATATTTTGATCTTCATTATGAATAATGTATACTTCCATTCCCTACTTCCACATAAACCAAATCTTACGAGAGATATTACTGACACCTCCTTCAAAATTCCAGATCATCTTGTATTTATCAATTTCTCCATAGAAACCTTTGGCCCAATAATATAAATCATAGGAAGTTTTTGACACTTACAAAGTTGTTTAATTATTCATCTATTAGGCTTGTTACCCACACCTCTAGCATTATAACATATGAAACTGATAATTTAAGCCGGTGATAAAAGGATTTGAGTAAAGCTTAGAACCCGATCTGCTAATTCTTCTAAAAAGATGGTCATTTAGGGTTTTATTTCTTTTCTTTTGAGTTTGATGGTTAAAAAGAATATATCTTAATAAACTCAAGTAATTATATGTTGGATAATAGATATGTTTCCTATTTCCTTTCACCCTTTCTTGGATTCGATGTTGATTTTTCTATGAATTCTTGGTACAAAATTCTCTAATTCTTCACGAGTTAGGATTATAACGTTGTGTTTAGGTTCATAATGAGGTAAATAAATATTCTTATCTTCAATATGTTTCTCATAATTTGGGAGATGAATGGACCTAAGAGACAAAATTTAGTGATTAACAACCATAGCTATTCAATGGTAATATCTCCATGATTAATTCGTTCAATCTATCTGATGATATTGTCCTTTTGATGACTAGTAGTTGCAGAGAGAGGATTATGACATTCCTTTTTTACTTCAATAAAATGGTGATCAATAATTATGTCTTAAATTATGATAATAGATTGAAAACTCTTAGTTGAGCAGATGTTACTCCCTTTTTCTAGTAAACTTTCTTCAAATTATTTTGAGGCATATCTAGTTTTGTATTGACTTGATCTTGGGGAATATACTTTTTTGGAGAATTTTTAAACATGCATTATTCAATATCGTGACCCTTATTCAAACAATGGATACAATATTTGGAGATTTCTTTATAACAAACATCTTGCCAAAAGCCATTATCCCCACAACCTTCCATATACGATTAGTTTTTTTGCAACATATTCAATTCAGCACACCCTAGTAAACTTGGTCTATTAATGGAGATATTTGAGGCATCCATTTTAAGTAGCTTTCCCACTATTTAGGTTATATAATATAATGAACATTTTATAAAAAAAAATGAATACAGAGATGAGGAAAATAATTTCGCTTCTATGGCATTCCTCCTTCACATGAAATTCTTTAGACCATTTGAATATATTCATTGAAAACTTATCGATAAAACATTGATCCATTAGCCATAGAAAATCTAAATCATTTGAAGAGTTATGTCTGATAAGAATAGGTTTTTAATCAATAAGACAAATAGTATATGTTGCCTTCAAACACAATGAGGTAAAGGTTTTACGAATTATCTCCAGAGATAGCCTTCAATGCAATATTTTACCCACTATTGCATGCGTAGAAGGTTTTGATAGGGATTGGATATCTTCATGGGAAAAAAGAATAGTTGGTTTACCTTTCAAAGTTATTTGAGATTTTAGGGATGGTTAATGGGATATTGATAATGAAACAACACTTGTGAAAGATTTTTTTTTTTTTTGGGGGGGGGGGGGGGGGGGTGAATGTCTTGCGCCCTATCTTACTCTAGGAGCCCTTTAGTCATCATTGATTTGGGGTGATGTAAAAACATGGAGTCGCCAACCTATTTTGCACAAAACAGGAAAAATAACATGTCTCCACCTCAAGAGAGCGTAATCAAGGAAAAATTGATGCTTATGAAACCAATAATTGAATGGTTCGGGGGCTAAGTTACGGAATGGAAAGGTGTTAGGCACTCATCCCGCTCTTTTGATCTCTCATGGGCTTATGTTACTATTTTCCTTAATCTTTTCGTGACGTGTGTGTGCGTGTATATATAAATGGAGGTCGGAATTGCTCAGATCATACCATGAAAAAGACAAAGTGAGATCATCCATAGTAATGTTTGTGACACCCCGTCTAATTAAATACCGGGTGGCTACTCCTTTCTTAAAATAAAACAGAATATCAAGTTGGTTCAGTCTTAGCATCACTGTTGAAAAATATTTAATTAATTACTAGCCACCTAATATTTAAAAAGTGAGATGTCAAATTTTGTTAATTAAATTAACTTACAACTAAGCTATGAATAACCAACCATTTAACATTCATATAAACAATATCGTAGGAATAATTAATAGCAAGAGATAATAGAGTCTGGAGTACCACTCCAAATATAGTCTCAATGCCAAATAATTCCAATACAAGAGTCTGAATTAATACATCCAACAACTGAAATAAATAAAAGTATGAAAATGCTATCTCTGAATAAGAATGGGCAACATGCCCTAACTGATATGAATGACTCCGAAGGAAGCAAAGATAGATGTGAAGGAGTCTAATAACCAGATCCTGTAACATCCATAGCAGCTATATAACGTCAATATAATGGAACTCCTATGCTTGGCATCCCTGTAGCTGGGCACCTAAAATGTTTTTACAAAACAAAATAGATTTGGAAGAAAATGAGTTAGAGCTCGAGGTGAAAATATTTTTAAAATAACAAGTATTTAATTGCATTAAATAGTAAATATTATATACATGTTACTCCCGTGATCTCACTTAAGATTCTCACCATTCAACTATTGTGCACACCTAACGCACTCTTTTAACCCATTATAATTATATCACTACCTAACCAATCTGTTTATATGGAACTTCTTTACGATGCCTACCCGCATTACCCAATTAAGACATAATTACATTCCAAATACTCATTAATTGAATCAATTATCTCATGTATTATTTGAATTCCCACATCATTCAGCCATATAAATTTCTTAGCCATTCTCATCTACTAAGAACGATTGAATAATCACAGGTATATATTTATATCAATCTTAATGTATATAAACAAATGCGTAACCCCTAGGCTGGGCTGCGGTGCATGCATACTCTGATATCTAATCCCGGTACATCACGTATGTAAGTATCACGAGTTCCGAATCACTCAGGAATCGTATTAATACAAATCACACATATTGGAGGCAAAAATAGTTCACAGACCCATGGATCACGCACATACCTACGCTGCCAAGGCCAGCTGACTTATCAACTCACACATAAGCCTTGATAGTCCTATGTTCTTGAGGTGCCAAATTTAAATCCCCCCGAAGGCACATAAGACAAGATTATCCTTGTCCTATAACCCCCCCATGATAGCAAGTATGGTATGTATGTCATACACATAACGATACATATGCTAGGTATTCACACAACCTAAGTAATCAGCATATCAATATAGTTGTACTCCTATCCTATATTACAAGTCTCATAGGTAGTATAGTTTCATCCCGATTATTTTATGTAATTATGTTTAGCGCGATAACTCTTGTCGTATAAATTCGAGTACTTAAACCTATCCCAAAAGGTTACTAAGTCTCCCACTTGTCTCTAAGGTTATTTTAGTAATTTGAAGCCCCACACTATAGTCTCTAACCTTGAGTTATTCTTTATCTGAATTAAATTGAAGTTCCCATGATTTTTTATCGTAACTCACTAGTCGGATACTTGTATGTTTATCATTTAATCCCCAAATCAAACTACTATTTCAGGCCTCAAATTCAACCATACTGACCTTCCCTAAGTCCAAATATGTTCAAATAGTCCATAATAATAATTCTTAGAAGTCAGGGTTTGGTTAAACCTTAAAAGGAAATTTTATCATAAACACAGGGGGAGTCGATCAATCGACTCAAGAATGTCGATCGATCAAACCAATCGATCAATCGGCTATGAATGTCGATCGATCGATCGACCAGTTACAACCCATAATTTTTAGCATTTTTGGTCATCGTTTTGTCTCTAAAATTAATTACATAATCCCATTCTCCAATGTAAACGTACTTGATGTTATAACAACTTAAACACTTGATTTCTAACATTTCAGAATCATCAAATCATCACGAAAATTTCATACAAATTTAATTATTCATCAAGTTTTCAAGGTTAAACCCTACGATAACTTCTCTCAATTCAAGATAGCCAATTACTCAGATCTGATCCGTGATTTATATCATTTAGGATCTGATTCAATTCTCTAATCTTTCTAGAGTTTATCTACATGCAAAACCTACCCATATTCAAGATTAAATTCTCCCAATTCATGAAATTATCAATATTTCAAGTTTAGTCTCCAATTCTAAACTACCATGGATAATATATTTGCTTAATAATAATATAAAGTTAAATCACTTACCTCGAATGTAAGTTCTTATCCATTAGAGAAGGTGATAAGGTGGTGATGTTCTCTTTCCGATCACAAATCCGGTGGCGGTGGTGGTGCAAGGTGGTTGATTGGCCCTAGTAACTCTTGGAAACCCTTCCTTTCACTCTCTTTCTCTCTCTCTCTCTCTCTCTCTCTCTCTCTCTCTCTCTCTCTCTCTCAAGTTTGTAGCAGAAAATAAGCCTAATTATCATAAGAGTTGTCTGATATATTAATCATAAATTTTGTGGGTCACTATTCATCAAATAGTAAAATGACTAACATACCCTCCCGGGTTGCCGGTTTGGCCTAAAACTATCCCGGGACCCAAAATAAACCCCCGTGTAGACTTTTCCAACTATTTTGATACTTCCAAACACATTGGCACACTCAAAATGACCATAAGGATGACATAAAATTAAACTACTTTATAATCCATTAAATTGGTCCCGACACGACTAACACGCATGTCCCAACTTAATTTCCAAAACTGTCGTATTTTCCACACGTGACAATTTTCATAAGTTCATAATCATATAATACTATAATCGCTCAGTAATATTCAACATAATTATAATAATCAAATACTAACTCTCGTCTCGTCAGTATTTAAATCCATATTAATTACCAATTAATTCTCATTTTTAATTCATTTAATCCCGTAATTAAAATTAGTAAAAATAATATTCAGCATAATTATAATAATCAAATACTAACTCTTGCCTCACTAGTATTTAAATCCAGATTAATTGTCAATTAATTCACATTTTAATTCACTTAATCCCATAATTAAAACCAATAAAAAAATATGGGGTATTACATACTTCCCCTCAATAATGGAATTTCGTCCCTAATTCGGAAATAAAGGTATAACTGGTAAAAACAACTCTGGTAATTTCTCACCCATCTCATCCTCACGCTCCCAGGTAGACTCCTTGGCATTATTATGCCGCCACTGAAAACGTACTAGCGGTACTACATTCGATCCCAATTTCCTCTTGCTGTGGTCGAGGATAGCAAATGGGCCCTCCTCGTAGGAACTATCGGGCTACAAATCAATCTCGTTCAAAGCAATGGGAGTATGGGCCAACCCATCCCGAAGATATATCATCAGCGAAGAAATATGGATCATGTCATGAATCCTGTGCAAGTGCTCCAGTAACCTAAGTCTTTAAGAAACTTGCCCAATCTGTTCGGTGATAGGGAATGGTCCCACATATCTCGGTGCCAACTTTCCTTTCTTACAAAAATGCACTATCCCCTTCATAGGACATACTCTAAGCAACACCTGGTGTCCCACATTGAACTCTTGGAAAAACCTCTTGGCATCGGCGTAGCTCTTCTGTCAATCCCGAATACGGCTCCGAATCATCTCTATCTTGACCGAAGTATCTTGGACCACCTCCGGCCCAAGTAGCTTATTGTCCCCCACCTATAACCAACACGCTAGAGAACAAAAAGGTCTACCATATCACGCCTCGAATGGAACCATGCCAAACGTAAACTAGTAGGAGTTAATATAGGCATACTCCACTTGTGGGAGGTACTGCTCCCATCCCCCACCAAAATCTAAGATACATATCCTCAAAATATCCTCTAACATTTGATTCGTTCGCTCAGTCTTACCACTAGTCTGAGGGTGACAGGCCGAACTCAATCAAAACTCCGTACCCATGGCCTCCAGGAAGCTCTCCCAAAATCCGAACATAAAAATCTTATCCCGGTCGGACACAATATTAAGGGGAATCCCGTGAAGTCTCACTACCTACGCAATGAAGATCTGAACGTACTTGCCATTAGTATAATCGATTCGAACTGGAAAAAAATGAGCTACCTTGGTCAAATGATCCACAATCACCAATATCAAATCGTGATCTCGTTGAGATGTAGGCAACCCTGTGTTGAAATCCATGGAAATGCTCTCCCATTTCCACATAGGGATCTCCAACGGATGAAGAATCCCTGACGGTCTCTGGTGGTCCACTTTTACCAACTGACAAGTGGCACATTTCAAGATAAACTCGGCAATATCCTTCTTCATTCCACTCCACCAGTACTGTCGCCTCATATCCTGGTACATCTTACCCCACCGAAATGTACCGCAAAATGTGAGTTGTGCGACACTGTCATCACCTTGTAACGAAAGACTTCCCCCTCAGGAACAACTAGTCTCCCATTGAATCGAAACCCTCCATCCGCACCAACAGTGTAAGACTCAGCCCCCTGTGATGGAAGATGTAGTATCCGATCCTGGCAGAAAGGATGCGTTGCCTAAGCCTGTACCACCTTCGTAATAATCTGAGGCGTATTTGTCATAATAGACATAAATTATTCGGCCACTGTATTTTGGTGTCCCAACTCCTTCCATTTCTCTAGCCACACTTCGACCACCTCGCCTACTAGCCTACGGCTCAACGCGTCTTCTACCACATTAGCCTTCCCCGGATGGTATTGGATATCAAACTAATAAATCCTTCACAAATTCAAACCACATGTGCTGACGCATATTCAACTCCCGGGTGAAGAGGTACTATAGTGACTTGTGATCTATGAATAAGAAAAAATTCTCCCCTAGAGATAATGTCTCCATATCCAAAGTGCAAACATGATTGTCACTAACTCCAAGTCGTCGGTGGGGTAATTCCTCTCATGAGGCATAAGCTTTCGAGAAGCATAAGATATAACTTGATTGTCCTGATGAAGCACACCCCTGAGTCCCTGTAAGGACGCATCAGTGTAGACTATATACTTCACTCCCGATATGGGCAGTGCTAGAACGGGGGTCGAAGTCATCTTATCCTTCATCTCATCAAAGGTTAACTAACAGGCATCATCCCAGATGAATGGCACCCCATTGCAAATCAGGTTTTTCAATGGACCTACTATCTTCAAGAATCCCCGAATAAACCTCATGTAGTATCCTGTTAGGCCTAAGAAACTACTTGTCTCTATTTGTGTCGTGGGATGCCCCGACTCCCTCACCGCTGACACTTTATCGGGATCTACGGATATAGCCTTGTCCGATACTATGTGCCCCAAAAATTGGACCTCCTTTAGCCAAAACCTACACTTCTCATTTTTAACATACAACTCGTGCTGGCATAGTATCTGCAACACTTGTCACAAATGTTAGGCATGATCCTCCTCAGTCTGAGAATATATAAGAATGTCATCTATGAAGACAATGACAAACTGGTCAAGGAACTCTCTGAACACCTTGTTCATCAAGTCCATGAATACGGCTGGTGCGTTGGTTAGCCCAAATGGCTAACCCTGAACTTATAAGATCCATATCTCATCAAGAATGCAGTCTTAGACACGTCCTGCTCCCTGATTCACAACTGATGGTATCCGGATCTCAAATCTATCTTCGAGAAGAAAGAATCCCCTTAAAACTGATCGAATAAGTCATCAATTCAGGGCAACGGATACTTATTCCGTATTGTGACCTTATTCAGCTCTCGATAATCAACACACAATCGTAAAGATCCATACCTTTTCTTTACAAACAACACCAGAGCACCACGAGAGGAGGTACTCCTCCGAATGAACGCCTGTCCCAATAGCTTCTCAATCTGATCCTGTAACTCCCTTATCTCTTCCGGAGCCATACGGTAAGGTGCGCGGGCTATCGGATGAGTGCCCCGTGTCAAATTTATAACAAAGTCTATCTTTCTACTAGGTGGTAATCCTAGAATATCCTAGAATACATCCGAAAACTCCCGAACAATAGGAATCAAATCAATTGGGATTACTATCTCCTTAGAGGTCTCCTCCTCTATATAATATGAGTGAGTGGACCATCCTCCCTCAAGACAAGGCATCGCCACCAGAAACCCTGACCTCGTATAGAAAATATAATACTCCTACTAAAGAAATCGATCATAACCCTATACATAACGATCCAATCTATACCGATAATTGCATCATACTCGGTTATATCTAATACAAATAGTATTCTAAAAAACCCTCCTAGGCTCTGCCTAGGTGCTCCTAGGATTGAGGCTTAGGAGAAACACCTTGCCTTAAACTTTTTACGCCTTGTTCTTTGTAAAATCCTTAAGGCTCACTTTTTCTAAAAATAACAATACTTTATTGAAACGATATCGCCTTTTAAAGATTTGTTTTTACAAACCGGACCATTATCTCGTCTAAAATAATCAAATAGTATTTTAATTTGCAAATATTCAGACACATTTTTATGATATGTACAATTTTTGTATTATAATATCCTTATTATGGATAAAAAATATTGAAATATATTAACAAGGCCTAAACGCCTTCTCACGCCTTTTTATGCCTAAGGCCCACCTAGGCTTCTAAGGCTTAATGATTAGCCTCCACGCCTCGATCACACCCCGTATCTTTTAGAACCTTGAATACAAGCATGTCTGTAGGTAAAATTCATCTCCCAATATCTATACATATTCCATGACATATAAAGAAAATCAGTGTCTCATTCCCTAATGGTGAGTCAACACATGTAACAGTACTCGCCGCTGTATCTAACAACCCCACGGTGCGTACAAAACTAGTGGTAATAAAAGAGTGCGAAGCCCCTGTGTATAACGAAATATGCCCTAAATTCCCCTGAATAGAAAATATATCCTCAATAGTGGGTGGAGCCTGTGGCCTGATGAACGTTGTAAACACACCCATATTCTAACTACCCCTGCTAAACTGGGACCGCTGGTATAGCTGGAAAAGATGGCATCTGTGGAGGTGATGGGAGGGCGGCGAGAAATATCGGTCTCTGAGCCTCCTATCGAGCACCCTACTGCTGCGACTGTGGGGACATATTCCTCTCAGGATAATCATGACGTTTTTGGCCAGTCTTTCCCTATATGAAACACTTCCCCCAATGTTCCCCCCTCTGTCCATGTTACCCTCGGCCATGATAGCCTTTACCTCCTCTATCTTGGCCCTGTTGATACTGCTACTGGCCCTAATGGTCCTACTGTCCCTGTTGGACCTACTGACTCTCCGAGCCATGCTTATAACCTCCCTGACCGAGTCAAAAAACTCTCGATCTGAAATGCTTAGAATCCTCCAGCTGGAAATTTTGATAACCCTACCTCTGCTGGACCTGTGCTTGTTGTGCCCCACTGGCACCACAACCTCCTATCCTGCCCGACTGGCTGGACTCCCCTACTCGCTTTCTCCCTCTCAGATGTAAGCGGTGGCCCTGGCAGTGAAGTAGGGATGCATTAAGCAAATCAGTATAGGCCTCCAATGAGAGGTTTCTTAGAAGATGCTGTCGAATCGTCCATGTAAGGTCATCCATGATCATCTGTATTTTCTTCTCCTCAATAGGTACCTCTGCAGGTACCAGATTAACCAGCCTCGTAAAATCTTCCAAGTACTCAGCTACAGTCTTCCCCTCTTGGGTGTGGTTTAGTAATTTTCACATAATCTCAGTCTAAATGGAGAAGGGGAAATATTTGCGATCGAACCGCACCTAGAAATCCAGAATAGTAAAGACATCTCTCTTATTAGCAGTGGTAATAGACTCCCACCACTGTAATGCTCCTCCAACTAGCTCAAAAATAGCTAGTATCTTCCTCTGTACATTTCTGCATTCATACATCCTCAAGTGCATCTAGGTGTCTAATTAAATATCGGGTAGCTACTCCTTTATCAAATTAATACAAAATATTAAGTTGGTTTTGTCTTAGCATCATTGTCGAAAAACATTTAACTAATTACTAACCACCTAATATTTAAAAAGTGAGATGCAAAATTTTATTAATTAAATTAACTTACAACTAAGCTATGAATAAATAACCATTCAACACTTACATAAACAATCTCATAGGAATAATTAATAGAAAGAAATAACAGAGTCTGGAGTACCACTCCAAATGTAGTCTCAATGCCAAATAATCCGAATACAAGAGTCTGAATATATAATTCCAACAACTGAAATAAATGAAAGTCTGAAACTTCTATCTCTGAATAAGAATGGTCAACATGCCCTAACTGATATGAATGACTCTGAAGAGCAAAGATAGACCTGGAGGCGTCTAATACCATGATCCTGTAACTTCCACAACAGCTACAACACGTCAATAGAATGGAAATCCTATGCTTGTCATCCCTGTGGCTGGGCACAAAAAATCCTTTTACAAAATAAAATAGATTTGGAAGAAAATGGGTCAGAGCTCGAGGTGAAAATATATTAAAAACAACAAGTGTTTAATTGCACTAAATAGTAAATATTATATACATGTTAGTCACGTGCTCTCACTTGAGATTCTCAACTCTCAACTATTGTGCACGCCTAGTGCATTCTTTTAACCCATTCTAATTACATCACTACCAAACCAGTCTGTAACAAATGTGTCTATGCGAAACTTCTTTACAATGGCTACCTGCATTACCTAATTAAGACATAATTATATTCCAAATACTCATTAATTGAATCAATTATCTCATGTATTATTTGAGTTCCCACATCATTAAGTCCTTTAAATTTCTTACCCATTCTCATCTACTAAGCAATAGTGAATAATCACAAGTATATATTTATATCACTCTCAATACATATAAACACACGTAGAACCCCTAGGCTGAGCTGCGGTGCATGTATACTCTAGTTTCGAATCCCAATACATCACGTATGTAAGGATCACGACTTTCGAATCACTTAGGAATCGTATTAATACAAATCATACATTTTGGACATGAACATAGTTCAGATACCCATGGGTCACACACATACGTACGCTCCCTTGGTCAGCTGGCTTATTAGCTCACAAATAATCCTTCACAGTCCTATGTTCTTGAGGAACCAAATCTAAATTCCCCCGAAGGCACATAAGACAAGATTGTCCTCTTCCTACAACCTCCCATGATAGCAAGTATGATAGGTATGTCATACATATAATAATCCACAAGATCGGAAGTCACACAACCTCAGTAATCATCATATCAATATAGGTATAGTCCTACCCTATATTATAAGTTTCATATGTATTTCAGTTTCATCTCGATTATTTTACTTAATAATGTTTAGTGTGATAACTCTCGTCGTATAAATTCGAATACTTAAACCTATCCCAAAAGGTTGCTAAATCTCCCACTTATCTCTAAAGTTATTTCAGTAATTTAAAGTCCCACTACTACTGTCTCTAACCTTAAGTTATTGTTTATCCAAATTAAATTCAAGTTCCCATGATTTCCAATCGCAGCTCACTCGTCGGATACTCATAAGTTTATCATTTAATCCCCAAAACAAACTACTATTTTCCGTGCCTCAAATTTACCCTTAGTGACCTTCCCTAAGTCCCAATATGTTGAAATAGTCCACAATAATAATTCTTAAAATTTGGGGTTTAGTTAAACTGTAAAAGGAAATTTTATCACAAATACAGGGGGACTCGATCGATCGACTCAAGAATGTTGATCGATCGAACAAGTCGATCGATCAATCGACCCGTTACAACCCATAATTTTTAGCATTTTTGGCCATCATTTTGTCTCCAAAATTCATTACATAATCCCATTCTCCAAAGTAAACGTACTTGATGTTATAACAACCTAAACACGTGATTTCTAAGAATCATCAAATCATCACGAAAATTGCAAACAAATTTAATTGCTCATCAAGTTTTCATTGTTAAACCCTTAGATAACTTCTTTCAATTCAAGATAGCCAATTACTCAGATTTAATCCTATGATTTATATCATTTAGGATCTAATTCAATTATCTAATCTTTCCTGAGTTTATTTACACGCAAAAACCTACCCATATTCAAGAGTAAATTCTCCCAATTCATGAAATTATCAATATTTCAAGTCTAGTCTCCAATTCTAAACTACCATGGATAATATATTTGATGAATAATAACAAGTTAAATCATTTGCCTCAAATGGTAGTTCTGATCCTTTGAAGAAGGTGATATGGTGGTGATGTTCTCTTTCCGATCACAAATTCGGCGATGGTGGTGGTTCAAGGTGGTTGTTTGGTCCAAGCAACCCTTGGAAACCCTTCCTTTCTCTCTACTTCTCTCCCTCAAGTTTGTAGTAGCCAATAAACCTAATGATCGTAAGGGCTGGCTGATATATTAATCCTAAATTTCGTAGGCCACTATTCATAAAATAGTAAAATGACTAAAATACCCTCCCGAGTTGCCAGTTTGGCCTAAAACTGCCCCGGGACCCAAACTATACCCCCGGGTAGAATTTTTTGACTATCTCGATACTTTCGGATACATTGATGCACTAAAAATGACCATAAGGATGACAAAAAATAAAATACTTGATAACCCATTAAATTGGTCCCGACACGGCTTACACGCGTGTTCCAACTTAATTTTCGAAACAGTCGTATTTTCCATACGTGACAATTTTAATAAGTTCATAATCATATATTACTATACTCGCTCAGGAATATTCAACATAATTATAATAATCAAATACTAACTCTCATCTCGCTAGTATTTAAATCCAGATTAATTACCAATTAATTCACATTTTTAATTCACTTAATCCCATAATTAAAATCAGTAAAAATAATATTCAACATAATTATGATAATTAAATATTAACTCTCGTCTCGCTAGTATTTATATCCAGATGAATTACCAATTAATTCACATTGTTAATTCACTTAATCCCATAATTAAAATTAGTAAAACTACGGGGTATTACATACTTCCCCTTAATAATGAAATTTCGTCCCGAAATTCAGAAATAAAGGTATACCTGGTAAAAAAAAACTTTGGATATTTATCGTGCGTCTCATCCTCGAGCTTCCAGGTAGACTCCTCGGCATGATGATGCCCCCACTAAACACGTACTAGAGATACTACATTCAATCCCAATTTCCTCTCGCTATGATCGAGGATAGCAATCGACCCCTCCTCCTCGGAACTATCGACCTGTAAATAAATCTCCTTCAAAGAAATGTGAGTATGGGCCAACTCATCCTGAAGATATCTCATCAGCGAAGAAATATAGAACACGTCATCAATCCTATGCAAGTGCTTTGAAAACCCAAGTCTTAAGCAACTGGCCCAAACCGCTCGGTGATAGTGAATGGTCCCACATATCTCGGCACCAACTTTCCTTTCTAACCAAAATGCATTATCCCCTTTATAGGAGATACTCTCAGCAACACCCGGTCTCCCACATTGAACTCTTGGAAAAAACTCTTGGCATCGACGCAACTCTTTTGTCGATCCTGAGCAACCCGAATGCGGCTCCGAATCATCTCTATCATGGTCGAAGTATCTTGGATCACCTTCGGCCCAAGTAGCTTGTTGTCCCCCCTCCTAACCAACACACTGGAGAACGACAAGGTCTATCATGTAATGCCTCGAATGGAACCATGCCAATCGTAAACTGGTAGGAGTTATTATAGGCAAACTCCACTAGTGGAAGGTAATGATCCCACCCCCACTAAAATCTAGGGTACACATATGTAACATATTCTCTAACATCTGATTTGTCTGCTCAATCTTGTCATCGATCTTCGGGTGATAGACCAAACTTAACCGTAACTCTGTAGCCATGGCCTCCTGGAAGCTCTCGCAAAATGTGGATAAAAAATCTTATCCTAGTCGGACACAATATCAAGGGGAACCCTGTGAAGTCTCACTACCTAGGCAATGTAGATTTGAGCGTACTTCCCCGTAGTATAATAGGTCTGAACTGGCAAAAAATTAGCTACTTTGGTCAAACGATCCACAATCACCCATATCGAATTGTGACCTCGCTGAGATGTAGGCAACCCTGTGATGAAATCCATGGAAATTCTCTCCCATTTCAACATAGGTATATTTAACGGGTGTAGGAGCCTTAGTGGTCTCTGGTGGCTCACTTTTACCAGCTGACAAGTTGCACATTTCGAGACAAACTCAGCAATATCCTTCTTCATTCCACTCCACTAGTACTATCACCTCATTTCCTGGTACATCTTATCCTCACCGAGATGTACCGCAAAACATGAGTCATGTGACAATGTCATCACCTCGTGTTGCAAGTCCTCCCCCTCAGGAACCACTACACCAAAATGGGCAAATTGTCACCTTTCAGCCGGCCACCCTTGTCAGGGTCATTGACCGTGACAAAAAACACACGTTTTGTGTCACGGTCATTGACTTTGACATGACCGTGACAATAAATTGTCACGGTCATTGACCGTGACAAGCCCGTGACAAATTTACTTGTCATGGACTTGTCACGGTCAATGACCGTGACAATTCTTTAAATAATTTTCACGGTCAATGACCTTGACACGACCGTGACAATGTTTACAGCAAAATCCCTTTCCCCCTTATTTTTTCCCTCCCGCGCCGTTCCCTCCCTCTCTCTCTCTCTCGACGCTGCTCTCTCTCTCTACTTTCAGGTTTAATTCTCTCTCTCTCTCTCTCTCTCTCTCTCTCTCTCTTCCATTTAAATATATGTTTGTGTGTATATATATGTGCGTGTGTGTGTGCATGTGTGGGGGGTGGGGCAGGGTGGGGTAGGGGGTGGGGCAGGGTGGGGGCAGGGTGGGGGTAGGGGGTTAAAAATGTAAATAAATAAGTAATTTTCTATAAATTTCCAAAAATAATATCCAAAAATGTAAATTTAAATAATATCCAAAAATGTAAATTTGTAGTAATTGTCATCCGAAGTTGCTAAAAGCATCCGAAGTTAAAAAAGCATGAAAAATAAAATATTTTTTAAGGTTTATGGTGAATAACTAAAGTTAAAAAAAGTATTACTTTAGTCATTAAATTACTTTTTGAATTCGGGCGATGCGCGTAAATTTGTAGTAATTGTCTTATAATAAAGATCAATTAGTCTATGTTGTTGAAAATTTTGATCAAATTGGTGAGCCCTTCATATTTTAAAAATGTTGTTTTTATTCCTATAGAACAGCTTAGATAGTGTGTGTGTGTGTGTGTATGTGGTCAATACATGAATTTATTTTTGTATTTGAATTAACCCATGAATTTATTTTTGTATTTGAATTAACCCATGAATTTATTTTTGTATTTGAATTAACCCATTATATGAAACATACTTGAAATTAAATATAGTGTGCATAAATACTAGAATTCTAGTTCTTATGCGTACGCATTCAATAGCCCTTAGACCCGTTCGAGATTCATTACCCCTGTAATGAGATCTCTCGAATTGTCCTGCTTGGACAGTTTGAGACTATATAATTTCTGTATACTATTCTTATAGGTTTAAAGTTGTTACTTTTGGAGGAAGTTCTGCAATCGTATCTTAATGTTCTCTGGATACATACTAGATTGACAAGTGTTACTATTATTTCAATTGGCCAATTGAAATAATACTCACACCTGCCAATCTACGTCGTGTACTTAGAGAACTAAGGGGATATGCTGTCGAATTTTTTTCAAATCGTAACAATGTGCATGAGCTGTTAAGTATGTTACAGAAAAATGCAGTCTTGAATGGGATCGGACCACTTACCCTTTAATAGGATAATTAAATGATGGGATAATTAAATAAAACATACTATAAATCTAAGTTTTGTTTACCTTTAATAGGTGTTTAATTGTGGTAGCTGTGATGGGATATCCGAAATACAAAGAGTGGATGGGTGAGACTAATAGAATGGGGGATGTGTTTCGCAGAGGTGCTAACGAATTTGTGAAATATGCAAAGAGATGTCGTAATGATGAAGAGTTTCCGTGTCCGTGTGCTAGGTGTAAGAATGGTAAGGTGTTTGAGTGGAAAACAGTTGAACTACATTTACTAAGATCGGGTATGCAAGATAGTTATCGATTTTGGAGTTTTCACGGTGAATTAAAAGTTCCTTTTGTCCCCGACCAACCTTCACAACAACCTTCAACAAGTAGAATAGATGTAGAAGGGGACGACGTAGATCATAATATGTTAGAGGATTTAGTTGATGATGCGTACGGAGTTTATGAAGCTGAGGAGAATGAGGTTACTGATGATGTAGAAGATTCAAGTGCTCGTGAAGATAACACGATAAAACTTGACGATGACTACCAAAGTTTAAAATTTAAGGCGACCCAAATGTTATACTCTGGCTGTGAGAAAGATCAAACAACTTTACATGCCATGGTTGGTTTGCATAGTTTGAAGACGCAGTACGGTTTGTCTGGCAATAGCGTGACAGGAATTCTAAAATGGGTGAAGGGCTTATTACCTAAGGTGAATACACTTCCAAATAGCTATCCTGTTATGGAGAACAGTTTGAAAGGTTTGGGAATGAAGTATAAATCGATTCATGCTTGTGTGTATGACTGCATACTATACCAAAAGGAGTATGAAAATATCGATCGTTGTCCGGTATGCGATGAACCTAGATATGTCCAATCAAGGTTTGCTCGTCTAGCTCCTAAAGATGGGTGATGCGACATCAATGCTTGCTCGTCTAGCCACTGGACCCTTGTTCGTGGCACAAGAGTACAAAAAGTATCGATTGAAGGGTTACATTTTCGGCGCTAAAGTGTACGAGGAAAGTACAAATGTATAGAACTCGGGAATTTCATACAAGGCTCTTACTTTCTTTCGAGCGAGCGCAAAAGATAAAAACCTCGTTGAAGCTGAAATGACTTACTATGGTGTAATCCAAAATATATTTGAATTGGATTATATAAGCTTAAAAGAGGTTGTATTTTACTGTGAATGGGTAAGAGTTAGGGATAAAAATGCTTGTAAAGTTGATCCTGTCACCAATTTGATCATGGTTGACTTGTCCAAGTTGAAGAGCAACGACCACGTGAGCGATGAGCCGTTTGTTTGTGCATTTCAAAAGGTTAAGCAAGTGTTTTACTCGGAGTATATCAACAATGATCAATGGTCAATTGTCCAACACGCGCCAAGGCATCTAAATAGTAGTGTGGATGACTTGGCTGCTCCTACCGAATATCAATCCATTTTTGATGATAACCCGAATTTGAAATAATTTTTCAATTTGTAATAAATATTTCAATTTGTACCGAAACATCCATTTTTAATGCTTTTACTTGATCTGCACTTTATCATTTTCACTCTTGTGTAGTGTGCGTGTGTGGAGAGGAGATTAATACATAAATATTCCAACTTCATCTAAGTTTTGTTTATACTAATCCATGAATATACGCTTCTTACCTTTAATAGGTGATTAGTACATAGTTATTTGGGGTGTCCTATTTGTGGAGAGGAGAATGAATCTCTTCGTCTATCCGAACACTAAGAAATGCCATAATCCTATGGAGCGATGCTCTGCAAATTCCTCCCAACCGTTATGTAGCCAAACATCACCAGTTGAAGTTGTCAATTACACTTTCCATACCCCACCACTTGGAACTTTTGGCAAAACATGGGAGACCATTGAAAGGTGGAATTGACAACTTCAACTGCTGATTTTTGGCTACACAACGGTTGGAAGAAATTTGCAACGCATAACTCCATAGGATTATGGTATTTCTTTGTGTTTAGATATGAAGAGAATTATATTTGACACGATTACCCGGGGTACATTAGTTGGAAGGAGGTGCCATATGAGCTCAAGTTAGCTGTTTGAGTGACACTACAGGTAATGTATTTATATTTATATGTCAATTTCGATTTCGATTTCGATTTCAATTACGATTTATATTTATCTATATTTGAGGGGCGGATACTAATTTTACTTTATTTCAATTCAGGGGACAGGGAGTGGCCTTAAGGGTAGGCCACATATGCTCTATACTTATGTGGCTATTCGGACGAGAAGGAAAGGATAAGGAGTTGTTCCTGAGCGTCGCGGTACAAAATCTCTTTTCTATGCAAATAGTTTGTAGATTTGAGATAAAATGATGGTGATGTTGTTTCTTCTTAAATAGTTTCTTATTTGAATATATATTTGCATTATCTTTAGTTTGTTCGGATATATGATGTTTGGAACAGGTACAACGTTTCTATAACAGGTACAAATATACTTCTGGGCAGTGGCAGTGGCCATACTGCCCAGCAGATTTTTTTTAAATTCTGTCCAGAATTGTCACGGTCATTGACCGTGACACTTCCGTGACAAAAAGTTGTCATGGACGTGTCACGGTCAATGGCCGTGACAATTTTTTTAAGAAGGGTCATGGCTTTGTCAAGGTTTATAACCTTGACAAACGTGTCACGGTCATTGACCGCGACACAACCGTGACACAAAACGCTAGTTTTGTTTCAAGGTCAATGGCCATGACACGACCGTGACAAAAAAAGTTGTCTCGCCTCGAAATGTCACGGTCATTGACCTTGACAAGGGTGATTTGTCAGGGTCAATGACCTTGACAAATGGGCATATTTGGTGTAGTGAACAACTAGTCTCCCATTGAAGTGCAAACCTCCATCCAAACCAATGGTGTAAGACTCAGCCCCCTGTTCTAGAAGTTGTACTATTCAAGCTTGGGAGAAAGGATCCATTACTTGAGCCTGTACCTCCTTCTTAATAATCTGCGGTGTAACTGTCATAATAGACATAAATGATTGGGTCACTCCATCTGGGTCTCCCAACTCCTTCCGTTTTGTTTCCACACTTCCACCACCTCGCCTACTGGCCTACTTCTCAATGCTTCAGTTACCACGTTAGCATTCCCCGGATTGTATTGGATATCGAACTAATAAATCCTTCACAAATTCAAGCCACCTATGTTGACGCATATTCAACTCCTTTTGAGTGAAGAGGTATTGTAGTGACTTGTTATCTTTGAATAAATGAAATTTCTCCCCCAAGAGATAATGTCTCCATATTCGAAGTGGAAACACGACTGTCGCTAACTCCAAGTTATGGGTAAGGTAATTCCTCTTATGAGGCTTAAACTTTCGGGAAGCGTAAGCTATAGCCTGATCCTCCTACTGAAGCATACCCCCGAGTCCCTGTAAGGACGCATTAATGTAGACAATATACTCCACTCCCAACATGGGCAGTGCTAGAACGGGTGCAGAAGTCAACTTTTCCTTCAGTTCATCAAAGGCTAAGTGGCAGACATCATCCCAGATGAATGGAACCCCTTTACGAGTCATGTTTATCAATGGACCTAATATCTTCGAGAATCCCCAAATAAACCTCCAATAGTTTCCTACTAGGCCTAAGAAACTACGTATCTTTATCGGCATCATTGGCTTCCCTCACTCCCTCACCACTGCCACCTTCCCCAGATCTACGAATATTCTCTTGTCCGATACTATATGCCCAAAAAATTAGATCTCCTTCAGCCAGAACCTACACTTCTCATATTTAACATATAACTCGTGCTGACGTAGTATCTGTAACACCTGTCGCAAATTTTCGGCATGCTCCTATTCAGTCTGAGAATATATTAGAATGTCATCTGTGAAGACAATGACAAACTGGTCAAGGAACTCTCTGAATACCTTATTTATCAAGTCCATTAATATAACTGGGTGTGTTGGTTATCCCAAATGGCATAACCCTGAACTCATAAGATCCATATCTCCTAAAAAATACAGTCTTAGACATGTCCTTCTCCCTAATACGCAACTAATGGTATCCCGATCTCATATCTATCTTCGAGAAGAAGGCAACTCCTCGCAACTGATCGAATAAGTCATCGATTCCGGGTAACTGATAGTTATTTCGTATCGTGACCTTATTCAGCTCTCGATAATCAACACACAATCATAAAGATCCATCCCTTTTCTTCACAAATAGCACGGGAGCACACCAAGATGAGGTACTCCTCTGGATGAACGCTTGTCCCAATAACTTCTCAATCTAATCCCATAACTCCCTCATCTCTCCCGGAGCCATACGGTAAGGCACGCGGGCTATTGGATGAGTGCCCAGTGTCAAATCTATAACAAAGTCTATCTCTCTACTAGGTGGCAATCCTGAAATATCCTAGAATAGATCAGCAAACTCCCGAACAACAGGAATCAAATCAAGTGGGATTACTATCTCCTTAGAGTTCTCCTCCTCTATGTAATATGAGTGAGTGGACCATCCTCCCTCAGGACAAGGCATCACCACTAGGAACATCTCCTGACCCAGTATAGTAAATATAATACTCCTACTAAAGAAATCGATCATATCCCTATATGCAATGAGGCAATCTATATAGATAATGTCATCATACTCGGTCATATCTAATACAAATAGTGTTCTAAAAAAACCGCCTAGGCTTGATGCTTGGGAGAAATAACCCGCCTTAAGATTTTTACGCCTTGTTCTTGGTAAAAGCCTTAAGGGGCACTTTTTTCTAAAAACAAAAATGCTTTGGTGAAATGATATCGTGTTCTAAAGATTTTTTTTACAAACCGGACCATTATCTCATCCAAAATAATCAAATAGTATTTTAATTTTCAAATATTCAAACATATTTTTATGATATGTACAACTTTAGTATTTTAATATCCTTGCTATGGTTAAAAAATATTAAAATATATTAAAAAGGCCCAAATGCCTTCTCACGCCTTTTTACGCCTTAGGCCCACCTAGTCTTCAAAGGCTTAAGGCTTGGCCTCCACCCCTCGATCACACCCCGCATTATTTAGAACCTCGAATGCAAACACGTCTGCAGGTAAAATAAATCTCCCAATATCTATACCTGTACCCTGACATATAAATAAAATCAGTGTCTCATTCCCTACTGGTGAGTCAACACACGTAATCATACTTTTCGTTGTATCTAACAACCCCACAGTGCGTACAAAATTAGCGGCAATAAAAGAATGTGAAGCCCCTGTGTCGAAAAAAATACGCCCCAAAGTCCTTTGGATAGAAAATATACCCTCAATCGCGGGTGGAGCCTGTGGGACTGTGGCTTGATGAACGTTGTAAACACGCCCATATTCTAACTACTCGAACTGAACTGGGATCGCTGGTATAACTGGCATCTATGGTGATGTTGGGAGGGCGGTGAGAAATATTGATCTCTAAGGCTCCTGTCAAGCACCTTACGGCTGCGGCTATGGGGACCTATTCCTCTTAGGATAATCATGACGTTTGTGGCCAGTATTGCCACATATGAAACACTTTCCCCTAATGTTTCCCCCTCTCTGTCCCTGTTGCCCTCGACCCTGTTGGCCATTACCACCTCTCACTTGCCCCTGCTGGCCGTGTTGATACTGCTGCTGGCCCTAATGGTCCTGATGCCCCTACTGACCCTGCTAGCCATGCCTAAAAACTCCATGACCGTTTTGAAAACCTCTCGATTTGAAATTCTTAGAATCCCTCTAATGGAAATTCTGATAACCCTACCTCTGCTGGCCCTGTGTTGGCTGTGTCCCACTGGCACCACTACGTCCTATCCTGCCCTGTTGGCTCGACTCCTCTACTCGCTTGCTCCCTCTCAGATGGAATAGATGGTCCTGGCAGTGAATTTGTTATGCATTAAGCACATTAGTACATGTTTACAATGAGAGATTACCTAGAAGATGTTGTTGAATCCTCTAGGTAAGGCCATCCATGAACATCTATATTTTTTTCTCTTGTGTAGGTACTTCTACTGGTACCAGATTAAACAGCCTAGTAAAATCTTCTTCGTATTCAGCTACAGTCTTCCCCTCCTGGGTGTGGTTTAGTAATTTCTGCCTCATTTCAGTTTAAATGGAAGAAGGGAAATATTTTCGATTGAACCGCACCTAAAAATCCTGAATAGTAAAGGCATGTCTCTCCTTAGCAGTGGTAATAGACTCCCACCACTATAGTGCTCCTCCAACTATCTTAAAAATCGCTAGTATCTACCTCGGTACATTTTTTCATTCATACATCCTCAAGTGTCTCTAGATGTCCTTCTTCCATTAGCTTGCCCCTACAATATCGGAGCTCCCGGCAAACTCCGGAGGATGTGCCTTCCAAAAGGCATCTCTGACACGTTCCAAACCAGACAGGAATGCATGAGCCTGAACTAGGTCCACCATCGGTGCCTGAGGTGGCGCCTGCTGCATTACTGCTAAACCTGCATTTACCGTTCGTGCTACTATAGCGGAAACTTCAGCGGCGTTCATAGTACCCTGAATTGGTGCTGACTGAGGCTCGCCTGAGAACTCGCTGTGCACGTCGAGGAGGCATCTGAAATGAGAAAGAATCTATATAACTCTACAACTAAAAATATAAAATGCGCAATTAAAGAATACGACAGTCCTAAAACATAGGGATCTATATCAAATAATGCTACGCGAAAAGCATAACAAGTTTTACAGATCCTAAAGACTCTAGAACATGATGCTCTGATACCACCTGTGACACCCTGTCTAACAAAATACCGGGTAGCAACTCCTTTATTAAATTAATACAGAATATCAAGTTGGTTCAGTCTTAACATCACTGTCGAAAAACATTTAATAATTACTAGCCACCTAATATTTAAAAAGTGAGATGCCAAATTTTATTAAATAAATTAACTTACAACTAAGGTATGAATAACTAACCATTCAACATTCACATAAACAATCTCATAGGAATAATTAATAGCAACAAATAACAGAGTCTGGAGTAGCACTCCAAATATAATCTCAATGCCAAATAATCCCAATACAAGAGTCTGAATATATAATTCCAACAACTAAAATAAATGAAAGTCTAAAACTGCTATCTCTGAAAAAGAATGCGCAACATTCCTTAACTGATATGAATGACTCTGAAGGATGAAAATATAGATGTGGAGGTGTCTAATACCAAGATCTTGTAACTTCCACAGCAGCTACAACACGTCAATGTAATGGAACTCCTACGCTTGGCATCCCTGTGGGTGGGCACCTAAAATATTTTTACAAAACAAAATAGATTTGGAAGAAAACGAGCCAGAACCCAAGGTAAAAATGTTTTAAAAACAGCAAGTGTTTAATTGAACTAATGACCGGGCGGGGAAAGTGTGTTCGTGTGAGGACACAGCCGTCGTGTGTTTCGCCGCCGCGATACAAAAGAAAACCTAAGCTACAACTACACTTGACAAGCAAGCACAACGGTAAGTCGGGTATCGTAAGAAATCCACAGGGAGTGATTGAATTTTAGATGTTAATTGTTTTAATTACTTCAGGAATAAAAGTGGTGTAAAAGAAATAAGAAAAGGTGAATGGATGGTTGTCGTGACAAAAGAAAAGAATAAGTTACGCTAAATTAAAGGAGAGCGAGGATCGGGATCGCATTGTACCACACGGATCGAAACAACTACTAATTAGAATTCCGGCTCGAAAGCATTTAATCGATCATTCTCAATTAAGCATAAACATCACGCAATAAGGAATTTAAGCCAAAGTTGCGAGATTAAACATTTAACGGAAAATGGTCACACGCAGATTAAATTCAGATTGTCGCAATAAAAACTAACGTTGCATGACAAAGAAAGTTAAACGCATAATAATCCGACTTTAATACGCGAGGTTTCAATTAAATTAAATTTTACACGAAACCCTAAATTTTGAGGTCCGAACCCGAAAATGGCGGAAATGCAATCCCGACCCTATTTATCTAGGGGAAATACATGAAAATAAACTAAATTAAACTAATTAAACTAATTAAGCAAGAAATAAAGAAAGAAAACCTAATTAGAAAGCATGGAAATTATCTAGAAAGCAAGGAAATAAGAAATACAAACTATATTAATGTAATTAAACTTAAAGTACAACTTACAAAACAAGAGAGGAGTAGGGAAAATCTCCCAAGCTTACAAACCCTAAAATCTAAGAAAAAAAATGGAGAGATGTATTCAAAATGAAGAGAAAGAGAATTTATACCAAATAAATCCCATGGCAAAATTGTAAATAAAAGGGGAGAAAAACAAATATCAGCAGGGCCGAATCGATTCGGCATTGGGCCAAATCGATTCGGTTGGAGAATATCTCGAGGCTGCCAGAGGGGAGAATCGATTCGGGTGAAATCCGAATTGATTCGAAAACAGAGGATGGCAAACTTTCTCCAACCGAATCGATTCGCAAAAGGGGCGAATCGATTCGGACCTACAGGTCTTGAATATTTCCCCTGTTTTTGGTTGGTTTGGAGTTCTCTTCCGCTCAAAAGCCCGTAACTTCTTCGTTCGGACTCGGAATCGCGCACCGTTCACGGCCACGCGAAGCTAGCGAGGAGGGCTACAACTTCCGTGAGATGTCGGGCCAGGTACTCAAGCTGTGAAAAGACTAAAATGCCCTTGCGCGTGCGGTTGTGTACAAAACTTCGCCGGAATGCATCCGAACTTCATACTAAGCATCCAAATACCTACAAAAGCTCAATTAACCCCTGCAAAACATGTTATCATAGAAATCCGAGGTTTTCTGGTTAACGAGCATAAATATAGGGATTAAGATACCCGAGGGGGCTAATAACGCGTAGGTTAACGGGTGAAATACACAATATTTGCGTCGTATCACACCCCCTAACTTACACATTGCTAGTCCCTAGCAATGAAATAGAAAACAACAAGAACTACAAGCAAACCAAAAGTAGGAGACAAGTACAAAATGGGATGAAAAAGTAATAAAAAGATAAGGCCACTTTCGCGGGCGAACGATTGCATTTAGCATATGCAATAAGCCGTTAAACCCCTAGGTTACCCTAGTGGACGAGTGTCATCTCGTGAGGGTTTTCAGAGATGGTACCCACAAACATCACATGGTTTCCTCAAAATATGCCCAACCCAACATGCAACAAGCCCAAAAATGGCGAAAAGGATTTCATACGCATTATTAGCAAAGTGAATGAATTCACACAAAAGTCCAAATGATTAACATTATAGAATGCACCTCATAGAATTGAAACCTTAAAATGTGGGAGGGGAGTGAGCACATGCAAAGTGTGATTTGGTAAAAACTTAAATAAACCAGATAAACATAAAGGCAAGCATATATTCAATCCTCACGGGCATTACGCTCATCAAGCGAATTCACTCAAAACAGGGAGGTAACACACGGTACATGCGGGCTAAAGAGTAAATGTAAATGGAAACTAGGCCGCACACATGTCACAGATGAGGAACGCTATATAGGAAATGAAAAACTTGTAATGTCAATGAAAGGATACCGCACACTAAACGAGGAAAGTGTGTTCGTGTGAGGACTTGTGACCGGGCGGGGAAAGTGTGTTCGTGTGAGCACACAGTCGTCGTGTGTTTCTCCGCCGCGATACAAAAGAAAACATAAGCTACAACTACACTTGACAAGCAAGCACAACGGTAAGTCGAATATCGTAAGAAATCCACAGGGAGTGATTGAATTTTAGATGTTAATTTTTTTAATTACTTCAGGAATAAAAGTGGTGTAAAAGAAATAAGAAAAGGTGAATGGATGGTTGTCGTGACAAAAGAAAAGAATAAGTTACGCTAAATTAAAGGAGAGCGAGGATCGGGATCGCATTCTACCACACGGATCGAAACAACTACTAATTAGAATTCCGGCTCAAAAGCATTTAATCGATCATTCTCAATTAAGCATAAACATCACGCAATAAGGAATTTAAGCCAAAGTTGCGAGATTAAACATTTAACGGAAAATGGTCACACTCGGATTAAATTCGAATTGTCGCAATAAACACTAACGTTGCATGACAAAGTAAGTTAAACGCATAATAATCCGACTTTAATACGCGAGGTTTCAATTAAATGCAATTTTACACGAAACCCTAAATTTCGAGGTCCGAACCCGAAAATGGCGGAAATGCAATCCCGACCCTATTTATCTAGGGGAAATACATGAAAATAAACTAAATTAAACTAATTAAACTAATTAAGCAAGAAATAAATCAAGAAAACCTAATTAGAAAGCATGGAAATTATCTAGAAAGCAAGGAAATAAGAAATACAAACTATATTAATGTAATTAAACTTAAAGTACAACTTCCAAAACAAGAGAGGAGTAGGGCAAATCTCGCAAGCTTACAAATCCTAAAATCTAAGACAAAAAATGGAGAGATGTCTTCAAAATGAAGAGAAAGAGAATTTATACCAAATAAATCCCATGGAAAAATTGTAAATAAAAGGGGAGAAAAACAAATATCAGCAGGGCCGAATCGATTCGGTTGGAGAATATCTCGAGGCTGCCAGAGGGGCGAATCGATTCGGGTGAAATCCGAATCGATTCAGAAACAGAGGATGGCAAACTGTCTCCAACCGAATCGATTCGCAAAAGGGGCGAATCGATTCGAACCTACAGGTCTTGAATATTTCCCCTGTTTTTGGTTGGTTTGGAGTTCTCTTCCTCTCAAAAGCCCGTAACTTCTTCGTTCGGACTCGGAATCGTGCACCGTTCACTGCCACGCGAAGCTAGCGAGGAGGGCTACAACTTCCGTGAGATGTCGGGCCAGGTACCCAAGCTGTGAAAAGACTAAAATTCCCTTGCGCGTGCGGTTGTGTACGGAACTTCGTCGGAATGCATCCAAATACCTACAAAAGCTCAATTAACCCCTGCAAAACATGTTATCATAGAAATCCGAGGTTGTCTGGTTAACGAGCATAAATATAGGGATTAAGATACCCGAGGGGGCTAATAACGCGTAGGTTAACGGGTGAAATACACAATATTTGCGTCGTATCACACCCCCTAACTTACACATTGCTAGTCCCTATCAATAAAATAGGAAACAACAAGAACTACAAGCAAACCAAAAGCAGGAGACAAGTACAAAATGGGATGAAAAAGTAATAAAAAGATAAGGCCACTTTCTCGGGCGAACGATTGAATTTAGCATATGCAATAAGTCGTTAAACCCCTAGGTTACCCTAGTGGACGAGTGTCGTCTCGTGAGGGTTTTCAGAGATGGTACCCACAAACATCACATGGTTTCCTCAAAATATGCCCAACCCAACATGCACCAAGACCAACAATGGAGAAAAGGATATCATACGCATTATTAGCAAAGTGACTGAATTCACACAAAAATCCAAATCATTAACATTATAGAATGCACCTCATAGAATTGAAACCTTAAAATGTGGAAGGGGAGTGAGCACATGCAACGTGTGATTTGGTAAAAACTTAAATAAACCA
The DNA here is from genome assembly GCA_949130495.1 of Sambucus nigra. Lineage (NCBI taxonomy): Eukaryota > Viridiplantae > Streptophyta > Magnoliopsida > Dipsacales > Adoxaceae > Sambucus > Sambucus nigra. Next base: position 58,821,270 of record OX422218.1, on the reverse strand, counting down.
GATAAACATAAAGGCAAGCATATATTCAATCCTCACGGGCATTACGGTCATCAAGAGAATTCACTCAAAACAGGGAGGTAACACACGAGACATGCGGGCTAAAGAGTAAATGTAAATGGAAACTAGGCCGCACACATGTCACGGATGAGGAACGCTATATAGGAAATGAAAAACTTGTAATCCCAATGAAAGGATACCGCACACTAAAAGAGGCGAAATGTATTTTCACAGATTATCAAAACTATTATGACTTTTAAATTAAATGCACCCTAAGATCACATAGGACTTTAATAGGGTTGTAATGTAGGATAGGCTAGGGTATGAAATGAAAGGGATGTATATACGGATTCAAAGTGTTTGGGGATGAAACTCGGAATAATGGGAAGAATGCGGGCAATATCAAAAATGGAAAGTAACTTCCAAACGAGCATTAGATATATCATCGGGGAGAGTAATCAAAGCTTATTGAACACTATACAAAACATACAACTTTCTCTTTTCTTTCTTTTCTTCTTTTTATCTTTTTATTTTTGTTTTCTTTTGCTTTTGATTTTTGCTTTCTCTTTTTGTTCTCTTTTTCACTTCTTTCTTTCCTTTTCAAACTCTCGTATGCCTAAATTGCAACCACACTACAATAACATCATTCAATCCCAAGTATCATTCCAAACAAAGGTATGGAAAGTGTATGTATGGGCTAAAAACTCCAATTTGGAGTTGGTTATGGGATTTTGGGTTATGAAAAGAAAGGTTGTATTTAGGCTCAAAGGGGTTAACTAGGGAAACATATATGGTGAGGTCAAGGCTAATATGGGTGATATAACAAAGATTGCCTATGATCATTTCCTAAAGTTTACGCAATTCTCAACTCAAAACAATATATGAAAATCACGATCAAGTAACACATTTCAAGTATGAACTCAATTAATGAACGATCAAATGAAAGAATAGAGATATTACCAACGAATTCAACGTTTTCAAAGAGGAAAGAATAGTGTATAACACTCACAAACGACGAAAGGTACAAAGCTTGCTCGGTGTAAGTATATACAATGCAAAAAAAGAATCCCGAGTTATGAAAATCTTAAACCAAATCAATAGGACAAGGAAAGTGCATATGCTCATGGGATAAAGTTTAATTCATGAAGTTATTCACAATATCAATGATTTGAGGACTAAAGTATAATAACTTCTAAAATCAAGAACATGCATCATTGAGTTGTATATTGGATCGGGCAATTATTGAAATTTATCATCGGAAACAAGGCAAAATGCCCAACAAAGGAGAAAAAAGAAAGAAAATATTTTTGAAAATTTTCAATTTTTTTCACAAAAAGGCATACTTAGTAACTAAATGTGAGAAAATCCATGGACTACACATGAAATGGATAGAATATCCTACACCCCCTAACTTAAATGTTGCATTGTCCTCAATGCGCATTAAGAACACAACACAAAGAAAGGAAAAGAACGATATTACCCAAAATTGGAGCGATCTCCATAAGCGCGAGTCCAAAGGAATCTACAAAACAAGTTAGTACCGAGCATAGAAAAAACAAATAACAAAAGTTAACTAATTACACTAGACGAAATTAAAAAGGAAAGAAAAAAAAGAAAGAAAGAAAATTAAAAAGCTAACTATTTACAACCTACTATTTAGGCTTCACACTAACTATACACTAGAAGTCTAAATAGTTGAGGGTCCACCCAAAAAGGGATTTGACTTTGAAAGATCAACGGTGGACCCTCCAAAGCGAACATTCCTCCCGAAAAATAAGAATTCCGTTTGAACAACGGAAGGCATGTGGGTGGTGAAAAAAGTGAACCATCGCCAATTTGAAATTTTGGGCGGACGATAGGGGATTTGGATAACAAGGGGGGCAAGAACACTAGAGGACCAAGAAAAATCGATTCATCTCCCAAAGGTTTTTCAAATGGAATGGGAGATTGTGAACACATGAGGATAACATCCATCGAAAACAAGTCCGGTAAAGAGTCCTCATCGGCAAAAAGTGTAGAAGTTTTAATTTCTACCGACTCATAGGAATCAACTGGTAATTCTAATGGTTCGATCACGGAAAACGAATATGCTGATGAAACAAATTCAATCTCAATCGACTCATCATCGGAAGGAGATTGAATTTCGGGGGAGAAAGATTCACATTCGATGAGAAATTCTTTGAAAAATTGAGGTGAAACACAAGTTTCCACCTCCTCGTTGTTTTGTGCATAAGAATTCATCTCATCGCAAAGTGCACCAAGTCTCATTCCAGCATCATTTAGGCTTTCCAAACCTTGGGAGTAAAGAAGCAAATTTTTTTCCAAAGTAGGCTTCCTTGGCTCAAGAGCCTCGGACTCCTCATTTGGTTGAAACTCGTCTTCGAAAGTAATGAAATAAGAATCGTCATTGGATTCGAATAATGAATCCAACTCAAGCTCCCAATAACAATTTTCATTTCGATAAATGTTTTCAAGTCTTTCATTTTCAAGAAAATCTTGAAAATGGAAAACTTGAAAACTATCCCCAAAGTAAGAATCATTAGAATAACCGTAATAACTATAATAGTAGGACATGATTACCTCGTTGTTTGCAGATGAAGAATCCAAGAAATAAAGTGAGCAACCGCGAATCAAAGTTTCTTAGCGCTCAAGTATGCTATCCTGTAAAAAAGGTTAAAACGAAGAATACAAATACAAAAGCAAAAATACTACGATATAATAAAACAATTACTATCTAAAACACACTCCCCGACAGCGGCGCCATTTTGTGACCAGGCGGGGAAAGTGTGTTCGTGTGAGGACACAGTCGTCGTGTGTTTCGCCGCCGCGATACAAAAGAAAACCTGAGCTACAACTACACTTGACAAGCAAGCACAGCGGTAAGTCGGGTATCGTAAGAAATCCACAGGGAGTGATTGAATTTTAGATGCTAATTGTTTTAATTACTTCAGGAATAAAAGTGGTGTAAAAGAAATAAGAAAAGGTGAATGGATGGTTGTCGTGACAAAAGAAAAGAATAAGTTACGCTAAATTAAAGGAGAGCGAGGATCGGGATCGCATTCTACCACACGGATCGAAACAACTACTAATTAGAATTCCGGCTCGAAAGCATTTAATCAATCATTCTCAATTAAGCATAAACATCACGCAATAAGGAATTTAACCCAAAGTTGCGATATTAAACATTTAACGAAAAATGGTCACACGCGGATTAAATTCGGATTGTCGCAATAAACACTAACGTTGCATGACAAAGAAAGTTAAACGCATAATAATCCGACTTTAATACGTGAGGTTTCAATTAAATGCAATTTTACATGAAACCTTAAATTTTGAGGTCCGAACCCGAAAATGGCGGAAATGCAATCCCGACCCTATTTATCTAGGGGAAATACATGAAAATAAACTAAATTAAACTAATTAAACAAATTAAGCAAGAAATAAAGCAAGAAAACCTAATTAGAAAGCATGGAAATTATCTAGAAAGCAAGGAAATAAGAAATACAAACTATATTAATGTAATTAAACTTAAAGTACAACTTACAAAACAAGAGAGGAGTAGAGAAAATCTCGCAAGCTTACAAACCCTAAAATCTAAGACAAAAAATGGAGAGATGTCTTCAAAATGAAGAGAAAGAGAATTTATACCAAATAAATCACATGGCAAAATTGTAAATAAAAGAGGAGAAAAACAAATATCAGCAGGGCCGAATCGATTTGGCATTGGGCCGAATCGATTCGGTTGGAGAATATCTCGAGGCTGCCAGAGGGGGGAATCGATTCGGGTGAAATCCGAATCGATTCGGAAACAGAGGATGGAAAACTGTCTCCAACCGAATCGATTCGCAAAAGGGGTGAATCGATTCGGACCTACAGGTCTTGAATATTTCCCCTGTTTTTGGTTGGTTTGGAGTTCTCTTCCGCTCAAAAGCCCGTAACTTCTTCATTCGGACTCGGAATCGCGCACCGTTCGCGGCCACGCGAAGCTAGAGAGGAGGGATAAAACTTCCGTGAGATGTCGGGCCAGGTACCCAAGATGTGAAAAGACTAAAATGCCCTTGCGCGTGCGGTTGTGTACGGAACTTCGCCGGAATGCATCCGAACTTCATACTAAGCATCCAAATACCTACAAAAGCTCAATTAACCCATGCAAAACATGTTATCATAGAAATCCGAGGTTGTCTGGTTAACGAGCATAAATATAGGGATTAAGATACCCGAGGGGGCTAATAACGCGTAGGTTAACGGGTGAAATACGCAATATTTGCGTCGTATCAACTAAATACTAAATATTATATACATGTTAGTCACGTGCTCTCACTTAAGATTCTCACCCCTCAACTATTTTGCACGCCTAACGCATTCTTCTAACCCATTCAAATTATATCACTACCTAACCAGTCTGTAGCAAATCTATCTATGCGTAAATTCTTCATGATTCCTACCCGTATTACCCAATTAAGACATAATTACATATCAAATACTCATTAATTAAATCAATTATCTCATGTATTATTTGAGTTCCCACATCATTAAGTCATTTAAATTTATTAGCCATTCTCTTTTACCAAGCAACAGTGAATAATCACAAGTATATATGTATATAACTGTCAGTACATATAAACACATGTAGAACCCCTAGGCTAGGCTACGGTGCACGCATACTATGGTATCGAATCCCGGTACATCACGTACGTAAGGATCACGAGTTTCGAATCACTCAGGAATCATAATAATACAAATCATACATTTTGGAGGAAAACATTGTTCAAATACCTATGGGTCACGCACATACCTATGCTCCCATGGTCAACTGACTTATCATCTCACAAATAAGCCTTCATAGTACTATATTCTTGAGGTACCAAATCTAAATCCCCCAGAAGGTACACAAGACAAGATTGTCATCTTCCTACAACCTCCCGTGATAGCAAGTATGGTAGGTATGTCATACATATAATAATCCACGTGCTAGGAAATCACACAACCTAAGTAATCATCATGTCAATATTGGTATACTCCTACCGTATATTACAAGTATCATACGTAGTTTAGTTTCATCCCGATTATTTTACTTAATAATGTTTAGTCTGACAACTCTCGCCTTATAAATCCGAGTACTTAAGCATATCCCAAAAGGTTACGAAGTCTCCCACTTGTCTCTAAGGTTATTTCAGTAATGTAAAGTCTGACTACTACTATCTCTAACCTTAAGTTATTGTTTATACAAATTAAATTCAAGTTCCCATGATTTCAAATTGTAACTCACTCGTCGGATACTCGTAAGTTTATCATTTAATCCCCAAACCGATCTACTATTTTTTTGGCCTTAAATTCACCCCTACTGACCTTCCCTAAGTCCCAATATGTTTAAATAGTCCACAATAATAATTTTAAAAGTCAGGGTTTGGTTAAAACATAAAAGGAAATGTTATCACAAATATAGGGGGAGTCGATCTATCCACTCAAGAATGCTGATCGATTGATCCATTCGATCGATCGACTATGAATGGCTATCGATCGATCGACCCATTACCGCCCAATTTTTTTAGCGTTTTTGGCCATCATTTTGTGTCCAAAATTCATTACATAATCCCATTCTCCAAAGTAAATGTACTTGATGTTATGACAACCTAAACAAATGATTTCCAACATTTCAGAATCATCAAATCATCACGAAAACTGCAAACAAATTTAATTGTCCATCATGTTTTCATGGTTAAACCCTAGGATAATTTATCTCAATTCAAGCTAGCCAATTACTCAGATTTGATCTGTGATTTTTATCATTTAGGATCTAATTTAATTCTCTAATCTTTCCACAGTTTATTTACATGCAAAAACCTACCCATATTCAAGATTAAATTCTCCCAATTCATGAAATTATCAATATTTCAAGTTTAGTCTCCAATTCTAAACTACCATGAATAATATATTTGTTAAATAATACCAAGTTAAATCACTTGCCTCAAATGGAAGTTCTAATCCTTCAAAGAAGTTGATGTGGTGTTTATTTTCTCTTTTCGGTCACAAATCCGGCGATGGTGGTGGTTCAAGGTGATTATTTGGTCCTAACAACCCTTGGAAACCCTTCCTTTCTCTCTACTTCTCTCTCTCTCAAGTTTGTAATAGCCTATAAACCTAATAATCCTAAGGTTTGGCCTATATATTAATCCTAAATTTCGTAGGTCACTATTCATAAAATAGTAAAATGACTAAAATACCCTCCCGGGTTGCCGATTTGGCCTAAAATTGCCCTAGGACCCAAACTAAACCCCCGTGTAGACTTTTCTGACTATTTCGATATTCACAAACACATTGGTGCACTCAAAATGACCATAAGGATGGCATAAAAACAAAATACTTTATAATCCATTAAATTGATCCCGACACGACTAACACGCCTGTCCCAACTTAATTTTCAAAACTGTCGTATTTTCTACACATGACAATTTTAAGAACTTCATAATCATATATTACTATACTCGCTCAGTAATATTCCACGTAAGTATAGTAATCAAATACTAACTTTCGTCTCGCTAGTATTTAAATCCAGATTAATTACCAATTAATAATAATTTTTAATTCACTTAATCCCATAATTGAAATCAGTAAAAATAATATTCAACATAATTTTGATAATCAAATACTAACTCTCGTCTCGCTAGTATTTAAATCCATATTAACTACCAATTAATTCACATTTGGAATTCACTTAATCCCATAATTAATATCAGTAAAAATACGGGGTATTACAATGTTCCCAAAATAATATCTAGAAAATACGATGTATGCGTTTATCGAAATATTGATCGTTATGATGAAATGATAATATATGTTGGATAAAATGCCAATAAGATTCACAAATATAGTTTATATTAAAATAATATATAGATGAAAAGGATGCAAATGCGAAAATGGGAGTAGCCCGAGATGCCTACTTAGACTATAAACGCATCAAAGTCCATGTAGTTCGCATCCATATTAAGGGTGGGGTTTATCCAATAGATTCAAATGGGAATTTATTATATATGTGTGTGTGGAAAATGTATTTTAGTTTTGAGAATTTTGGTGGATAATACTGTTGGAATTTATAGGTGTAACCCTCTTTGTCTTTATTTTTTTTTATAGAAAATAAAGTGTGTGCAACATAACTAATAAACAGGTGTGATATTAATGTGTATGAATTAAAGTAAAATCTAGATTAAGAATTTATGTAACTAATGCAAAAATTAGAAATTAAAGAGAGAGATAGAAGGATTTTGGACCTTCTTTGGAGAATTAAAGTTTGATCTTGATAGTTGATGAACTCCCTTAAATGTTGAGATGAATGTTAATTCATAAAGAATGAGATTTTTCCAAATTGGGTATGAAAAGGATGGGAATCAAAGATGGAAAGAAATTTCACACAAGGAAACTTTGCTGATTAGAAGAGAATGTTGCTGAGATCACTGATATTGATGGATCTGAGGTGCCCTTTGGGAGTGAGGTCATGACATATATTTGTAGGGTAACGAGGTTGTCGATCGAGATAATATACCCCTACCATTCGATAAGTAACCCTAGGCACACTGCGATTAGCAGGGAAATGGATCTGCCAATCGACAATCTCGTGTAGATTTTTTTGAAAAAATGTTTGTTCAACGCAATCCGTTGATTCAAATTGTGCACGGCTCATACCATTAAAAAGTTAATTTAGAGACATTTTAGAGTCCTCTACGCCTCTCCCGGGTCTGGGAGTTGACTTTGGTTCAAATTTGGCTCGAAAGCGTTCGTCGGTCCTTTGGACGGGGGATCGTCGGACGGAAACGAATCGTTAGTCCGAACATTAAGTTTGAATCATGCATGGGGCAGACCGTTGGAAAGGTTATGTGAGGTACTTTGACATTGCAAAGAGCTTCCCTCAGTTCAAAAAGTTGAGTTGGTGAACTGGGGGTTTAGAATCTCCCGGTGACCTTTTGGAGTAAAACGGGTCGTTCGTCTGTACCATAAGGCTGATTCTCACACATGGTGGACGTTGCAAAGGGTATTCAGTGCCCTTTGAATAGTCATTCAGTCTCATCCAAGATGAAGAGTTTCCTTTCGTCAAGTGGATCCCGGGAGAGTCCCGTGGCCTTTGAATAAATTTTAAGGAGAAAATGGATCGTTCGTCGAAGATTTTATGTCATTTCGTGCACGGAGTGGACCATTGGAAAGGGGTTTGAATGACCTTGGAATATTCAAAGATATTTCACTCATAAGATAGAGTTAATTAGGGTCAAATCGAGGCCCGAGAGCAACCTGTGGCCTCTAGATCAATTTTTGGTGGTAAAATGGTCCGTTCGTCCTAATCTTTATGCTGATTCGTGCATGGGGAGGACCATAGGAAAGGGGTTTTAGTGCCCTTAGAAGATTCATCGAACTTTTTCTCTAACAATAGAGCTGATAGGAGTCAAATGGGGCTCGAGAGAGCCTAATGGCCTATATGTCGGTGAAATGGGGAGATGCTAGGGACCTAAGGAGAGACTTAGGAGTTTCTAGAATTTGGTGTCTACAACTTGTTCCATACATTAGGAGGATCGAGAGGTTTTGTATTCAAAGGTATGGTTGTGTTAGGATGGGAAGGAACGATTGCTACCGCACCCTATGGGAGGCCATAGTTGAGGCAAAATCGCCTAGAAGAGAAGCTCTGAGAAATTGAGAGAGAGGTTTTTTTAGATATTTCATATTAAATTACTGAACTCTTGTGACTTTTGGAAATTTTTGAAATGCATGAGTTTTACATGTTTAACTATGAATTGTATCATGATAAAAATATTAATGAGATACGTATCAATGACATACTAAGTAATGTAAAATTCATTGAGACCCTATTAATAAATCCCATCAATAATTTCTAGGTATATAAATTTCGTGTCAAATGAACTAATATTTTGAGAGATATTTAATTTTAAAGTTAATAAAATGATATACTTTTGGAGTGAACATAAAATATTAAAAACTTCAGATTAACGTATACTTCTTAGATCTCTTTGACACCATTTCAAGAAAATAATGTGTAAACGAAATTTGTATTTTGTGATATCTTTAATTTCAAATTTTGAAATATAAAATTTTTGTGGTGAAAATGAAATTTTAAATACTTCAAATTACGTATGCTTCATGGATCTTTTTGGATAAATTCACATTGAGATCCTTTTGAATATAGAATTTTTGTGTAAATGAGATTTATATTTTGAATGTTATTTTAAAGTTTTATCATAAGAAGACAAAAAAGAGGAAAAGAGTATTTCTTTCATCTATTATAACAAATTTGGTGACAATGGACTAATTGTTATGTAGTTTAGAGCTTTATCATAAATCGATTTATATATCGTTATAGAGGGGCTTGTAACCGTTTTTTTAAAGTTAAGGGCTCGATAACATTAGTCTAATTTTAAATAAAGATAGACATTAACAATTTCTCGATATATTTATTAATTTACATTTGAATATCACCATTTTTCGAGATATATTACAATATTTTCAAAGTTACATTATCTTTATTTTAAAAGCATTTTACTAGTTGATAACATTATTACCCAAATTTTCAGATGCATTTTACTAATGTTTTGGAATATAAAAAATCAAAGCCCTATTATATATATATATTTTTACCCAACTTTCACTGTTTCTCCCCAATAGGCGTCTAAACCGATATTCAAAAATCCGAAAATCTGAATCCGTCCGGCATATGAGTTCGAAGTTTATGGATATTTATCCAAAAAAATGGATATGCATACGAATATGGATAGTTTGTTAAAATATTAAAAAAATGGATACGGATAGGTATAGTTTGTGTATCTGACACGGATAATATTTATCCGAAGCGGAGTATCCATATTTGCGGATATCCATTTTTTCGAATATTCGCATCCGTATTGTATTAAATAATAATTTATATTGGGGTAAGTTTTTAATGGGGGAAGGAAACATAATAAGTTATAAAATATAATGGGGTAGGTTTTAAATTTTAAAAACTTAACTATGTTTAACATTATCAAAGCCAACAATTGTATCTGAAAACCCACCACTATCCAAAACTCAAAAACAAATCTAGGGTTTTTTCTCTCCACACCATATTCATTCCTCGGTTGATAGACTCCCACGTCCTCTCCGGTAGCCTATGCCTTCATCTTCAGCAGCTTCGCCCTAATCCCTATCATCTTCTTCACTTAGATCTCTGGCAGTAAGTGTTTTTCTTTTTTTTGCACACAATTCCTTTATTTACTTTTGCTACATGAACAAAATACATGTTTTTGCCACATGAACAAATACCTACTTTCTTTTGCTACATGTTCTTATTTTAATTTTTTTTCCTTTGTTAATCTCTATTTGTTGCTCAAACAAAAAAACTATGTTGTATCCTCTAAATGGTTATTTCCACCCAACAACTCTTGCTGATAAGCTTTTAGCCTCATTTGGACCTAGGTTCATGGGTCCGCTTGCTATTTTGAAGATATGGAGCTTCTGTTTGTTATATGTCATGGCTGATCTTTGGGGGGTGATGTGGTTTCTGTGTTGTTTTGGGGGTTTGCTAATCGGGTATACTATTATTACCAAATATATTTCTTTATTCATTCGATTGTTGATTCCATATGTATTGTATTTCGGGGTGTCAAATTTCGTATATTCTGTTCAGGTTCTCTTATCTTATATAAGAGAACAATAAAGAGTTTAAAATTCTTGGTGTCTTCATTTTACATTAAGGATCTTGCTCCGTTGGTGGTAGCATATGGTATTAGCATCAATCTTGTTGAGGTCACATAGAAATCGAAGCTCAAAGCTCAGGAAAAACACAATTGACGTTGCAAATTATTGAAACTCCCCAAGATATCCCCCTAATTGCAAATAACTTCCAAATTATGAAATGGCCCACGTGACTCCCTCACATGATGCCAAATATTGGCGTAGTTAAAACCTTTTTACCAATAAATAGTGCAATAGTGAGAAAATTATTGTATTACAATGCCTATTTGTTGGTTGTCCTGTTAATCATTTGGACTGCTATAATTTGTGAATGTTTGAAATTTTAAGAGATTCACAAACATTCACTATTTTAATTTTCAAACATTGACATTATTAATGCATATTTATTTGTTACCCTTCACTATTAATGCATATCTTTCAATCTTTATTGTATTATATTCTTTATTTCCTCATTTAATATTTTAATTGAGTTACCTTTTTCATGTAAGATGAACCTTCTTATATAATTTAATTTGATGTTTAACACATTCTCTATATCTTACTTGGAGAATAATATATTTAATTCAGTGATTAAATTAGTGTTTAATAATCCATGTATGTCTTAATTCATCTTAAATAAAAAAACGGATAAGGATATTATCCTAAGTCGAGAAATTCGAGAGGATACGGATAAGGATAGCTGTAATTATTATCTGGGCGGATACGGATAAGGATACGGATTGTGCGACGAGTTGACGAATACGGATGTGGATATTGTGGTATCCACTCTGTATCCATCCGTTTTATGCCCCTACTCCCCAATTAAGCTTCGATCATTAACAAATAGTCTCAAAACACCCAAAATATAGATTAAAACATAACACCACTATTTTCCCTACCACCCATTTTGCTAGCTTGGTTGGGTTGTATATTGGCATATGTGCAAGCATGCCAAACAATTTTATTGTCTCACCAACTAATTGATTATCTCAGACTTACGATAATCAGATGATTGTGCACTGTTCGATGCTTGAATTAAGAAGACTTGTGCGTCCCTTGAGGAAGAATTTACAGTATATGTTAAATAAGTTTAATCAACTAGAATCTAAAAAATATGATGTAAAGTTTGGAAATAAAGATGAAAAGTAAGATTGATCTAAATAAAAAAGTAATGCAAGATAAATAAAGTAAAATAAATAATTTCATTAAGAAATGTGAAGGCAAAGAAAATTTTCATAAAATGTAAAAAGAATTGTTGTAAATCAACCGTACAAACTACTTCGAATAAGAGAAAAATCGTAAAAAAGAAAAAGGAAAAGGAAATAAAAGGAAAAGAGGTAGAATAAGTAAATGTAGTTTTTTTGTTAAGAGATTCCTCCTTTTCTTTGTCCTTAGTTTCTTATATATAGATTTATTGCCATGCAATTGGTATTTGTAACTGCTGGGTAGTTATCCTTTTTAATGCTTCCGCCTAGATTCACTCACACCCCCATAAATGTTATTTACGTGCTCACCCCATGTCAAGGGATTGACAAATTTCAATTTCTTGAGTAAATAGTTGTGTTAAACTGGCCCATTATGTTTTTTTTTTACTATAATTACCATCTTGTATTTAACACATGGCTGGACTGTACTTGTCAGTAAATATGTGGCGTAAACATACCACCCGCACTAATTGATTTTTTTAGAAAAATTAATTAGTGTATTGTTGATCTTCACACGCTTTACCGTCATGTTCACTCATGATTACTTTGTGGTAAATGGTGCATAGATAGATTTCTCTTTGTGGTGAAAATATCTAAGTTATTAATCTATCAGTCTTTTGGTCTTTCACGTGGACTTCTTATCCCTTCTCCTTCCATCTTCTCCATGTTAATAATAACTTTGAAAGAAAATAACAATTCCAATCCTCAGAGCATTTTTATACTAGTTAAATTTAAAATCCCACAACAGATAGTTCATAACCGCTGGAGGTTGCTGATGATTTTTCAAACTAGTCCTATGATAAAAAAGTGGACCAATACTGGCGATTGGGCAACTTGGAATATATCCAATCCTAATGAGCGCACTCCCATTCAAGACCATATAATTCTTTCTCCGCCCAATTTTGATGGATTTTTTTGTAGTTGATCAATCTTAAAAAGTTCCATTTGAGACTTCTACCAATTATGATGGACCGTATCAATTTAGGATTTTCGATGATTGCGATGATCGAGTCCTCCCTCTCCTCCTTCGTGTGAGGAATTTGTTTATTTTGTTGATGTAAATGAGTCCCATGTTGATGATGAGGATGCCATATATGGAGTTGAGAGTATTGAGGGTGATGATAAAAATTTGGATAAAGTTGAAGAAACCAAACTCATCCCCATAAATCCTATTAACTAAAATCATTATCCCACCTTTGTCCACAATGGATCTTTACTAGCTCCTCCTCTTGATGAACAAAGTGTTGATCATACCCTCATTAACCCCTGCTTTGTCCTGGAATACCTAACACAAGTGACTTATCACTACTTCACTCATGATCCTAGGGGAGCTTATGCTTAATCAATGATAATTAAAACATACTTTCCTTTTTGGGTCGACGAGAGCGAATACTTGAACCTTTTGTCTGCCTATAATTGTGCCACTGATGAAGCTCATATGTATGCCACTGCTATTTTTTACACACTTTAATCCAACTCTCATACCATTTTATCTTTAATGGTATGTAAACTTCTTTCATTCTCTCTGACAATAGCTTTGACTCAGACTCCTTTGAAGATTTAGTTAGTGAATCCACCTAGTCTAATGATCCTATGATTGACCTAATAGTTTATCCAAATAATTTAATATGGGATCCAATTTGTGATTTGTATTAGTATGGGTACTAGACATCGTTTTCTAAGGTATCATTCCCTTTCCATTAATGTTAAATCTTTATATATATTCCACATGCCCTTTCTCACCTTCCTCATTTTTCTAGTTTAAAATCCAAGCCCAATATAATTTTTCCTCAGCATGTATCATCTTGGAATATTTTGAAAACGGTCCTCATGTTTCCAAAACCCACATTTTCTCTTTCCTTAAAAGTTATCTTTCTTTTAACAATAGGTTCAGTAGGTTTTCGTTCGAATTGGAAGACTATGATGGTCAAACTAATACTCGTGATGACCTTAGTACTACTTACTGTAAGGTCTTGAAGGAGTGGAATTTTTTTGAAAGGGTTTATCTAAATGGTCAAGATAATCCACCGAAGCTAGGTTTGGAAGTTATTTCATCCGACAACATTCTCCTAAAATCCATAGAAATGAAAAAGAGGGCTTAAGAAGAAGGTTTGAACTTCCAATATCATGAACCATTGTTCCTAGGGTTGGCTCAAGACAAAGCCTATCAGGATTTAGAGGAGAAACATATCAATTACTTGTGGAAAACATTCCACCATATTGTAACTTACACATTTCCTCACTACTATTCAATCAAAAGAAAGTAATGTCATTTTATTTTCCAAATTTCTAATTCCCAACTTCTGGTGTCAATGTAAAAATTACTTTGTTTTTAATTATTGCCGAAAGCTTATGTACGAGCCAATGTGTTATGAATTACCTTATTTCTTATGACTTTTTTTATCATTTGTTTTAGTGGTTAATTATAATTAAACCATTTTTATTATTCTGGCATAATGTTTATTTAGACATTTTATTGGTATATGTTATAACCAAAGTTTCTATGTCCTATGTAATTGTAACTATTTTTGTACCTTTAGCCCCATAATTATTTCAATTTTGATCTATTCTATGTAATTTTTTATTATTGTAATGATGAATTTTCATTTTGTCAAGTTTGTAATGATTATTTTAAAATTTGAAATATTGGCTTTATTTCGTTTGGACAAAAAGGTTTGAGTCACAGGTTAGGTTATATGTCAGTTTGTACTTTCAAGACTATAATGCATCAAAGAAACAAAGCAGTCCGAGTGAAAAATGACATCAACTTCATGTCGAGTTTGGTATTCAACCTTGGGATCTCAAGAACATGTATAATACTTTATTATCTTGATCCATGTGTTTCTTTATTTGGGTGTTGATTTGTTTAATGGGGTTATTTTTGCAAAAGTTTTTTTAAGATTTTTTTTTCAAAGTCGTTCAAACGAGTTTTAAGTGGTTCAAACAAGTTTGTTTGTTTCTTTTATAGTAATGAGTTTAATTTTTGTTGACGAGGTTAAGGGTTTTGTTTGAATGAGCTTCAAATGACCATCGAAGGAGAACCTATTTACTAAGACAACTCAATTTAGCTTGAAAGCCATGCAATCCTCGTTCAAACGAGTTTAGGTATTTCGTTCGAATAAGATAACCTATCTCGTTCGAATGAAATTTCATTTTTGTTGAAACGAGATGCCTTATTTGTTGTGTTGCCACTTTTTACAATTTTGATATAACTTTGAGGGATGGTTCAGTTATTTTAGGTGCAAGGGTTTTGAAAATAGTTTTTCAATAGCAAACATAAAATCCTCTTTAATACCTTTTCACCCTAGTTTTGAGATTCAAGAATCAATATGATAATTTAGTTTAAGATCTCCCATTTTGAGCACCAACGATTATTTACACTGCATTGAGGCAGGTCGTTTGCCACGATGGACTACGTATGATTATGATAACGAAATATAGCCAGAGATCAGTGGACACTGAGATGCGTGAGGAACGCGTTATGAATACCGTTGGTGAATTCCTATGATGTGGCTATGAATAAGGTTCATGTAATGAAGACTACATCAGTGTAAGGGAAAATTTCGAATATAGTCAAATTTTTATTTATGTTGGCGTTATTACATTTTGACAAAACTTATTTGTGTTATATGTTATGATTTGACTTTTGATCGTCCGTCAAGCCTATGATGCATTTCAAAGACTGTAGCAACCAAGTAAAGCGACAATCAGATCATTTCAAGTTTTGTGACGAAACATACAAGGGATATCGATGAGGTACAAATACATATTGACAAGCAACAAAAAGTGTGTGATGTGTGTACCTACGACTCAAGTGAAAGTCAGTCGCTCAACTAATAAACCCGGGAATATGGGATCGAATCCTTAGGAAATGAAGTGATAACGACAAAAGTAGGGTTGACTTTCTAAATCTAGGCTTCGACTCAAAAAAGAAAAGAAAAGGTGATAATTCTTACGTAAAATTATTTTTAATTACCTAGGTCAATTAAACTATGAAATTGGAAATTGTACTACTTAAAGAAAATTCTGAATTTTGGTTTTAAAACAAAATTGGAAAATAAGCTTGGGATCCATATGTTTTAAAACAGAATTTTATACATATTTGGGATCCAATCCTACGATAAGTATAAAATTCAAGAAAATAATTAATTAATGAAAAGAAAAATAGCGAATCAATTCGAAGCACCAAATATGTTTGGGCGTTAACCCGCACAATAATTAGTCAACAAATTAATAAGTGCGATTGATATTTTCACCAACACAGATAATGCATCCTCAAACACTAGGGTCTCATTTAACAAATTGAGTTAAGAGACCTACACTAATACTCATGATGAACATATCAAACTCGAGAAATTAATTATTTAATTATGATGAATTTTACATTTAATATACAAAACCCAACGGTTAGGTTCATGTCCCCCAACCTACGAATAATTTAACTAGAAGTGGAAATTAATTCAATGAAAATCATATTAAGCATGGAAGAATCCATGATGAATATAAAGATGAAATATTTAGAATTGAATACGAAGTGAGAAGAAATTAAAATTGGAAGAAGGAAGAACTTCACATCAAGTAGGAAAATCCGAAAATTACAAGAACATGACTTTATTGATCAATATATGCTATATTCTTCAAGTAATTGTAGGTCCAATGATTATAGATGAAATCCCCACTTGATAATGTGTAAAATGTCTTTATTTAGATTCCTAAATGCACTATATAAGGGACAAAAACGACCAAAGTGCTAAACATAAACCCTAAAAACTCTAGCTATAAAATAGGAAAAGATAAGAAACCCCATTAAACACCGAACCCATGAGCCAAACCGAACCGATTTGGACTGACCCATAAGGCAAGAGAACCAGTTTTCTCCAGAACCGAACCATTTCGGTATTTAGTACTAGTTTTTGCACAGGTAATTGCATTACACTTTCACTATTTGCAGTTTTTACACCTGAACTTTTCTCCAACTTTAAATCACAATAACTTCATCACCATAACCTGGAATGATGTGTAGTTTCTTCCTATGTTCTCGTGAACTCGATATCTAGTGTATACTGACGCATCCTTGTAAGGGCTTGGGGGAGTATTGCAGTAGGAGGAATAGGCTATAGCTTTTGCTTCCCAAAAGATTAAGCCTCATGAGAAGAACTACCCCACCCATGACTTAGAGCTGGCAGCAGTCGTGTTTGCACTCCGTATTTGGAGACATTATTTGTTGAGGGAACAATCTCGCCTATTTGTAATGAAATGATTTCTTCTTTGGAAAATAAAAAGGAGGTTGAGACGTACGTTTCATCTCAAACCATTTCATTGAAAGTAAATTATTCTCCTTTGGAATTCAATCTTCAAGTGATGCTGAGTCATCTCTTGAGATTGAATTTATTTCCTCCCCATCTTTATTCTACATTATCAAACCATTACAAGTATCCCATGAATCGGATCAAAACTTTTAAATGTTCAACCCTTTCATCGACGAGGATTACTTTCTTGAGTAGCTTTCCATAAAGGTAGGTTTGCCTCCTTGTACGCCACCTCCCACTCCAATTGCAAAAAATTTAGGTGGAAATTCTATTTTTCGGATCCCATGTTTATTTGTCACCCTTCCAAGCTAGTATTTATATTATAAAATAGAATGGGAATATTATTGAGTCAAGCATATACCTGCAATGTCCCCCCAAATGGACATCTTGAGCTCAACGAGCACACCCTCCTCCAATTAGTATACACAGGGCCAATAAATATTTTAAGAAAATCCATGGCCCTAGCTTGGAAGGCCGTTTTGTTCTCCACAATGCTCCCTAACTTGCCCCACTTAGGGGACTTGTACTAGACGATCCTTCTTCGCAGCCACTTCCCTAATGCCCTGATGAAGACATATCCTGCTAAAATTATTATTGGTAGATGCATATAAAATAAGAAGATGATTTAGAAATATAAATAATGAATTAGTTTTACATTGTTAGATAATATGCATGATAAATTAACGACAACATTTATCAAAAACCAAACTAAGAATTATTTCAAGTTCGGGTTATGTCACGGACTTTGAAATAATTCTTAAATTGATTAAAATCCAAATTAACATATTCACTAACTAACCAACAAAAAGTGATTTAAATCCCCTAAAACCAATCAAATACAACTAAATAAGGCATTAAACTATCATCCAATAATAATAAATCATTAGAAGAATACAAACGAACAATGACATTAGAAATATACAAATCAATATTATAAACCAAACTAAGAATTATTTCAAGTAATTGAAATACTTATTGCAAATCTAAGAATTGTTTCAAATTCTAGTTAGGTCACAAACTTTGAAATAATGCTTAAACTAATTAAAATACAAACTAATATATTCACTAACTAACAAACAAAGATTGATTGAAATCTCCAAAAACTGATCAAATCCAAATAAATAAAGAATTAAACAACCATTCAATAATAATAAAGTACTAGAAGAATAAAAATTAACAATGAAATTAAAAGAATACAATTCCATATCATAAACCAAAATAGGAATTGTTTCAAATAAATGGAATACTTATTACAATTCTAATAATTATTTGAAGTTCATGTTATATTCCAAAATTGATTGGTATTCGGTAGGAGCAGCCAAGTCATCCACGATACTGGTTAGACACTTTTGAGTGTGTAAGACAAATAATCGTGACTCGTTATTTATATACTTCGAGTAAAATAATTGATTTACCTTTTGAAAAGCACAAGCAAATGGATCATCGCTCACATGCACATTTTCTCTTCATCGTGGATAAGCCAACTATGATCAAATTGGTACTTAAATCAACTTTACATGCATTTTTGTTCTCAACTCCTACGCAATCAAAGTAAAACACAACCTCTTTGAAGCTTATATAGTTTAATTCAAATATATTTTGAATGACATCATAGTAAGTCATTTCAGTGTTAACGAGTTTTTTTATCTTTCGCACTCGCTGGAAAATAAGTAAGAGCCTTATATGAAATTCCCGAGTTCTTTACATTTGTATTTTGCTCATACACCCTTGCACCGAATATATAACAGTTCATTAGACACTTTTAATACTCATGTGCCATTAAATTGGGCCCATTGGCTATACGAGGAACCCTTGATATTGCATCACCCGTCTTTAAGAGATGAGATTATAGATAAATTAATTAGGTTAGTTTTAAATCTTTCTTGGAATTTTTTATTTAGTAAGATAAATTCTCATAATAATTACCTCTTGTGACACCCATAGCCTAAATTCAATGTCTGAATGTGCCATCATTCTTCGTCGTCTATTGTTCTGACACATATCATATTTTCTACATTGGTCGTGATGAACATATTATGAAGTTGATCAAGCATAAAAGTTAAAATAATGTAAAATGAAAAAAAACTTAATTTTCCAATTCTTCGTCATCATGAATTTCAAATAGATAATGAGCTACTTGTTCATAAAGTAAACTTGTTAATTTCACTCGTGTTCCCGTTACATGTTCACCCTCATCGACAAACTCATCATTGTTATCTACACATGGTGATTACATGAAGTATCAATGATGATAAAAGTCCCTAAGTCTTGCATAAACGACCCACCTACCTACCATAATGTGGCCTACCCAAATACATGTCCCAAATATGAGCCCAAACACAAACATAGCTATTTCCCAATCCTATACCAATAAAAGCTTTATAAATACACCTTATTTACCAGAAGTCTCTACCTCACCATCATCATCATCATCATCATTACCGCCATCATCGCTATTTCTCGAGGGTTCCAAAAAATCCTAATCTTCACGGCACTTAATTATACGCTCCATGCGACGATATGCCTTCAAGAGGTTAGATGACACTACCTCATCTCCCTACATAACCTCAAACATCATAAGGAACATTTGCAATGTTTCCTCACCACTGATCTGCAAAACCACCTCCTTTATCAACTACTTCAAATAACCCCTAGCTGCCATAATATTTTCCCCCTCAGATTGGGACAGATGAGGGGACGACCCATACACTGCCATAAAGGCCATAAAGTCATCCTCAAAGACTCAATCATGTCCTCGATAAGAAATAAATTATCTTTACACAAAGGAACGATTGGGTCCGAACCAATTTCGTGTAGAAGCTGCCAAGGGAAATAAAAAGGAGTCTACTGGTCGAATGTAATGGAGAGCTTCAAACTCCAAGACAGGATGCAATTCTCCTCACCGTGGCATAAACTAATGAAGATGTGTAGATCTGTGCTCCATAGGCTAATCAATCCATTTTCCCAAGAAAGGTCCGAAATACTCAAAATGCTTTATAAAGAAACTCGGTACTCGAGTCAGAGGATATTCAGGAGGAGACATCAAATGAAGCCTATCTAACAACCATTTGAATAAAATCACATGGCTTCCATGCAAGAAAGAACTCTAGATTTCCTTCTAGTAATTAAGATGATTCAGTGTCTCTGTGAGTATGGTCGTAGCAAAATTATAATGGTAATTCATCCATAGGACTATGCTAGCCATCTGGGGGTCCGCACTTAGTTCAAAGATCACTAATAGAATTTTATTGATTAATTGCAAGGCCACTGTACCCAAATAATCATTATCCTTGAAATCCTTCTGATGCATAGTATTCAGTACCTCAGGAAGATTGATTGCTCCCACACACACCAGTGATCGAGCACCAGAAGGAGAAATCTGTAACAATCTAATTTAAGACAAGTAAGGAGAGTGAGAAAATTTAGGTATAGTTGCAGAAAATCGAGGGTTAACACCAAGGATGAAGAAAAATTCTTCATAGGTAGGACACACCTCAATTAAGTGGAAGCTAAACATATGGTCTTCAGGGTGCCAAAATCACAAAGATGCCTTTAAAAAGTTCCTGTAGATTGAACAATTATGCCACAAAGAAACCGGGAGTAAGCTAAATGCATCATAATTAATATTATACAAGCACATGGAATCTGGTCCTTCGAGATAAGAAGAAAAAGACGAGGCCACAGGAACAACCATTTCAAAAGAATAGAGGAACATCATTAAAGAAAGGAGAAAATAGTTTAAGTGTAGTTTAATTCTCTACACAAAGGCTGCCTTTTATACTGAAACTATCCACCAGAGGACAACATAATCACCCTACTACAATAATAACTAGTCCTAAGTGCCAAAGATGCAGGAAGAGGAGAGTCATTGCTGAAAATCAATTACATTTCTAGTTTGACGATAGGCTGGAAAAGGTGTATGTCGGTCAGCACACCCCCATCTTGAGAAAGTTCACATTTTCCTCTTTTATCTACGCTATTTTCAAACAAACTCTTCCTAAAGTTGAAGTTTTACAGAAAGTTTATCGGGCACTCTATTTAGTTAAATTGTTCAACATATATCTTAAAAAAGGAAGTTTCAATACTTTGTGAGACATTTCATCCAAAATAATACCTAGTTGAAAATTAGAAAGTGCATATAGATTAAGTCGTAAATTCAAGATAAATCAAGACAAAGAAATACATCATTATATCTATGTCATTGATTTTAAATTTTATAATAATAAAAAAGAGAAAAAGATCAAAATTACCGCAATTCCTCATGGACTTTCCAAAACTAAAGCCTAAACTCTAAGTCACCATATCAGGTGTCTTGACAAACAGATTTCCCATTGTGACGTGCAATATACCCCAAACTTTCAAACCTAGACACCGATACAGGATCATCAGTAGTCTCTGGAGGTGCCATGAAGGATCAATCCATTGTCTACATGTGCTCGGCCATAAAGGCCATCCATTTCCAAACATCCTCAGACCAGGATGAAAAAATGACTACTTTCTGCAAAAGCTAAAGAATCAAGCAGAGAGTTCATTTTGGTAACAGAGAATTAAGTCAAAAGAACTCAGAACTTGAAGTGAAAAATTGGAAATATAGGAGTATACCTCTCTATGAAGATCCTACTCGAGAAAAGTAGGTAAGCCATCAAGTGTCGCTCACGGATGATGGGGCACCGTGAAAATGAAAATGCTTAGGCAGGGATGGCCCCAACAACAAGAAGTCTATTTTTAAAATTTTCAAATTCAATATAAGAACTTTAAAATGATTATCCCAAATAAAAAATTGTGCACCAATTTTAAACCTAGTTGTAGGAATAAAGTAATTTACTTAATTATATCATTTTAACCTAAAACATGAATCTAATTGATAATAAAATAAAATAAGTAAAACAATCGCATAACACACAAATGTACGAGGAAAAACCAGAATGGGAAAAATATCAAACGACCTAGCCAAACAGATTAATATAATAAGATTTTATAGAAGACACATAATAGACTTACACAATGACTTACCACCCTCGCAAGACTTGACACGCCTCTATATTAGACCTCTGTTTCATAGTACAATGTAGGCATCCACCTTTGCAAGCTGCTATAATGTGTGAGTCCACACATGATTTTAGATCCACCGATGAGGCTCTACAACCATATAAGGAGTCGAAACATGCAATCACCGTGCTTTCATCGCGACATAACAAACACAACATGGCGTCCATTGCACGAAACCTTTTATTTCTCCAAATAATGAGAGGAATAAACTTTTGTGCCCACAAACGAAGATTTCAAAGCATAAGAAAGATGAAACTTGGATCTTTAAACTATTTCGGTGAAACTAGGGTTTGGAAAATTTTGTATAAAGATGGGAAAACTATAATCTGAGTCTAGTATGCCTATAATAGAATAACATGAATTTTGCGACAACGGGTTCGTTCATAATAAAATCACAGGGTTCATTTGAATTTTTTTTATCTCGTTCAAATGAACTCTACACTCGTTTGAAAGAACGAGCAAAGTCTTTCAAACGACCTTCTAACAAGCATCTAACGGGTTGACAACTATTTGAAAGAAATTCCTCATTGGATGTCAATTTGAATTACGTTTAATGAAGCCCTTAATTCGTTCCAACGAAAGTGACACTTCATTCCAACAAAACTATCATTTCATTCTAATAACATTAAATTTCATTCTAATGAACTAAGAAATAATTTTTTTCTCAAAATTAATTTAAAAAATAGTTCCAAACATTTTGTTCCTAAATAAATCACTCAAAATAAATCTCAAAGGATTATAATCAAATGCATCCATACCAATGAGATCCTTAGAAATGTAAAGACAAACTTATCACAAAACACGACATGACGCATACCAATCTTTGAAGCTTTTCCACTATGTCTTCATTGGCATGTCATAGGCTTATGAGTTCAACAATATAAAGTCTAACTTATGCACGGTGAAGCATGGGATGGGTTGACACTCGTCACCGGAGGCGGTGGAGTAGGACATGTGTGCGTGGACGACACACGAGTATCAACAATGGTTGTTTGAGAGTTAAAGCCATCAATTAATGAATGAAGGTTCGATTCGGGCTTATCATCAAACAAACTTCGAGAGAAGGTGAAATGGCCAAAGTATTCCCATAAAGGATGTTCTTCGGCCATGACAAGAGGAATATTTTTTTGTTTTTAAATATTTTGCAAAAGAAAAGAAAATCTTTTTGTGATTTTTGAAAATAAGAAAAGGAAAATCTTTTTGGTATTTTAAATATGGAAAAAAGAAAATCTATTTGGGATTTTTGAAAATATTTTTAAAAAAGGAAAATATTTTTGGTATTTTTCGAAAAAGGGGAAAAATTGGACTCTTGATTTGGGTGAACTAACAAAACCCGACTACTGAAATAATGAAATTGGACACACACGAGTCAAGAAAAAAATCCTAACGAGCACGTAGTCAATTATTATCTTCAAAATTAGTGAAATGGGTAGTCAAAGTGTAATTAAGTCCGCGGGTGACAAAATGCACGGAATTTATCTTTGTGATCACCTGTTGCAAAAATGTGTTCCTACGGGACTAGCTACTTGATTGATTTTAAATTTAATGACAGCTAGGCTAGCACACAATGGATAAGCGAGTGAGTCGGGTGATAAAATCCCTTCTCGTTGCAATGACCGGATCCAGATCTAAGGTAAATTATTTCATCAAACTATTCAATTTAAGTGTGATGTAGAAATTAAAAGCACATAGGAGCAATTAATCACACAAAAAATGAACTCGAATGAAACTCACGTTAAATTGTTTGACCACTTCCTCTTTAACTATGAGTGACCATTAAGTATGGAGTTTTCTTAACTTTTATTTTGATGACTTGCATTTTTGGAATGTCGGGATCTCATGCTGAGCTATTTCTGGGTCAATGTCGGGCATGTCATAATAGGACTCTGTGAAGATGTCTATGAATTCCTTCAGTAATTCTTCAAATTGTGCATGCTCATGCTTGTTAAAGGTGAACCCTAACCTAATCTTGCTATGATGGCTACTAGAACTAAAATTAATAACAAGGGTCTCATCATCATTAGTTTGAACGCGGTTATGTTTTTTATTATTTTCCTTATTGAGATCAGTTAAAAATTGTTGATTTAAAAAATCATCATCATCAAGTGTTTATTAGAATCAACACAATTAATGCAAGGCACAACAAGATACTCAAAATTCTCATTTATTTTGTCATCAGGATAAATATCGTTGAGAACCTCGACAAAATAAGTACGGGATACATTCATATCATGAAAAGGAAAAACATGAATAGGTGAAGAGACTTGAATAGGGATAACAACAGGGTTGGGTTGAATTTGAGCAGGTTGGATTGGTATGGAATTCTAGTTGAGGAAAGGCATGTCAACAATCTTGATCTTAGTGGACAGGTCCGATAGCACAGTGTCTGAGTGGATCATGCAGAGACTCACCCCACTGTCTGTAAGTTGAAGGCTTTTTCGAAGTCACTTTCTTTATAATCTTTGGTAATTTTTATGGTTTGTTCGGTGAGAGGTTGCACTTCATGTTTCCAGGCTTCGGACCAAGAGTTACTCTCTTGAAAGAAGAATTTTAGCCCCAATTTTACCTTCTTATCAACATTGTCGTACCACAGTTTAGGAAATCCACAGAAGGGGTAGTATTCACCCTCCTTGATAACTATTATGTTTAAAGAGTCTCCTGGAATAATATTTTTATCCTCCAATCTTCTTTTTGGTCTCAATCGATAGAGTTCTTTGAGTTCATTCGGTGAAAGTTGGTAGCCCAGGCCACACGGGGAAAAAGGCCCATTTTAGGACTGTAGGCTGAAGAGTTTCTTATTGGCATCTTCCTAGACCAGAGTGCATGTTCTTGAACATATTAATCACATTGACATTTCCATGAGTGTTGTGATCTGAAAAAACTCGATCTTTGAAGTTTTCCCCTGCTGGGACGAGGAGTCGATCAATTTTAAAATCGAAGAAGAGCATGTCATTGGTTCTATACCGAATTTCCAATACTGGGTTACTAGTACTGGCACTGTCTGTACTGTGATTATCCCCTAAAATTGAGATGACTTGAAACTTTAGCAAAGACCTTTAGTTTCTGATGGAGAGAAGAGGATACTCCCCGGATGTTGTGGTGCTAAGGTCGACTAAGGAGTAGGTTAAAGCAAGCAGGTATGCCGATAACCTGGAATTCTGTGAGATGATTGATAGGACCAACCCCTAGTGTGATTTCAATGGAACCCATGACTTCTAGGGGAGTGTTGTCATAAGCGCGTACGATGAACAAGGTGGGAGTGAGATCACTAACTTTCAATCCCAAGAAGGTGAAAGAAAATAATCGGATAAAAATTGAGAGCATGCCCATTATCTACAAGTGATAGTGGGACTATCTTTCCCAAGACTTTAATGAATATGTCGAGAGCATAATTGTGATTAGGGTCAAACTTCGATATTTCTTCCTTAGAAAAGGGGAGGAGTCTGGAAAAGGTCAAGGATCCCACTATATTCACAGCTTTTTCTAGAGTAGTAGAGGGAGAAACTATGGTCCGGTGAGGAGCTTTATCAAGGATTTCTAGTGTAGCTGAGAGCACATAAAGAGTCCCTATATGATTATATTATCTCAGTTTTTCTTGAGATTATCGAGGTCTTTGTTTTCCTCAATGGTCATTTCTGGCATTGAAAGCTCTTCTGCTGCTCCAATTACTTTTTCTACGTCGGTTGCATGGGGGATTGGATGTTTGTAGTACCTCCCTGATTAGGTCATGTGGTTCGTTGAGGAGGGTAAGAACAAGAACTCTATGACTTCATATATCTCTAGATGAAGGGACACTTTTTTTATTTATCCCAATAAATCCTTAAAGGAGATCATTCCACAGAAGTTGGAAATTAGACTAGCCTCTTCATGATTTAACACATCATCTGAACAGTCAAGCTCACCTCCATCCAATGGAGACTATGCCTTCTTGACAGAAGTAATAAATAAACCAGACAACCTCAACGACTTCATCGTATAAGTCTTCCCACTCAGTGGGGAAGTGCATGAGTGAATGGACCAACAGTCCTTGAAGTTTCAAGGCAATGAGAAACTCGGAGATGCTGTAAAAAAAATCATTTAACACGACATATCAGCCATGATCTGTACCACATTATCTAGAAAAACTTCATCAACAGACACTACTCATTCGTCTAATTCCTCAGCCGACTTTTGAACTTCTCTAAAACAAGTTATTGAATTTTTAGTAGTCTATGGACATCTCAATGGGAAATTTCAGCCTAAAATCTAAGAGTTGATTCAACACAGTTAATAGTTCCACGCCTCCCCCTCAGATCGGGTGCGAATGGAAATGCAAGCCCTTGTATTTAGTAATAGAGTTTGAACAACAATACATGTAGGGTTAAAGAGTAAGGATGGAAAAACCTTGAGCAGTTTAGGTGAGATTGTTTGGGATGATGGGTGCTTTGTTGGGCACGATTTGGGTAGATGGGTCAAAATTCGGGTAACTTTCAAGAAATATGGCATTTTTATATGCTAGAAGTGGGTTATGAGTGGTATTGGGTTTGTTATTAGTTGGCGAGGCAATGGTACCCTAATCAATTAAGCCTTGGATCACATTTCTAAGGTGGTAGCATTGGTCAGTGGTATGACCTGTGAATTGGTAGAAGTCACAACGGGCGTCGGGGTTGAAGTTTTTAGGGATTGGATTTGGTAATGGTCGGGGTCCAATGGTTTGATGAGATTTCGAGTTAACAGGGTGGTAAACTTTGGATAGGGGAGCATGGAGCCAGGTGTACTTTTTTCTAGCAGGATTGAGGCAACTTTCGCGTGCCCAAGAGGTAGTGGGTTGTGATATGTTGTTGATGGTTACGACTATAGTAGTAATTGGCTTTTCATACTTTTGGGGGGGTGAAATTTAAGGTAACCTTCTTCGATTCATATTCCATTTTGGTGACACCCTCTTAAATTTCCACACCAGCTTCTTGGATGGCTCAAAAGTGCAAGTAATACTATCCTCCCATAGATGCTTGGATATGGGGCAAGAAATTCTTCTTCACAATGTTGATTTGTTCCTCCTCGAAGAGCCCGTTGGTCATAGAGGCAACTTTCTCTCTCCAACTTATAATAAATCTACTAACTGATTCTCTAGGGTTTTGCTTAATTAGTTCTAGGCCTCGACCCGTGACCTATAACTCTTCATTGTACTTGTACTGAGATATAAATTCTCGAGCCACATTTTTGTAACTGTGGATTCTGGATTCTTCTACAAATAAGAACTATAGGAGGGAAGTTTCTTTCAAGGTCTGCTAAAACATTTGGGACATTATCTTTTTGGAGGCACCAAAAAGGTTCATATCTCAGCGATAGCTTCGAAGGTGCATGATTGGGAGCCACTTCCCTCGAACTACTCGATGTCTAGAATCTTGAACTTCTCGGGCAGCCTAACATTGGGATAAGAAGACATATGGGTGTATTCCATGTAGTTCCCCTGATATATTGACTTGGTCAAATTTTTTAGTTAGCAGTTTTAGGACTTTCTTAACCTTATTTATCTTCTCCTCTTTGGGATCCACGGGCATAGGAAGATTAGACCCTGGCTGGGCAAGGTTTGAAATCAGGAGTTGGGATGATGCGGTCCATAGTTAGGTGGGAAATGTGGGTAATATGGGTACTCTTTTGTGACCTAAACAGGATTGAAGGGAGATAGACCCATAACAGGGGGAAAGAGGACTTTGGGATCTTCGGGAATCTTAGCCCGGTGTCGCTTGATTTCTTGAACCTCGATTTGAAGGTTATCAATCTTGGCACCCAGTTGGGCTAGGATGGCCATTAGATTGGTCTACACATTTGGTGCTTGGTCAGGTTTTCCATGTAGAACTCGTGGAGGTAGATCCCAAATTCGGTCTAAGTAGCAAAATAAACAACAAATCTTCGGGATGGTTTGACAGAAGATCGAAGCCAATAATGAGCCAGGCCAAAATCAGGTATGCAATTGACTTGAGACGAAAAACGGTTCAAATTTATTTTTGAAAGAATGAGTTTTTTGGTATTTTTGAAAAGGGGAGGAAAAAAGGAAAAAAATAATATTTTTGGCGCTTTGCAAGGAGGAGAAAAATGTTTTTTTTTTTTAATTTTTGAAGTGGAGGAAAAATGGAAAGGAACCTTAACATGATTATTATTATTAGGTTTTCATTTATATTATGATTTCGTACATGCAAGAAAAATTCCGAACATGACCCAAGCCTAGGAAAGTAGGGTTTAAAACTATAAGACACGGTTTGACTTGTTTCCAGGCTCATGGACAAGGTCCTATTTAAAAAAAAGGCAAAATAGTGCAAAAATTTGGGTGGTACATCGACCTATAGTTTCGACAGAGTTTAGCAAAACAACGAGCGAAATAAATACGAGTGCCCTAAGTTTGACGCCTATATGAGGTTTATGTACTTGCTCGGTTAGTGGAAGAGTTCCCCCCCCCCCCCCCCCCCCCCTTATGGCATGAATTCCACGATATACATATTGCCTATAAGGGAAATCATTCATAGTTACATGTGGACAAGCCATTTGATATACCTGAGTGTATGTGAATTGCCTCACGATATAACTTGTGGGGATGGTATGTGTGAGAGAGAATTCGATATACTCTACGTACACGAATGAGTTCCCTACTATATACCTCTCGTCGTGAGATCAGTCAAGCGGTATGATACAGAGGGAACTATTCGATATACATCGAAGGTACGAGGGAAATGGAAGGTGGGAGTCATATCACTTAGGTTAATTGCCCCCCCATAGGATTAGCACCCATAACAAGGTGTCCCCCCAGTATGGGACAAAATTTTGGTCAATATTGGCATGTCCTTGGTGAGGTAGTGTGCAAAAATGAATGAGTCTTAACTTATAAATTATGGATAGAGATTTTTTTATTTATTTAAATGTTAAGTAAAGGGAGTACCAGACTAATGAGGGAGAATATATAGGTATCATGAAAAGTAAA
Source organism: Sambucus nigra (assembly GCA_949130495.1). Taxonomy (NCBI): domain Eukaryota; kingdom Viridiplantae; phylum Streptophyta; class Magnoliopsida; order Dipsacales; family Adoxaceae; genus Sambucus; species Sambucus nigra. Next base: position 58,792,048 of record OX422218.1, on the reverse strand, counting down.
TCTAGCGTGAAGCATGAAGCCTATATTAAGCCTGGTGATAGGAAGGCATAGGGATACATACATGTGAGTGAGTGACATGTGCATATATACAAGTGAGTGTGTGTGCTAGTGAGCCTCTACATGGATAAACTGTGTGAGATGTGTTAGTTAGCATGGAGATATATGCAAGTGTGACAAGTGTGGGTGTGTGCTAGTGAAACAAAGTATCGATAATATAAGAGGTGTGTGGAACATGTGAGTAGAAGTGAAACTATATACAAGTGTAAGTGTGTGGAGTGAACAAGGAGGATATATACATGTGTGTGAAGTGTATAAGCGAGTGAAAATTGATATATACATGAGGTAAATATATACAAAAAGTAAATAAAGGAGTAAAAGGAACATACTGGGAGGGGCATATGCACACATACAGAAAAGAATAGCACCCATATAGAAATAGAGTCTAGTCCTCTTAAAATACGCCCCTAGTAGAGTCGCCACTATGGCCATCCCAGGGCCTCCCTTTTCGAATTACCTCCGTAGAATGTGGGGGTTGGGCCCTTCCTCGGGGTTCTTGGCCTTCGTTAATGTGGGGGATATTGTGTAGATATAGAATCGCCAGTATAAGGATATTTTTCTCATATCCAACATGTTACATTTATGTAGGTCGCACGCCGCTACATTTGGCACGTCACCTCATGATCTCACATGACGACCTCAATCCGAATTCCAGGAATCAAGCATTCATTATCTCCAACATGTGTCCCTTATCTGCCTCAATGACTTCACGTTCCATGACTTTAGGCTTGTAATGCAAGTAGTACACAAGAGAAGTCAAAATAGTGAAATAAGGCACGATAGGGAAGTTCAAGAGAAATTTGGTAATTTTACAGCCACCTACCAGAGGACCGATCAATTAGAAAGTTTAAGAGCTTACCGCAACAAAGATACTGGAAGAAACGTCACGTCAATTCGAGCTACGATGATCAAGTTATGGCCCATTGAAAATGGAGATAAGTCCAAGAAAAATACTTGGAATTTTTGTAAGTGTTTAAAGCTCCTTGACCAGCGATTGTCCCCGAACCGAGGGGCCGAACCAGTTAGGGGGAGAACCGGTTCGCAGGGTAACCGAACCGGTTCGGGGTCCCTGTACGCTGGCAGTGTTTTTAATTCGTGGAACTCTTCATTGTTTTCCTATAAATACCAACTACGGGGGAGTTATTTTGTAAGACTTTCAAAGACGAACTTAAGAATCCTAATTACTCTAGTCTTCACCTTTTTTAGTCCCAAGACTCATGTTTTGATTCACACAATTTTGCCAAACATTTGTGAATCTTTTGGTAACCCAGGAACATAACCTTATGTTTGTTCAAACCTTTGTGGAAAGATCTTTGCAACCGAGGACTGTGTGTCATTGCTGAGGGAGTCTCTACAAAGAGTTATGACTGCGTGTCATTGAGGAGTGTTGTTGTTCTTCTTTTTATTGATTGGGCTGCTAGTTCTTGGAGGGCACTGCGTGTATTCTCTTGTTGAGTTCAAAACTGCGTGTCTTTGTGGGTTGGCTGAGCGTTGATCCATTGCAGATTTCTCTATGTAATTGTAAGTTGCGATTTGTATATTCATAGTGAAATAAAGGTTTTACCCGAAAGGGATTTTTTTCCTGAATTTTGTGTCTCAGCATATTTACTGTGTCGCATGCTTTATATTTGATGGGTTGATTTAGATGCATGTTTAAGGGCCGATTTTATTTGGTTTAAAAGTAAACTCTAATTAAATAAGGTCTACTTGGAAACTTGCGAATTTTGATTTAAATCGATATCATACACGACATTTACACGGATTTTCAAATTGGTATCAGAGCGGGTTATACTAATTTATTGCGTGTTCCTTTTTTCGCAAAATTGTGTGATATTGATTTTTTTTAAATCAATTTTGTGAAAAATCGCAATTTTTCCAATGGACCGCCCATTTAATGAGGAGCTTATTTTTGAAAAGATTCACGACCGTGCTGAAAATTTAAAAAGTTTGAATTTGAAACTTTGCAAAAGAATTAAAGTTTTGGAAAAAGAAAATTCTCGTTTTAAATCCGCAATGGATCTTTTGCAAATGGTTCAAAATCAACTAGATTTTTATCGTGAAAATTTTGTTTCCTTGGACCATGACTTTGTTTCTTTAAAATTGTCCAAGAAGGAGAGTGATGATAGGGTCCTATTTTTAGAAAAAGATTTGGAGGACCTTAAAAATTCTATGGTTTGTGTTTGTGCCAAAGATGATAAAAATATTTTAGTCAATGAGTTTGTGGCACGTGAAGAGACTCTTAGGAAAAAGTTTGCTTTAATTGAGAGGGAGTGAGATAACCTTCTAGGTTTGATTGATAATTTGAAGAAGGCATCCCTTAACTTGGAAGAGTCTAATTCTTTGCTTGAGTAAAAAATTTTAAAGTTAAAAAATGATTTGACAGACTCAAGTAGGTTTGATAGTGATTGTAATGGCCCATCGTGTTCTCATGCTTCTAATGCTAAAGCCAACACCATTATTTATTTTAGAGGGTTAACTAATTCCAAGGATGTTAGAAAATATCACACTTTAGGTGTCGTTCCACCGGTTTACACATGTTCATATTGTGGTAGGAAAGGTCACCTTCGGATATTTTGTTTTGATCTTGGAAGAGATCCTAGGAATTCGAAGTCTAGTGTTTTGTTGGTTCCCAAAACCCCGCGTCGACGTTTCACATCTATTTGGGTTAGGAAATCACTTTTGGATACGCTATATTTTAGACAAGTTGATTCTCGTTTGCTTGCACATGATTCTTCTCTTACCATATCATATAGATGATTGTGTTTGCATGTTTGTCATACGCTAGTTGTGCTTTTTGATATATTTTTGCTAGCGTTGTGACATTTACTTTTTGTATAAATTTTTTCTTTTGAAATTTTTTTGAAAAATACAAAAAGATTTTATTTTGCTAAATTTTTGAGAAAATACAAAAAGATTTTTGTTTTTGTTTGCACTATTTATGGATGGACACTTAGGATAACAGAGTCACAACATCATTCCATTTTATTCATGTGACTATTTGATAGTGTTTTGAGACAATAGGTCAATTCCTCTATGTGCTTTATAATGTTTGGAGTCATTAAGATGTAATTAAGTGTTACTTCCTACATGTTTTACTCATGTTTCCTTTATTGCACACATGCACGGATTTATTTGATTATTGTGCTTGTCTTATCACATGTTGGTTGGGTGTTTTCACTTCAATCCTGTCCTTAAAATGAACCAAGCACAATAAAATTTTGATAAGGAAATTATGCATATAAGAACCGTTTTGTGAGTTTGTGTGATTTGTTTGAAAACGGGAAAGGGCTGCGAAAGGTTCATTTTGCCTTTGCGGATACTAAGACACCGTTAAATTGGACCTAAAAATGGAGGAATTTTATTATCCAGGGTCCAAAGAGGTTTAAAAGAGTCCGAAAAAATTCAAAGGCAATAAAAAGAAATTCATGCCAATTATGGGCCATTCAGGTTTTTGCACCAATTCTCCAAAGTTTGAGAATTTTGTTTAACACCTCTAAAAATAAAATATATATGAGGGAGTTTGGTTGGAGATTTTAAACGGGTTTGCACGTCCTTGAAATTCTTGAAAATGCGCTATATAGTTTTGGACGTTATTGGTGTGGAAATCACTTTGACTTTGATTCGTTGATTCGCTTAAGAAGATGTCATTTAAATTCAACAAATTTTTATACCTAAGGATTATTTTGATGTTCATTCGTTAGGAGTACACTATGCATCATGCACATATGATTGATTGAGTTTATTTACCTATCGAATGTGTTCACAACCATTCATTCCCTTTCCATGACTTGGTTGCTTGAGTTTAAATCCATGGTGTGATTTGTCACTACACCAAAATGATAAAATTGTCACCTTTCAGTCGGCCACCCTTGTCAAGGTCATTGACCGTGACACAAATCTCGCGTTTTGTGTCACGGTCATTGACCTTGACACGACCGTGACAAAGAATTGTCACGGTCAATGACCGTGACAAGGCCATGACAAATGTAGTTGTCACGGTCGTGTCACGATCAATGACCGTGACAACTCTTTAAATAATTGTCACGGTCAATGACCTTGACACGAACGTAACAACTTTTGCAGTAAAAAAAGCCCTAGGCTTCTTTTTTTCCCACCTTTCCCCCCCCCCTCTCTCTCTCTAAGCGATTTCTGCTATCTCTCTCTCTACGGTATATTTTTTGTCCTCTCTTTATCTTTCATTTATATATGTGTGTGTATGTATATGTGTGTATATGTATATGTGTATGTGTGTGTATATATGTGTGTGGTGGTGTGTGGTGGGGGAGGGGGGAAGGGGGTAATGGGGGTGGGGTGGTGGGTGGAGGTGGAGGGGATGGGGTATGTGTATATGTGTGTGTATATATGTGTGTGGTGGTGTTGGGTGGGGGAGGGGGGAAGGGGGTAGTGGGGGTGGGGGAGGGTGGGGGTGGGGGTGGAATTTTCTAACCTAAAATATGGTAATATTTTGTTATAATTTGTTAAAACTATGTAAACCTTAGTATGAATGCAAGGTTAGTGATAGTTAGAATTGTGTAAATGTTAGAAAAGTTCTAGAATTCATATGTTAAATTTAATTATATAAATATTTAAATTTGATAATAATTTTATTCATGAAATTAATTCAATTAGGTAAAACCCTAGATAATTTTTTAACAGAATTTAATAATATTATATAAAGTTTAGTAAATTCACAAAATGTTGCCAATTGTATGTTTTTAGAAATATCATTAGTTACTTTCGTGCCCAACTATGTAGAATCCATACACATGCATATTGTTAGAAAGTCTTAAATTTAATTCTCACTTTAATTTGTAAAATCTCTATACTTGGTTGGATTTATCCCTTTATGATAATGAAATTTATGCTCCAATTATAATTATCTCATGTCATAATTTTATTGATAAACAATAAATTAATAAAGTAATAAAAATATGAAAATACCCCAATTGATTTAGCAAGATTCGTTCTAGACTTCATTACAAATTATTCATGTCAAACCCGACTCTCTTATAAGATATGCATATTGTGATAAAATATAATGAGGATAAGAGACTTTTGAAATATAAAAGAATCTCAAAGAATAAATATAAAGATAAAGGATTAAAGAAGTAGATAATTGCAATGAATATACAGATAAGTTGATGATAAAAGATCGTGCAATGAATAAGATGATAAAACACGCGTTTTGTGTCACGGTCATGGTGGGGGGAGGGGGTGGGATGGTGGGGGTGGGGTGTGTGTGTGTGTGCACGTAGGTGTGTGCGTGGCGGGGGGAGGGGGCAAGGGGTGTGGTGGGGGACAATTTTAACAATTGTATAGCTTTAATTAAGAAATTGTATAGCTTTAATTGTAATTTAATTGTATAGTTTTAGATGAAAGTAAATTAATAATTAGTGCCAATTTCATATGAAAGTAGGATTGTCCTTCATTTTAAATTAGTAAATTAATAATTATATACTTTAATTGTTAGTTTAATTGAGTAGATGAATTAGAAGGAGTACGCGTTACACATTTGTTGTTGAAATTGCTGTTGGATTATTTTGTTTAGTAAATGTTGGGTTGGTTAGTTTTAAAAGTGACATGACCACTGGATTATTGTCCATATGGGGGTGAGATTTTTCAACTTTTTTTGAAAATTACTTTGTATATCGAACAATATATACAAAGTATGATAATTAAATGAAACATACATGAAATTAAATATGTGTATATGTGTGTGTATGTATGTGTGTGGTGGTGTGTGATGGGGGAGGTTGGTAGGGGGTGTGGTGGGGGCAGGGGTTGGGGTGGTGGGTTTTTTTTAACAATTGTATAGCTTTAATTAAGAAATTGTATAGCTTTAATTGTAATTTTAATTTGATAGTTTTAGATGAAAGTAAATTAATAATTAGTGCCAATTTCATATGAAAGTAGGATTACCCCTCATTGTAAATTAGTAAATTAATAATTGTACACTTTAATTGTTAGTTTAATTGATGAAATGTTAGGTTGGTTAGTTTTAAAAGTGGTATGCTGTGTGCGTGTGTGTGGTGGGGGTGGGGTGGCGTAGGGGTGTGTGTATGTGTACTATTATAAAAAAAAATTTATCTGTATTAATAACATTTTTTTACAGCAAATTTTACAGCAAATGTCTCCTTCAGATATAAAGGCGAAGATGATGATGATGTCGTCTGGGCTCGGTGGTAGCGGAGGCGACGAGGGCTCCTCCGCCCCTAGGCTCCCCAAATATGGAAAATTTAGGATTACCGTCGAGAACAAATCGGAGCTATTAGTGAGATCCCTCGAGCTGCTAAAGACAGTCATCGGCCCAGGGTTTATCAGTTGGAAGGAGGTGCCATATGAGCTCAAGTTAGCTGTTTAGGCGACACTACAGGTAATATATTTATATAATTTCAATTTCAATTTCAATTTCAATTTCAATTTCAATTTCAATTTCAATTTCAATTTCATTTTATATTTATATTTATATTTATATTTATATTTATTCGCAACTAACATTGAATTTGTTGGACATGAACAATTCAACTTGGATCCAAAGCTACGCGATTCCATCTTGGAGCAGTTGAGGGAGCAACACAAGACGTGGAAGAAAAATATACGGACACGGTACTTTGGGAAAACACGAGAATCCATTATACAATGGCTTGGATCCGTCCCGCCCAAGGAGCCGATCTCATTGGCACAATGGAAAAAGTTCATTGACAATGAGATCGAGGATCGACAATTGGCATCTCGCCAATCGGGGAGGGAAAACCGGGCAAAAAAGACGGACGTGCACTACTCCGGTCGGACCTCTTACGCCGAGGTGGAGCATAGGATGAAGGTAAGATTTAATTTTTCTATAACTACAGAAATATATTATTCTTCATTATTTTACTTTGCGGGACCGATACTAATTTTACTTTATTTTATTTCAGGGGGTAGGGAGTGGGCCAGGGGGTAAACCACATAGGCTCGATACTTATGTGGCTCTTCGGATGAAGAAAGGGAAGGACAAGGAGGTGTCCTCGAGCGTCGCGGCGACGATTGTAAGTAATCCGATAGTTTAATTTTTGTTAATTACGTTATAATTTTTTACTTTACTTATTTTACTAATCATGTGCTTTTTGTCGTTTCAGGCAAAGCTTAAGGAAGTGCATGAGTTGCAGTTTGATGCCGATAAGGCATCTTTGTCCACAGACGCACTCAACCAAGTGCTTGGCTCTGATCGCAAGGGGAGGACAAGGGGGTGAGCTAGTGGGTGGCCAAATCTAGGATCATCGGATTGGAGACGAGCGACACCGGGTTGGCTCGAACGGTGGATTCACACGACACAAAGCTGTCCCGTTTGGAGGCGACGGTCGATGATATGTACGCATTCATGAAGAGTACTTTGGGCGGAGACCGAAAGGGAAAAGGGAAAGGGAAGGAGAAGGAGGTGCGGGAGAACGAGGCGTAGGAGGACGAGGATGTGGACCTCGCTGCTTCTTCACCGTCACGTGCATATTTCAATGATCCACTTCCTTATTTGGCTCCCCTCCCTAGACCATTATCGACACTTCGTTGGCCGAGCGTGTTCATATTGGATGTATTTGATGGCCAGCGGATAGGGAGGGGGTTGAGGGACCCGAATATCGTGGATGGTGGAATGGTTCATGGACGTGCGTTTAAGGGATCGAGTCTAAAGTGCTCGTCACGCATGTGATACTCAGGAAGGAGAACTCCCTATTGTGATTGCGCGAACAATGCGGCATGATGTATATTAGTGGGTGTGTCAATTCGTATATCGTGTGACCAACTCACCTCCTCACATTTACCCAAAACATGTAGTAACATTATTTTTAAGTTTTTCCATTTTAATTATATTTGGATTATATCATCATGTATATTATTTCTATTTTGAATATTTGGATTATATCGTCATGAATATATATTTGCACTATCTTTAGTTTATTTGGATATATAATGTTTGAATAGGTACAACCAACGTTGTTATAACAGGTACAAATATACTGGTGGGCAGTGGCAGTGGCCATACTGCCCAGTAGAATTTTTTTAAATTCTTCCCAGAATTGTCATGGTCATTGACCGTGATAATTTTTTTAAATATTGTCACGGGTTTGTCACGGTTATTAACTGTGACTAAACTTGTCACGGTCCATGACCTTGACACGACTGTGACAATTCTAACAGACTTGTCAAGGTCAATGACCGTGACACGTCCGTGACAAAAAAATTGTCTCGCCCCGAATTGTCACGGTCATTGACCTTGACAAGTCCAACTTGTCAAGGTCAATGACCGTGACAATAGTGCAGATTTGGTGTAGTGTGTGTATCATATTTTTTAAAGTGGTATCTTATTTTTTTTGTGCGAAAAATTTGAAAATTAAAAAATTATTTGTGAAGATTTGTTTGAGCATCTCCTTGCAAGAGCACGTTTGCCATATTGATTGATGCTTTATTTGGAATACCATGACACCCCAATTTTGCTTGTTTGATTCATTCTTCTTATTTGTCTATTTGGGGACATCATAAAATGGGGGAGAAAGAATTATCTTATTTTGGGGAAGTTTGAGTTTTGGGGGAGTTTTGAGATTTGACTTATGCTTTCATCATAAATTGGTTTCTATGTCTATCTCATTTCAAACTCGATACGTCACTTGGTATTTGCTTTATCTCATGTGTGTAGGTACTATATTGATGATCATTGAATTGCACACCCTGATGAGAAAAGCTTTGAGATTCCTGAAGATTTGAAGAACAAACGATGAAGAGTTGTTCATTTATATCTATCCAATTTTGGGTTCATGGGAGGGTAGATTTGTATAGGCAATTTGTATTTGATAATTCGGATTTTTTATGTATGTACCGGCATAGACATAGGGGGAGATTTGTAAGGACATTTTTCTCATGTCCAACATGTTACATTTATGTATGTCGTACGCCGCTACAGTTGGCACGCCACCTCACGATCTCACATGACGGCCTCAATCCGAATTTCGGGAATCAAGCATTCATTATCTCCACCATGTGTCCCTTATCTGCCTCAATGACTTCACGTTCCATGATTTTAGGCTCGTAATGCAAGTGGTTCGCAAGAGAAGTCAAAACAGTGAAATAAGGCACGATAGGGAAGTTCAAGGGTAATTTGGTAATTTTATAGCCACTGTCCGGAAGATCGGTCAACTGGAAAGTTGAAGAGCTTGCCTCAACAAAGATACTGAAAGAAACGGCACCTCAATCTGAGATACGGTGATCAAGTTATGGCCCATTGAAAATGGAGATAAGTCCAAGAAAAATACTTTGAATTTTTCTAAGTGTTTAAAGCTCCTTGACCAGCGATTGTCCCCGAACCGAGGGGCCGAACCGGTTCGGGGGAGAACCGATTCACAGGGTACCCGAATTGGTTCGGGGTCCATGTAGGCTGGCAGTGTTTTTAATTCGTGGAACTCTTCATGTGTTCTCCTATAAATACCAACTACGGGGGAGCTGTTTTGTAAGACTTTCAGAGACGAATTTAAAAGTCCTAATTACTCTAGTCTTCATCTTTTTGTGTCCAAAGACTCATGTTTTGATTCACACAACTTTGCCAAACCTTTTTTAATCTTTTGGTAATCAAATTACACAACCTTGTGTTTGTTCAAACCTTTGTGGAGAGATCTTAATAACCGAGGGCTGCGTGTCATTGTTGAGGGAGTCTCTACACAGAGTTATGACTGCGTGTCATTGAGGAGCGCTGCGGTTCTTCTTTTTGTTGATTAGGCTGCGTGTTCTTGAAGGGTACTGTGTGTATTCTCTTGCTGAGTTCAAGACTGCGTGTGTTTGTGGGTTGGCTGAGCGTTGATCCATTGTAGATTTCTCTATGTAATTGTAAGTTGCGATTTGTATATTCATAGTGAAATAAAGGTTTTACCCAAAAGGGATTTTTTCCTGAATTTTGTGTCTCAGCATATTTACTGTGTCGCATGCTTTATATTTGATGGGTTGATTTAGATGCATGTTTAAGGGCTGATTTTATTTGGTTTAAAAGTAGACTCTAATTAAATAAAGTTTACTTGGAAACTTGCGAATTTTAATTTAAATCGATATCACACACTGCATTTACACGGCTTTTCAGCCAGCCTATTTTGCACAAAACAGACAAAAAAAATATCACCGCCTAGAGAGAATGACATCAAGGACAATATTGATGCTTGGGAAACCAAATAGTTCAATGGTACAGGGACTAAGTTACGAAATGGAAAGGCTTTAGGCACCAATCCCTCCCTTTTGATCTCTCATGGGAAAATGTTAATCTTTTCCTTTTAGACTCTGTGACGTGTGTGCAGATGTGTGTAATATAGGTGGAGAATGTAATCATTCAACTCGCGCCATCGAAAAGGACAGAGTGAGTTCATCATTAGGAATGTTCCTGAAAATAATAATTCAAAATATAATATGAGTGTTTGTCGAATCACAAATCGCTATGGGAGAGAGAATGTGTATATCAGATGAAATATGTAAGAATATGAAATTTATATATATATATATATATATATAAGACATGAAAGAAACATATGAAAATGCATAAAGGAGGACTCGAATCTTATGATTGACCAAAAATTCCTACGTAGCCCATGAGGCATCAAAGTCCACATAGTTCGAAGATAGCTTGGGGTGGGGTTCAATCCATAAATCCAAACGGGGGATTTTTTTTATGTGTGTGTCTAGAGAAAAAATTATTTTAAGAGTGATAGTGTCAAATGAGGATCCCTCTTCTGGAATTTATAGATAAAGCCCTCTTTTTTCTTATTTTTGGAGTTTTTATTAAAGTAGAGTATATGTGACTACTACTAGTAAAGGTTTTGAGATTAAAACATGTGATGTAATGAAACAAAATTCTAGAGTATAAATAAAGATAATAATGCTAAAATGAGAGAATTAGAGAAGAGGATGGTTAATTGAACCTCTTTATGGATGCTTGATGTTGATCTTGGATGTAGATATGTCGATATTGCAATGGTATGGAAGTGGTATGGAGAGAGTGGGGGGTGGGGGATATACCAACTGTGATAAGAAAGTGATGAAAGATAATTTGGAAAGATGGTTTTTGGAGGAAATGAAAGAGCTTTGAATTCGAGAGAATGTTCTCTGAATTGCTGAGAGGGGTGTTCAGGGGTGATTTTCAAAGTGAGGTTGTGGATTCTATTTATAAGGACAAAGGGACTATCGATCGACATGGTCCTGGACTTGCCAATCATCATAGCACCTCCGGCACACTGTCGATAGGCAAGGTCCCTAGGGTCCCATTTGACAGTTCACAAATGATTTTTTGAAAAATGGTCATAAAATACAAACTGTAAGTTAGAATTACAAATAGGGCAGACCGTCGAAAAGTATATTTAGATCCCTTCCAAAATACATTAAGCCACTTTCGGGTTTCGGAGTTGACTAAGGTCAAATGGGGCCCGAGGGTGCTCATTGGTCACTAGACATGATATTTTTGAAGGAAAGCGGATCATTCGTCCGAACCATAAGGTCGATTCACTTATGAGACAAACCATTGGAACGGGTATTCAATGCCTTTCGAGATTTTATTCTTCTTTGTTTGGTTCAAAGAGTTGATCGAGGTCAAACGGGGATCGAAAGTTCCCATGACCCATTAGAGTAAAATGGGTCGTTCGTCTGTACTGTAAGGCTAATTTGTGCATAGGGTAGATCGTGGGAAAAGGGATTCAGAGCCTTTTAAATATCCATTGATCTTCACTTAAACTGGAGAGTTGGGTAAAGTCAAACGGGGCTCAAGAGTGTTTAATTTCCTCTAGATCAGTTTTTGGGGTAAAACGAATCATTCGTCTAGATCGTAAGGTCAATTTACGCATAGGGAAGAAAATTGGAAAGGGGATTTAGATCGGTTCATAGATTCATTAAACTTCTTCTCAAGCAAGAGAGTTGACAGGAGTCAAATGGGGCTCGGGAGTGCCAAGTGGCCTACAGATCAATTCTCCGAGTATGACCTAGGGTTTATGGTGAACGAATGATCACTAGGGACCTAAGAAGGTGCTTAGGGGGGGGGGGGGTCCTAGGATGGGGTGTCTACAACAGGACATATATTTTCTTGGTAAATCTCAAGCTCAATAGAGTTAGAGCTATTGTGGTAAGGCAAAGGATATACTTCTACCTCCTCCACGTTATTGTCCTTCTTCATCAAAAGTAGTTTTTGATGCATGGAAGAATGGATACATATGCTAAAATAAATCCAATCGTTACCAAGTAAAGCATTAATGCTTGTTTTTTAACCAGTGATATAGAAAGTTATTTTGGACTTTTGTTTGCCTACTGTAATATGTACACCATTGGTTGAATTTTTATCTCCATCAAAATTAGAAATTTTAAATCGAGTCTAGACCAATTTATCATTTTTTATTCTAAAATCATGGATTATAGAATTATGTTAACGGCAAAACCATTATCTATCATTATTCCATTGGTTAGTATTACATTCACCCAAGCCTTTATAAATAAAGGTTGAATGTGATTTGTCATATCCTTATTAGGATCCTCTAACCCATATATTAGATCCAACACAAACACAAATAAGTTAATATTATCTGCCTCTGATTTATTATTTTCATCTACAATTGTTGTAACTTCTCGTCCCTCTTTAGCTTTGTACCTCTTTGGGAGGATTACAACCATTTTAATTGACACTTTCTACGGTAGTGATTCAAATTGGATGAATTATTGATAAGTAGTCCCTTGAGGTAGTCCTATTGTATGCACTACCATCATTTTTTCCTCTTCAATAGAGGAACTATGTCCAGATATGCTATCTCCATCCACACTTATGGACTTTTCCAACTCTTTAATCGTCAGGGCCATCACGTCTGAAAATGTTTGGCTTCCTTCATTATTTCTATGGAACTTGGGATTTTTTTTTCAAAGATGAAGACACAACTCCTTTTGATCAAATTGGACATATAATTTATGAGGCCTCTTGCGAGACCTTATACTTTCTTTGAATTCACCTTTGTTGAGTGCAAGAGATCACAATATCTATCTCTCTTTTCTTCAAATTTTGGTGGTTGTATTAAATTCCATATCCCTAGAGATACCTGTTGAGGATTCATAGTTTTGGCCTACTATACATCTCATTGAATAGTTGATAAAACTCTGGGACTTGATAAATAAACCAATCAAGTACCCATTCACTATAGGAACCGATTTTGGAACCTTCATGGGCTCTGAAACTCCCAAATATTATCACGATTTTTCTTCGTTAAAAATTAACATGATATAATGGTAATTACTTGGTGTCTTTGTGTTTACTTGAGGATTATAAGGTCCATTGAATATCCTTATTTCTCCTGGTATATTTCCTTGGAACCCTCTTGATTTGGGGAATCCTTGGGAATTGGCATTATAGCCACCATTTACACTTTTATTGAACTTTTACTATTATTTTCCTTTTATGGAAACAAATTCACACATGTCAGCATAATGTTCTCCACACCTAACATATATTTATATTATGAATTCTTAATCTAGTTTAGAAACTGCTTTAGGCTGGGAGGTATTAGATTCACCCTTGGTCTTCATTCTGAACTCAACATTCCCCTTATTCAGAGGCAGATGAATGGATTGTATATGTATTCACATTTCCTTTACATTAGAAAATGGGTATTCACCAACACCCACACTGTTTCTCTTTTTTGTAGGAAAATTGATTTTTCATTTTCCTAATCAACTCTTATATCTTGTTACGAAAAAAAGAGAAAGAATTAGTTGAATGAGAGAAGACATTATGCCATTTATAATAATTTTTTTCTCTTATTTCATTCATGCATGGAGTTTTCACATCATTATGCAGTTTTAACATTTTTACTTTTAAGAGATAATAGAAAATTTCATTCTCCTTAGAGATGTCAAATGAATAATTTTTAATCATCGCATTTGTTTTTAGTGCATAAGACTTTGTTGTTGTTTTCTTTTAAACTATGGGTTCAAAGACTATGTGTTATGTTACAATAATTTCAGCTACATATACTTCAAACTCCTGGTCCTTATAATATGTTTTAAAAGAAGAAGTCTTTATCTCGTGCTCTTCCTTCAAAAGAGACTCAAGCCTAGATGTTTTAGTTGTTAATTTCACCAGATCTATGAATTCAGTAGCATCGAACTCCTTTCGAAGCCTAAATTCCAGCCCATTTTTGGGCCAATTTGACCAACTCAGATTCAATTAACACTATCTTGCACTTCTTCCTAGACCTTTTAAACTTGTTTATAAAACTGATTACTTTTTATCTACCTTTTGGCTTATTATATCTAAGTCATCAATGGATACTTCTACTTTAGTTTAGAAGAATTGCATGTGAAACGTATCCTCCATATATTGCTAAGTTTGTACAGGGTTAGCTGACAAGCTTATAATTGAAATGAAGGATACATCACTCAGGGAAATCGAGAAGAAACATAGTTTGAGGTATTGATTAGTTATTGGATTAGCACGCTAGATAATGAACCTTTCTGTGTGTTCCACTATATATTAACTCCATTCTCCTGAAAAAAGAGAAAATGTTAGGAACTTAAAGCTCCTTTGAAGTTCAGTCCAATCCACCTATTCATGAAATGACTTCCTATAGATTAGAGTCTGCACCCCCTAAGCCATTGGTCCACTAATATAATGTATGATATCCATACTTTCATTTCTCCCAACTCTCCTAGGTAACTGCCACTTTAGTGGGGTAATTATTTGGTTCATCATGGCTGTAGGTTGTACTAATGGAGGTGGGATATGTGGAGGAACAATTTTTTATGTTTGGAAAGGCATTGGTTGAGATGTCTATGTAACATGGTTATCTTCCCTTTGGAGGGGTTCATTAGAAAATCTCCTATTGTTTCCCAACCCCCGGGTTCAAATTCGAATATAGGATTTTTGAATACTCCATAGTATGAAGTTTCTGAAAAACTTAAATTTGTTTCATTGTATTATGACCTTGTCATTCCTACTTCTAGTACATGCATTATTCATATTAGATTATTATAATCTATTTGTTGGTAAGTACTAGATGTATATAAACCTTCTAAAGGGTTGTTCACACCTAAACCAATAGTGTTTGTGTAGTTTCCCATCCTCAGGTTTGTTCCAAAATTAGTTTTTCTAGTGATGGGTCTATAATACACTAGGTGAAAAAGATTGGGTTGAGTGGTCGTATTTATAGCAGCTTGTGGTGCATATACTTGACTATTAGATACTGTATTGGTGGGAGGAGATAACCTACTAGTTACTATTGTGATAATTGTATTAATATTCAACATTACACTACCAAGATGATCAAGTTCCTGGTTTAACTAGTGTATTAGTTGATATTGGGCATTTGAGGATGCACCAACAACATGTGTTGCATTGGGATTTTAGCCGCTTATAGTTGTTGTCGTATTATACTCTTGGTTTTGAGCAATCGGTATCAACTCTTGGGTAGTTTCAACTAATTTTTTCTCTGTAGTGGTGATATGTTAACTGGATGAACCCATTTCGCCATCATTTTCAGTACTATCCCCACTTCTTCTTGTTCTATCCATGGTAAACAATTATATAACACTCGGGTCCCATCGAGTGTGCCAAAAACTTATTTTGTTAACTTAGTTAGTTTATATATTTCATTTTAGGCGATTATGTACCATTTGATGCTTTAATTAAGAAAGTTTGTGCTACCCTTCAGGAAGACTTTACAGTGAATGCTAAATGCGTTTAATCAACTAGAATCTAAATAAAATATGTAAAATGAAGAAATAAAAATGAAAATAAACTTTGAACTAAGTATAATAGTCAAGCCAAATAAAAATGTAAAAAATAATGGTTACACTAAGAAATGTAAAACAAGTTACACAATGAAGTGTAAATACAATTTAAATATAAAGAAAAATGAACTTTTCATAAAATGTAAAAAAAGATGCAGTAAATCTACCTTACAAAATACTTCAAATAAGTTAAAAACTATAAACAAATTCAATCAAAAGAAAACTAAATGAATGGAAAAGAGGTAAAATGAGTAAATGTAGTCTTTTATGGAGGGATTCCTCATTTCCTTTGAGCTTTAGCTGCTTATTTATAAACTTCCTTGCCATGCAACTGCTATTTTTAACTACTGGTTAGTCACCCATTTAAATGATCCCACCTAGGAGCACTCACGCCCTCATAACTACTATTTAAGTGAGCACGCCATGTTGAAGGTATTGACAAGTGTCAATTGCTTAAGTAGTTATGTATATTAAAATGGCCCAGTATTTTTTGGCTATAATTACTGTCTGTTATTTCCACATGGTTGCACTCTACTAGTTAGTAAATATGTGGTGTAAGCACTACAACCATCCCCTGGTGATGCTTGTCGGCGTGAAAGTATTTGTAAATTAGTCTAAAGTATCTATAATTCGATCAAAGTATCTATCATTTTGGTCGAGAGTACATATAATTTTACCAAAGTATTTATAATCTTTGGTCAAAAGTATCTCTATTTTGCTCAAAGTATCTATAATTTTGATCAAATTATAATTTAGGTAAAAATCTAGTTTTGGGTCAAAGTATTTGTGAAATTGATGGTCAATGTATTTATGTAGATGCTGGCATAAAACAGGCAAAGGTATTAAATAATAGAATATTATAAGATAAGGTGTCTTATTTAAATTGCAATATAAAAATGAATTTAAGTGATAATATAAATCGTAAATGTGTATATTATTAAAGTTTTATTAATTCTAGAATCAAACAAAACTTATCATCTTAGTTAAGTTAAGTGATTCAAAAACTGCGAAAAGTTAAAACAGTCAGAACACTGCATGGATGAGGAAAAAAAACACTAACCAAAAGATCTCGGGCCAATAAGAAAATAAATGTAATACATTAGAGTTTACAAGAAGAAAACTATTACTTACAACACTAACGGACAACTTTCAAGATCTACTCATTCAGACCATATCTTCCGCACAAGGCCTCGACAATTGAAAAACGCAACACAACTGTCACCAATTTTGACCATAGTCAATGTATTAAAATCTTAGAAAAAAGCAAATATTCCTTTATAGTTCAAAATAACTTTGTTCCAACACAATGGAACCATGATCAACCACAAAAACTGCACTTAGGGTGGGTGAGGATATCCTAAATGTTGAAAAGGTGTGGGGTAAGTGTAAGGTACTCTAAATATCATAATATATTTTTCAATATTAAAGAAAACCTTACTCAATAATAAATGCATTTTTAAAATAACTTGTTTAAGTATTGAGTAGAGAAAGGAAATTTTTTTCTAGGTTTTCTATCAATGGAACCAAAAATATTTCAAAACACAAAGAAGAAGAGATGGGTTTTAGTTTCAAAATTATGATTTCGAATTTAGTGAAAAATAATTTTATCTTTCTTTGTTGGAGTGGTGTTTTGCACACAAGTTATTTAGCTAATATAGGGGGCAATAGGGTGGTTGAAACTTGTGTGTCAAACACTTAAGGGTAATAGGGAGAATTTAGTAGTTGTAGAATCTCGATAGTTGTTCAATGGAACAATGTCGAACAAGATCGTTAGGAAATATCTCCAATTTTTTTATAGAGCGTTGGTTGGATCTTCGCTAGAGAGAACCTTCAATAACAGAGGTATCAAGAACTCCACTCCCTAATAGAGAAAATACCTTTCGCGCAAGAGATGGTCCTCTTCGTTGCAGTGAACCCTTAACGAGTTAGGTCACTAAGGAAACCAATGTTTGTCTAGTTTTTCATAGGGGTAGTGCGGACATCGAAGTTATGCTTCACTTCAACCAGTTGTAAAAACTCACAATTATCTTGTTTTAACCTTTTAAACAAAGATAATTATGAATACATTTAGAAGATGAAAGTTTAACATAATTTTATATTGTGTCTTGTACCCATGAACCACAAAATTCACAAATTTTAATTTAAAATATTTTTTAATTTATAAAAAATATTTAACGGTGGGGTGAATTTATGTCTACTATTCCAATATACCATTATCCTAAGTGGTGTACTCACGAAAATGACATGAATGACCCGAGATGAGTTATTTTATCCTTAGTTATTTATTCCACAAACATAAGTTAGCTATTACTGTTAAATTACTGATTGAGTACCTTCACCACTTGCTCATATGGTGATCCATCCTTGTCGATTGTTGGTTCACATTGATTTGTGCCGACTAGGATGACTGTTTTTGAGATCACTACACTCTACGACATGATATATAATACTCTTACTCTTTGTTTGGTTGCGTAATTTTTTTGATTATGTAAATTGGTTCATTGTGAATCAGTAAATTGTAAATATGTATATTTGAAATGAGTTTAAATTCAATTTTATGCGGTGTTTGGAAATATGAAATTAATGCTAAGTATCTATGAGAATAATGATAAAAATAAATTAAGAGAGATGAGAAGGGAAGGGGAGGGGGAGGGGCGGAAAATAGAGAGAATGAGCATACACGTTATGTGATTATTATTTTAAATGGATGCATTTCATATTTATTGTGAAATTATCTAATTTTAAATTTTACATATGAACTAAAATGAAAGAATTAATGAATCATTTCATTAATAAAATTAAATATAATTATTAATTCAATTTTTAAATGAATCAAATTTATTTATGAATCAATTTATAATTTTAAGACAACCAAATAAATCCTTAATCCATTACAAACTATTTTGTGGTGCCTTCTAGTTCACACGAAAACTCACGAGTAGGTTTGATCCCAAATATTCTCCAGAGATATCCACACCTATTCAGAGGTTTGTAGCTGATTTAGAGATTGATGTTGGTGCAATGAGTCCTCTAGTGATGATGATAAAGATGAATGTGATAGTACTTTTGCTAATGATGTGAGGTCGAGACCGAGACCGAGACCGAGACCGCTACTTAAACTATCTAACTTCTCTATGTACTAATCTATTATTGCTAGCATAGGAGTAATGTACTTTTTTTACCCTTTTTTGTTTTAGATACTCACTTTCAGATATATTTAATATTAATGTTCGATATGCATCCAATCTTATTGAGAGTTTAATGATATATATTGTTATGACGATAGCTTTTACATCATTTTCATACATCTTTTTTACTCTATACACTTTATCTATGCACTATTATGATCTTGTATGGATTAGAATATAGTCGTTTACACTGACATTATACACGTGTGTATGTATATATATGTTCACATGATTACTTACTTTATTTGTTGATGATTGGATTTTTTTTACTATCCCATATTCTTAAATTCTTCTCAAGGGTTTTACACATGATTGAATGCCATATAATTATATTATTATATTGTAATTGTGTCTAGTACAATTTAATCAATTTATATCTCTTTTGAATGAAATTTATTATGATATTTGTCAAAACATGCGCCCATTATCTATGTTGTATTTTATTATTTCATTTTGACAATTTCCTGTAAAAAAAGGGGAATAAAATATCATTTAAAAAGAAAAGCATTGCATACACATATATTTTTTCTCCTACATGAATGGATGTTTCATTGAAGGGTGTATTCATATATTTTCTGCATTTGATAATATTAATTATAATATTCAGAGAGTTCTCAAGAGGGCATATTTTCTTAGTTGCATAGTCTTTTACACGCTTTTATAGCTATGAACACTGAGATTTAGACTTGGCCCAATATTAGTTACAACTTCCATATTTATATGTATTCTATCTATTTCTCTAATTGCTCATACACTTATTACATGCTTTAACAAAATGCGATGACTGATTATGACCTGATGTATCTTGGGTTTTAGTTTTTCAATGAAATATGTAAAGGGGGAGAATGAAAATGTAATATATATATATATAAGAATTCACTGCTCCCATGTCAATCCTTTGAGTCTCGTATAATTGGGTACATCACTTAATTTTAAGTAATTATAGGTGTTAATATGCCATTTATGAATAAATGTGCCTATTATCGTCTAAAGCTAGCATGAGGATTTATGGGTCTTAGCTAGTAAATACGGGTAATTAACAATAACAGATAAAGAAATTGTTACTACTAACTTGTCAGTTTTAGGAAAAATAGAGAGGGATGAGAGATAAAGAAGGAAACTGGAGATTAACATGGTTTATCCCAATGCAATGTCTATGTCCACATGTGAAATGTAGATGGTATGTATTTCAGTGGGTAAAATCCATGAAATGATGGATTACAAGTTCCTTCTATTCTCTTTATGGTTTTATGTAGGGATGTTACGTAGAATATTTCTCAATCCCTTATTTTATTAGAGAGTGTGTAGTGGTACTGGTGGAGTACCTTTTTAGGTCAGGTAGTTACACCACATACATTCCAAATTCTAGATACTGATGAGTTTGTTACAGCACGAAAAAGATGGAATATATAGTTATCTCTTCATGTGTGTAAGTGCGATGACACGACTGCTGGTATTCCATCATGTGAAATATTCGAAGAAAGATTAGCACTGACGAGGTTAATAAGCATCGTTAACTAACACCAAGTTAAAGGTATTGAGATAGTCAGTTATACTACCGGGCCGAGCACATTTATACTTGAGTAGACCACATTGCCCATTGGAGAGAATATTCTTGTTCCCTAATGGGCACACGAGTCATATCCTGAGGGGATAATAAGGTTTCCTATATTTAACATAAAACAAAAGCCCCCAATATTTCATTCACGGCTGAAGCTTATAGCAGGTTCTTTGGAGTAGTGAATCTTTAAAGTGGTTGCTAGGTCAAAAGAATGGATGGAGTGTAATCAGTATGGTATGATCGGCTTTGAGGAATCTGTTCATCTTTAATTCTTCTCAGAACATGATGAGTATATGCATTTGTAATGTTTTATTGGATAAACAATGACCATGTGTTATGTGACTTGAATCAGTGGTTGGAGTAATCATTAAGCGTGCTTGGAGTGATGTGCATGTCTAATGTCATGATTCAATTACCTTTGCTTCCAAACAAAAATTATTTAAAGGATGAAGTCCCCATCGTTTGAACTCCCATCCCCATTTAAGTTTTCCAAGCATTTTAAGATAGAGAAAAAAGCTCATTTGGTTATCTTCACTTCATCTTCTCCAATGAGGTTTCTTAATTTTTGGTGAATTTTCTTCTTCCCTTCGTGTATCCTTAACTCTCAATAGGTTCTAAAGGTATGCATTGCTTGGCCTATTAAAATTTTAGTTTTTTTTCTTCTTTCGCTGGTAAGTTCTTCATAGATATCATTATTTATTTCCCCTCTTATTCTTTTATCGCATACTATTTGGTGATGATTCTTATAAGGTTAACCGTTTAGGTGGACATTGAGTTGGTTGGCCTATGATTTAGATATTTTTCAAAATTTCTTAGCCGTGGTGGTCCAAAAATACAAAATCTTAGGTTTTTATTCTTCGTTAGCCCCATATCCACACAATACCTTGACCTTGATGAGTTACAAGCCCCATGAGCATAGATTGTTGGATTATTTGTTCGAACTAGACATTAACTATACCGGTACTTTGGAAAGGAGGTTTTGAAAGACCTTGTAGGTTGTTCACTCCGAAGATGAGCCTGGGAACCCTTATTATACTCATATGGCAACTTTTTCTGTTGGTTCTTCACCTTTTTTAGTCGGAGAAGGACTTGAAGATGAGATAAGTAATTAATTTTTCTACTAATCCTTATTATACTCCAAGGGCAATAGGGAAGCATTAATCATTTAGTGAATATCGTCTCCATGTCTGCCATTGCCTATACTCTTCCCGTGATAGAGAAATTCCTAACAGAGCAACCCCCTCCCCCTATAGAGGAGCCTTTAGGTGAAGGACTAGTTGATGAGGGGAGTGATCAAAGTGAACCTTCATCTTTTTATGAACCATTAACCACTGATGTTAGGTGGTATTCTTGTAACTTTTTTAAAGAAGAATTGGATGCCCTAAGGGAAAAATAGAGTGTCTCCATTATCATTTCAACTAGGTTGCCCATTAGTGAAAAGAAAGCATGTGACGTCTCATTCTCGGATGAGATTTTCCTTCCTATATGGGCCTTACAAGTAGGACTTTTCTTGCCCCTTCAGACCATCATTAAGTATATTCTCAGTGGGTAGAGTTTCACCCTTACTCAGACTCTCCTAATGCTTATAGGTATATTTTAGGGTCAATGATGTTCTAGAAGGTCCAACCTTGATTTGACCTTACTTGGGACATATTCAGATATGTCCACGGGCTGAAAGATCCCGTTGGTATTATTACTTCTCTACTAGGAAGTCATATATGAGGATGGTTAAGGTCATCCAAACTAGTAATCATAACTAGAAGGGTCAATATGTGCTCTTAATGGGTGATTGGGAGTTCAAGATCCACGGGAAGGATAGGTCATGTAAGGTCCCATGTGAATGGAATGGTTCGAACCGAATAGGTACATTTTTTATTATTTTTTTATATATTTCTTCTCTTTAAGATACACTCTTTTGATTACAATATACTCTGTTTTAGTAAAGAGGTCTCCAAAACATCCAACTATGGTGCAGGACTTGGTGGACACTTACTTCATGCCCCATCCTCCCAAGTTTGAAGATATATTTTTTATATCAAAATTTATAAGCATTGGATACGACACCCCATCGAGTGGAGTTCTTCAAGATGAAGTATCCATCCCTGTGCAGGAAGGGGTGTTTTTTAAGACCAACCCAAAAGGAAAAGACGATCAAGGGCCTTAGGTCGAAGCTGAGATAAACAATTATATTTTATGGTCGTCCTTATTTTTTATTTAAAAAAGTTTTCTGCTCGTTAGTATTTTCTTACATGCTCATCTATGCAGTTCCTTCTCTTATCTATTCAGATCATCCCTTTGAGTCCACATTCGGAATGGCCTCTAAACATCCTGACCGGACTCAAATGGATTTATCTCGTCTCAAGAAGATATCGGTTAAGCAAAAAAGGAAAGACAGTGCTGAGGCCAGGGCTATAAAGAAGGTGGATGCCCAAAAAAGGGCTAATGCTTAAGAGATGAAGAAAACATAGGTCGTTGTGAGGAGGACGACGGATATTAAAACTTCTTGTAGGGCCAAAGCTAAAGGAAAATCCCCCCATACACCCTATTCATTTTACAATGGGGGATAAGTGGCCACTAGAGGATCCGAGGCCACAGGGTGATCCCAAGGTTCCCGGAGTTAGGGATACCACTGAAAGGGTGACGATAGAGTGAAGGCCTGATTATCAATTATTTCGAGCACAGGGATCGACCTTTCGTTATGGGAAGGTGGAAGACTTCAAGTTTCATCCTGCCCACCTGGTAACCATGGAGGATCTGAAACACAACCCTAATTCCGTATATCAACATATAATAACGTGACAGATCTCTGTGGCTACCATGGTTACAGTAAAGACTTCGAGTTTCTGAGGGCCCATGATCCATAAACCCCGTGGAGGTTGGTTCAACATTGTGTGGCAGTTGTAATTTTATTAGACTTATGTCCATCCTATATTTTTTTTTCATTTTACTGCTTTTCCTGAACACTTATGTTATGGATAGAGATCTATAACCATGACTATTATGAGGGAGAAGGTTGTTACCAATCACATGGCCTATGAAGAATAAAGAAATGCCATAGAATCACTGATGAAAGAGAACACTGATTTGAAGGATAACTTGTGGAAGATAATATATAATTTGAATAATACATGCATGGAGTTGGAGCATAAAGATGAGGAGGTTACTGTTAAGACAGTTTCTCTTAGCCAAGATGATGATGAGGTCACCAAAGATGAAAGACCAGGCTAGTACAGATGATGTTAAGCTAATAATCCTAGAGTAGGCTTTAAAGAATGAGAATGGTGATTTGGTAACATATAACAAGGCATTGGAAATGTCTAACCAAAAGATCATTCAATATGAAGAAACTTTGGCCAAAGCTGAATATGCAGGAGTATGTAAGTATAAATCGTCTACTTATTATAACGTTAACATATTGGCCTTCTTTCTTGATGGATCTAAGAAACATAAGAAGAGGGTTATGAAGCATTACCCTGAGATAACTACCAAGGTCAAGGAATAGTTGGGCCATGATGCATAGGGTACAATGCTTGCTGCAGAGAAGATAAAAAAGGAGTCCGCCTTTTAGGATGAGCAAACTATTGATATTGACCAAGTCTGCTAATGAGTATGTTCTGATTCCTCTTAAGGATACTATTATTATTGATTCCCCTAATCTTGTGATTGGCAACGACCTTCCTTTACCCTGTCCTTCGAGTGTTGTTCTTTTGACTATTTTTTATTATGGATGTAGTTAACATGTAAAACCTTCTTTTTGTAATGATTAATCCTCCGTCAGCTCTACAAAGTTTTGTTCTTGTTTATGCTTATCATGCTATTTTAAAATATTTATATCCATTTGACTAGATAACACTATATTTAAGATATTTCATACAAGTAAATATAGTCATATGTCTTCAACCCATTTAGTTCTTATTTTATTGACTTATTGCGGCACTTTGCCTCATGACCATGTCAACTTAGTAACTACTTTAGAACTTGGGGATATGAATGCTAATAGTTTAGTCTTATGATCATGTGGTTGGCTTGTCTCCAACTTGATCTTCCTTATTATCCATTATATTTAGAAGAACCCAATCCTGACTTAGGATCTACTAATGTTGGTGCCAGCTTTTAGCTCCTATGGAATAATCTTATTGTCCTGAATAAGTGTCAGAATTAGTTACTACATTCGGTCAAATATATTAGGATCTTTCCTTACATTATTTAGTTATGGTTTGATCTTGTCATCCATAAGACTGTACTGGATTTCCCATACTTAGTAGAACTTCTTTTTTGTGATTTTCCCTAAGATGATATCGTATATTAAGTTGATTAATAAACGAAGTTATAGATGAAGCATTTGGTAAATTATGGTTATGATGGTATGTACATATCTCATACCCGTAAAAAAATTGAATTAAATGGGATCGTAATGGATCTTTTTATTTATCACCTAAGGAAATTACATTCTAGGAAAAGACTTTACATTTCATTACTGATAGTACTTACTCATATGATTGGTGTTCTGTGGATTCTTGAATTACTCCCCTTCTAAGGTATCAATCATGTACGTTCTGGGCCTGATAACAGCTAATATTCTATATGGACCATGCCAGTTCGTCTCCAGCTTGTTTACCTCTTAAATGACCTTTTTAGGAAATAATCTTTTACCTTTAAGCGGCTTGGTTTTATCCTTCTGTTGTAGAAGAAAGTGATTCATTGTTGGTATGAAACTACTCTGAGTGACATGTTCTCTTCGATTTCCTCTACATGATCAAGATCTAATATTTTCATTAGATTTCTCCATGATTAATTAAAGTTAAAGACATAGTGACTCGGTAGAGTGATTTTTGTTAGAACTACTGCCTCTATCCATAAATCCATTATATATGGGGTTTCACCAGTTATCGTCCATGGTGTTATTCTTTAAATCGAGAGGACACCCTGCAACTCATTAATCTAGTTCCCCTTCACATCGTCCAACCTTTTATCCATCCCATCAAATAAAGTTTTATTAATTACCATTTTCTTCCTGTTACACTACAAATGACCTAGTGCAGAATGTAGTTTCTGGATCTTTGATCACGTGCAATAATCCTAGAACTCCTAGTTATCAAATAGTGCAGAGTGTTTAGTGATGAATTCATATGGCATTCCTTATAGGAAAATAATGTTCTTCGAGATTAATCGAAAAATTCTCTCATTTGGCTTCTCGACTAGGGGGCTCTGCCTCCACCCATTTAATGAAATAATCTATCGTGGCCACTAAGTATTTGAACCTACCCCAAGTTTTTCTTAAGAGTTTGACCAAATATATTCCCCACATTGTAAATGGCCAAGGATAGGTGATTGACATAAGTGATGCTCCTGGAGTTCTATGGATGGCAACATATTTCTAGCACTTATTACACCTCGTGGCATAATTAGTGCAGTCCGCTTTCATAGTAGGCTAATAATAGCCTTGTATAGCCGCCCGTTCTACTAATGAACTGCCTAAAGAATGTGTTCCTCAATAACCTTTATGTACCTCTTTAATTAATTCATTTACTTCGGTTAAATGGACACATCGGAGCAATAAAATAATGAACCTTCTTCAAAATAGAGTTTACCCCTCCAGGATGTATCTTGTTGGTATATACCAAAGTATCCTTACCTAGTTAAGGTCCACAGGAACAACACATTTTTTTTTGTATGCTCGTATTGAATCCATCCAGGAGTATCCTATGTCTAAATTCAATGCATTTACTCTTTCCTCATCAGTGCTTTGATGTGTGAGAATTTGGACTAGGACTGTTCTTTTTAGCTCAATTCTTGTAAGGGATGCTAATCGAGAGAGTGCATCTTATTGGGTATTTTTTCCCCTTGAAATTATAACCATCCCGACTCCTAAGAACTTTCCTAACCATTAGTTTGTATTGCCTAAGTATTTAGTCATAGATTCTAGTCTTGCTTCATAAATTCCCAATACATGATTTACCACCAATTGAGAGTCATTGTATGTTAATATCTATTCAGCGCCCAGAGATGAGGTTATCCCAGACCTATCAATGAGTGCCTCATAATTTGCATCATTATTGTAGGCCTTAAATTGTAATATAATTGCGTACTCCACATATATATCATCTAGCATCGTGACTAATAATACTTTTCCACTACCGGTTGTGTAAGATTAGTCGTCCATGAACATATCCTAGATGGGAAGTTCCTCTTCGGATTCTCCTTCAATAAAATCACCATGTTTGAATAACTTTTTCATTTTTATAAGTCGAGACCAAGTTCTCCTTGTGTGGTTGATGATTCTGGTACATCAGTGTCTCAGTCGGCTGGGTAAATGTTTGGGCTATCTCTTGTAGGATTCTGCTCGCTTGGTTGAACTTGTGAGCTCTCTTCCTAAGAACTCTTCTCAGTAGGATTTGGGGTTGAGATATTTTTCCCAAAAGTCTGTTTTGCCACCATTCTTGAGCTCTTCTCCGTTGAAATTTGTGCATTATATTTTTCTTCATAAGTCTTTTTGGTAATAAAATTTACCAAAACATTACCTTTGGTCACCGTCTTTGGTTTGTATTGGATGTCTTATTCACCCAATCTCATGGCCCAAGCCATCAATTTATCTAATTTCTCATGTTTATAAAGGATTCGTCACAGAGGAAGGTCTATGTAGATAATAATGATGTGGGATTGAAAATACAGTTTCATCCTTCTTAAGGATTTGATGAGGTATATGACTAATTTCTCTCACCTTGGATACCAGATTTTTGCTCCACAGTATGAGTTCATGATGTAATAAATAAGTCTTTATATTCCTTTCTCTTGTTATACCAGACCCGAACTGACTGCAGATGCATATACAACCAAGTATAGATAAATATTTTTTCCCAAGATTTGCCTCGACAATAGTGGTGCAGATCCCAGTACCATTTTAACTCTAGGAATAAAGTTTCTCATTCATCATTACACTCAAAAAAATTCTTAACACTTAAAAAATGGAAGGAATATGTCAATGGCTCTAGAAATGAACCTATTTAACACCATCACACATCATGTTTATATCTGAACTTATTTCTTATTTATTGGGGACTGCATATTGATCAGTACTTGGATCTTGTCGATATTAGCCTCAATCCCTCTTTGGGTGACTATGCAGCCTAGGAACATCCCTTATTTTATCCTCAAGCCACACTTTATCAGTTTGAGCTTCGTCTAGTGCTTTTCCATCTGGTCAAAAGTCCACTGCATTATTTAATGTGGTCGATAACATTGTTGCTCTTAGTGATCATGTCATCGACATACACCTCCATGTTCTTATCGATCTGATCTTCAAATACTTTTTTTACTAATTATTTCTACATTCGTCTAGCATTTTTAGCCCAAAAGGCGTAATGTTGTAGGAGTAAGTACCTCTACTGGTGATGAATGATGGGTTTTCTCGATTTTTTTATTTCATCTTGATTTGATTGTATCTTTAGTAAGCTCCCATGATACTAAATAGTTTGTTCCCCTAGGTGGCGTCAACCAACTGGTCAATCATGGGTCGTGTAATGACATTTTAGACACATTTTTCTTAGGTTGGTGAAATTAACACACATTCTCCACTTATTTTTCTTCCTCGCTAATACCATGTTAGAGAGGCATTCTGGATATTTGACGTCTTCTCTGAAGTTTACCTTTTCCAATTTATGCACTTATTACTTCATATCTATGTTATTCTCCTAGTCGAAGACTCATCGTCGTTACTAGTTTAGCACTTCTCATGCTAAGGCAATTTATGAACTTCCTACTAGTTTAGCAACTTTGACTATGCTTAGATCGCGACATATAAAGTCTAGATCAATCCCTAGCATGTCTTTGTGGCTCTAAGAAAACACATTTTTTCACTGTCTCAAGAAGACAATCAAGTATCTTTTCAGGTCAGGCTCCAGTGACGAACCGATCTGAACGGTTTTATCTCGGTTCTTGTCATCCAAGACAATCGACTCAATTTATTAAGTAACCTTCCCTTTGACCATTTTTTCCTCATCTCGAGGATCTATATTTTCAATGTGGTAGGTCATTTTCAGTTTCTTTTATTCCCACTAGTCAACTGAGGTGTAATAACATTCTCTACCTTCTACTTGGTTCCTTTTAATGATAATGACCACATAATGAGTGGGGAATTTTAAACATAGGTGCATTGTGGAAGGGACGACCTTTAACTTCTTTAGCCCTACTCTACCGAATATGGCGTCATATATCGAATGAAAAAAAAAATCTAAGACAAAAAATGTATCTTTTTCTATTTGGTATATCAGCTAGGTGCCGACCCATACTTCTAGTTCGATCGTGCCTAGAGGGAACAACTTTTCATAGAAGAAACCAAGTAGTGTCCTATGATAGGGCTCCATCTTTCTATCCCTCAACCTCAAGCCCTTAGGGCAGTTTTAGAACATGACGTTCACTGAGCCTCCATTATCGAAGAGGATCCACGATACCTTCCTCTCATGCACCACCTTGGTGACAACTAGAGGATTATCATGCGGGTATAAGACACCAGAAAAATCAACCTTGGAAAAACCAATAATTAGGAGATCATAATATTATTTACCTTTCTTGTGCTATTATCCACATTTCCTTCTAGGTGTATCTGCCTAATATGAGCATGAACATGAGCATGAGCCTCGTTCAGGTAGGTCTTCCTTTTGCGAGTTTATCTCCCCCGTTGGCATCTCCAGTAAAATGACACCCAAAAGAGATAGTTTTAACCTCATATATATACTCCTTGGGTCTTTTGGGAAATTATGGATCATCCTCTGAGTCCTCGTATTTTCTTCTTTTTATCTTATCTTCTTTTTTACAAGGGGATTCTGCTTTTTCCTCGCCGTTATAACCAGTTCGGTCGCCTTTGTCCACATATATTGACAACTTTCCTTACCTGATCAAGATCTCAATTTCATTCTTTAGATCTATGCAGTTGTCCATGTTATGGTCGTGATCCTTAGAGAACTCATAGTACTTACTTTTAACTCAATGGTTTATCGGGGCTTTCAGTTTTCTAAGCCATCTTAGGTCTTTGTCCCCATAGATCTCCTAGATTATATGATGAATGCCTACTTTCAGTGGGGTATAGTAATTATACTTTTATGTCTTGTTAACTTCTTATATTTCTTATCTTTCTTTTTGGGACTCTTACTAACTCCAACCTTTGTGTGACTTGACTCCTTAGTCTCTATTTCCTCCTCGACACTCATGATTTTTTCTGCCTTATCTAGGAGTTCCATCATTATTTTTGGCGATTCTTTAGCCAATGCATAATATAGTTTACCAGGTAGTAACCCACTCATTATCACAATTATTGCGGTCCTTTCATCATAATTAGGTACCTCAAGTTTCCCATTTTTAAAGTGCGCGATATACTCATGGGTAGTTTCATCGGCATTTAACCAGATATTGAGCATGTGAGCCACTCTCTTACTGACAAAGAGGTCGACCAACTATTAGAAGTTCGAGATCTGTCCGCACAACGAGCTATTGTACCAGATTATACCGACCCTATAATTATGCAGGAAAATGCCTACAAACACATTTTGTTCGAAATCGAGTAGATGTCAGCAGCCGCTTAATACTGTTACATATATAGTATTAAATCTATGTTCCCATATTACCTTAGTGTAATAACTGATGTTTGGAAATTCACAAGCATCAGATTTCCCACAATTGATGGGGTAAATGGTGATCCTTTCATGAAACCTTTGTGTAAGGGCTTTCTAGATTTGGCAATTTCCCCCAAATGGTCCTCCAGTCATTCGATAGATCCCTTTCCGTATCGATATCATTGCTAAGCCTTAATCACAACTGCCTTCCTCGATCGTCCTCCACTTTAAGATGAGCTTTCTTCCTTAGAAATTTGTTCAGCTCTAGTCAACCCCCTCACGCTTTTCGTAGACATAACTGAGCATTATGTTCTCCAAGTGATGGATCATGTGTATTCTTCTCGATGTTCTCCATACTTTCCTGAACCTCCAAGTTATTACCCCTTATTTTGCGTGGTCCCAAATTATCAAATATTGAGCTCCTACTCACTCTGTCCAAGATAGGGTCTTTTTCTTCGTGAAAGATTTCTCATCATCATGCACGGTTTTTCATAAAGACGAGGAGTCTCCTGGTTAGTACGACCTATCGTCCTCTGACCTAGAGTGTCTAGATCTACTCCTATCATATTGTGACTCTATATTCAATCTCCTTGGGTTTTCCAGGGCTTTTTCTTTGTAAGCGTGCCTCTTATCTCTATGGGTGAAGGAGGTATTATTATTTCTCTCCTATAAGAGGGTTCTCTTCTAGCCAGGGTGGCAAGGTCTACCCCTATCCTTATTTATCTAACTTGCAACATCTGCGTAAGTTTCTTCACACTCTCATGTATTTCTTGTTGGACATTATCCATTATCATTAAAATTCGTTGTATATCGCCCATCAAAACAGGCATAGAGGGCAGGTGTGCTTCCTTCATTCAACTATTCTCTAGGTTTTCTACTATTTCCCAAAGTTTGCAAATAAACACTGCAAGGGTAAATACATCTTGGATTTGGGAATAAAAATGGTAGGAATAAAAAAATGGCATACTGGTTCCCACAGATGGTGCCAATCTATTATCGGTTAAAACTGGTATGGGGATTTGTGGTCTTAGCTAGTAAATACTAGTAATAAATTATAATAGATAAATAAATTATTACTATTAACTAGATAATTTGAGGAAGAATAGAGATGAATGAAATATAAATAAGGAAACCATAAATTAACGTGGTTCGACCCAATACAGTACCTATGTCCATAGATGTTGTGTAGATTTTATGTATTTCTGTGGGCAATAGCCATGAAAAGATGGACTATAAGTTCAATATATTCTCTGTATGGTTTTACGTATGACAGTTGTGTATAATATTTCTCGATCTCTTATTCTATTGGATAGAGTGATATTTATAGTTAATTACTAAACAGAGTGTAGTGGGACAACTTTATTGCCTTATTACATGATGTACATTCGAAAAGCCACATAATTATGAGTTTGTTACAACACGATAAAGGTTGAATATTCATTAATCTCTTCACGTTCATAGGTGGTAGGACATGGCTGCTGGTATTCCATTATGCGACATAACCGGAGCAAGACTCACATTGACGGGGTTAATAGGGACTGTTAGCTAAACCACGTTAATAGTAATGAGAGAATTAGTTATATTGCTGCGCTGAGCACATTAATACCTGATCTGACCACAGTGCTTATAGCCGAGAAGATTCTTGGTCCATAATGATGGCACGTGTCATCTCCTGAGGGGATAATAGGGTTTCATATATTTATCATACAACAGTGACCTTACACTTCGTGCGATGATATCATATTGAATATACATTGATCATTCGATTTTGCATGACACCATGGTGAATCTTCTCAAGATATTGAATTTTATTTTACATTTAGTCTTTGGTCATAACACATGCTTTTATGCTAAAACATTTTTTATGATAATTGTAAAATGTTTTAAAAATTGGGTTAAGTGTTTATAATAAAAGGGCTAACAACATAAGGCTAAAGTATGGACCTTCAACACTAGGACAAGAGCACATTGACAAATCCCAACCGTGTTCACCGTTTTAATGATGGACAATTCTCTAGACACGTGACATGTTACCATTAATTGAGATATGTACCCTACGCATGGAAACTGATTTCCAACATTAGAATGGTCCTTGCATTTTTGGGCATACTACATGAATGGTTTTGGCTAAAATTTTAAACACAAGTGCTCGTTTTAAGATGTTTATTTCAAAATCTATGAAATTTCTATAGCCCTAGTCATTCTACATATAATTGAAGTGAGTTCTTACTTGATTAATAGACAATTCGAACTATTTATTTTAAAATTAATTTAAAACCACTATTCTAAAAAAATCATATACCATCCAAATGTTGAGATATTGATCTTAGTTAAGCTCGTATTTGAAGATGAAGAGCTATACTTGATAGGTTTCTTTAATTAGATTGTGATTATTAGGAGATTGAAGGTGGAGGTCATTATTTGGTTCTCATTAGAAAAGATGAGAGTTAAATTTCAATCTATAATTTTCTATTCACGTTTAGTTAAAGAGAGTATGCATTTTCATAGATTTTCCCTAGGTGGAGTTATAATTCATAGATTTGGCAATGTGAGATATTTTTTAGATTGATTGTGGTTTATACACCTCACTAAACTTGTGAAAGCATGTGAAGAGATACGGGAAGCTCAAATAGAAAGAGAAAAGTGAAGGCTAAGTGAAACTGCCAAATATATAAGAAAAGAGTGTGCCTCTAAGCGGTATTTACTCAAAAAAAAAAATTAATTCATCTAATTCAAGAAAAAAATATAATAATTTATTATTATCAAAAGGGTAAACAATCTGAAATTCTAAGTCACAAAATATTTAACTAGGTTTTCGAATTCAAGTTTGATTTTCTAAATTAATACAATGATTCTAAATGATGCAGCAATTTAAAATAGGAACAAAAATGGATGTACACAGGAAAAAACCATTAATGTGGAAAAACTCGGGACAATAAGAACGAAAAATAAACTATGGTAGAATATTATAACCAGAAGACAAAGACCTACAAACACACAATGCTATGTCCTACTAGAAAACCTTTCGCACCATATCATCCGATCATAACGTCGGCAACTAAAGAATGCTACACAACATCTACCAATTTTGGTCCGCGACCAATGTTGTCAAATCTTTTGACAAAAAATAATTGTTTAAAGTTGAATAAACATATTTCATAAATGGATACTTCAAGCAAACACAAAAGCTATAGGAATTTTTTTTAGGGAATCCTAAGGTTTGGTTTTGGGTATTACAAGGGTATGGCACTCTAGATCTCAAAATAAAAAATTTGAGCAAAAGAAGAGAAAATATCTACTCACAAACAAAAAGTTTAGAAAATTATTTTTGAACAAAAATATGAGTAGATAAATATCTAAAGTTTTCTCAAAGAGAAAATAACAAAATAAATGGATTGAAGATCTTAAAGAAGAGGAGTGAAAAATATTGCTACTAAATATTTGATATTTCTTCACCAGGTAAAAGATTTTTTAAAGCTTTCGATAATACTCATGCTCGATATTTTATTCTTTATTACATGCAAATTATAATAATATAAGACCCTTGGGATTTGGATCATTAGTACGGGCTTTTATTGCCATTTTTTATTATTCTTGGGGCCTTGATGTAAATTGTTGGAATTTTATGGATAAAATTAGAGAAATCGAAAATTAATGGTTGGAACGAGTTTAAGGTTGTTCAAATGAAATTTTTGTTTCGTTTGAACGAAGATAGGTGGTTTGAATAAAATTCCACGGTCATTCGAAGTAGGGTTCGAACGATACCCCACTGTTAGAATTTGCTAGAAGGTCATTCGATGGCCATTTGAACGAGGGCTCATTTTTGTTCGAACGAGTTTGCTTAGAAATTTTAAATTGGGTTGCCCCTGTGTGATGTCACATTTTGGGTCATTGGATCGATGATGTGTCGACATTTGGTGAGCCTAGATGGGGAAAAATGAGATTTTAATCTTTGGAAGTGTTTTATAAGTTTTTTTTAGGTTAAATGGGTTCATTTTGGGGGTTGGAAGAGGAGATAGGAGGGTGGGTCTTCTCCCTTTCAAATTTCCCTCTTCTCTCTCTAGCTTTTGAATAGCTTTTCTCCCTCTTTCACCACCATAAACCACTATACACGACCATGCCTCCACTTTATGACACCATATTTTATAAGTATTGGACCAAGTCTAAATCCAATACAATCATTTCATTGTTGCGTAGAGCGACGAATTTTTGAGGTGTTGTTAGGGGATTTTTAGAAGAAGAAGAATAGTATAAATTTATGGAGTTTTGAAGGGGATTTTCTGGGAGCTTTCATGGAGTCAATCCTTATGGAGCTATGCAACCTCCTTGAGACCACCTTATTAGTTGGGAGGTTTCCATCATCTTCTCTTTCATCCAACCATTTTTGAAGCTCCATTTGAGGTGGTAAAACTCTACTCTTAGTTTAAGACTCTATTTTGCATATTAGTAGTCTTATTGATAGAATTGAAGAGTAGGATGCATTGTGGTATAAGAATGATATTTCTTGTGATTTGTAAGAAATTGAATTCAATGGGTTTGAGTAAATTGATATATTTCAAGAATGTTCATAAATGATGTATTTTTAAAAAAAACGGTATTAAACATTTTAAGGAATAAAATGTTTGAAACTAATATTTATGTTGCTAAAGACATTTTGGATGAATTATGTTTTGAAGTTTCTTTGCAAAAATGAATATTTTATAAAGTGGGCATTTTTTTTAGTTTTAAAGAATAAAAATTCCCTTTAGCCTTGAAATGTGTATTTTGCAAGTATTATGAAATTTCTATCATAAATCGTATGTTAAACCCATTTAATAGGATTTTGGGATTTAAAATCCATCTTTTCATGCATATAAACTTGTAGTATTTTGATGTTCAACATATAAACGATCTTAATAAGGTTTTTTTTAGGTTTGAACAAGAAATAAAGAAATTAGAAATTTTGGTCCTTAAAGTGTGTGAAAAAGGTGTAAAAAGGATGACCACAGTGTGGTTTAAAGACTACATGGATTAATTGAGGGATAATGGTATTTTTCTATAAAGTAGTCTTAGATGTTAATGATCTCTTGGAAAATAAAGTAACGAGAGAAAAAGGTTTCCAACTTGATAAGAATATTACTCCAAATGTTAAATAAGTGTTAATGTTTTAAAACACTTAAGAAGTTAGCGTGGGTAACTTAAGGGTGTTTTAGGGAAATAATACTTGTGAAAATGGAGGAAAGGACAAGTTCGAAAATAATTGGATAAAATGGTAATTTTACTTAGAGTGTAATATTTGTATGAAAAAAATGTAGGAAAAGGTGTTACACAAATAGTCCTAAATGAACATGATTTTTTGAATAAAATCAGTGCTAAAGTAAAAGGGACAAGAAATTATGATTTTAAAGTGTAATATAAGTTGGGGTGAGACCCTAGGTTTTAGCTTCGGCTAGGGAAAGGGAAGAAGTAATAATGTGGACATTTGTAAAATGTGAAAATACATTAATATGTACTCGTATGACATCGGGATAATTAAGGAGAGCCCCGAGCCGGGAGTGAAATACCCAAAATTACTAGCCAGAGTATATGGTAACATTGCCGATAATGCAGAGCCCATTAAAGTATGCAGATATTTGAAGATTTCGAGAAAAGATAATAAAAAGTAAACATGTCAAAAAATGGGTTGTGTGGTGAAAACGTGAAAACACAACCTAACTTGAATGAATTAATAAAGTTTTCGGTAAGGGACAATGGGGACAAGTAATTGTGAAACTTTATTAAAGTCCATAAAGTAAAGAAATAGTAAAGTGAATGGATTAAATGGGTAGTTAGAGAACCTAAGGAGGTATAAACCTTAATTAACACAAGGGTATATTTATGAAAGGTTTTCAAAGGAAAAATAAGTAATTTCTAACACAGCACTTGCGTGTGTTGAAAGGGTGATTTTCAATGAAAATACTTACATAAATTAATATGAATGAAAGGTGTAATTTCGAGAGAGAAAATGATTTTTCTTAAACAAAGTGGATTTTTTTTAAGTATTTAACAAGGTGTGTTAAATCAAGGAATAAATATCAAGTTGTGTAAAAAGGAATTTTTTTACAAGATTAAGGTGAATTAAACAAGATAAGTAACATTTTTGGAATCAAACGTTTTCATGCATTAAAGTGTGTATATATATATACGTAAGGTCGTTGCATTTGCACGTAGATATAACATGTTAGAGTCTCCTTTCTGTTGTTCGGTTATATATTACATTGTTGTAATTTCCTTTTAGGCATCTGGCTCATTCCTTTGTCTTTGTTACGGCAGGGTGGATGAGATACTGTATTTTGAGGGCATTGTATAGGTTAGTGTTCTTTTTAATTTATGGTTGTAGCTCGGTATGCTTGGATTTTGGGGATGCTTCCCACGGGTCCCTCACGTAGTATGATTTAAATTGGAACCGCATGGTAAACAAGTGGAAGATTATTTATATAAAACTGGATTAGCAACATTACAGAGGTTGTTCCACTAAACTTCACACCTAACACTCGGGTCGAATTGGTTTCACTACGAGTAACCCATAAATTCGGGCTGGGGGTACAAATGGTATTAGATCTGTAGATTTAAGGTTTCTTTCGGGAGAGACGTTTGGTATTGGATCTTTTGAAGTCGGTGTTGTTTTTGTGTCGGTTATGCTATATTTGTGATGATTTTGGTTCGTATGCTCGATGGTAAAGTCAAGGATATGTGCACAATGGGAAATTCGTCGCCAAGTGGAATGAGACCAAATTAGTTGTCGTTAATCGCTTATGCGTGTGACACCCCGCCAAATAAAATACCGGGTGATAAATCCTATACCAAATTAAAACAGGAGTCTCATATGGTTCTTTCTCAACATCACTCTCGAAAACCAATTTAATTACTAATAACTTATTAGCGTCAAAATTTTATTTAACTAATCTTTTTAACTAAACCAACTAAGTAAAACATTCACAAATTTTATAAACCACAACTGAAATGAAATAATATAACTGAACACTTGATATAACATAGTACAGCCAAATCGAATGACACACTAAAAGGAGGTAAAAGAATAAATGAATACAGTTGGGCTATTGGCCCGGATGTTACTACAATGTTTCCTATCTATATAGAAGGATATAAGCGTCTAAAATAAACCTGACTGCATCCACAGGTGCTGCAGCAAATGTTTGACTCGAAAGGATCATCATCCAGGCATCACTATGTCTTGACACCTAATATATATACCTATATAGAAAGAGAGGGGGGAAATAGAGAAACAGGTCAGAGCCCGAGTTTTGAAAATAATTAGCAAGTGCATCAAATGCCATATTTTAAAATATGAAATATCTCATATTTAAACTTGTATTTCACTCTCATGAGATACACCTCACCCCTCTTCTAGCAGTTCACACCTATCGTATACCTTTTAAACCACCTAGTTAAGCTACCTTGCCTAACTAATCTCTTTAACCCCTCTTCCAAATCCTTATAACTATCACCTACCTTGCGTGATCTAATATAAGTTATACCATAAGCTATTACATAATCTTTTTTTTATATGATCATCCATGTGCTATATATTTATATAGTCCTTGTTTCTATATAAAACTATACCGTTCATATACCGTAACTTTCACTAGTTTAAAATACCAATTTTACTTTAACATATAATATCACTTATTATAAATGGTTCTCACTTGAACCTACAATTCTACTTTGTATTACTCCGGATATAAAACTACCGGAAGAAGAATAACATCTTATTCATTTTACAATTTACACCATTTTAACTTAAAATATATGTCATATTCATATACAAGCAATATACTATAAACAACAAGTATATTTATACCTATTTTATAATCATAAGTATAATAACCATCCCACCGAGCTTTAACTCGAGGATGCAGTCTCAAAGTGCCCATCCACACCCGGGTTTACTCACAAGACCACGGTACCAAGCCAGACTCATTCATGGTCATGGTAAAAACTAAACGGTGGAGGTGGTCATGGACGATATGACCTGGGGATTATACTCTCCCTGCTCCTTAAGCTAGGGGATTCACCCACATCGCGCAACCTCCCTGGATAGCACTAGAGAAAGAAATATAATTTGACTGTCCATCCCTATGCTTGTGGAACTAGCCTCTAAGATACAAATATACCAATTATACACAGATATATTTATCTTCATCTCATAACATATATATATATATATATATATATATATATATATATACATATATATATATATATATATACATATATATATATATATATACATATATATACATATATATATATATATATATATATACACTATAACAACTCCCGTATATATAATATATATCACTTCTCAATACATATTTTGGCTATAATTGCCAAACTCTTATAGCGATAGCCAAAACCCTGAATGTTCCCATTCGTAATAGTATATAAGTATTTACACACTTAAAATACTAAACCTATAAGCATTCTCTTACTTAATATATAACTCGCACCTTAATCACTTTATAAGATTTATATATAATCCCGAATATAGAAATTCGTAATAATTTTAATAAGTATACTATCTGCTAATCTTAATTCCATAGGTATCGCATGACCTATAATAATAGTCGTCGATAGACATACTGGATAGCCGCTCAAACCCATTCAGTCTATATCCTAAATTCCTTCCTAATCGTATCCTAGGATTTACTCAAATGCATTCAACCCATATTTATTCTAATCACATAAATATATAACAACACAATTGTCAAAGACCTCACTCTCGAATTTTGCACGTCCTAACCATTCATTAGGTTCATACCCTAGATTGCACCTTTAACTCATCCAAGGTTCACTTTTTCATTTCAAGTTTTACTCACCCTCAATACCGTCATCTAGGATACATAATATCATATCTAGAATCCTCTATAAAAATATCCTATTGCAATTTAACTCCCTCTAACTCAAAGAGGGGAAAAGCTGGCAAATTCACCAAAGGTGAATCGATTCCCCCTAATGCGAATTGATTTGGGTTAGAGAATCGATTCTGTCTCATTTCGAATCGATTCGGAAAGTGTTCTGCAAGCAGGTCCTCATAGGCGAAACGACTTGGTTTTAATCCTAATCGATTTGGCCCAAGACAGCCTTACAAGTCCACTTATGCAAATCGATTCGTTCTATACCTGAATGGATTCGCTCTGTTCGGAGATCATAGTTTGGGCGATTTCATCTTCTCCAAAATACCCAAATATCAACCCATTCTCCTTTTTATGGTTTCTAACCTCAACCAATAACACTATAATCATCCTAACACTCATTTCTAACTAACACATCAATTAATTTATGGTATTAAACCATTTCTCTTATATTTAAAACCTAAAACCATTAAAAACCTAGTTTATCATTTTCTCCCAGTTCTACCCATATATATATACACCATTAACGTGGATTTAACACTAGAAATCATTAAGAGTTTTCAATACATCAACTTGTAAACTCATACTCAAATTTCTCAATTTTATTTTAAGGCTTTGAACCCAAAATGTATCTAGTTACCAACTATGATATGAGATGCACATTTAAATGAATAAAGCAAGTAAACACTTGCCTCGTGGATAAAATCTGACGACCTCGAGGCGAATCCCGCGGAGTTTGGGATGGAATCCCATTTCTCTTCCTATTTTTCCTTCCTTTATTCTCTTATCTCTTTTATTTCTTCTCTTACTCTCTCTCTCTCTCGTGACTTATAAAAGAGAAATAAGGGCTTGTCCCTTATAAACCCAAAAATGACTCGTTTACTCAATTTGAGTCCCTACTAGCCCAAAAGTCTCCCAAACCTAAACATTACCCCCGGATGCTCTATTCTGACTATCTCGGCCATTCCGAAACCAACCGTGCACTCAAAATCTCCATCTGAGTCACTTAACTAAAATTCACTAATCGGACCCAACACTTCTCAACCTGCATGTCCTACAACGTAAATTAATTTATGTCGCTTAACCTAACTATGACATGGCATAAAAATATTCCAACTCATTTACTTAATCCCCAAATTAAATGTAACACAAATCGATAATCATCTAATGCTTATTAATTCAGAATTTACTATTCACTAAAATTCCTCTAATTACGTCACTTATGTAATTTAAATATATATAAAAGTATGGGGTATTACATTCTCCCCCCTTACAATGGAATTTTTTCCTCGAAATTCGGGTACGACCGGTACTACTAACCTAGGATCACTAATCACACTTCACCCTAGTACACACAAGTCGAAAGGTACTAATCCAAATGGTACCCTGTGACACCCCGACTAATTAAATACCGGGTAACTACTCCTTTATTGAATTAATACAAAATGCCAAGTTGGTTTAGTTCATAGCATCACTGTCGAAAACATTTTAATAATTACTAACCACCTAGTATTTAAAAAGTGAGTTGTCAAATTTTAAATTAAATCTGAATAACATGCAATAAATGAATTATAAAAAGTTAACATAACCATTCACAATAAAGTCTCAATAGAGTACCATCAAATAATAATAAGTCTGGAGGAAATACTCCTCACCATAATTCCCAATACTGAAATAAATAAAACAAGTCTGCATCCTAAATTAATTACAACCCAAAGTCTGAATAACTAAAATATAAAATGTCTCTAAAGGAAATGGGGCGACATGCCCAACAAAATAATAAACTCTGATAAAGGAATCAAGATCGAAGATGGAGGCATCTACTGTCAAGGCCCTATAACTTTCACAACAGCTACAGCTCGTCACCTGAATGGAATTTCTAAGCATGGTGTCCTTGTGGCTGGGCACCTAAAAGGTTTTTACAAAAATAGATTTGAAAGCAAACGGGTCAGAGCCCGATTGTGGAAAATAGTTTAAAAATAGCAAGTGATTTAATGACATTAAAACAATGAATGGAAAATACATGTTAGGACGTGCTCTCACATGAAATACTCACCTCTCGACTAATTGTGCACTCCTAACGTACCCGTACCCATTCTAGTGATTCTCATATCTATCTAGTACAAAATAAATTCTAACATTTCTACTCAATTCGCGCTTAAATTCCAACATCATCAATTAAATAGAGAGTTTACTTTAATTCTCGGATTCCCAATTATTAGCAAAACCATTTACTTGAGATTATCCCCTTTTTATCTTTTCAGAGCGTTACTATAATTTTACTCACAATTAAACATGACAATTCTTTCCAATTAACCATATTTTATTCTCATCATAAATATACA
The DNA here is from genome assembly GCA_949130495.1 of Sambucus nigra. Classification (NCBI taxonomy): domain Eukaryota; kingdom Viridiplantae; phylum Streptophyta; class Magnoliopsida; order Dipsacales; family Adoxaceae; genus Sambucus; species Sambucus nigra. The sequence goes on along the minus strand of OX422218.1, from coordinate 58,750,636 downwards.
GTACTAGCACCCCGAGACTAAGCTGCGGTGCACACATACTCTGCTATCCCATCCCGGTACATCACGTACATAAGGGTCACGCATTCCGAATCTCTCAGGAATCGTTCTCAGATAATAGCAATCACAAATAATGGAGGCGAACATAGTTCACATCACATGGGTCACGCACATACCTACGCTCCCATGATCAGCAGACTTATTAACTTCTCAATAAGTCCTTCTCTGACCTATGTCCTCGAGGTACCAATCTATATCCCCCCCATAGGCTCACAAAGATTAGATGGCCCTAATCGAACGCAAACCTCCCATGATAGCAAGTATGGTAGGTATGTCATACACATAAATTCACATATACTAAGCATTCACACATCTTAGTTATCTCGTAATCTTAATATAGGTATATTTCTCATTATTATACCGTCATTTAAATGTTATACGATTTCAAGTTCCTGATTTGTATATTAAAATTATCGACCCTTCTCACGTCGTAATTAGGTACTCGTTTTCGATTCCATAAATGACATACAATTTCATTATGAGGTATTAAGTTTTACTCCTCAACGTGCCCTAATTCTCACAATTATACTCACAGATCAATGAGGGAAGGTTAATACTCCAATTAGACGAGTCTACGGAACATTTGAAATGAAAACATACCAAAAAGTCATTCTGTCAACTCGTTAGAAGTCTCGTTCGAACGAGGTCGTTCGAACGAGAGTTCATTCGAACAAAAGTCTTTGAACAAACTACCAAATCATTAGAAGGCATACTGTCACCTCGTTAGAAGCTCGTTCGAAGGACATGGGCAGAACTTCTAACGAGATGGCAGTTTCGAACCCAGAAATTTCTACTTCATTTTTCTCACTTTTCCTCTCCTCTAAACTCATCCTAAAATCATCCCAATCGTATATTTAAGGTTCTTAAATATCACTAACCTTCTTAGGTTGTTTCATAACATATTTTGGGGGTCCAATCTTCCTAAACAACATATAATTATCATAAATCCCCAATTTTACCCCAAACCCTATGAATATGAACCCAGAAATTTAATGTCTTCAATTTCCCTTTATAAATCCGTTTTTACATCATAAAAAGTTGTATTTCGTATAGGAAAATCATCCAATAACATTCTACATGCAATCCATATAACATATCGTGAATTTTTATCTCCAATTTCATGGGTTTTCATCAAACACCCAATATGATGCAATTATTTCAATTCTAAGGATGGAAGAAACATTCGCTTGAAATTAACGTAACTAAACCACTTGCCTTAAATTGTTCTTCTGAATTTGATGTTGAAGGTTGAAGGTTGTCCTCTTCCCTCTATACAGATTTCTCCCAAGGTTGAAGGTTGAAGATGGTGCTTATGGGTTTTCTCTTTGGGAACCTCTTCCAACTTTTTCTATAACTCCCGTAGCCCTCTCCTTTGACAAATGCTGGTAATGGGTTAAGTGGGTTGCTAAATAACCTACAATTAACTCCCAAAATTCGTTGTTTATAATTCCCAAAATTTCAAAATTATCAAAATGCCCTTTTACGTTGCCGGTTTAGCCTAAAAATGCCCCGGGACCCAAACTAAACCTCCGGCTAGTGTTTTCTGACTATTTCGACCCTTCCGGACACGTTGGTGCACTCAAAATGATCATTCGGTTGATAAAAAAAAGATTCACTTTTTAATTCAAATAATTACATTCATGACGCGACTGACACGCGCGTCCCAATAAAATACTTCCCAAATTGTCGTATTTCGGACTAGCGACAATTTCAATATTTTCAATATTCATATATTGCCATATATACACATTATAATCAAATAACAACTCACATCTCGTTAGTATTATATTCGGATTAATTCTCAATTAATTCACATATAATTTAATTAATCCCATAAATAAATATCGATAAAAGTATGGGGTATTACATACCCTACCATATACTCGTTCATGGTACCCACCTATTTCAAGGCTTATACTCTAATGCACTAGTTTAACCATAAGCTTGACTACTTCTTTACATGCTAAAATACTACCCCCATCATAAGTTTAACTCTAACAACGACATGTCGCACCTAGTGTTTCGACGACCATATATAAAGAAAATGAGCCTACAATCATCGCTCTAACATATCGATCCCATCGAAAAATTTCCACTCTAAACGTTCGTTCGTATACATCATAACTTAGAATTTCCCTCAAAAAGGAAACTATATTGGCACTTGATTACTCCCACCAATCTTATCGCTTATCTTAGGCGTGCTAAGTCTTGTTGTGCTCATATAATTGGATTATTGCGTACCTCCTATGACTTTCCATCCAACATTACAATTTCGTGTATAACTGCCCCAACACACCTTCTTCAACTTTATATATTGTTCCCCTTCTTTCTTGGACGGTATGTAAAATCAACACACTTCCTTAGCCAGGTGCTAACACCTGGGTACTCCCAACCCGAATAACTCAAAATATAATACTTCCTATACCTATAAATCCAATCCTTCTTAAATTTAACCCACCAATCTTCTCGTGGTTAACTCACTACAATCTTTCTAAAACTCCGCTACATGCCCAATTGGCCTTACTTCCTAATGACCCTAAGATCGACGTTTTTCCTACACAAGTAAAATGAGTACTATACTAACTATATCCCTAGCGGCCAAGACCTTTCCTAACTCCCGACATTATCTTGGTTTCATGCGTGGGACGTCTCACAAAGATAAATACAAACAAGGAACCCTCCCATTACACTACTTCCTCACCTCGTGAGTCATCAAGATATAATGGCCTAAGGAACTCAAACGGGACGTTCTAAATCCTATCTAATAAACACACTAACGTGTTTCTACCACTATGTCCTTCCATTTCGATGAAATGGAATGTCTAATTAATTAGGGCATCTATACCCTACACAAATGTTATGATCATCATACACAAACGTGTTACCTCAGAATTTTGCCTCCTAGCCACGACATGGCCATAAGCCTCGAATCAATTCCCTTAACCTTACCTCACCCTCTTACTTGCCGTGTGATTTTTCCACAACACTTGACTTTTATTAGCCTTTAATCATCACATGACTCTCAGCTAATTTATCATCAAAATCAACATCCTAACATACAATAACATCTCTCCACTTCCAACGTCGTTAAGGTTCATGCGTGGTGTGTCTCGCAAGCGAAATCCAAACAAGGAACCCATCTAATACACTACTAATTAAATTTGTCGGTCGTGGAGGTATGTCAGCATAAAGCATGTAAAACAATAAATCATGCATACCTTAGATCATATCTATAAGGTCCTCATGCACTAAAGTCATGCTAGTGAAATATCTACACACCGAAGTTCCATTTAAACATATAATAAAGGCGAGCTCAACCCATATCCAGGTGAGATATCGCAAAAATAACCAGTTCCACCCTGGAACCGCGGATACAATAGTCTTGCAATCATTACCCGGCTATCTCTACGATCATCCACAATTACATTACACTTACAATAGTACTATACTCATATAACACACACAAAATGAGCAGTACAAACCAGATATAAATTCAGAATATCAAGACCCGCTTTCACAGCGAATGAAGGAAAATAGAACCCCGCTACCACAGAAAAACATATAGACATACACTATATATTGTTACCGATACTACGAGTAAACTCGAATCACACACGAATCTAGGGCTAACAAAATACTGTGACTCAAACTCTCCATACAAAATATACCTCCTTCATCCAAGGTGAAACTCATAGCAACATTCTTACCAACCACCCTGGCTGCTCCGAATGGTTCCCAGATACAGTACACTTGTCCTAAATGAACCAAAAACTGCATTAATTAATGCCCCACCTAGGCACCTTCCTCTTATCTTTTAACTCCTACCGAGAAAGATCAAAGTGTGTGGTTATACGTTCTACATTACAATCATTCCCTATCTCTGGCCACCTTGACCATGTTAAATTATCAGTATCTCGGACACTAATAGCCTCGATCATGACAATCACCTTCATAGTTTCCTTAGCTACTCCGACTAAAAAGAAACATACTATCGGCCTCAACTGCCCTTTTTTAATGAATCCCAGGTCAGATGTCCACCTGTGGGGTTTCATGAACACACTTCTCCATAAGTGTTAGCAACACTTACTAGTGACCTTATCATTCCAATGAAGGACTCTCTCCTCATTTTACCTACCTTTATTCGGTACGAAGTTTACTTATCCATATAACTCATTATTCATTGTCAGCATCTGACTGATCCTTATGTGAATAATTTAAAAACTGCATTATCCCCAAGTATGGTAAATTGAAGGAATCTGCGGTTAAAGCCATCCGTAAGATTCCTCTATGAGCCAAAACATTTTGTTCCCCCAAACATGGTAACCACAATTCCCACCATTTCAACATTCCTCCAACGAGTGAAAAATTTTCCCCAAATTTTCACATTTGGGCATTTCCATACCCTGCTCTAAGACAAAGCTCCTGAGCCTTCTACCTCCACTGAATAATTATACACTTCCTCCGCATAACTTAAACTTCAACAAATGGTCCTTATCAAAGACCGTTTAGACCTCTTCCTCAATCAGCACACGAATCTCACTTGAGCATGCAATAGATTTTCTATAAGCGTACATAGTCGTAGGAGAACGAAATCTCACAATATGAACCAATAATCTTAATCATAAGGCTCTATATCAAATAGAAAGCAATACTGAAAACGTAGTACGTCCGCAATGATTCCAAAGGACACTAGAACCTGATGCTCTGATACCATATGTGACACCCGACCTAATAAAATACCAGGTGATCAATCCTATACCAAATTAAAATAGGAGTCTCATATGGTTCTTTCTCAACATCACTGTCGAAAACCAATTTAATTACTAATAACTTATTAGGTTGGCATTAAAATTTTATTTAACTAATCTTTTTAACCAAACAAACTAAGTAAAACATTCACGCAGTTTACATACCACGATTGAAATGAAATAAAATAACCGGACACTCGGTATAACATAGTATAACCAAATCGAATGCCGCACTAAAAGGAAGCAAAAGAATAAATGAATACAGTTGGGATATCGGCCCGAATATTACTAAAATGCTTCCTATCTATATTACAAGGATATAAGCATCTAAAATAAACTTTTCCGCATCCACAGTTGCTTCAACAAACGTCTGACTCGAAAGGATCATAAGTCAGGCGTCCCTGTGTCTGGACACCTAATATATATACATATATAGCAAGAGATGGGAAAAATAGAGAAACGGGTCAGATCCCGAGGTTTGAAAATAATTAGCAAGTGCATCAAATGTCATATTACTCTCATGAGATACATCACATCCCTCTTCTAGTAGTGCACACCTATCATATACCTTTTAAACCACCTAGTTAAGCTACCCCGTCTAACTAATCTCTTTAACCCCTCTTCCAAATCCTTTTAACTATCACCTACCTTGCGTGATCTAATATAAGTTATACCATAAGCTATTACATAAGATTTTTATTGATATAACCATCCATGATATATATATATATATATATATATATATATATATATATATATATATATATATATATATATATATATATAGTCCTTGTTTCTATATAAAACTATAACGTTCATATACCGTAACTTTCACTAGTTTAAAATACCATTTTTACTTTAACATATAATATCCCTTACTATAAATGGTTCTCACTCTAACTTACAATTCACCTTTGTATTACTCTGGATATAAAACTACGGGATGAAGAATAACATCTTAGTCATTTTACACTTTACACCATTTAAAGTTATAGTATATCTCATATTCATATACAAGCAATATAATATAAACAACAAGTATATTTATACCTATTTTACGATTATAAGTATAATAACCATCCCACTGGGCTATAACTCGAGGATGTAGTCTTATAGTGTCCATCCACATCCGGGTTTACTCACGTGACCACGATACTAAGCCAGACTCATTCATAGCCATGGTAAAAAATAAACGATGGAGAGGTCATGGACGATATGACTTGGGGATTATACTCTCCCTACTCCTTAAGACAGGGGATTCACCCACATCCCGCAACCTCCCTGGATAGCACTAGAGAAAAAATATAATTTGACTGTCTATCCCTATGCCCGTGGAACTAGCCTCTAAGATACAAATATACCAATCATACACAGATATATTTATCTTCATCTCATAACATATATATATATATATATATATATATATATATCACTTCTTAGTACATATTATGGCTACAATTGCCAAACTATTATAGCGATAGCCAAAACCCCGAATGCTCCCAATTGTAATCGTATAAAAGTATTTACACACTCAAAATACTAAACCTATAAGCATTCTCTTACTTAATATATAACTCGCACCTTAATCACTTTATAAGAATTTATATATAATCCCGAATATACAAATTCGTAATAATTTAAATAAGTATAGTATCTACTTATCTTAATTCCATAGCTATCGCATCACCTATAATTTTTGTCGTCGATAGACATACAGGATAGCCTCTCAAGCCCCTTTAGTCCATATCCTAAATTCCATCCTAATCGCTTCCTAGGATTTAATCAAATGCATTCAGCCCATATTTATTCTAATTGCATAAATATATAACTACACACTTGCCGAAGAGCTCTCTCTCGAATTTTACTTGTCCTAACCATTCATTAGGTTCATACCCCAAATTGTACCTTTAACTCATCCAAGGTTCCCTCCTTCATTCCAAGGTTTACTCACCCTCAATACCGTTATCTTGGAGACCTAATATCATATCTAGAATACCCTATAAAAATGTCCAAATGAAATTTAACTCCCCCTAACTCAAAAAGGGGAAAAACTGTTAAATTCACCAAAGGCGAATCGATTTAGCCCTATTGTGAATCATTTCGGGTTAGCGAATCGATTCGGTCTCAATTCAAATCGATTCGGAATGTTTTCTTCAATAAGGTTCTCAAAGGCGAATCAATTCGGCCTCAATCCTAATCGATTCGACCTGAGACAGCCTTACAGGTCCCCTTATGAGAATCGATTCGCTATGTTCGGAGCTCACAGTTTGGGCGATTTCATCTTCTCCAAAATACCCAAATATCAACCCATTCTCCATTTTATGGTTTCTAACCTCAACCAACAACACTATAATCATCCTAACACTGATTTCTAACTAACACAACAATTAATTTATGGTATTAAACCATTTCTATTAGATTTAAACCCTAAAACCATTAAAACCCTAGTTTATCATTTTCTCCCATTTCTACCCATATATATATAAACCATTAACGTGGATTTAACACTAGAAATCATTAAGAGTTTATAATGCATCAACTTGTAAACTCATACTCAAATTTCTCAATTTTATTTTAAGGGCTTCAACCCAAAATTTATCTAGTTTACCAACTATGATATGAGATACACACTTAAATGAATAAAGCAAGTAAACACTTTCCTCATGAATAAAATCCGATGACCTCGAGTCGAATCCCGCGGAGTTCGAGCTGGAATCCCCTTTCTCTTCCTCTTTTTCCTTCCTGTATTCTCTTCTCTATTTTCTTTCTTCTGTTCCTCTCTCTCTCTCTCTCGTGACTTATAAGAGATAAATAAGGGCTTGTCCCTTAAAAACCCTAGACGGACTCGTTTACTCAATTACGAGTCCCTACTAGTCCAAAAGTCCCCGAAACCTAAACATTACCCTGGGATAATCTATTCTAACTATCTCGACCATTCTGAAAATAACCATGCACTCGAAATCTCCATCCGATTCACTTAACTAAAATTCACTAGTCGGACCCAATACTTCTCAACTCGTGTTTCCTACAACATAAATTAATTTCCGTCGCTTAATCTAACTGCAATGTGACATAAAAATATTCTGACTCATTTACTTAATCCCCAAAGTAAATGTTACACACATCGGTAATCAAGTTATGCTTATTAATCCAGAATGTACTATTCACTAAAATTCCTCTAATTACGAAATTACGTCACTTATGTAATTTAAATATATATAAAATTATGGGGTATTACAATCCGCTTCTGATTTAGATATGTTAGTGATTTATAAGTGTCTGTGCGAGCCCATAGTAGCGACACCATGGTTCTTAGTGTGAGGTGCTTGTGTGTCAACCCTTGATGGTATGGGAGGTTTGTGGAGACGTTGATAAATCTTAATGAAGTCCATTAAATTAGAGATATGAATTGAGTAAAAATAACCATGGAGAATAGGTGACTAGAGTTTCATGCCTAGGCACTACTGTTTTAAGATAGGGATGCATTAAGCTCCTTGATTAGGTATTTTTGGGTAATTAGTGTCGATAATATGATTAGGTGAATTTGATTAATGGGGTAGTGTCATGTCATGGATGATTGATGATTCGATAGACATGAGGAACTGTGGTGATCCATACTTGGGGATATGTACCTAGTCTGATTCGGTGAGTAACTATTGTTGTAAGTAAGTGCCTTAAAGGCTATTGATTAAAAGTTGCACATCACGAGGCATGATGAGAGTTACAGGCAAATTACAGTAAACACGTTACGTATGCAATGATGATGGTTGAGGAGACTTAAGAGTGAAATATAGATAGTCTTCCATGCTAGGGTTTTAGGAGATATGATGTGAGTTTAATAGATGAAATCTTTAGTGATGTCGGTGATGTAGTCCTTAGTAGTGTTAGTTTGTGATTTGGAGCGTAGATTATGGTCATATCCATTTGGAAGAAATATAATATTATAACCTAAATGTTAGGGTCATTTTAGTGACATAATTAATGGATAGACCCGAGGCAATCCTAGTATGAATGTGGTTTGAGGGCATCTTGGAGTGTCCATAGGATAAACTATTTGTGGCATCATTAGGAATGGAAATTGACATATTGTGGCATCTTAAGGTGTTCAATGGTCAAGGTGCACCATGTGTAGAGGCTTGTAGACTAGTCTCTTTACGAGCACCTAGTAATCGCTATGTGGTTATTGAGAAGTTTATAGAGCATACCTACAATGAGAATGTCATGGATGATTATATCTTGTCAGTTTGAGGACTTTTGCGTGGAGTATGTTTGGTGTCCTTAGGAAATAACTTAATTACGGTAGTGTCCTATTGATGGTCATAGTAAGGGTAATGTAATAACATAAGGTCATGGTCAAGGTTCAATAGAGTCTAATAGTGTGTGTGGCGGGTCTTGTCACCCAAATTAGTATAGATGACAGGTATAATCTTCTAAGAGAAATTGGGAGATTTTGTAGAGAATGAAAGTGATGCTCGAGTGTTATGGAATAAATAGTGTAAGTGGCGTGACAATTGATATTAAGGAGTACTAGGAAAGGTATTTAGGACTTAAATTGATGATGTTATATGGAGACTTGAAAGTGGCACCCCAAAAAGGGGGATATTAAAGCATGGTTAGAATATTGGCATGTGTTGACAACATAAGTTAGGATAGCCCTAGGAAGGTAAGAACTAGCTCTTAGTATGTCTTGCCAAGAAAGTACGAATTAGAGAATGTAGTCTTGTGCGGTACTTACTAACCTTGGAATGCCAATGGAGATCGGTGTGTCCGTTACGTAAATTTAGTTTGGGTTAAAATCGAAGATAAAGTCAGTAACAACCTTGTGTAGGTGAAGGTTAATTATAACGTGAATATTTCTCTTAAATGGGTTCTTCCTAGGGAGACTTTGAGATGCGATAACGGTATGACAATGACCTAGGTGTGTTAGGATGGTCACGATGTTACTAGATATGTGAACAAGGTCGGATTTGATAGATGCATTAGGAATACTCCAGTCCAAGTGGTTCGTTCGTGTCAAGGATGTGAGGGGGAGAGACTTATCCCTAAGGAGGGAAGTCTGGCATTTGACTTTCTAGAGAATAAAAGGTCCGTACGTCGCCTCGTGATGTGATGATGAATGGTTGTGATTCCATTTATCACGATTGGTGACTCAAGACAAGGTGCATGGCTAGGTTAATACATAGTGAGAACATCTAAAAGAAGTTGCAGATTTCAAGCATGTAGCGTAAGTTCGCATTTCATAGACCATAGTCCATTGCATACGGATGGGATTTTTCAGAATGGTTGTTTGTTCCTTCTGATTCTTGTGTGTCCCTTTCGATTTGGGTAATCGAGGATTGGTAATCTCATGACTATAGTAGCTCAGATTTTTACCATGTCATGGTACGATGCGGGTGGGCTTGGTAGAGCGCAGGTGGACATGGCATGGTGAATGTAACTTAGTAACTAGGTTCTCCCTTATTCCAGATATCCTTATAATTGCATAAAGTTTTGTGCATGGGTGGGTGCGCCTTTGGCCACACAGTTTACTCATAGTAATTAATTTCCTTAGAAGTAGTGACCTAGGATTTGTCCAGCATAGCAGCGAGGGAATCTAGCTGCAAAGAACATGATGATGACTTAAGGACATTGTATAGTGTTAAAACTCGAGGAAACTTAAAACACAGTGTTACTTTGCCACGGTGAGTAGATTGGTGAAAGACTCAAGTGTGTGCTCCAAAGTTAGATGCCTAGAGTAATACTAGGGTTATCAAAGTGACGCAGTGGATGGTGTTTGCCGAGTGCACGATGATGATTTGGTTAGTGTATCATTCCTCAGAGTAAGGAATTAGCGATGTAAGGTTAGTAACGATCTTGGGAAAAATTGTGTAGTCAAGATGACCTGAGAACTATTAGGGATGCAGTATATGTTTTCCTAAGATTGGAAATTATTCTGGATGATGAATTGGATGATTAGTTGTATTACGATTCAATCTTTGGTGAGTATCGATCATTGGAAAGGGTGTCTCGACAAAGGAATCGGTATGATTGGGGATTAACAAAGGTAGTTCTAGGACTTGATTGAGTGTGAGAATCAAGTGAGTATAGACTCGAGATGGTTACCGTGACAGTGAGCATTGGAGCATGTCACATGTTTAGCTTTTGGTGACAACCCCTATGTAAGGATGTGTGATGTGATATTAGCTATTTAGGACTTTGACAATTTTATCCTGGAGTATTTCTATGATTTGGAATAAGAGTTGGTAAGGTCCCATGAACTTGAGGAATTGGCATATCAATAATTTTTTAGACGAAATTTCCCGAGGATGGAAGAATGTAATGCACGTGCCCAATATTTTATTAATTTTCCCATTATAATAATATGAGACCCTTGATATTTAAATAATTAGTATGTGATTTTATTACTATATTTGATTATTCTTTGGGACTTGATGTAAATTGTTGGAAGTTTTGGGATAAAATTGGAGAAATTGGAAATTAATCGTTGGAACGAGTTTAAGGTCATTGTAACAAAATTTTTGTTTCGTTCGAACGAAGATAGGTGGTTAGAACAGAAGTCCAAGGTTGTTCGAAGTAGGGTGTGGACGAGATTCGAATGAGATCCCATTATTAGAATTCGTTAGACGGTCGTTCGATGACCGTTCGAACGAGGTCCATTTCCTGTTCGAATGATGCCTCATTTTCATTGTAATGAGGTTTCCCAGAAATTTCAAATAGTGTTGCACTTCATTGTTGTCATGTTTTGGGAAATTTTATCGATGATGTGTCAATATTTGGTGAGCTAAGGTGGGAAAAAAAGGGATTTTAAGGTTTGGGTTATTAGGGTGTTGTGGGGTTAAATGGGTCCATTTTGGGGGGTGGAAGAGGAGAGAATAGGGTGGGTCTTCTCCCTCAAATTTTTCGATTTCTCTCCCCTCTCTCTAGGTCTTGAAAACACCATACACCACCATGACTCCACCTTATTCCACCACATTTTAGCATTATTACATAATGACTAAACCCAATACACCTATTTCCACCAGTGTTGTGAAGAGCTACGAATTTGGAGGTGTTGTTAGTGGTTTTGGAGAAGAAGAAGAGTATAAACTCATGATGTTTTAAGGGGGGGGGGGGGGGGGGGAGGTTTCTTAGAGCTAACATGGAGTCAAGCTTTGTGGAGATGGGTAACCTCCTTGAGGCCACCTTAGGAGGTGGGAGGTTTCCATCATCTTCTCTTTCATTAAAATATTTTTGGAGCTTCATTTGAGGTGGGAAAACTTTACTCTTAGTTTAAGACTCTATTTTGCATAGTAGTAGTATTGTTGCTAGAATTGAAGAGTAAGATGCATTATGGTATAAGAATTATATTTCTCGTGATTTGTAAGAAATATAATTCAGTGGGTTTGAGTAAATTGATATATTTCAAGAATGTTGAATAAATGGTGTATTTTCAGAAAAACAAAATTGTATTAAACATTTGACGGAATAAAATATTTGAACATGATATTTATATTGCTAAAGATGTTTTGGGTGAACTATGTTTTGAATTTTCTTTGCAAAAAGGAAGATTTTATAAAGTGGGCATTTGTTTAAGTTTTGAAGAATAAAAATACCCTTTAGGTCTTGAAAAGTGTATTTTGAAAGTATTATGAAATTTCTAGTGTAAATAATATGTTAGACCCATTTAAATGGATTTTTGGACTTAATATTCATATTCTCATGCATATAAACTTGTAGTATTTGATGTTGAACATATAAACAAGTTTAATGAGGGCTTTATTGGGTTTAAACATAAAATAAAATAAATTAGAAATTTTGGTCCTTAAAGTGTGTGGAAAAGGTGTAAAAAGGATTATAGGTGTATGGTTTAAAGACTACATGGATTAATTAAGGGAGAATTGTATTTTTCTACAAAGTAGTCTTAGATGTTAATGATCTCTTGGAAAATAAAGTAATGAGCTAAAAAGGTTTCCAACTTGAGAAGAATGTTAATCCAAATGTTAAATAAGTGTTAATGTGTTAAATCACTTAAGATATTAGTGTGGGAAACCTAAGGGTGTTTTGGGTAAATAACAGTTGTGAAAATGGAGGAAAGGACAAGTTTGGAAATAATTTTGTAAAATTTTAATTTTACTTAGCGTGAAACATTTTAATAAAATAAAAATATAGGAAATGTTGTTACACAAATAGTCCTAAATGAACATGGTTTTGGGAATAAAATCAACGCTAGAGCAAAACGGATAAGAAATGATGATTATAAAGTGCAACACAAGTTGGGGTGAAACTCCGGGTTTTGGCTTTGACCAGGAAATGGGAAAAGGAATAATATGGACATTTGTGAAATATTAAAAAAAATTTGTACTCGGATGACACCGGTATAATTAAGGAGGGCCTAGAGTCACGGGTTAAAAGACCTAAAACCACTAGCCAGAATATATGGTAGTATAGCCAACAATGTTGATCTTGTTAAAGTACGAGGATATGGAAAGATTCCAAAAATGATAATGAAAATGGAACATGTCAAGAAATGGTTTGTGTGGTGAAAACGTCAAAAGAAAACCTAACTTGAATGAATTAATAAATGTTCAGGTAAGGGCTAACATAGACTAGTAAATGTGAATATTTATTAAAGTCCCTAAAGGAAGTGATTAAATGGGAAGTTAAGAAACCTAAGGAGGTTTAACCCATAACTAACACAAGTATGTGTTTATGAAAGGTTTTCAAAGTGAAAATAAATAATTTCTAACACAATGCTTGTGTGTGTTGAAATTGTGATTTTCAATGAAAATACTAATGTAAATTGGTATGAATGAAAAGGGTAAGTTCGGGAGAGAAAATGATTTTTCTTAAGCAAAGTGGATTTGTTTTATGTATTTAACCTGGTGTGGTAAATCGTGGAATAAATGTGAAGTTTTGTAAAAGGAAATTCTTTTACAAGATTAAGATGAATTAATAAAGATAAGTAACGGTCTTGGAATGAAAAAAAAAATTATGAATTAAAGTATATATGTGTACACACACACACACATGGATATATATATATATATATATATATATATATATATATATATATATATATATATATATATATATATATATATATATATATAAGGTAGTTGCATGTGAATGAAGATATAACGTGTTAGAGTCTTCTTTCTGTCGTTCGATTCTATATCACATTGTTGTATTTTCCACTAGGCATTTAGCTCACTCCCTCATCTTTGTTGTGGAACGTTAGGTGTAGTTTCATATTTTGAGGGCGTTGTATAGGTAAGTGTTCTTTTTAATTTTCATTAGTAGCTTCGTATGCTTGGATTACGGGGACGCTTCCCAGGAGTCCCTCACATAGTATGATTTAAATTGGAATCACATCATAAACAAGTGAAACATTAATTCAATAAAACTGGATTAGCAACATTACATAGGTTATTCCATTTCACTTCACATCTAATTCTCGGGTCAGATCAGATTGACCACGAGTAACCCATAAATCCGGACTGGGATGTTACACTTTCACTCTTGGTTTGGAAGAGTGTTTAATACATAACAATATAGCCTTAGATTTTTAAGTGTTTAGGAAGCTAATTGGTTAGATGTTAATATACTAAGGAGTCAAGTAGTCATCTCCAAGCTAAAGGCAGCTGAAAAGGTGTACTAGGTACATAAATAAAAAAGATCTTAAGGAAATAAATTAAGTAAAAATTACTTTTGGCATTGTCCAAACCGTTCGCTGATGGAGTCTTTGTAGAGAAGAAATCATTCTCTCTAATGAAGCTAATATGGTGAGGTCGCACGAGTTCCTAGGGGAAAAACACAAGATAAAAGCACCCGTCAAACATTTTTCATTATAGAGAAGAAACCCAGTGTTATGACGAAGAAACTCGTAAGACTGTCTAAGGAATTTGTCCAGTTTTTCCTAAGAAAGTTTGAAAATAAGTTTTGGAAAAACCTAAGTATGTTTGTCCAAACCAAGAACACACATACTTAAAACACACGAAAAGTATGCAAGGCCTAAGAAAATAGATTTTTCTGTATGAAAAGTATATTTGTAGAGTGTAGTTGAGAATTTATCCAAAAACCATAAGGAAATAATTAGCCAAGGTGAGAATTTAAGTCCAAGCCTTATACCTTTCCCAGTTGGTGAACTTGAGGTTCAACATAAGTGAATCTGGGTAGAACTTGATGAAGTTTTATGGTGACCTGTTGGATAAGGACTCAAATATATTTTGTGGAATACATTAGAAAATCGGTTCTATGGATCACATTGAGTATACTATAGTCTTACAAAAAAATATTACCAGGTTGAGGTAATGTTTTTCTTTAATTCAAATTTGGCCAAACGTCAATCCTAATATAAAAGTGACAAAACATTATTTACAAAATAATTAAATTGATTAACATATGTTCATGAAGAATATAAAAGGAATCAAATTATGGAAAATTAAATCATGCAACTAAGACGAGGATTTATATGTAGGAAAACACTTTATAGGAAAAACCTTGGGCCAAAGGGATAGCTCCCATTTTAAAGGTAATGAATTATATAAATGGGTAAATGACTTTGAAACTTGAACCTATCTATGGCTCAATACTGGACAACCTCGACAATTAACATTTTTCATTATCTAGTAGGAAAATCAAGAATGAATTGCTCTTCGACGACTCACCACATCACATATGTCAACTTTCGGTCATAATGTCGCGTTTGAACAATTATTGAAATATTCTTTAAGGTTAAAGAAAACTTTGTGTTCTAATGGAACAAGTGATAAGACACCAATGAAATTTTCCTATGACGTAATATTACTAAATGTTGATAGAACTTTTAAAAGTGTTTGAATAATCAAAATAAACTCGCAATTATTTTTTGAGATAAAAAATATTTAAATTCTCTTAAGAACAAATTTTGGAAATGTTTGTTCATGTCGCAATGCACTACCATTAGAGAGTTAGCATTTAAGTCGTGAGGGGAATTAATCAAACTTTAATGATTTCAAAATTGCAATAAAATAATAATTATCTCAAAAATAGAAAGAAGGTGTTTGCTCTTAAGAAAATATGATTTCTTTTAGATTGATAAAACCCTAACTTGTTTGGGGGAGAAGAATGCCTTACGTAGGTATTCCTAAACTTGTGTACACAATCTTTCAAATCCCCTAATATATTCTTGTCCAAAAAAGTAATTTGCTTCCCAACGCACCAAAGATATAGCTGAAAAATAGAATCTACATGTTTTACATCACAATCTTTGGGGATTTTTTCTAACTCAAACTCTAGTATGTGTAACACCCCATACTTTTATAGATATTTAAATTACATAAGTGGCATAATTTAGTAATTAGAGGAAATTAGTGTGAATAGTAATTTTAGAATTTATAACTGTAATTGAATAAATTTATAATAGTAAATATTAGTTTGCTAGTTTCGGATTAATATTTACATGGGTTATATTTTCTTACAGGACTAAGTATATGAGTCAAAACACTTTATGTCATGTCATAGTTGGATAAATCAACGAGTAATATCTCACTTTGTGGAAAATGCGTGTTGAAAAGTGTCTGGTCCGATTAGTGAATTTTAGTTAAGTGAATCGAATGGTGATTTTGAGTGCACGGTTGGTTTTGGAATGTCCGAGATAGTCAGAATAGAGTACCGGGGGTAGTGTTTGGATTCCGGGGATTTTTGGATTAGTAGGGACTCGCAATTGAGTAAACGGGTCATTTTTGGATTTATAAGGGATAAAACCTTATCTCCCTCTTATATTCCCAAAGAAAGAGAAATATAAGAAAGAAAAGAGATAAAACAAGAAGGAAATAAAGGAAGAGGAGAAAGGAAGAGAGAAAAAGGGATTTTAGGCCAAACTCCGTGGGATTCGACTCGAGGTCTTCGAATTTTATCCATGAGGCAAGTGTTTACTTGCTTTATACTTTTGAGTGTGTATCTCATATTATAGTTGGTAATAACAAACTATATGATTTTTGGGTTGGGTTTTCTTGAATCAAAACGGGTGTTTCAGAAGTTGAACGGATAAAACTCGGATAATATTTGGTTTGAGAAACTTAGAAATTAATTGAAATTGATTGTTGGTTGAAGTTGTATAACGATGGGGGAGAATATAAAAATCTTAGGGTGTGTCTGTAATACCCCGTACTTTTGGCTATATTTATTTTTGGGATTAATTAATTAAATGCGTATTAATTGGAAATTAATTCGGGTTATAAATACTAACGAGATGCGAGTTTGGTATTTGATTATGTGCATATATGATTCTATATGAATTTGGAATTATGAAATTTGTCGTGAGATTTATATACGGCAATTTGGAAATTTTGTTGAGACGCGTGTGACCGCCGCGTCATGGTATACTATTTTAATTATAAAAAAAAAGTGAATTTAAAATCTATAAACCGTATGGTCGTTTTGAGTTCACCAACGCGTCCGCAAGGGTCGAGTTAGTCAGAAAACACTACCCGGGGGTGTAGTTTGGGTCCCGGGGTATTTTTAGGCCATACCGGCAACTTAAAGGGTATTTTGGTAATTTTACATTTTGAGGAATTAAAAGTGACGAAAATTGGGAGTTTTAATCTGATGTGGATTTAACCCACTAAACCCACTAACCAACCCATATTAACCCATTAAGCTACGGAGACAAACTCTCCCAAAGAAAACCCTAGCCACCTTAAGCCACCATTGGAGGAGAAGCTTGGAGAGAGGGAATTCTGCAGAAATCTTCACCAAACTAACACCAAAATCCGAAATCCAACCAAGGCAAGTGACTTTATTCCATTTAATTTCAGAGAATGTTCTTCCCATGTTAGAAAAATTCGAATTTTGTGTTTGTTCTTGGTGAAATATGAAAACCCATGTAGTTTGGAGTTTAGAACTTGAATATTTTGAAGAGAATTGCATGTAGAATGAAAGGTAGATGATTATTCTCATGAAAATGGTGATTAGAATAAATTAAAACGGATTAAATTCTGGGATTTGATGATGATATATATCTAGGGTTCATGTTCTTGATAAAATTGGGAAAAAGTATAAAATCTTGTGATTTAATGATGTTTAGGATGCATTAATGCCTTAAAAGATGTTAGTTTATGACCTAAGCATGTTTTAGTATGATTAGAGGACTTAAAACATTGTTAGAATGAACTTTGGAGAAGACTTGAGGTGTTAAAAATGGTGAGAAACGTAACTAAGAAAATCTGGGACGAAACTGGCAGGTCGTTAGAAGCCCCTACCCAGGTCGTTCGAACGAGCTTCTAACGAAATGACCAGTCGTTCTAACGAAAGGGAGCCTCGTTCGATAACTTCGTTCGAACGAGATCTCGTTAGAAGGGACAGTTTGTTCGAACGAACTGGATCTCGTTCGAACAGTCTCGTTCGAACGAGACTTCTAACGAGTTGACAGAGGGATCTCATTCGAACAGTCTCGTTCGAACGAGACTTTTAACGAGTTGACAGTTTGGTCCTTTTTGGACTGTTTTGATTTTTGGAGTCCCGTAAACTTGTTCGAGGATAAAGATAACCTTCCTTTGATGACGTAAGGATAGATTTGGGACTTTTGGCTTATTACGAGGAGTAAATTTATATACGAGAGATTTAATTCAATGAACCATTTGGGTTGAGACGTGAGTGTCTGCTATGACATGAGAATAGATTATGGCGCGTATGATGATAAACCGGAATAATTTAAGTTTTGATATTATAAGTTAGTACGAGAAAGTGATATGTACTACGATTAAACTACGGTATTACTAAGACGTGTGTTTACTTAGTATTGGTATATGATTTGTGTGTATGACATACCTACCATACTTGCTATCATGGGAGGTTTGCGTTCGCTTAGGGCCCTCTAATCCTTGTGTTGCCCGGATTTAGACTGGTTACCTCGATGAACATAGGTCAGAGAAAGACTTATTGGGATGTTAATAAGTTCGCTGATCGTGGGAGCGTAGGTATGTACGTGACCCATGTGATGTGACTGTGTTCGCCTCCACTATTTGTGATTTGTGTTATCTGGACTATTCCTGAGAGATTCTGAATATGTAATCCTTATGTACGTGATGTACCGGGATGGATAGCAGAGTATGTGTGCACCGCAACTTAGTTCTCGGGGTGCTTATACTGTATATTTATGATGTGAATAATATACACTTAATTAATGAGAACCTTTATGTTAGTGTTGTGAAATAATCACGGTATTGATTCGAGAAGCATAACGAGTTAGCTAATAGTGTAATATAGTGCATATTGAACATCTGAGTTACGTTAAACCCCTACTTAATTACGAGCGTTATAATGTTAATAGAACCGAGTAATAAGGGTAGGACCTTTGGCAGTCTAGCTAGATATGTTGTCACTTAGCTAGTGGTATGGGTCGTTATAGATGGGTACTTACGTTAGGAGTGCACAGTTAGACGAGAGGTGAGAATATCATGTGAGTGCACGTCCTAACATGTACTTTGCATTTAATGTTTTAAATGTTTTTAAAAGCACTTGCAGGTTTTTAAAATATAACTCCACATTCGGGCTCTGACCCGTTTGCTTTTCAAATCTTTTTCTTGTAAAACCATTTTAGGTGCCCAGCCACAGGGACACCAAGCATAGGATTTTCATTCAGGTGACGAGTTGTAGCTGTTTGTGGAAGCTACAGGGATTTGCTTGTAGACGCTTCTATCTTTTGGATTCCAGAGTCACTATCTATCAGTTGTAGGGCATGTTGCCCATTTCTATTAGAGACATATTTTACATTACAGTTTTCAGACTTTGATTTGTATTGTTTTAGCATTCGGTTATTTATTTCAGTATGGGATTGTAGTGAGGAGTTTTCCTCCAAACTTTATTTACACTATGTGATGGTTATTCGTTTTACTTCAGTATGGTGAATGGTGTTGTTATTCTTTATTACACTTGTTGCATGTTAATCAGACTTATATTAAAATTTGGCAACTTACTTTTTAAATACTAGGTGGTTAGTAATAATAAGATGTTTTCGACAGTGATGCTATTAACTGAGCCAACTTGGCATTTTGAATTAATTTAATAAAGGAGTAGCTACCCGGTATTTAATTAGTCGGGGTGTCACAGGTGGTATCAGAGCATCAGGTTCTAGTGTCCTTTAGGATCTGTACGGCTATTATGTTTCCGCTACGTTTCTTTGATATAGAGCCCTATATTTTAGGACTATTGTACTCTTTTTGTGTATGCTTCGTTCTTCAGCTATATTAAGTTTATAACCGTGAACTTATAAACTTTGTTCTTATTTCAGATGCCTCCACGACGTGCACGATGAGTTCCCAGAGATGCAACGCCCGAACCCCAGCCCGCTCCAGTTCAGGGCATGATGAACGCCGCTGAGGTTGCAGCTATAGTAGCCCAAGCGGTAAATGCAGCAATTGCCATTGTTCAGCAGGCACCACCTCAGGCGTCGGTTGCCGCTCCAGTACAGGCTAATGCATTCCCGTCTTCTTGGGAGCGTGTACGTGATGCTTTTCAGAAAGCGCATCCGCCAGAGTTTGCAGGTAGCTCAGATGTGGTAGTCTCGAGCCAATGGAGGAAGGATATGCAGAGGCACTTAAGGATATATGAGTGCACGGATGTTCAGAAGCAGGTGCTAGCTACTTTCAAGCTAGTTGGATCTGCGCTACAGTGGTGGGAGTCTATTACCACCATGGAGGAGAGGGATACTCTCACGATTCAGGAGTTCTGGGTGCGGTTCGACCGCAAGTACTTTTCGTCAGCTGTTCATACGGAAATTAGGAGGAGATTGATGAGTCTGAAGCAGGAAGGTAAGACCGTGGCCGAGTATGAGGCTGAGTTCACGAATCTGTTGAACATCGTTCCAGACGAGATACCAACAGAGAAGAAGAAAATTGAGAAGTTCACGGACGGGTTGACTTGGAGGATCCGTCAGCATCTGCTAGGGAACCTATCGTTGGCCACTTATTCTGAGTTGGTTAACGCTGCATTGTTGCACTGCCAGGACCACCGTTTTCATATGGCCGAGGGCAAGAGGTCGGGGGAGTCTAGCCATTAGGGCAGGACTGGAGGACATAGTGCCAGCGGGGCACAATCTGGTCAGGGGCAGAGACAGAATGAGCAGGGCTTCCAGCAGGGGGATAACAAGAGGTTCCGGTCATGGAACTACAGTCAGGGACAGGGAGGTTTCCGTCAGGGCCATCAGGGTCCAAACGGCCATCAGGGCCAACAAGGGCAGAATGGGCAGCAGATTCACCAGGGCCAGCAGGGCCAAAGGAGGAACGGTAACGGCCACCAGGGCCGGGGACAGTAGGGACAGAGAGGAGGGAACTTCCCAGGGAAGTGCTTTGTTTGTGGCAAGACTGGCCATAAGCGACAGGATTGTCCTGATAGGGGCAGGGCCCCATAGCAGCAGCAGCAGGGTGCTCGCCAGGAGCCACAGAGGCCTATATTTCCCGCCTATCCCGCACCGCCACAGATGGCAGCATTGCCACCCATTCCAGCAGTCCCAGCTCAGCAGGGGTAGCTACAGTATGGACGTGTCTATAACGTCCACCAGGCTGCAGTTCCACAGGCACCGCCCGCGATTGAGGGTACGTTTCCTATCCATGGCACTATGGGTCGGGTATTATTTGATATGGGTGCTACACACTTTTTATAGCTACACACTTCGCGAAAGCTTTAGGATTGTTAGCTACGGCAGAGAGCACAGTGACGTGTGTCGACTCACCATTGGGGAGTGGGTCACTTATTTTCTTTATATGCCGGGGAGTGGGGGTAGAGATTGGTGGTTTAGTATTACCTTCAGACATGTTAGTGTTAGACATGCATGTTCACGATGTGATTATCGGTATGGATTGGCTCGTAGCTTATCGGGCCATGATTGATTGCTTCAGCGGGAGCATTGTTTTTGCCATTCCGGGGCAAGAGATGTTTGTGGTGGCGATGCCTCGCCCAGAGGGAGGATCGACCGCTCATCTGTATTACATTGAGGAGGATACCTCTAAGGAGGTAGTGATTCCTTTAGATTCTATCCCAGTTGTCAGGGAGTATTCGGATGTGTTTCAGGAGATACCAGGCTTACCACCCAGTCGAGAGATAGACTTTGTTATAGATTTGCTACCGGGTACGAGACCTATAGCACGCGCACCGTACCGTATGGCTCCAGCTGAGATGAGGGAGTTACGGGATCAGATAGAGCAGCTGTTAGGTCAGGGCTTTATTCGCAGGAGTACCTCACCTTGGGGCGCTCCAGTTTTGTTTGTGAAGAAGAGGGATGGTTCACTGAGATTGTGTGTGGACTACCGAGAGTTGAATAAGGTCACGATACGGAATAAGTATCCGTTGCCTCGAATCGATGACTTATTCGACCAGTTGAGGGGAGCTTCTTTCTTCTCGAAGATTGATTTGAGATCGAAATACCATCATTTGCGTATCAGGGAGGAGGATGTCTCGAAGACTGCGTTCTTGTTGAGATATGGTTCTTACGAGTTTTGGGTTATGCCTTTTGGTTTGACCAACGCTCCAGCAGTGTTTATGGACTTGATGAACAGAGTGTTCAGGGATTTCCTAGATCAGTTTGTCATTGTCTTCATTGATGATATTCTGGTTTACTCCCAGATAGAGGAGGAGCACGCCGAGCATTTGAGGCAGGTTTTGCAGACACTTCGTCAGAACGAGTTGTATGCAAAATATGAAAAGTGCGGGTTTTGGCTGAAGGAAGTCCAGTTTTTGGGGCATATTATTTCCGATTGGGGAATATCTGTTGATCTGGGAAAAGTATCAGCGGTGAGGGAGTGGGGACAGCCCACGACACCGACTGAGATTCGTAGTTTCTTGGGTCTAGCAAGATACTACAGGAGGTTTATTCAGGGTTTCTCGGAGATAGCAGGTCCTTTGACACATCTGACTCGTAAGGGTGTGCCCTACATCTGGAGTGATGCCTGTCAGTTGGCATTCGATGAATTGAAGGACAAATTGACCTCAGCACCTGTGTTAGCATTGCCGAGACCGGGAGTTGAGTATTTGGTTTACACCGACGCGTCTTTGCAAGGACTTGGAGGTGTATTGCAGTAAAAGAGACAGGCCATAGCTTATGCTTCCCGTAAGCTTAAGCCTCATGAGAAGAATTACCCCACGCATGATTTGGAGTTAGCGGCAGTGGTATTTGCCCTACGGATTTGGAGGCACTACCTTTTGGGGGAGAAGTTCCAACTGTTCACGGACCACAAGTCCCTACAGTACCTATTCACGCAGAAGGAGTTGAATATGCGATAGCGTAGGTGGCTTGAGTTTGTGAAAGATTACCAGTTCGACATCCAGTATCACCCGGGTAAGGCTAACGTGGTAGCAGACGCGTTGAGCCGTAGGCCAGCAGATGAGGTGGCAGAGGTGTGGAAGGCTAAGTGGAAGGAATTGGGACACCAGGATGCAGTGGCCCGATCTTTCATGTCTGTGATGACGGTTACACCACAGATTGTCAAGAAGGTCGTACGGGCACAGGCCAATGACTCGTTCTGTCAGGAGTAGATAGTTCGATTATTAGCAGAGGGAGCCGAGTCCTATACCGTTAGTTCAGACGAGGGTTGCGCTTCAATGGGAGATTGGTAGTTCCGAAAGGGGAGGAATTGCGACACGATGTTATGGCAGAGTCGCACGGCTCACGGTTCGCGGTACATTCCGGAGGGGACAAAATGTACCAAGACATGAGACGTCAGTATTGGTGGAGCGGTATGAAGAGAGATATCGCTGAGTTTGTTTCGAAATGCGCCACTTGTCAGCTTGTAAAAGTGGATCATCAGAGACCGGCAGGATTGCTACAGCCATTGGAGGTCCCGGTGTAGATGTGGGAGAGCATATCCATGGACTTTATCACGGGGTTACCTACGTCGCAGAGGGGTCACGACTCCGTTTGGGTAATTGTGGACAGGTTGTCCAAGGTCGCTCACTTCTTACCCGTAAGGACTGACTACACTACGGGACAGTATGCCCAGCTCTTCATTTCAGAGATTGTGAGACTTCACGGTGTACCCTTAAATATCGTGTCAGACAGAGACAAGATATTTGTTTCGCGGTTTTGGGAGAGTTTCCAGGAGGCCATGGGCACGGAATTGCGGTTGAGTACGGCTTATCATCCGCAGACTGATGGGCAGACCGAGCGCACAAATCATATATTGGAGGACATGCTACGCATGTGCATTATTGACTTTGGGGGTGGATGGGAGCAGTACCTTCCACTGGTGGAGTTTGCTTACAACAACTCCTATCAGTTCACTATTGGCATGGCTCCGTTTGAGGCATTGTACGGTAGGCCTTGTCGTTCCCCAGCATGTTGGTTAGAAGTGGGGGACAATAAACTGCTTGGACCGGAAGTGATTCAGGATACTTCGGCAAGGATTGAGTTGATTCGGAGTCGCATCGGGTAGCTCAAGACAGGCAGAAGAGTTATGCTGATGCGAAGAGATTTTTCAGAGAGTTCCAAGTGGGGGACCAGGTTTTGCTCAGGGTATCTCCGATGAAGGGGATTATGCATTTCGGGAAGAAGGGGAAGTTGGCACCGAGGTATGTGGGGCCGTTTCCTATTATTGAGCGGATCGGACCGGTTGCGTATAGACTTGGGTTACCGGAGCATTTGCATCGGATTCACGATGTGTTCCATATTTCCTCGCTGAGGAAATACCTTAGAGATAATTTGGCCCATTCTCACATTGCTGTGGAGGACATCGATCTCCAGCCGGATAGCTCCTACGAGGAGGGGCCGATTGCTATTTTGGACCGAAGCGAGAGGAAACTGCGGTCAAAGATAGTTCCGTTAGTGCGTGTTCAGTGGCGACATCACAATGTCGAGGAGTCCATATGGGAGCGCGAGGATGAGATGCGCGATCGTCATCCAGAGTTATTTTTAGCAGGTACTTTCTAGTTTCGAATTTCGGGACGAAATTCAGTTATTAGGGGGGGAGTATGTAATACCCCCTACTTTTGGCTATATTTATTTTTGGGATTAATTAATTAAATGCGTATTAATTGGAAATTAATCCGGGTTATAAATACTAACGAGATGCGAGTTTGGTATTTGATTATGTGCATATATGATTCTATATGAATTTGGAATTATGAAATTTGTCGTGAGATTTATATACGGCAATTTGGAAATTTTGTTGAGACGCGTGTGACCGCCGCGTCATGGTATACTATTTTAATTATAAAAAAAAAGTGAATTTAAAATCTATAAACCGTATGATCTTTTTGAGTGCACCAACGCGTCCGGAAGGGTCGAGTTAGTCAGAAAACACTACCCGGGGGTGTAGTTTGGGTCCCGGGGTATTTTTAGGCCATACCGGCAACTTAAAGGGTATTTTGGTAATTTTACATTTTGAGGAATTAAAAGTGACGAAAATTGGGAGTTTTAATCTGATGTGGATTTAACCCACTAAACCCACTAACCAACCCATATTAACCCATTAAGCTACGGAGGCTATCATTAGGTTTACAAACTCACCCAAAGAAAACCCTAGCCACCTTAAGCCACCATTGGAGGAGAAGCTTGGAGAGAGGGAATTCTGCAGAAATCTTCACCAAACCAACACCAAAATCCGAAATCCAACCAAGGCAAGTGACTTTATTCCATTTAATTTCAGAGAATGTTCTTCCCATGTTAGAAAAATTCGAATTTTGTGTTTGTTCTTGGTGAAATATGAAAACCCATGTAGTTTGGAGTTTAGAACTTGAATATTTTGAAGAGAATTGCATGTAGAATGATAGGTAGATGATTATTCTCATGATAATGGTGATTAGAAGAAATTAAAATGGATTAAATTCTGGGATTTGATGATGATATATATTTAGGGTTCATGTTCTTGATAAAATTGGGGAAAAGTATAAAATCTTGGGATTTAATGATGTTTAGGATGCATTAATGCCTTAAAAGATGTTAGTTTATGACCTAAGCATGTTTTAGTATGATTAGAGGACTTAAAACATTGTTAGAACGAACTTTGGAGAAGACTTGAGGTGTTAAAAATGGTGAGAAACGTAACTAAGAAAATCTGGGACGAAACTGGCAGGTCGTTAGAAGCCCCTACCCAGGTCGTTCGAACGAACTCGTTCGAACGAGCTTCTAACGAAATGACCAGTCGTTCTAACGAAAGGGAGCCTCGTTTGATAACTTCGTTCGAACGAGATCTCGTTAGAAGGGACAGTTCGTTCGAACGAACTGGATCTCGTTCGAACAGCCTCGTTCGAACGAGACTTCTAATGAGTTGACAGAGGGATCTCGTTCGAACAGTCTCGTTCGAACGAGACTTCTAACGAGTTGACAGTTTGGTCCTTTTTGGACTGTTTTGATTTTTGGAGTCCCGTAAACTTGTTCGAGGATAAAGATAACCTTCCTTTGATGACGTAAGGATAGATTTGGGACTTTTGGCTTATTACGAGGAGTAAATTTATATACGAGAGATTTAATTCAATGAACCATTTGGGTTGAGACGTGAGTGTCTACTACGACATGAGAATAGATTATGGCGCGTATGATGATAAACCGGAATAATATAAGTTTAGATATTATAAGTTAGTACGAGAAAGTGATATGTACTACGATTAAACTACGGTATTACTAAGACGTGTGTTTACTTAGTATTGGTATATGATTTGTGTGTATGACATACCTACCATACTTGCTATCACGGGAGGTTTGCGTTCTCTTAGGGCCCTCTAATCCTTGTGTTGCCCGGATTTAGACTGGTTACCTCGATAAACATAGGTCAGAGAAAGACTTATTGAGATGTTAATAAGTCCGCTGATCGTGGGAGCGTAGGTATGTACGTGACCCATGTGATGTGACTGTGTTCGCCTCCACTATTTGTGATTTGTGTTATCTGGACTATTCCTGAGAGATTCGGAATATGTAATCCTTATGTACGTGATGTACCGGGATGGATAGCAGAGTATGTGTGCACCGCAGCTTAGTTCTCGGGGTGCTTATACTGTATATTTATGATGTGAATAATATACACTTAATTAATGAGAACCTTTATGTTAATATTGTGAAATAATCACGGTATTGATTCGAGAAGCATAACGAGTTAGCTAATATTGTAATATAGTGCATATTGAACATCTGAGTTACGTTAAACCCCTACTTAATTACGAGCGTTATAATGTTAATAGAACCGAGTAATAAGGGTAGGACCTTTGGCAGTCTAGCTAGATATGTTGTCACTTAGCTAGTGGTATGGGTCGTTATAGATGGGTACTTACGTTAGGAGTGCACAGTTAGACAAGAGGTGAGAATATCATGTGAGTGCACGTCCTAACATGTACTTTGCATTTAATGTTTTAAATGTTTTTAAAAGCACTTGCAGGTTTTTAAAATATAACTCCACATTCGGGCTCTGACCCGTTTGCTTTTCAAATCTTTTTCTTGTAAAACCATTTTAGGTGCCCATCCACAGGGACACCAAGCATAGGATTCTCATTTAGGTGACGAGCTGTAGCTGTTTGTGGAAGCCACAGGGATTTGCTTGTAGACGCTTCTATCTTTTGGATTCCAGAGTCACTATCTATCAGTTGTAGGGCATGTTTCCCATTTCTATTAGAGACATCTTTTACATTACAGTTTTCAGACTTTTATTTGTATTGTTTTAGCATTCGGTTATTTATTTCAGTATGGGATTGTAGTGAGGAGTTTTCCTCCAGACTTTATTTACACTATGTGATGGTTATTCGTTTTACTTCAGTATGGTGAATGGTGTTGTTATTCTTTATTACACTTGTTGCATGTTAATCAGACTTATATTAAAATTTGGCAACTTACTTTTTAAATACTAGGTGGTTAGTAATAATAAGATGTTTTCGACAGTGATGCTATTAACTGAGCCAACTTGGCATTTTGAATTAATTTAATAAAGGAGTAGCTACCCGGTATTTAATTAGTCGGGGTGTCACAGTGTCAATGGCCGAAACAGAGTCTTGGAGAAGATAAGGTTCTGCTCGATCGATCGATCGACCGCCTGAAATTTTGACAGTTTCGGCTTTTTTTGTTTAAATGGGATAAATTCCTAAATTAGTTATTTCTCTCTTTCTTATTTAAGAAAATAAATATCCAATTGGGGGAAATTCATACCTAGCCATTTAAGGGAATTAATTAGGACTACGAGGGTGCAAAATTGTGTGGAACTTAATGTGTAGTTTTGAGGAAAATAAATTATGGAGTTAGACATTTGGGGTTCCTAAAAATAGTGTGGGGACTTCTAAATTTTTATTTGAGTGAGGTGTATACCATTGGTTAGTTGAAAGTAAATTCCAGGGCTTACTAATTTAGCGGTGTTTGGGACGAGTAACACTCGGGGTGGTATTTCGACAGGCGATTATATATATATATATATATATATATATATATATATATATATATATATATATATATATATATATATATATATATATTTGTGCGCGTAGAAAATGTATATATATGCTGATTATGTTTGAGTAAATCCTATGAGGCGACTAGGATAGAATTTAGGATATAGGCTAAAGATGATTTAGCGGTTATCCGATATGTCTATTGACGACTATTGTTATAGAGGATGCGAAACCTATGGAATTGAGATAAATGATTTATATACTTATTTAATTATTACGAATTGGTATATTAGATTTTATGTAGAATCCTTAAAAGTGATTAAGATGCGAATTAAATCTTAAGTAAGAGAGTACTTATCAGTTTAGTATTTTAAGTATATGAACATGTATAGATTTTTATGAATGGGAACATTCTGGTTATTGGCTATAGCTATAAGAGTTCGGTAATTATAGCCATAACATATTGAGGAATGATATATATATATATATATATATATATATATATCATTCCTCAATATGTTTATAAATATATTGGTATGTAAACGATATATTTATGTATGTTTATATCTCTAGTGCTATCCAGGGAGGTGGCACGATGTGGGTGAATCCCCTGTCTTGTGAAGCAGGGAGAGTATATCCCCAGGTCATATCGTCCCGCATATGGTTGCGATATTTTTATCCCACTTTCAGGAGGTAATATGACCACCTACACCCTTTAGTAGTGTTACCATCATCATGAGATAGTCTGACTTGGTACCGGAGTTAATTTGAGTATGCCCGAATGATGATAGCACGTCGAGACCGCATCCTTGAGTTATAGCTCGCTGGGATGGTTATTATACTTATGATTGTAAAAGAGACCGCATACTTGTTATTTATAGTATATTTTTTGCATATGAATATGAGATATACTATAACTTTAAATGGTGTAAACTGTAAAATGAATGAGATGTTATTCTTCTTCCCGTAGTTTTATATCCGGAGTAAATCAAAGGCGAATTGTAAGTTCAAGCGAGAACCATTTATAATAAGGGATATTATATGTTAAAGTAAAAATGTTATTTTAAACTAGTGAAAGTTACGGTATATGAACGGTATAGTTTTATATAGAAACAAGGACTATATATATATATATATATATATATATATATATATATATATATATATATATATATATATCACATGGATGCTTATATCAACTAAAAGCTTATGTAATAGCTTACGGTATAACATATTATATCATGCAAGGTAGGTGATAGTTATAAGGATTTAGAAGATGGGACAAAGAGATTAGTTAAGCGGGGTAGCTTAACTAGGATTTTTTAAAACGTATGTGATAGGTGTGCACTATTAGAAGAGGGGTGAGCTGTATCTCATGAGAATGCGATACCAGTTTAAATATGAGATATTTCATATTTTAAAATATGGCATTTAATGCACTTGCTAAATATTTTCAAACTCGGGGTCTGACCCATTTCTCTATTTTTCCCTCTCTTGCTATATATATACATATATATAGGTGTCCAAACACAAGGATGACTGGATGATGATTCTTTCGAGTCAAACGTTAGCTGCCGCAGTTGTGGATGCAAGCAGGTTTATGTTAGATGCTTCTATCCTTGTGATCTAGATAGGATACATTGTAGTAATATTCGGGTCGATAGACCAATTGTATTAATGTATTCTTTTACCGCCTTTTTAGTGCGGCATTCGATTTGGTTGTACTATGTTGTACCGAGTGTTCGATTATTTTATTTCATTTCAGTTTCATGTATATAAACTGTATGAATGTTTTGTTTAGTTGGTTTGATTAAAAAGATTAGTTAATATAAAATTTTGACGCCATCCTAATAAGTTATTAGTAATTAAATTGGTTGTTTTCGACAGTGATGCTGAGAATAAACCATATGCGAGTCCTGTTTTAATTTGGTATAGGATTGATCACCCGATATTTTATTAGGAAGGGTGTCACAGTATGGTTGATGGATTTTCATTGCTGAAATGAAATAATCTTTGTGGTGAACCTGTGGTGAAGAAATGTCACAAAAATATATAAATACAATTAACGGCGAAAAGTTGTTCGCTGTAGTGAAGGAATATTTTGTTACAACGAAGTTGCGGTGATGGAGGTCATGCTATTGTATTCGTAATTTTTGTCCAGTTTTTACCTGCCAAAGTTAAAAAATTATTTTGGCAAAACTATTAATATGTTTATTTAAATCCTAGAACACTCATACTTAAAATACACAGAAAAGATGAAATTTCTAAGAAACTAGTTTTTTAATATGTTGAGTATATTTCATAATGTATTTGACAATTTATCCAATAATAAAATACACACAAGTTTAACACATTTTTTAATTTAAAAAATCCAATTTAATTATGTTCAACCATAGGGTAAATCTAAGTCATGTAAATCCTTTACCTTTATCCTAAAGAGACATTCTCATTGGTCAGGGCATCAAGTAGATCTCAGATGAAGATAAAGAAGTGTGGTGTTGAAATCTTGAATTTGAAGCTTTCCGAAACAACTTAGACCATGACTCAAAGTGATTTGTATAACATAATAAGACAATCCAAAATTCCAGGGTACTTGAACATACTTGTGATCTTATGAAACTACTTACAACTAATCTTAGGTTTTCGAATTACTTGTTAAAATAATTTAGCATTTTAACAACCAGTCACATAGTAATTGGGGAATGATTGTGTAGTTTTCTCATTGTTTGTGTGAGTTAATGATGAATATCATCAGTAATTTGATTCATTTCACACACCCTATGTTCACTTAACATTTGCAAAAATCAAAATCTAACTTTGATAATAAAAATGACTTTAAATTGAAATGAACTCATTTTGCACACGTAGCACATCCACAGTGAAATTGTTTTAGTATCCTATTAATTCCTCCTGTAATATATATCAATACAGTTTTCAATTATGACACATTCACTAACCTTGATAAATGATAGTTTTTGTTTCCACTATGTTAAATCAACCAATAAGGTGGTATTAGGTGTCCCAAGGCTAACACTAACGTGTATTTAACTTTATTTTATTATTTAACATTGATTAATTAATCAACCGATTTAGAAAGACCACATGGGTAGGATTATTATCAACAATGTTAGGGGGTTTATATATGTAGTAGACATGTATCAAGATCGAGAGTTCACTAAAGGAAAATGGAATTTTTCAATACTTTTGAAAAATGTTGGGAAAAATAATTTAAGATTAAATTCTATACGAGTGCAGAGAATTTATGAGATTAAATAAGTGCAAGAAATTTACGATATTCTTTAACAATGATGAAAATTTACATCAATTTTTGGGATTTTACAAATTGACATTTCTCTTATAGCTCTTGTGAAAAAGAGCGGATATTTTTCATTGTTCTCACTAAAACCCTAAACTAACATTTGCATCTCTCTCTATTTGACAAAACCTTTTCCACTGAATATATCGCCATCCTCTCTCTCTCTCTCTCTCTATCTATATATATATATATATATTAGCGGATGCCCGTGCCCGAGGGCACGGCGATAAATTTGCCTCCGTGATAAAAAAAAATTTAAGAAAAAAAAAATAAAAAAATAAAAAAAGTCAAAAAAAAATTGAGAAAAAATAAAAAAAATTTGAGAAAAAATAAAAAATTAATAAAAAATAGTTTAAAAAAATGGGAAAAATATTTAATAAAAAAACATAAATTTACATGTATTTAAAAAAATACATGTATTTATAATAGTATAATAGTATTTATAATAGTATAATAGTATTTATAATAGTATATATATAACACAAACAAAAAAGAAAAAAAAATAACTTTTAGCATGACATTTCATGTATGGGCATAAAAGAGAAAAATGTCATGCATAAAAAAAGTGAAGTTATTTTGGCAAAATTTATATATATATATATATATATATATATATATATATATATTTGTGTGTATGTGAACCAACAAAGCACGTGTCCATTACCTCTTCATATATTTATTAAACTCCAACTTATTCAAAATTCATCCTTGCAAAAGAACTCCAAGAACTTTGAGTCCCAGTCATTTCAACGTTTTGACACTTTTATTATGATGATGTGTTATTATTTAATCTTCATTTCATATTCTACGTGTCCTTTTCTTTTATTAATCAAATTTGAATATTTATGTGTAATAAATTTAAGGGTGTAAACGAATATTCAAAAATTTATTTTCGTACATTATTCGAATCATGAATATTTGTCCAAATAGATATCTGGAAGAGCGCATTCATATAACACTCTTAAATATCTGGGAACAACGTGCACGGATACTTATAATAAGATATTCATCATGGAAAATCTGTATTTGAAGTGGATAATTTCTATTTACGGATAGTTGTATCTGTAATATTGTCCAATATATATTACACATATTTGGAATTTAATTATGTGGATTTTCTTTGCAAATAATTTAAATAATTAATTATTTAATTTATAAGATCAATAAATAAGTATTTTATCTTGATTTTAATTCCATCTTACACACTATGGCTCAATATTACATTAGTCGACATTGTTTCATAGGTTTAAATATTCAAACTTTAACTCATATTTTAAGGTCTTGCCATGTCTGACCCATTATGTATGCATTCACTAAAATGTTTTTTGAAACTTTCATTCACCATATCTGACACATTATCAGTCAATGAAGGGTCCGTCAATACCCATTAATGTTAGATCTTATTCTTAAGCCTCCCAAAATTGGATTTCCTATTTTTCCAGTCATTTTTAATTTTTTTTTTTTATTATTTAGAATGTTGTGTAAAAAATATATTTGTTAAGATTTAGGAAATTACGAAATTAATGCTTGATAAGGAAAATGTTTGTATATGAAATAATACAAATGAATATGGATATTATTTGAATATAAGAGATCCGAAAGGATACGGATAAGAACAGCTGTATGCTATCCGAGAGAATACGGATAAAGATATGTATAATGTACTTGTAAACGGATACGAATAGTGGATACTATGGTATCCGCTTCGTATCCGTCGTTTTACACCCCTAACTAAATTGTACAATTACGAATTCATGTTTTTTAACCTAAGACATTTTGGATTACTTTATTATTGTAATTCAAATTTTATTAATTATTTCATGCATGTGAAGGTGATTCTCACTTTTTCTAATTTTGAAAAGTAAAATAGAAAAAATAACCTAACATTTTTATTTAAAATTAAACATTTTGTGAAGTGGTTTTAAATTATTAGGAATGTTTGTCACTCTTAATTCAATATTTGAAATAATTGAGGTTAAAAGAATGGGTCCATTGACCACCAGTAAAATCATCTTATTTATTTTCAATACATGCTTTTAACTACCTTTCATTCATTTGTCAACATTTAGGATTCGAATTAAGTATTCACCAAACTTTGAAAATTGGATATGTTAGGTATAGTTTGGTATTTTACTTCTAATGTCCTTTGCATTTAATTCAATTTCACATTTGAAACTTTTATGTTTTGTATGGTCCTTAATTTGATTTAATTTTCTGTCTCATTATAGTTGCTTTTGTCGTTTATATATTTAAAGATTTTTTCTTGGATTCTTTTTTCAATTATCTTACTTCTCTACATGAGTTTAATTTCTTATTTTAGATATCTTACATTTGACAAAAAATGTCTTTTTTTAGTCTTTCAAATGAGTCAATTTTAATTGAAAATAATACAAATATTCTCATTAAAAAAATCTTGCTTAACATGCTAAAATTTTACAAATTAGCCAACTCAACAATGTTTTCATAAATTTTAGGTATATTTTGAACAAATAACAAGGGTTAGAAAATCGATAAAAAAAAAGTGTAAAGAACAGTACTCATCTTGGCCGTTTACGCAAAGAGATCAGAAAATCATAATTTCTTGTTTTAATTTTTGTGGTAAAAGTTGAATCGTATTTTGTCAATGTAGAGTATATATAGTAGAACCATATCCCTTCAAATATTTATATTATCTAAAAGAATTAGAATTATAATTTGACAACTACTTTTAGGTTGTTAATTGATTATTCTTTAAGTGTTTTAAATATTTCAATTACAGACTCAAATTTTTTATTCATTAACAAAACATTAGTTGAAATTTTTAAAGAAATGTTTACCCATAATTTATCTATCAAATGATCAAACAAAAAATTGACCATCCCCGTGATGAAACCCAAATTTGAAATGAAAATGGGGTATTCCACAAACAAAATATCAAAACACTTTGTAAATGAAGATATCTATGACTTAAAAATCCTAATGTACTCAACACTCATCTATATATTTGAAAAGTAAAACTAAATTGTACATGGATCATCAATTAAATGTTTACAATTAGCATGCAAAGTATTAATAAAAAGCTTCCCAAATACTTCTACAAATATTTTCAACAAAAATGGAGAACACAACTACTTATGAAGAGTTAAAGACGATCTCCAAAGCATAGGACAAAATGCTCAAATCATAAATTTTCTAGTGATTACAGTATCATTTTGGAAATATTTTTTTAGAGTAATACATTGTTCGTCATTTTAACCAATGACAAAGATTGTTCATGCACCAATGGAATCACAACGGGAGCATTTTTCTTTCTTTTATTTATTAGTTCTCCTTTGAAAATTCAAGAGTTGCAACAAATATTTTATTATCATATTAATGTTTCATTTGACCTCAAACTCGAGAGCACCACCAATTTTAGTGTGAAAAAAATAACATTTGGAATTTTGATGTGGCAAATGCCCAAATTATTGCTCCAGATATGGTGTAAGAAAGCTAGCTAACACTTCGCGCATAAAAAAATAGTCCTAGAGGGTTTTATCATATTAATATATTCAAAATTAGATTACTTAAGTACAATCAATCTTCAATAATTTGTTTGTATTGCATTTATTAAGAACGCTTGATTCAATTTTTTTTAATTATTGGGGATATATTAAAAAATATAGTAATAAATTATATTTTTGGGTAATATTTTTAATAGTGGTACTTATCATCTACACGTCATCACACATTATAATTTTGGGCAAGTTATAATTACATAGTTAATCCTATTAAAAAGATGTTGTATAATTTAATATTATACAACTCTATAGTATTCTTTCCATTGTTCAACAAATTTATTCTAGTGATAACTACATTGAAACAATGTAACTTCTTAGTGTTAAATTATGTTATGACTTCTATTATAGTGGTTTACATCAAGATATTTGTATGGGATACTAAACCAAACTGAAGGGTTCATGTTTGAGAACATATTAATTGAATGAGATAATTTCTAGAACATTCAATGGAATTGACTAGAACATCATTAAAAAGTTTCTAGGCTACAATTAATACATATAATCATTGACCTAACCCGTAACAATAATCTTACATGTACGGCAGGGTTGGCTCTATAGTTTACGGGGTTCTAGGCGAAAATTAAAATGGAGCCCTTTTGAATAAAAAAATCAAATTAAAGAAAATATGTTCTTCTCGCATTTTTCGAAACAAAACTAATTTTTATATAGAAAATCATTTTTAATATGCTAATGTCTAATCCCATCACTAGAATTATCATCAAAATATGTTTTTCTATAAATATTACGCTTTTCACAAAATACGAGTTCAATTTTCATTTCTTTAGCAATATCTATGGACATATTCACACAATACAACACAACAAGTGTAATTTTCTAGTAGATACATTCACACAATACAACAACAAGTGTAATTTGCAAAAATAAAAATTAATCACAAGATTTTCAATAAAATTGACAAATCATATTAAAGAAAACCGCTAACAGGAACAATAGATCCTGATTTGAGTGTCAATTTGAGAGCAATCTCAAATTTTAATTTGTAAATACCCAAATAATAAATTGGAATCTAAAAAAGAAACACAAATATTAGTAGTAACACAAATAAATTTATATAGCGGGATATAACAAAGTAAATGAATAATATATACTTACGCAAATAAGGTCCAACTAATCTCTAATCAATCCCTAACTTTCTGAAATTGAAGAACCCTAGATTTTTAACCCTTATTTTGATGAGGTTAGTTCAAGAAAAAAAAGGGAAGGGGTGGGGGGCTGCTCGTTTTTTTTGGGGGTGGGGGTTGCCGAAAATTGTTTTTTTTTTTGGGGGGGGGGGGGGGGGTGGAGGGTGGGGGGGCAATGGCGGCTAAGGGTTTTGGGTGGGTGAGGTGGGTAAGAGAGTGTTTATTCTTGCTTTGGTTAGTAGAGAAAGAGAGTAGTGTGGGTGCGAGAGGAGAAGAGAGGAAGATAAGAAGAGTGAGGGAAATGAGAGAGTTAGGGTTAGAAGAATAGAGTAAGTAAATGTGTTAGGTTGAATTGGGTTGGGTTATGATGGTGGGTTATTGTGTGGGTTTATTTCTTAGTGTTGTTATTATGTTGTTGTTGAGTTTAGTGTATGAGTTTATTTTAAATAGAAAAAATTATTTTGGGGGGCCTTTTTTTAAGTGATAACTCTAATTTTTTTCATAACTAATTTTTTTTGGGGGGGCTTTTTTTTTATAACTATTTTTTTTTAAAACCTAATTTTTTTTTACCTAAAATCTTTTTTTTTCCAGGAAGGGACCCCAATTAATCGGGAGCCCTAAGCGGCAACCTAACCCGCCTATACCTAGAGCCGGCCCTGATGTACGGTTATAATAAAAGTTTATTAAATTTTAGAGTTATTTGTCTAAACATGAATATTGTTGCATGGTGCAACAACAATCCATTACTCCTCACTTCCCAGCACCAGGAACCATTTCACAAAAATCCAAAAATAATAACAAAATAATTTAAACTATCCCGAGCCACTCAATTCATATGGTAAATATTCTAGCTAATCAAAACTAATATACCCCTCACCTCGTATATGTAACACTATATTGCCATCCTACTATACCATTTTCTCTTATATTTCCCATATAATGTTTCAATTTTATTGTTAATTTAAAAAGTTAAAAGGATATAGTGCAAACTCAAACCATCCAGACTACATACCGTCACATGCAGATATAACCATATAAGATAATGGACCTTGAAGGATCTATCCCCCATTGTAGCTCATGAAGAACTGGGACCTTATTACCTAGGATTAAGATAATGGACCTTATCTAATCGGCATCATTATCCTAGGTGTTTTAACTGCAAACCTACTTAAAAGTCCATTTCCAGGTTGTGTAGGAAGTCCCAACATATTTTAGAAAAATAGTCATAACTCTGTCTAAAGAAATCGAATTGATAAACAATTTGTTGCATTGGAAAGATAATGTACATATCTTTCTTTTGGAATATGATACGAATCCTAATTCAAAATACACTAAAAACGTCATGCTTTGGAACACAATCTAATTTTCATGACTTTTAATTTGTCTTCCTACTAGTTCTTTGAACCTAACCTTTTCCCTCTATCCACCAAAAAGTCCTCAATTTCAATCTTAATCTATGGCAATCACATAAATATGATTTACTAATTACTAAAAGTCAAATTACTCGTCAAAATACCATCTAAAACCTAATATATATGATTCTTAAATAAATCTTCCACAATTATAACGACAAGTCTCTATGTGGAACCCTATATTCCAAGTTCATCGATTCATACCAAATTCCTTACATAATAGTTCAATTACAACCCTAATTATAAATAATATGACTATAATATAAATAAATATAAATTACACAATCAAATAAACAATATATAATATTCAATAACCCAATTCCATAATATGCATAAACAATCCCAATTTTATAAACAAAGACTTTTGTTTTCTAATTGAAACAATTCATCATATAAACATTTTTTTAATAATATATAAATATAACAAAATTATTAATTCAATTTATGATTTAACCCAATAATAGCAGTCTATTTTACCCAAATCACATAATTTAGATATAAACCGTACTTCTTGCATTTGGACTCCAATTGCAATTTATAATAATTTAAATATGTAATTTGAACTACAAATTTAAGATTTATAACATAAAATTTGTTATTAAATTATTAATTCAATCAAATAATTATAGTACACAATATTTAAGTCAAAGGATATAAATAGAAGAATTATTTTCTTTATTTGTTAGAGATGATAAATGAAGATGTGGTTCCATTCTTGTTGATTCCCTAATTGGTTACTTGACCATACATGTTCTAGATTCTCAAAATTTGTTTAGGGTGTAGTTTTGACATATGCCAAGAATTTTGTGCTAGTTAAACCTTATATTTTTTCATTCTTAAGACCCAAGGTATTAAATTATTTCCCCCTATAAAAGGAATTTTCTCCTCAAAATTCACGAGCACCTAATCCTACCAATGCCTTATTATGAACTAAGAACGGACTTTATACCAAATAATCCAAAATTACCCACGCCTAATAACTATTGTCCAACTATTCTATGGTAAACCCCTCGACCCACAATATATGTAACATTCTCATACTATAATAACACAACTACCCACAATCTAAGTATGCCTCACTATTACAAATTCAAACACAAAATAAATTTTGGGATATTTTTTACATGCATGATGTGAAGGGCATGCTACATGGACATACTTATTTTATAAGCAACACCACATTGTCTACCAAAAAAATAGAGAACAAGAAATTTACCTTGCAAAAATTTAAGTGAAAATGACCCAGAGAAAAACTTGTCATCATTTTTAAAAAAGACAAATAAATTCACAACCTTTGTTTATGTACATTCCTTTATACCCCATTGGTTTAGGAAAAAATCTTCCTTACGACGATTCAATAAATAAATCAAAGGGTTTGGTAGTATTAATGGCTTCAGTTGCATTAACAAATCAACAATTTTTCGTGTTTGATTTTTCCTATTATATGTAAATATTACAAGTTCTTATAAAAGAACGTGCACCATACCCTTACTAGAATATATATGATTCATCTTTTAAACTAAATTAGATGTAGACATTTTTTATTAAATGGTGAAACTTTGAGTAAATAATAAGAAATCTCTCTCTCTCTCTCTCTCTCTCTCTCTCTCTCTCTCTCTCTCTCTCTCTCTCTCTCTCTCTCTCTCTCTCTCTGTATATATACCAATACTTGATAAGGATGACCTCCAATTAAACTAATTGAGGAAGTCCGTAAATAACATAAGAGAATGACATATGTTTTTAGATTCAGGGTGGAAATTTAGTGTAACTTTGCACATACATCTACACCATTATCCCCGACAAAAAGGATATATTTATTTTAATATGAAAATATTATAAACTAATTATTACTTTAGGATCAATTAGTGTGGGATATAATATTTCTCATGTACGTAAAATGATAAACAAATAGTTTTGCACTTCACATATTTTAAGTCCAAATTTGTTCATTATTATTGGAGAACAAAATTTTTATAAACTATATAAAAAAATGATGTTATCATTCCCAGATGTAGTCAACCCATTATATATATATATATATATGATAATAATAATAAAGTAGAAAACTTATATATGTCATAAGATGAAACTATGATGTCATCCAAATGAGTTTTTCCTACACTACCTATTTTTCCCATCAAATTTTTAATTCCCCCCTCTTTTTTAACTTACCAAATTTATATATCAATTCAAAATTGGGGATACTTTGGTCAAAATCACAACCTCTCACAAAAATGAAGGGTATAGACTCTCTCCCTTACACTCATTTGCCTGAGCCCTAGCCATCTTCCTCACTATATCCATATCACTCCTTATGGGTCTCTACCCTTTTCAAGACAAACCCTCCCAAGAAAAACCTTATCCCCCACCCCCTCTTCCCTCCACCATTGACTTATACTGTCGCCCTCATCCTCCTTCATTTTGGTCATTGTAGACTTGAATATACGAATATGGATGTGCTAGAAAGATTTAATACGTTTCTTGATTAGTGTGATATTAGGGGCTTTCTAATTTGAAGCTCTGTTGTTATTTGGTAATAGGTTTTGATCACAATCACATAAAGCATTTTAACCTTGGCCTTTTCTGCCTCTCATTCTCATGTTCTTCAGTTAACAACAACTTCATGCTCAGTATTTGCTCTGTTGACAGAGTTGGCTTCAACTGATCATGAAGAGTCCGAGATTGGTCACAATTAGTTATTCAAGGAGATGGGCTTTTCGGTTTTCTTCTGACCTTTCTTTTCTCCTTTTGAGACAATTTTTTCTTCAGCTGAGTGTAATAAAATATATATTTTGGTATAATGCATAATCAAATTGACAAAACATGTACTCCAGACAATTATGCAATTTTGGTATAATACATAATTATGGCATATTTTATGCAAAATTCTCAACACTATCCATAACCAGGGCAAGGTAAAACGCATGTTCCCGTGGCAATGTCGAGGGAAGGGTTTTCTTCATTTTTTTGTGTTTTTACTG
This sequence comes from Sambucus nigra, assembly GCA_949130495.1. NCBI lineage: Eukaryota > Viridiplantae > Streptophyta > Magnoliopsida > Dipsacales > Adoxaceae > Sambucus > Sambucus nigra. The sequence continues at coordinate 58,710,125 of OX422218.1, read as the reverse complement.
ACGAAACGAAATTTGGAGTTCCACGACAAGCCTTTTGTAGTAATTAGAGTGCCGCGATACCTCACAAAATGCATTATCGCTAGGAGCAACACCCACATTTTGGTTATGCAAATTGCATTTTTGCCAGGCCAAAATGCTTTTTTTTTTCTCAAATTTGTATCAGCTTTTTTAATGTTTTGTTTTGTTATTGTTCCTTTCTTTTATTTGATTTTCGGGTCATGGAATTACAATGAAACCTGAATAAGACTTGCACGATGCAGGCCCGGAGACACCATCTTGATTGGGGTAGGAGGGCGGCACCTTGCTTCTAATATTCAGATCAAGAAGCCACTTTACCTGTTATGTCAAGTCTCTTGTGAAGTTGCTTTATTCACATCCAACTCCTGGAAAAAAGTTAGCTTTTTTCAGAATTTATTATATACATATCGACTTAACCCTTATAGCTAATGTAATATTTAAGATACCCCCTGTTTCAAACATCACCCCCCCCCCCCCCCCCGAGAAATTACATTAAAATCTTTGTGCATATAATCTCTGGGGGATTAAAGTTGGTAGCAACCGAAGTCGCCAATTTATCTTCACCATTTGATTCAAACTGAAGTTGCTAATTTATCTGATGATCTGCAGATATACGAGCCGTTAGATCTGCTAAATCTCCGTTCCTTATATAATCCTGACATATTTCATGCGGTGGTGAATTTAAGAGCATTCCATCGACCTCGGCTATCCTTAATCATACTTGGTTGATTATGTTAAAAAAATGTGGAGTTTTAATTTAGAACCGTAAAAAAAGTCTCTGGCCTGCACAAATTAAAGAACCGAAGCTGCTGCAGCATGATGAAAAAGCTTAACCCACGTTTGTATTACCAAAGGGGTTAATTGGCTTTTGGCCACCAAAGTTAAGTCAAAACAAAAATTAGACCCCAAAGTTTTCATCTATTTCAATTTGGCCCCATACTGTATCACTTTCGTCAGTTATTACATCATATGGCTAATATATTCTCAATTTATCCATCATTGTCTTATATATATAATTAGAATATATCCCCCACTATTTTTTTATATAAGTAAAAATTATTCAGGGGCATTCTAACTATTTGTTATGATGTGTTGAGGCCAACCAAAAGATCTGTAAGCAATGGGGGAAATGTGTAATTTGTGAAAATTTGGGAACTTCAATTGGTTTTATTCTAAACTTTGAGGATGAAAATGCGAAAAGGCCCCTTACCAAAATTATACAATCACTGTTTTCAGTTCCTTACCTCCTCATCGAAGCCTCTTAAAACCTTATTTGTCATTTGAATACATGGACCTCACTTTTCAAACCATTGAAGATGCCAGCAAACTCGAGCGCAATGTAACCAGCCCCACAATCGTAACTTTCTTAGGTTTTGAAGGCCAATCAAGGGCAGCATCTGAATCTATCACATATTCACTTCCAGGAATTTCAGGAATAAAGGGTCTCCTCCTAACATAAATTAGTATGTTCTTTGTAGTGTAGTGCTTTCCATCAACATCCACCGTCTGAGGATAAATTAATAATAATTATTATAAACTCATAGAAACGTAAATAACATCAATGGCATTTCATTTAAAAATATAATAATAATCATTAATCTAGCCGCATAACAATATCCAACATTTCCATGTCCTTCAATCATTGTAACACTAAAATTTTTTAGAATATTTTTATAAATGCCGGTAAGACACTGCAACTCAACGTTCTTATTAGCCATTAAGGTGCTCCAATCATATCTGTACATTTAATTTTCCATCGACATCGGCATTCCTTACATCAAATGAGTAGACACTGTGAAGAAATAAAAGTTTTCTTTGTTTAGTTTTCTTGGTGACATGTTTCGCAAGAAGAAATCAAAGGTTCTCTATGATTTATCTGTATTAACTGCTCTATGATTGATCTGTATTAAATCAGTAATGTAATGCATAAATTAACTGGTAGTAGTGTGATTTAATTCAATCAATAATTGGTGACATAGCAGTTAAATCAGTAGTCTGTATTAACAACTCTATATTATGTTTCATTGTATTAATTGATAGTAGTGTTTTTTTATTGAATGTACAGATAATATCCTTTATCTTTGTATTATTTCTTTGTTTATCCACCTACTTCATTTGTTTCTTTTTCAAATGAGTATACTGTGTTGACGCTAGGAGTATTAGTTCACTATTTTCTTATCAGCTTCGTTTTAATTGAAAGAAATTCTCCTACATAGTCTTCATTTGATTCTTGATTACTTATTGTTTTGGTTTTGATAATACATGTAATCAAGTGAATAAACTTGGATGAGGAACTATAAACAAGTGAATAAACTTGGATGAACAAATTTGGATAATACAGGTAAAAAAGTGAACATCTATTGTTGACTGGACACTCGAGAATCAAGTTTTTTCTTATTTGTTTAATTTTCATTTTCACTGGTCACTAAAGCTTGCTAAATGGATGCGTTTTCTATCTCATATATATTGGAGAGCTTTCTTTACTAAAACTTTACCCAAATATGTCATTGCAGGGACTATCGATGAGCAAGTCATGCTTCTTGAGAATATAGGGACATCATTTTTTGACACTATTAAGCCTGGAACATATGAATTGGCGTCATCGATGATGTGGTAATAATTTCTAATTAGCGAGTGTTGATCTATATATGTTTTTGAAGGGACTGCAGAGTATTCTCAAACTCCCACTACTGATCTATATAAGTTGTAGATCTTAATGAATTGGCTTAATGGTCCTTATGAAGGGACTGCAGAGTATTCTCAAACTCCCACTGTTGATTTACTCTTTCCTCCGATACGTTTTTGTTGTAGACATAGACTACATACTTTTATTTTTACATGTAATCTCATTAAGACAAAGGAGGACTTGGTTTTGTAATTGCTGAAGGTTAACTATCTATTTTGCCATTTATTTATGCAGTGAGCCATTAAAAATTCCCTCTGATGAAGTTGCGTCATTTATTTTTCAAAAAGTAAAAAGGAGGAAAAGAAAAGGATACATAATTTCTTATATAGTTATCAGTTTAACAGGATGCCGGGTGAATTAGCTGATATTTATGCCGAATTTATAGCGTACCCACACAAGTTTGATGAGTTAAAGCAATGAATTTCTCACTTGGTAAGTTACTTTTAAATCTCAGAGTTGATCCGCTCTAATGTATCGGGTTTTGTTTTGATCTTCCGAGAAAATAAGGTTTGTAGATTTTTTATTTACGGAGAGGTTTGATCCGTTGACCGCCTGCTTGGTGGTTCTTTTATTTTCTTGCATTTCTTATAATTACTGACACTTTTTTTATTTTCTTGCATTTAATGCGCTATTATACCACGCATAACCAAATTTCAAAGTACTGATATGTGGATTAATTTTTCTCCACACAATCTCAAAGTACTGATATGCTACTGTTCTTGAGGTTGGTGTTTTTTTTTTAATCTCTATCTGGTTCTGTTTTTCCCACCCTCTCATTTGACCATTTGGGTACAAAGGAAGATCTAATATGTCTACTAAATGATTCAAATATTTAAGGTAGTGATGATTTGCACATATTTATTAGATCTGTATGTAATAACCCTCGCTTATGAGAACATACTTTATATTTATTTACGAGGTACGGTCATTAGATATAAAATGTTTGGATATGGATTGAGTATGAATTTAATGAAGAGAAGTAAATGGTTACTATGAGATTTCATATTTATCGCAACTATAGGTAGATATTGCCATGTTATGTTTTATAACATCATATGAATTAATATGATATTTGACTTAATAATGAGACCGGAACATAAAATGAATTATAAATTGTCCAAATGATAATTTGGAGGTCGTAGTTGATTCCGGAACATGCGAGATAGTCAAATATTGTGCCATATTGTATCTTGGGTTTTTGGCACTTTTGACAGGTTATGCCTTAAATATGCAGTTGCGTATTATTTTATCGCAATATTGGTTAATTAAGTGGGACTTTATCTTAAGCCACGACTTAGTCTTACTAAGTCTTCTAATTCCACTAATTTTTACTCCTAAACCTAGAGAGAGAGCTTGAGAGAGGAAGAGAAAGTGTAGAGAAAGAAGAAGAGATTGAGGATTGAAGAAGGATTCTTGCTTCTACCCAAAGAAAATCTGCATTTTCTACATTAAGGCAAATTTCTACTTGCTATTTGTGGTTTAAGATAAATGATTTGTAGTGATAATGGTGTATTTGATCATGGTTTGATTAGTTAGGGCTTTTTGTGCATTTGTTGGTTTTGAATCATTGAAGAACAAATTGGATGATTATTAATGATTGTGAAAGTAGTTAGTAGCATTTATGTTGTGTTGGTGACAATAATTGAGTTGGTTGGAATGGATTTGAGTTGGGAATCAAATTGGAGTCCAAGACTCCATAAGCAAAATTAGGAATTGCTGCAGAACCGAATCGATTCGGCTTGGCCGAATCGATTCGCTGTTAGACAGTTTCCAAGATCGAGTGAACCGAATCAATTCGGCTTGGTCCGAATCGATTCGCCGTTATGCAGAAAACCAATTTTCTTGACCGAATCGATTCGGCTTGGTCCGAATCGATTCGGCAATTATGCAGAATCCCATATTTCCTGACCGAATCGATTCGTCCAGGCCGAATCGATTCAGAAACCCTACACTTTTTCAAAATTTTCTTTTTAAATTTTAACCCCTTTTCTTTAGGATTAGTAATTAGGGACCTTCTTAAATGAAGTAAATATAGGGTCTTAGGGTATTAGTTGAGTTGGTCAACTCCCTAGACTCGAAAGGGTTCATCTAGGATTCTTTTCAAAGGGGGATTTAAAGTAATGCTCAGGCATTACTTCTTTCGCATAGTTTTATAAGAATCTAGGAGATCTTAAGGTCGAATTTGGAGACTTTAGGAGTTAATGTGAGCTAGGTTTGACTTGATGGTCTATTATGAAGCCGAAAAGGAGGCTTTGGAAAATAACTTGGGAGTTTGACTTCTTATCGAAGTTGTTATGACGATACGAAATACGTATAGTTCCGGATAATCTTAATGCATTTGATAAAATGTAAAATGGATAAAGTAAATGATAATTTACTAAATCATGTAATGGAAATTAATAAAATGGATTATACACACCTCTCTAAATACCATCTTAAGGGAAGTCCTTGCGTGAGGTTAAGCGCCCTGGTTAATGAATGCAGGGTGGATATAGTCCTAGGCCATATGAGCGCTTGTTTTATATTTTTCTACGATGGGTAGGAGATTTCGGGTGTGGTGTTGACTACCCCGCAGGCATATGGCCGCTTCCCGACGTTTCGATAGGATTCCAGGTTGTCTTATGTTAAGCCCTGGAAGATGATGGTTATTTAGGGGCGCGCACAGTGGGGAAACCCGGACGGGCGGTCTTAGAATCGTTGTATATATATATATATATATATATATATATATATATATATATATATATATATATATATATATATATATATATTTATAACTATTCTATTATCGAGTCGGACTCGATGGAACATTAATGCCATAAAGAGCATACAATTGAGATAAGTGCCATAAAGAGCACCTGATAATAATTGAATTCGTGATAAGGAATGGAAAGATAAGATGAAATGGTGAAAGATGAAAAAGGTTGATGATTACTTTTATTCTCTTGTATAGTTGAATTTCATTTTAAAAAAAATCATTCAACGATCTTAGCTCATTTTATGACGTTATCATGCTAAAATGTCATCTTTATCATCCATGCTTAATTATTTTATCATTGTTATACTTGTCATTTATCTGGTGATCATATAAAACCGGCCTCTGACCGGTTCTTCTTTCTTGTTGTGTATGTATATATTATATCTGCTCAGGTGTTCCACCGCAAGGTCGCCCGTAATAACCTTCCCAGCCCTGTGTCTTTTGAGGAGTCGTGACATTTTGCGGGTATCACGGGATATTTTGTATAGACGCCTCCATTCTTGTTTTCTAGTTATGATCAGTCTTTATTCGGGCGTGTGGCCCAAACTATTGTAATTGTATAAAGGATGTATTATGTAACACATATAACTTATTGTGTTGTATGAATTTTATTGGCCGGCATATCACTCGGTCCTTTCCTTATTATGGTTGGTATATATATGTATGATTGAGGGAGTTTCCAACTTTCTTTTCTTTCATTGGGTTGTTATTAATGCTTTATATAAATTGTAAAAACTGAAATTTTTGACAACCCGTTTTCTGAAATATTGTGTGGTTATCCCATATACTCTTTATGTTTGCGATGCTGAGAATGATATCTTTCCATGATTCCTATATTATCGGAGTATCGGGCTGGCCACCCCTTATTTCGGATATCGGGTTGTCACAGATGGTATCAGAGCATCAGGTTCTAGAGTCTTTAGGATCTATGCGGACTTGTCATGTTCTACCGTAGCGTTCTTTGATATAGAGCTTAATGTTAGGACTCTTTTGTTGCTTTTGGTAGCGATCTTCTGCTAGATAGATTTCTTTATGTAATATTCTAACTCTATCGTTTCTCTATCTTAGATTCCGCCTAAGAGAGGATGTCCCGCTCAACGTAATAGAGTTGTAGAGGATGAGGTTGGTCCTCCACCGCCACCACCGGGGAATATCAGTGCCGCAGATGTGGCAAACATAGTGGCCCAAGCTGTTAATGCAGCAATGACTGCAGTGGTACAACAAATGCCACAAGCTCAACCGAGGGGTCAAGAGGCACAAGTTCCTACGGGACCTTCCCCGTGGGAAAGAGTTAGAGAGTCCTTCCTAAAAGGCTATCCCCCAGAATTCGATGGAGGTTCGGATGTGATAAGGGAAAATCAGTGGAAGAAAGACATGCAACGCCATCTTAGAATGGTATAATGTAGTGAGGAGAAAAAGCAAATCCTTGTTACTTTTAAGCTTGTAGGATCAGCCTTACATTGGTGGGAGTCAATGACTACACCCGAGCAAAGGGATACAATGTCGATCACTGATTTTTGGGCCTTGTTTGATGGAAAGTATTTCCCTCCCACAGTTCAAAGGGAGATGCAAAGGAAGATTCAAGATGTAGTGCAAGGGGAGAGATCCGTGGCAGAGTATGAAGAGGAGTTCACCCGACTAGCCAGTTTTGTGCCGGTTGAAGTGACTCCAGAAGCGAAAAGAATCTACAAATTTGTGGGAGGCTTACATTGGCGAATAAAATAACATTTTCTTGGAAACCCGGCTTTACTAACTTTTGGGGATGTGATGAATGCTGCCCTACTTCATTGTCAAGAGCATAGACTATTTGTGCAAAATAATAAGAAGGCTGCAACGATGGGGCAAGGGGGAAAACCCGGAGGTAATGGGACTGGAGGGGGAACATCTTCTTCGTCCCAATCCTCGGGGAGTAAACAAAAGGAGAGGGACCCCCAGCAAGGGGATTTGTCTAAACGCCAATGCTTTGGTGGGTTTAATGACGGTGGAAATAACAATAGACCGGGTCAAGGCGGGCCGCCACAACAACAACAAGGAGGCAGAGATGGGAATGGAGGTAGAGGCCAGCAGGGCCGAGGTGCGGGGCAGTTCAGAAACAATCAAGGAAGGAACTAGGAGAATGCGGCAAACAAATGTTTTCAGTGCGGAGAGTTGGGCCATTATAAGAGGTCGTGTCCTCAGTTGGTTGGAGGGCATCTTCCTAGGGCTCCACAACAGCCGTATGTACAGTTTTCGCCCCAGGCACCTAATCCGATTGCTCCTCCCCAGCAGGGGCAACTGCAGTATGGACGGGTCTACCATATTGAGGAGGCTATGCTTCCTCCAGCCCCTCCGGCACCGCCAGCGATCGAGGGTAAGTTTCTCATCCAAGGGCATATGGGTCGGGTATTATTTGATACAGGCGCTACGCACTCTTTCATTTCTAGGAGTTTTGCTCAAACTACCGATTTGATAAAGTCTGCCGAGAGCACTTTCACTAGCGTTGAATCCTCTATGGGTGATGGTTCATTGATTTTCTTTGTTTGTAAAAACATAGGGATTAACCTTGGTAATTTGTGTTTTGAGGCCGATTTACTCGTCCTTGACATGGTCGGGTATGATGTAATATTGGGAATGGATTGGCTAGTGAAATACCGTGCGATAGTAAATTGTTACGGAAAGAGTATAATTTTTGCAGTTCCGGGACAAGAAATGTTCTTGGTTGTTATGCCTTGTATGGAAGGGAGTACGAGTGCTTGTTTATATTGTATTGCGAGGGATGCATCTAGGGATGTAGTTTTTCCCTTGAATTCTCTCCCGATTGTTAGCGATTTTGAAGATGTTTTCCGAGAAATACCGGGATTTCCTCCAAGTCGGGAGATATAGTTTGTGATTGATTTAATGCCAGGAACCCGATCGATTGCAAAAGCTCCATATCGTATGGCTCCTGTGGAGATGAGGGAGTTGAGAGATCAAATTCAACAGCTATTGGAGAAGGGATTTATTAGGCGCAGTACTTCTCCATGGGGCGCCCCGGTATTGTTTGTAAAGAAAAGAGATGATTCCCTCCGGTTATGTGTGGACTATAGGGAGTTGAATAAAGTCACCGTACGGAATAAATACCCTTTGACTCGCATTGATGATTTTTTTGACCATCTTAGGGGAGCGTCGTACTTATCTAAGATCGATTTGAGGACGGGGTACCATCAATTGAGGATACGGGAGAAAGATGTATCCAAGACTGCATTTCTGACCCGATATGGATCTTATGAATTCTTGGTTATGCCCTTTGGACTAACCAATGCCCCCGCTGTATTTATGGATCTCATGAATAGGGTATTTCGAGATTTCCTTGACCAATTTGTTATTGTATTCATCGATGACATCTTAGTCTATTCTCAGACAGAATCTGACTATGCTACTCACGTACGGTTGGTCCTACAGAGATTGAGGGATCACCAATTATATGCAAAGTTTGAGAAATGTGGCTTTTGGTTGAAGGAAGTTCAATTTCTGGGTCATGTGGTGTCATTCCAGGGTATATCAGTGGATCTTAGCAAGGTGATTGCCGGGAATGAGTGGGGTTAGCCCACGACACCTACCAAGGTTAGTAGTTTTCTGGGCTTAGCGGGTTATTACCGTAGGTTCATTAAGGGCTTTTCTAAAATATCTAGTCCTTTGATGAATTTGACCCGAAAGGGAGTGAGATTTGTTTGGGACAATTCTTGTCAGGATGCATTTGATGAGCTCAAAGATAGGTTAACTTCGGCTCCAGTCCTTGCATTGTCAAAACCGGGATTGGAATATCTAGTCTTCACCGATGCATCTCTTCAAGGGCTAGGAGGTGTTCTTCAACAAGAAAGACGGGCTATTGCTTATGCTTCCCGTAAGCTAAAGCCTCACGAAAGAAATTATCCGGTGCATGACTTAGAGTTCGCTGTAGTTGTCTTTGCCTTGAAGATATGGAAGCACTATCTCTTGGGGGAGAAGTTTAGTCTTTTCACGGACCATAAATCACTGCAATATTTATTTTCATAGAAGGATTTGAATATGCGTCAACGTTGTTGGTTGGAGTTCGTGAAATATTATCAATTTGATATCCATTATCATCCTAAAAAGACGAACGTAGTAGTAGATGCCTTAAGTAGGAAGCTAGAGAGAGACTTGGTTGATGTATGGAAATCTAAGTGGAAGGATCTCAGTCAGGAGGATGCGGTAGTGAGAGCATTCATGTCAGTAATGATCGTTACTCCTACAATTGTGGCAAGAATTGTGGAAGCCCAGGGAAAAGATAAGGGTTGCTAGGACCATATACACCGATTATTGTCCGAGGGAGCGGAGTCATACTCAATTAGTTCTGAGTGTGGACTACGCTTCCATGGAAAACTTATTGTTCCGGAAGAAGGGGATTTGAGACGAACGGTGATGGTGGAATCTCACGGATTGAAATTTACGCTACATCCTGGTGGGGACAAGATGTACCAAGACATGCACCGTCAGTATTGGTGGCCCGGCATGAAGAGGGATATTTCGGAGTTTGTATCTCAATGCACTACTTGTCAGTTGGTTAAGATCAACCATCAGCGACCGACAGGTTTGTTGCAACCGTTGGAGATTCCAGTGTGGAAATGGGAAAGAATTTCGATGGAATTTATTACGGGCTTACCTAGATCACAGAGGGGTCATGATTCGATTTGGGTAATTGTTGATCGCTTGACTAAATCGGCACACTTCTTGCCAGTGCGTACGGATTTTGATACCGCTCGCTATGCCCAATTGTTCATCGAGGAGATCGTTAGACTTCATGGGGTACCTTTAAATATTGTTTCCGACCGAGATAAAATATTTGTGTCCCACTTTTGGCGAAGTTTCAAAGAGGCGATGGGGACCGAATTGAAGTTAAGTTCTTCCTATCATCCTCAAACAGATGGCAAAACTGAAAGAGTAAACTAGATGTTGGAGGATATGCTCCGTATGTGCATGCTTGATTTTAATGGCGGTTGGGAACAATACCTCCCATTGGTTGAGTTTTCTTATAACAACTCATACCAATTTACTATTGGAATGGCGCCTTATAAAGCTCTTTATGGCCGACCATGTAGGTCGCCCGCTTGTTGGATGGAAGTGGGTGATAACAAATTTCTTGAACCTGAAATGATCCAAGACACTTCTTCAAAGATTGAACTCATTCGAAATCGCATTTGGATAGCCCAAGACCGTCAAAAGAGCTATGCCGATGCGGGTAGAAGACACGTGGAGTTGGATATTGGAGACCAAGTCTTGGTGCGAGTGTCACTAATGAAGGGCATCGAGCATTTCGGGAAGAAAGGGAAGCTTGCGCCGCGTTTTGTTGGACCTTTCCTAGTTATTGCGAAAGTTGGTCCCGTGGCGTACCAACTTGCCTTGCCTGAGCCTTTACAACAAATCCACGATGTTTTCCACGTCTCCTCTTTGAAAAAGAATAGAAGATGTGAAGGTGCCCTTTGGCACATTCCTTTCGAGTATATTGAGTTGCAACCCGATGTTTCATATGAAGAACAACCGGTTGCTATTCTTGAGTATTGGGAGCGCAAGTTGAGGTCTCGTGTGGTGTCCTTGGTGAGAGTCCAATGTAGTCACCACAATGCGAAAGGATCAACGTGGGAGCATGAGGATGACATGCGGGAGAAGTATCCACATCTCTTCTTATAAGGTACGTTTGAATTTTGGGGACAAAATTCCCTCATAGGGGGGGGGGGGAGTGTGTAATAACCCTCGCTTATGAGAACATACTTTATATTTATTTAAGAGGTACGATAATTAGATATAAAATGTTTGGATATGGATTGAGTATGAATTTAATGAATAGAAGTAAATGGTTACTATGAGATTTCATATTTACCGCAACTATAGGTAGATATTGCCATGTTATGTTTTATAACATCATATGAATTAATATGATATTTGACTTAATAATGAGACCGGAACTTAAAATGAATTATAAATTGTCCAAATAATAATTTGGAGGTCGTAGTTGATTCCGGAACGTGCGAGATATTCAAATATTGTGCCATATTGTATCTTGGGGTTTTTAGCACTTTTGATAGGTTATGCCTTAAATATGCAGTTGCGTATTATTTTATCGCAATATTGGTTAATTAAATGGGACTTTATCTTAAGCCACGACTTAGTCTTACTAAATCTTCTAATTTCCCTAATTTTTACTCCTAAAACTAGAGAGATAGCTTGAGAGAGGAAGAGAAAGTGTAGAGAAAGAAGAAGAGATTGAGGATTGAAGAAGGATTCTTGCTTCTACCCAAAGAAAATTTGCATTTTCTACATTAAGGAAAATTTCTACTTGCTATTTGTGGTTTAAGATAAATGATTTGTAGTGATAATGGTGTATTTGATCATGGTTTGATTAGTTAGGGCTTTTTGTGCATTTGTTGGTTTTGAATCATTGAAGAACAAATTGGATGATTATTAATGGTTGTGATAGTAGTTAGTAGCATTTATGTTGTGTTGGTGACAATAATTGAGTTGGTTGGAATGGATTTGAGTTGGGAATCAAATTGGAGTCCAAGACTCCATAAGCAAAATTAGGAATTACTGCAGAACCGAATCGATTTGTCTTGGCCGAATCGATTCGCTGTTAGACAGTTTCCAGGATCGAGTGAACCGAATCGATTCAGCTTGGTCCGAATCGATTCGCCGTTATGAAAAAACCCCATTTTCATGACCGAATCGATTCGTCTTGGTCCGAATCTATTCGACAATTATGCAGAATCTCATATTTCCTAAACGAATCGATTCGGCCAGGCCGAATCGATTCAGAAACCCTGCACTTTTTCAAAATTTTCTTTTTAAATTTTAACCCCTTTTCTTTAGGATTATTAATTAAGGACCTTCTTAAATGAAGTAAATATAGGGTCTTAGGGTATTAGTTGAGTTGGTCGACTCCCTAGACTCGAAAGGGTTCATCTAGGGTTCTTTTCAAGGGGGGATTTAAAGTAATCCCCAGGCATTACTTCTTTCGCATAGTTTTATCAGAATCTAGGAGATCTTAAGGTCGAATTTGGAGACTTTAGGAGTTAATGTGAGCTAGGTTTGACTTGATGGTATATTATGAAGCCTAAAAGGAGGCTTTGGAAAATAACTTGGGAGTTTGACTTCTTATCGAAGTTGTTATGACGATACGAAATACGTATAGTTCCGGATAATCTTCATGCATTTGATAAAATGTAAAATGGATAAAGTAAATGATAATTTACTAAATCATGTAATGGAAATTAATAAAATGAATGATACACACCTCTCTAAATACCATCTTAAGGGAAGTCCTTGCGTGAGGTGAAGCCCCCTGGTTAATGAATGCATGGTGGATATAGTCCTAGGCCATATGAGCGCTTGTTTTATATTTTTCTGCAATGGGTAGGAGATTTCGGGTGTGGTCTTGACTACCCCGCAGGCATATGTCCGCTTCCCGATGTTTCGATAGGATCCCAGGTTGTCTTATGTTAAGCCCTGGAAGATGATGGTTATTTAGGGGCGCGCACAGTGGGGAAACCCGGACGGGCGGTCTTAGAATCGTTGTATATATATATATATATATATATATAACTATTCTATTATCGAGTCAGACTCGATGGAACATTAATTCCATAAAGAGCAAAGTATATGCCACAAAGAGCACACAATTGAGATAAGTGCCATAAAGAGCACCTGATAATAAGTGAATTCCTGATAAGGAATGGAAAGATAAGATGAAATGGTGAAAGATGAAAAAGGTTGATGATTACTTTTATTCTCTTGTATAGTTGAATTTCATTTTAAAAAAAAATCATTCAACGGTCTTAGATCATTTTATGACGTTATCGTGCTAAAATGTCATCTTTATCATCGATGCTTAATTATTTCATCATTGTCATACTTTGGTGATCATATAAAACCGGCCTCTGACCAGTTCTTCTTTCTTGTTGTGTATGTATATATTATATCTGCTCAGGTGTTCCACCGCAAGGTCGCTCGTAATGACCTTCCCATCCCTGTGTCTTTTGAGGAGCCGTGACATTTTGCGGGTATCACGGGATATTTTGTGTAGACGCCTCCATTCTTGTTTTCTAGTTATAATCAGTCTTTATTCGGGCGTGTGGCCCAAACTGTTGTAATTGTATAAAGGATGTATTATGTAACACATAAAACTTATTGTGTTGTATGAATTTTATTGGCTGGCATATCACTCGGTCCTTTCCTTATTATGGTTGGTATATATATGTATGATTGAGGGAGTTTCCACCTTTCTTTTCTGTCATTGGGTTGTTATTAATGCTTTATATAAATTGTAAAAGCCGAAATTTTTGACAACCCGTTTTCTGAAATATTGTGTGGTTATCCCATATACTCTTTATGTTTGTGATGTTGAGAATGGTATCTATCCATGATTCCTATATTATCGGAGTATCGCGCTGGCCACCCCTTATTTCGGATATCGGGTTGTCACACTGTGCATAAAATTGGTTCTGCTCATGCATATATGAGATGTAGACCCGAGAATAAAATTGGTTCCACTTGGATATGGAATGGATCAGTCTAATATTTATGTTATTCAGGTACATGATGGGGGGAAAATTAAATACCAAAGGATGACGCATACGAAATAATAAACGACGAGCTTATATTGGACGGAAATTCAAGGCTAAATCTTTCCTCCTTCATGACTAGATGGATGGAACCTGAGTGTGATAATCTCATCATGAACTCCATTAATATTTGATATATGTGATGATTTGCACATATTTATTAGATTTGGGCATAAAATTGGTTCCGTCATGCATATATAGGATGTAGATCCGAGAAGAAAATTGTTTTCGCTTGGATATGGAATGGATTAGTCTAATATTTATGTTATTCAGGTACATGATAGAGGGAGATTAAATACCAAAGGATGAGGCATACCAAATATTAAACGACGAGCTTATGTTGGATGGAAATCCAATGCTAAATCTTGCCTCCTTCGTGACTACATGGATGGAACCTGAGTGTGATAAGCTCATCTTGAACTCCATTAATAAAAACTACGTTGACATGGATGAGTACCCCATCACCATTGAGCTACAGGTTGGTTACTATCTTAAATTACAAAAGGTTGATCACTTAGATGTATGGATTACTTTAAAGGTGGATCACTTAGATTTTACCAGTTCTTTGTGGGTAGCGTCATACATAAATGTATTTTGTTACAAAGTCCCTCTTCTGAAACTTTCTAGCATTATGTTAACGACACGATGTATTTCCTATATAATTAATAATTTACACGGTTTATAAAATATTTGACTGGGAATTTCTATTGACTAACTATATTTTTTGTTTTGTATCAGGTCGCATTTTGAAAACTACGGACAATCATTATAGTGGAGCACGTGGGACAACCTCAATTAATATATATGTGATTTTTTTTAAAGAAGTCTGTTTTGTAGAAGTATTTGTTTGATGAATTAGTATTTTTTGAATATTGTACAATTAGTTGTTACCTTTAAGCAGGTTGGATAGTCCAATAAACAACGGATATTATGCCCATTTTTTTTTTCTTAAATGGACATTTTGTTAATCTGAGGCACAATGTGAATTCAAATGATTAATATTGTATATTTCATGTTATATGCGAGTTTATTTGATGAATGTTGGACTATTTGTTATTTCTCAAGCAGGCTGGATAGTCCTATAAACGAAAGAGATTATAGCCAATTTTTTAAAAATTCCATTTTGTTTTGTCGGGGAATGAATCTTTTGCATTTTTGTAATTATGTACTTTTAAAATTTTTTATCGTTTTGAGATTATCAGCGTGCCTTAAGGCACGGGCATACCCTAATATATATATATATATATATATAAGTTTTTTAGAGAATAATATCACCCTTCATAAAAGATCTTACTAAAACACAATAGTCTATTCATTTGTATACACAACACACTCTCGCTCCATACCCTTTTTTTCTATTGATACCAACCCCATCTTAAATGTAAAAAGACTAGTTTGGTGCATTCCAACCTCAACTCACCAAAGAAATATAAAATTTGAGGATGTAAAGGTGTGTACACTATATTCAAACCTAAAGGTGGAGGTGAATAGTTTTTCAAACAATTTTGCCCAATTAGAAAAATTACTCTTCAATCAACAACCTAGATCTAAGTGATTCAATATGGGCAATTGGATATACTTCAATTAACATGAAAATATAATTAATCAACCAATAAAAACAAAAATCAAGCGGACATTACTGATTTTATGAGGAAAACCCCCAACCTATAGGTAAAAAAAACCTTGGTGTAATCTAATTTCTTATTAGATTTTAAAATTTCCTCTATACAACGCAAGAGAATAATTATCTCTCATGCTCTCGAAAGAAATTAACTACGAACATAGATGCTTTCCTCCACTCAAATAAGGAGTCTAACCAAAGCTCCATTGATCGAACATGAAAGTCACATTCTTTATCCTTGGTCCACACCATGCTTAAAATATAAACTAGCTTAAACATCACCTTTGAGATCTCGGAGTATATATCCTATGGATTGAACATAAGCCAAATATAAACAATGACTAATTATGTATTGAATCTCTCAAAACATCTTTTAAATGTATATCTAGGTCTAGATCTAAAATTCTTCCAAAACCAATTTGAACATTCAAAATTCAAATGGAGAGGCAAAGTAAAGTTCTCAAAAAGAAATAATGCTCAGAGTAAAGGTCTTTTGAAATGAGGAAAAAATGTTAAACGTTTTGGAGGGAACAAGGTCTACTAATAGATTTTTTTTGAAAATTTTCTCTTCCATGCACCCGGGTGTAAGAGCCATCTTGCGAACGATTTTATCTATTACTCAACCTGACCAAAAATTTCTCATGGTCATATTCAGGAAGGAAATTCAATACCATCTTCACAATTTTAGTCACTACTGAAACTAAGTCTAAAAGCCGTGATACCGTGCGCATGAAGGTGATTAAGCATTGTGCCAATGACAAATGAAAAATAAATAAAATATTTAATAAATTCCTTTAAAAATAAAATATAAACCTTGTCACTTCTTGAAAAAAGAATACACATACTCCAAGGATTATTTAAAAAAAATTGAAAAGACATGGTCATTTGAAAATTGTGAGTACGTGTAAAGACAAATGGTCAAACAAATAAGACAGACCATAAAAGGACACACTTCATTACAACAATAAAAGTTTTGAATGTTGAAAAGTCACACTGTCTTCAAATCTCATTTTCATATGTAATAGCCAAAGACTTTCTCACACATAAACATTTATATGCATAAGATTTTGGGCTCAAATTAGTGCATGAGTGAATTCTCTGACACAGAAGATAGCCAACTAAATTATATATAAAATGGATACATTTTCAATCTCCCCCTTGGAAATTCCGTGGGAAAAAATCCAAACCCAAAAATACTCATGATTACAACAAGAAGGACTCACTACACATTATCCATATAATGAGAGAGGCTCGTCTTAATGCACAAAATCAATAGGCCATCTCAAATCTTTAACATGTCACTTGGACTTAAATAAAAAGATGATACCTGTAAAAAAATCTCAACAGTATAAAACAATTATGCATGGACAAGCATGAGAAGTAACTCCCCTTACATGGAAATCCTTCAAAATCAATGAGAATGAATGGTAAAGGACATAAATGTGATAGAAGTATTATAAAACAATGAATGTCTCCCTAAATCAAAGATATAACCACCAAACAAAACATATCGTTTCCCTTAAAGTTCACAAACAAACATCCAAAATTCCAAAATTCTCCCCTTAATTAAACAAAATTCCCTTTTTTCATAAAAATGTTCTTCCCTTTGTTGCTACAAAATAAGACAAATACAATCATGAGATAAACAAAATCCAATAGGGTATAAAAAAGTTAGTGTTATCATTTACATTAAAAATGATTAAGATATATCAATAAAAAAAAAAACCAAAAAGTAAACCTATTTGGAGTTAAAAAGGGGACGTAACTTCACAAAGTCCAAACATTCTTAGCCGTGCGCACATATGCAAACAAGAGACGTGCATACACTTTTCAATAGTTCACGAAAAAATACTAAGTATTCATCCATTTTTTTTATCAATAATCAACATATGAACTGAGAGCCTCATTGAAATATTCATTATTAAAGACTAACGATTAAACAAATATCAAAGAAAAACAAAAAATAGAAATCTATACATGAAAACACAAGATCAAATCTAAAATGACAAGTGTTGGGGTTTTATTCTAATAGGAATTTATGACAGTTATATTTAAGTAGAAGTGTGTAAGTTCATTTTATAATAATAATCATTGTTACAAGAATGCCTTACATTAGGCTTAAATATATTGTAGATATCTCGATCAATAGAGCTCAATAGGTGAGTCGGCTTTGGTTTGATCACTTGAAGATTGGAATTTTGGTCCTAGAACTATTAAAACTTTCACAACCTAGATAGGGAGTTGACATCCAATCGAAAAGGTTTTAATACAATCCTAGTAGTTTATCATAAACTAAAAGAACCGGTTTGATGGTTCAAGAACTTGTTTGATAGTTTTATAGAGAAATGTGGTTAGTACATCCCATGAAATTTTAAAGAGGGACATCTGTGAGATTTTGATATAAGAGATGTCTTTATTAGACTCAGGTAATCTCACACAATTGGGAAAATGTGCATAGATTCCTAATCTCAGGAATTATGAGGATTAGAATGCTTGTGCAAATGTCACTTTGATTAATATTAGTGAGGTTTAATTTATATCGGGTCAAATGATCCCCACATATTGGGTTACAACTGTATGAGTAGGTATGAGATCATAATTAGGAGGAATCCACGTCCAAGGGATGACATGGATTGCCATACTCCCTTTGTAAACTTATTTTTCATTTCCACTAAGTAAAACCCATCTTGTGGATTATTTTATAATTTTTGTGGAGTATCACATAAGTTAAATCCGAGAATAAATGAATTGATTAGAAGTTGGCTAAAATTAATTAATTATAAATTGATTTGATCAAATGGGTATTAGATACTTAAAGCGGAGAATAATATTATTGTAATACCCCACACTTTTATGGATATTTAAATTACATAAGTGAGTGTAATTTGGAGAATTGAGGAATTTCTCTGACTAATAAATTTTGGAATTTATGAGTGTTAGGATATTTCGGATGTGTGTCACATTGACTTTTGGGAACAAGTAAATGAGTTGGAGTATTTTATTACATGTCGCAGTTGGGTAAAGCGACAAAAGGGTAATATTTTAATTGAAAAACCCGTATTAAGATGTGTTGGACTTAATTAGTGAAATGCGGGTAAGTGAATCAGATGGAGATTTCAAGTGCACGATTGGTTTTGGAATGGATGAGATAGTCAGAATAGAGTATCCCGGAGTAGTGTTTAGGTTCCAGGAATTTTTGGACTAATAGGGACTCGCAATTGAGTAAACGAGTCATTTTTGGGTTAATAAGGGATAAACCCTTATTCTATCCTATACAAGGGACGAGAGTGGGAGAGAAAGTAAAGAAAAGAGAGAAAAAAAGGAGAGGAGAAAGGAAGAGGAGAAAGGGAGAAGAAAAGGGAGATTCTGACCAAACTCCGCGGGATTCCACTCGAGGTCGCCGAATTTCATCCACGAGCCAAGTGTTTACTTGCTTTATTCTTTTTTAGCATAAATCTCATATCATAATTGGTAATAATAAAATATATGATTTTGGATGGGTTTTCGTGAATCTAAATGGGTTTTTTTGGAAGTCTAACGAATAAACCCCGGATAATATCCAAGTTGATAAACATAGGAATTAGTTAAAATAAATTGTTGGATATGGGTTCTAGGATGATTACAACCCCTTTTTACATATGTATATGTCATTGATTGAGGTTGGAGGATGATATAAGAGGAGATAAAATCTTGGAGGTATTCTAATGGCTGAAACAAGGGGCTCGAAGAAGTGGCTGCCCTGTTCGATCGATCGATTGACGGCCAAGGGTCGATCGATCGATCCTACAGAATTTTTGGCAGTTTCGTCTAGTTTAGTTTAAATGGGATAAATTATTAAATGAATGATTTCTAGCTTATTTATTGGAGGAAATATATACACAACTAGGGCATTTCATACCTAGCCATTTAAGGGAATTTATTTGGACTAGGATGGTGCAAAATGGTATGGCACCTAATGCATGGTTTTGAGGAAAATAAATTATGGAGTTAGATATTAGGAGTTCCTAAAAATGGTGTGGGGACTTCTAAATTATTCTTGGAGTGAGATGTATACCTTGGGTTAATTAAGTAAAATCCATGGCTTACTAATTTAAGGGTGTTCGGGACGAGTAACACTGGGGGTAATAGTTCGAAGGGCAATTATATATATATTATGCGTGTAAAAAATATTTATATAATGCCTACATGTTTGGAGAAAATCCTCGAATACGAATAGGATGGAAATTGAGGATAGGGGATAGAAATGCATGAGTGGATATCCGGGGTCAGTTGACGACTATGATAATAGGTAATGCAATACCTATCGGATTTAAAATAGGTTGGGAGTGTACTTATTTAATTAGTATGAATTGGTATATTTGGGGAATATTTGTAAATCCTTCAACGTGATTAAGGTATGAGTTATAAGTAAGAGAATACTTATATGTATTAGTATTATAAGTGTGTAAATACTAAAATACTATTACGAATGGGGACATTCGGGATTGTTGGCAATCGCCATGAGAGATGGAAATTATAGCCATATATATGTTTAAGAAGCGATATATATATTATATATATACGATGGGATTACAGTATATATAATATGATACGAATAAATATATCTCTGTGTGATTGGTATACTTGTGATAATCACCCAAAAGTGTACATTTTATACCCCAAATAGACGTACTTTAGTTGCTAATTCTTGGCAATTTGGGTCTTATGCGTTTTATTGTCTATTTTGTAGGTCGAATGCACGTTGCGGTGTTTAAACGCGTATTTCAAAGCAATTGTGCAGATTATGGAGATAATTCCCTCCCCCGTAATATTCCCGACCCTAAACCTAGCCTAAACTTACCCAAGCCCTGTGTGTGTTTAGTTTGTCCCTTTTTAATATTTTTTAGATTTTTAAGTTGAGTCGTTTTCATTTTTATGGTTTATATTAAATTTATTTAGAATTTTCTAGGATTCATTTCCTATTTTTATATTTTTGATTTTAATTTCGATTTTGATTTTTATTAGTTTTTAGTTTTTATTTTATCTTATTTTATTAAGATGAGTTTTTAGGAGTTCATTTTTAGTTTTATTATATCTTACTTTTTAGTTTTTTTTTTATGTTTTTATTAGGTTTTTAGTTTTATTTCTTTTATTTTAGTTTTATTTTAATTTTAGTTTTTATAGATTTTATTTTTTTAGGATTTTAGTTATTTTAATTTTCATTTTTTAGGGTCATAAATTAAACACACAAATAATCCCTACACACATAAACCCACTCACACCTTAATTTCATACACATCAACACACCCAACTACACCCCCTATCATCTTCCACCTCCCAACATCTCTCTCCTCTCTCCAAACTCCATTAAACACCCATAACCACTTCTCTCTCCATCTTCAACCACTATCACCCTCACCTCACCAGCATCAAACCTCCTAACCCGCACCGACGACCTCACCCGAGTTCACCCACAACCCACCTGGTTCCAACTCGGAAAATGCCCAAATCATGACCTAAATCCCCTGCCCCGACCACGAATATACCCGCCAGAGATACCCCATTCCCGTACCTGTCATCTCCGGTGAAACCACCAAAACCAATTGAACACGTAAACCTGCAGGTCCACACAACCCGCTACCCCGCCCACATGCAAACCTGGAAACCGAACTGCGCTGACCTCCCACCGTCGATGCCCCCTCGTCAACCCAAGCCAACGACTGTCCCTCCTACCATACACGAAACTACGGCGCTGCCAACCCACCTCCGACCATACCTGCCAGGACCCGAAACCCTCTTCACCTCAACCCAAATCCTCAATTCGGACCTATTTTGATCTTACTCATTTCCCTTATCCAAATCGATTTAAAACCTCCTGCATAAAATTCCAACCAAACAAAAAACAAAACCAAAGCCAAACCAAAATAACAAAGCCCCATGTGCCTAATTAACCTTTTAACCCTCAATTCCCAAAATGCCCCCAACTACCAACTTTAAACCATTTCTAAAAATAACCCTTAACTAAATCTGATTTGCTTTATTCCAATCCCCTCACCCACATGACCTCACACCTCTCTTACCTCATGTGTACACACCCCATTTCCATGCACATTAAACCTTCCCAAAAATACCCCTTAGCCCCATATGTGCCTTACATCTACTATAAAAGAAGACTCAAGACCCCATTTGATGGGGATATCATGAAATAGAGAAAGAGAATTCTAGAGAGAGTTAGAGATAGTTTTGTGTAGAAAATAAATTAGGATAAATACCATTTTGTAAATAGTTTTAGTTTTATTTTTTTTAGATATTTTTGAGGAGAAATTTTTTATGAGATTTAATTGAGTGGGTATTATTGCAAACTACTTGGATGCTCAATTAAGAGGGTTGTATACTTCAAATTGGAGGATTGGAGTCAATTAAATTCAACAGATTGATTGTTCTTCTCTTTTCTCTTTTATCTTAAATGCCTATTGATTATTTGATTGTCATGCTTTGTATTATGTTAGGATAAATCCCCTTTCAAGGGGTGGGGGGAAACCCTTATTTGATGTTATTTTAGTTTAATTAGTTTGATTACTTGAAAATTCCCTTTGAATATTAATTTTGATCCCTCACCCTTAAATTTACGCCTCGAGAGAGGGTAAATGATTTTCGAGAGAAAATCGAAATTCTAGTTATAATACCCATTTTAGATTCGAACTAGAGATAGGTGTTTCTTAAGTGGGATATTATAACTTGAATTTCAACTCTAAATTTATTTTTAAAGATTTACATAAATTTTAATTGATCGATCCTAGCGGGTGATTAATTAAAAGGAGTGTAGATCTATTTTCTAGAGTTGTAGGGTGTTAAACTTAATTTTCTAAAATATTACTATTTAAATTACACTTGCAACGAGAGTTGATTTCTAATTTTGATATTAATTTGGGAGAATTCAATTAATTAAATTAATTAGTTAGAATAGCTAAAATTTGTGGTGTAGACCCACTCTTTGATTGTTCTCATAATTATTTACCTCATTTATCCCTTATTTTAGTGTTAGACTTTATTTTTTCATTTTAGTCACTTTTTAGTTTGTCATTTGATCTTTCATTTTGGTTTAGTGCTATTTCACCTCACCTCACCTACTTGTTTTAATATTTGAAAAAGCTAAAAAAAATTAGAAAAGTTAAAAAGCACAAAAAGAAAATTAAAATTGAATTACAATTGAGTTTATCTCTAGCTTACCCCCTTGATGTGGATTGATACCCTTACTTACCTCTACACTTGAGTTTGTTATATTTGTAGGTATTTGAGGTTTTGATTGACTTGGCTTAAACAACGACATCCACACAAAAATCAAGTTATTAAATGGCGTCGTTGCCATTCTTGGGAGCATGAAGAACTTTAAGCGGATTTCATCTTGTAGTTCATTTATTTTTCACACTTTGTTATTTTTTTAGTACCATTTTCTTTATTTTAGAAGGCTTGTATTAGGTCTATTTTTTCTTGCTTGTATGGCGGTGCATAGAGACACCTTTATTTTATTTTTCATTTAAAAAATTGTAATAATCGAAGACAAGC
Source organism: Sambucus nigra (assembly GCA_949130495.1). Lineage (NCBI taxonomy): Eukaryota > Viridiplantae > Streptophyta > Magnoliopsida > Dipsacales > Adoxaceae > Sambucus > Sambucus nigra. The sequence goes on along the minus strand of OX422218.1, from coordinate 58,686,903 downwards.
ATGATTGGAAAACCGGACAAGTTAGAGAGAGGGCGTCCAAAGGCTAGGAAAAGAAGCCTCTCTACCTTTGGTCGGTAGGACACCCGGGGCCGACTGCGATAGGCGTGATCTCCCCCCGATTGACTCAAATTTTTTGACACCCCACGGCCTAAAAACTGTGGGAAGTACATTTCTTATATCCCGCGCCTCTCTTGTTAGCGAGTCAATTCTTTTGTGTGCCTTGTGTGCTCTTATGTGATTTTATTCTCGCATTTATTTTCGAATGGTGTGATGAATTAATTGACTAATACCTATACCCGATCACTCACGAGAAGGGATTTCATCACCCGAATCACTCGCTTACCAATTGTGTGTTACACTAGCCATCACTAAATTTAAAATTAATCAACTAGGTAGCCCACTTGGAGAACATTTTTGGATAAGCGATCACAAAGATTTCCGTGATTTTTATCGCCGCGGACTTAATTAAAATTTGACTACCCTTTCATTAAATTTAAAGATAAAAATTGGCTATGTGCTAGTTAGGATTTCTTTTTGACTGGTGTGTGTGTCTAATTCATTTTTCGGTAGTCGGTTTTAGTTGGTCCGTCCAAATCAAGAGTCCATATTTCTCCCCACCTTTCCTTCGAAAAAAAAAATCCAAAAATATTTTCTATTATTTTTATAAAAAACTCAAAAATATTTTCTTTCTTTATATAAAAAAAAATCCAAACTTATTTTCTCCTATTATTTTTATAAAAAATCCAAAAATATTTTCTTTCTTTCATTTTAAAAAAAAACCCCAAAATATTTTCTTTCTTTCATTGTAGAGAAATCCAAAAATATTTTCTTTCCTTTTGAAAGACTTTAAAAATAAAAAAAAATATTTCTCTCCTCATGGCTGAAAAACGTCCTTTACGGGACTACTTTGGTCATTTTCCATTGACACGCGACACGTGTGAGAGTGATCCCGAGCCGTCTCTTTATGATATTTTTCATGGTTTCGGCTATCTTAGAGTAATCTAGATACTCTTGACCCATCTCTTCACGCACCTCCTATTCCATCACCCTCGTTGTCAAGTACCAACGTGTCTCATCCTTTGTTGTGCACCCACTATTATTATGCCGATCGCATGTCCCATGAATGTCCTTACTTGTCATATCCATCCGAACCCACCATGGAACAAGTGTATCCATTTGACACTGTTTTGAAACCCACCTAGGCCTACTATCCCGATGTATCTAATCCCGAGTTGTGTGAGTACCCGAGTTATTTGTGGAGGCCTGATCACCCTCCCACGCAATACGAATCCCAACCCGATGTTGTGGATCCTCAAACATTCCAACAGTTGTCATGGCAACCTTGTGCACCCGTTCATGATTAGTTCCCTCACTACGCACCCCATGAGTATCAACCATTTGTCCATCACGAAAGCGATCTTTTCGTGTATGATGAACTTGACCCCACTCCACACACTTCATTTAAGTATTATACATATAATCATGATCATAGCGAGTTGTGTCCACCTCACCCATCTCCACCACCCATCACTCCACCACCACCATCCACATCCGTTCTCGAATGCCTCTTGCAAAAGTTCATACTCGAGCAAGAGCAAGCCACTCAAATTCAAACTCAAGCTCTCCAAAGGATTGAACAACGATTAAATAAATTGGAGTGTGCGAGAGAGTCGGACATTCCCATAGCTCCACCCATCGTTGCAACTGAGTGTAATGATATTGTGTCCTCTTGTGACATAGATTTTGAGTGTGACCAACCCTACCACCCAGAGAATATCGAAGTTGAGACCATCCCATGATCCAGGTCCTAAGTCAACAAATGTGTTGACTTACCTTTCATTAGTGAGACAGATCAAATCCCTCTTTGTCAACTGAACCTACCATTGAGGTTCCCACTCCCATCATATCCAAAAGTATGCCCGAGCTTTTACCTTACGCCCCACTTGCATATGTCTCTGACATGCCCATATCTTTTAGGTTAGCTCTGGCTACAAGTGCTCACCATTTTCTCGAGATAGAATCCGTGATAGTTCCTACCTATCCGGATATGGATGATGTCCCACCATGCATGTCCCCCTTTGAGCCCGATATTTCTAGTGATTCCTATATCACCGATCTTGGTGCCTTGTCTTACCCACCCACCACATTCACTGATGCTACTCGTGTGGATTACTCACTCATTTATTTCCACATCTCCTCCTGCGAGTTCCCTTGTGGATCACTTCGCACCTCATGAGGAGTGTGTTTCGCTTACTCTTGAGTTGGATCATCTTCCCCCACCATTTATTCACCCGATCCACCATTTATCCCACCCGACCCACCCATTATCCCTTCCACCCCATCACCTGGTTTAGATCTTGATTTTACACATTTCATGTTTCCATCTACATTTTTAAATCCTCATCTGAAACCATCATCCACCTTCCAAGAGAGTTATGATGATACTCTCCACTTCCGTAACACTGAGCTTGTTACCCCATGCCCGCCACTTCCTTGTGGTGTTGATTTTTCCCATCGACAGCTCCCTGGTGTGTCACGGAGCGACCATTATCATCGCCCATTCATAGAACAATCGTGTGATTTTTATGAGGCCCATCCCATTCCACTTACCAAACCATCTTGCCTCCCTCGCCAATTAGAGCACCATGCTTATAGGGCCCTAGTCTCCCTGACCTTCCGAGGGGCTAGTCGACCTTATATATATGATTTAAGGTATGCATGATTTCTTGTAAAGCTATGAGTTTAATCTCGCTGTTATTTGCGCGAAGGACATAGTGTTAGTATGAGCGCTTGGTGGTATGGCTCCTAGAAACAAGAAGGAGTTCATACCACATTCTGTTGATAGAGGGGATGGGATTATCAGGTTGCATATTTGAAGCTAACTGACCTCCACGACCGACAAAGTTAAGCAGTAGTGTATAGGAGGGGTCCCTTATTTGGATTTCTCTCGCGAAATGCTCCACGCATGAACCTTAAGAACGTCGGGAGTGGAGAGATGTTATTGGATGCAAGGATGTTGGTTTTAATGCTGAGTTACATAGTGTGGAGAAAATACTACGGACTGAGAGCCGTGTGATGATTGTATGCTTATGGAGATAGAAGTGTTATGGAAAAAGCAATGAAATGGTTCTCTCACCGCAAGTATATGGGTGAGGCAAGAGTTAGAGAAATGGATCCGAGGCTTATAGCCAGGCCTTGTACAGGAGGAAAATTCAGTGGAAATATGTTCTGAGTACGAAAATTTTAATACCTTTGCAGTAAGTAGACAGCTTGATTAGTTAGTGAAAGTGTGGAAGCCCCCAATTTTAAAAGTCTTTTACTTTAAAATCAATTTCCATGTGAAATATATGCAGAAGCGTTAGGTAATGGTTCAACTTAAGACAAAGTTTAATTCCTTGACAAATTAAAATTAAACCAAGTGAAATTACATTAATCTATTAAAACATTTTCACTTAAACATAATAAATCCAAGTCCTAGAATTTGCCTAAGTCATATTTTTCAATTATACCAAGGTAGGCCAAACCAAATTTTATCAATTAAATTAAATGACTTGAATTAACATAAAAGTTACCCAATATTAATTTGCACCAAATTAAACAAGTAGAGATTAAATTAAACTAATTTTATCTTTTACCTAAGCATGCGTTCTAGGTGATTTTGCAAAAGATAAGATAAAATTAGTCACACTACGTCGCGATATACGAGGAAAAACCCACAACGGGAAACAACCTCGGACGGCCCTAGCCTCAAATCCACTAAGTAAAGAATTTACATTTACAAGACAGATGACTTACTTCCTGAACTCGAACCCTCTCAAGCCTTGGCGCATCTTCTTGTAACCACCTCTTCCTAGCGGATAACCACGGAGCTCCACCGCGATCTCGGACTCACCGATCAGATAATAGGTACACCGTCAACCACACATGGTTCCTTTTACCAAGTGAGAAAGCCGTAGCTAAACAATTATTCTTCTTCTTTGAGGGATTTAGAAGAAAACCCAAACTTCTCTTCAAACGAATGTAGAGATAAACCGGTGACAAAATGCTCCAAGCAAAGTATATGTATATATGAACTTGGAAGAAACAAATATGGGTGTAACTAAGTGTTTAAAGAATTTTTATTTATAAAATGAACACTCAAACTCATGAACTTTTTCTTGGAAGAATGAACTCTCAAACCTCTCTCTAGGAGTTAGAATATTATGAAAAAGTTAAGTTACAAACTTTGGTTCCCGCACTATAATAATCTGTCAAAAGTTAGTGGGGTAAGAAAGTGGGAAACATGGGTAAAAACTGCTAAAACTGCCAAAAAAATTTCCCTCCTGAAATCTCGTTCGAACGACATCTCGTTCGAACGAGGCTTCTAACAAAGTTCCAGTGTGAACTCGTTAGAAATCTCGTTGGAAATCTCATTCGAATAGCCATCTCGTTCGAACGACATTTCGAACGAAGTTCCAGTGGCCAATATGGGAACTCGTTGGTAAACTCGTTCGAACGACATCTGGTTTGAATGAAAAACTCGTTCGAACGACATATCGAACGAACTTTCAGAATGTTTGAAAAATTCTATTTTTTCCCAGAAACTTTATATACTTTATTTTAAAGTTTTAAGTAAAATCTTTCTGAAAATAAACAACAGTTTTTAATTAAACCTACACCCATTATAAATCGTTCCAAGCTCCTATATATATATATATATATATATATATATATATATATATATATATATATATATATATATATATATGTAATGCATTCATACCTTGGGAGCATGAAACCACTATTGATGACGTAGAAACGAGGCACTTAAACTCGACATTTTGATGAAGAGTTATACACTTGGATGCTACGTCTTCAAATAAACACACCATATGCTTGAATAGGAACAATTGGATACTATCCTATGACATAAATGTTTTTGTACGGAATTGAGCCAAAACTATAAAAGACTCAATTGAAAATTTGTGTCCTTACAGTTAGACTTTCCATTTTGCCAAGGTGGAAGGACATAGTAGTAGAAGAGCGTTAGTACATTACCGAAGGAGGATTTTAAAACATCCCAATGGTGTGACTTAGGTCGTTATATATCGATGACCGATGAAGTGAGGAAGTAGTGTAACAGGTGGGTTCCTTGTCTTGATTTTGCTTTGCGAGACGTCCCACGCATGAAACCGATCGAATGTCAGAAGTCGAGAGAGGTCTTGGGCACTAGGGATATAGTTATTATAGTATTCATATTACCCAAAATAAAAATACAATGCTTGACTCAAACAACCCAAAGGATCAAAATCTTTGCCGATGAAAGTTGCCACTTAGAATAGAATTCTTGCACACTTAAGCAAACACATTAAATGCATAGAGAATATCAAAATATTAAATGCAATTAAAGAATTACTCTTACTCCCCCGAAATTATTAATTCTCCCCTTTATCAACTATGATCAGCTTAAGAATATAGCGACCCCCCCTAAGTTAAGTCTCCCCCAAACTAAGATACGATTACAATAGGATTAGATACCATTTCTTCCCCTATTATTTCTCCCCCTTTTTGTTCAGGAATAGACAAAGGCTAAAGAATAAAAAATTAACTTATCTTCCCCAAATAAAGCATATACACCCAAATAACTTATCTAAAATAAGAAAGGGATAAATAGAATGGGATAACAAGTTAAAACATGTAATTGTGCATAAAGTGATGAGAACATTAAAGCATATGGGCAAAAAAAGCACAACTAATCCACCAAATAATACTGGATACCAATGAGGTTGCAAGAAAATGATACCAATACGATACATAAAGTATGAAGCCTGTGATATCAACAAAAAATGCAACAAGATACCAATTATGAATTAAAGCAGGTATGGACTAGAAGACAAGGCAAAGACTAAACAAAAATATCATATATACGTACTCTAGATATACCAAAGATGCACATGCACATATATATAGATATAAATACACAAATGGCACACAAAAAATATAATAAGAGTCTTTCACACTCGTATGGCAAAAATGTGTCATATGGAAACGGAAGTGTTGGGGTGTGAACTAGTAACAATTAAATTTAGACCCAATCACTTAAAAACATGTTCATGGAGTTCTCAATTGATTGCAAACTCCATCACATTTGAATATAATCTCATGTGAGAATATAGATTGAACTCAATGAACAGGCATACACAATGCATACACACCTACCATGTTGATGATTCTACAAACCAATAGAGTCATGACATTGAAATGCAACTAGGATAAATGGACATTGTGAAAACCGTTGATATACCATCCAATATCCCTCAATAAGAATATATGTTAATTTTGAATGAGTATATCAATAAAACATAGGCCTTGACAATTATTTTTCTTTTAATGCCATATTTTCTTTTAGGCATTGGACCACGACTTTCTTTTAGGTCCAAACATACGGTGGCTTACGATTCGCAAAGGAAACTAAGTCCTTTCGGAGCCCTTCCCCGTGCACATTTATATTTATCAAGTTTTTATTTTTCACACAAATCTCACGTGCAACGGATTTTGACATGCTCTAGTCCTCTTAGGTCACAATTATGTAGATGACAAGATTGGTAGGAGAACACCTCACAAAGATCAAATATACATATGAAGTTAAATTTTAAAAGAGCTCGTACATGTGTGAATAGAGGCAAATAAAAATAGAATCCATTTAAACAATACAAATTCCAACTACTCCATGTAAGCAAGGTAAAGAACATAATAAGGATTGACAATCTAAACCAAAAGTTCTAGCCACATGAGAGCAGAAAAGATGGGATTCTAACACAAGTGTATGCTACATAAAGTGTGCCAAACTAAAATACACACCAAAACAAAATATTTTTGAGTTTTTGAAAATTTTAACCAAAAATAAAAATATATACTCAAAAGACACACAAAAATCATTTGTATTTTGCATTAAGCCTAAATTACAAAAAAAAAAACACAAATGATAAACCAAAAATCTTTTTGTATTTTTTATTTAATGCAGACAAAATGAAGGAAATATAATACAAAAGATAAACAAGAATCATTTTCTAGCATGTGATTTAGCATGGAGCATAGACTAGAAAATGACTAAACAAGCATACATTTAACATGTGAATATAGCATGAAGTACAAATGCTAAAATATGCAAACACTAACACATTCATCCTTTAGATTTAACAAGGGAGGAAGCATGTTAAAGTAAATGAGAATCAAACGTCCTATCTTGTAAAGATACCAAGTCGGATCTCCTAACCCAAACTAATGAAGAGTGACTGTCTCGGGGTGTAGGAATCTTGGCTACCTTGGTTGCCTTACATTGGGATTTTCTAGAAAATATTTTAAGATCAAAACAATATTTCTTAAGATGACCTTTTTGACCAAAATTTGCACAAGTAAAAACATGTCGAAATGATTTACCTAAGGGGTGATGTCTAAAGGCTTTCCTAGGTGATTCTCCTAAAAAGTTGGTTTTGGCTTTGTGAGTTGATTCATTACAAGTATCGAAGCCTAAACCACAAGTGTCATTTTTAATTTGGACCATTCCTAATATTTTATCTAATTTTTCCGAACGACATTCCAAATCAAATTTGACATTACTAGAGTTTTTTAATTTATTTTCTAATTCTAGGATGTTAGACTCTAATAAAACATTTCTCTCTTCGAACTTGAGAAGCTCCTTTTTCAAGGATTCCATTAAACCTCTGAGGCCATCTCTCTCGCCTTCTACATATTCAAGCTTCTCTCGAAGAGTCCTCTCACGTGTCCTAAGGTCTTCTATCAACATACTATCATCAATGACCTTGGCACGTTCTTTTAAACTAGCTTCTAACTTCAAATTAGCTCTTTTTAATTTAATTGATTCTTCATATAATTTTTGAAAAGTATTTTGAAGTTCACTCACATTAACCTCATCATTTTCATTCTCTCTCTCTTCTTCACTTTCACTATCATAAAAAATAAGGGAATCATACACTATGACCTTGGAAGTGTCATGTGTTAAATTTCATCTATAGATGCGTTCTCACTATCACTCACATGACTATCCATAAAAGCCACAAAGTTGGACTTAGTGGGGGAATCGGGTCCCTCTTCCTTACCACTATCACTAAGGGTCGCATTATATGAAATGGGTCGCTTACCCTCTCTCCTTAGTTTAGTGGGGCACTCAGAATCCCTATGGACATAACCCTCACAACCAAAACACCTATTTGACTTGTCCCTATTTAAATTTTCATTAATAGTTTTAGAGGTTCTCTCGTCTTTGTCATGCTTAGAAGTTTCAAATTTCTTAAAGTCATTTTTAAATTTATCTTTGTTAAATTTAAGAAACTTTCTAAATTTCCTAGCAAACATAGCCATGTCTTCCAAGTCACTATCACTCTCACTCTCTACTACTTGTTTATCCTCTTTCCCGGCTTTCAAAGCAATGCCCTTTTCAATTTTCTTTTCAGTTTTAGAGGGAAACATGTCTAGTTTATAGGTTTGTAAATCACCTACGAGCTCTTCTAATTTCATTGAGGCTAAAGTTGGTAAAGAATTTAAAACGGTCACTTTTGGAATAAATCTATCGGGAAGGGACCTTAAAATTTTCTTTACAACTCGATTGTCGGGTATTTTCTCTCCCAAGTTAAAAGATGAATTAACAACATCGAAAAGTCTAGCATAAAATTCGTCAAACGTTTATTTTTCATTCATTTTGATAGTTTCAAATTGAGTGGTGAGGTTTTGGAGTTTCGAAGCTTTAACGACACTTGTACCTTCATGAGTGAGTTGTAAAATATCCCACGCTTCTTTAGCGGTTTCACACGTCATAATACGTCGGTATTCATCTGGTGTGACAGTGCTAAACAAGGCATTTAAACCTTGAGAATTAAAATTAGAAAGTTGAAATTCACCCTCACTCCATCTATCGACCGGTTTGGGAACACGTTCATTATCTACTAAATGAGTTGGTGGAGACCACCCGTTAACTACCGATAACCAAACCCTCTCGTTGATAGATTTTAGTGCCGATTTTATGCACGCTTTCCAATACGCGTAATTAAAACCATTAAAAATAGGAAATTTTGAAAATGGGAAAAATTCCATTTTAGCCAAAAATATTTAAAGGATCTTAACAAAGTAATTTATTGTTTTTGGCTTTGATACCAATTTTAAAAGTCTTTTACTTTAAAATCAATTTCCTTGTGAAATATATGTGGAAGCGTTAGGTGACGATTCAACTTAAGAAAATTTTTAATTCCTTGACAAATTAAAATTAAACCAAGTGAAATTAAATTAATCCATTAAAACATTTTCACTTAAACATAATAAATCCAAGTTCTAGTATTTGCCTAAGTCATATTTTTCAATTATAACAAGGTAGGCCAAACCAAATTTTATCAATTAAATTAAATGACTTGAATTAACATAAATGTTACCTAATATTAATTTGCACCAAATTAAACAAGTAAAGATTAAATTAAGCCAATTTTATCTTTTACCTAAGCATGCGTTCTAGGTGATTTTGCAAAAGATAAGAGAAAATTAGTCACACTGCGCCGCGATGTACGAGGAAAAACCCACAACAGGAAACAACCTCGGACGTCCCTAGCCTCAAATCCACTAAGTACGGAATTTACATTTACAAGACAGATGACTTACTTCCTCAACTTGAACCCTCTCAAGCTTTGATGCTTCTTCTTGTAACCACCTCTTCCTAGCGAATAACCATGGAGCTCCACCACGATCTCGGACTCAACGGTCGGATAATAGGTACACCGTCAATCACACATGGTTCCTTTTACCATGTGAGAAAGCCGTAGCTAAACAATTCTTCTTCTTCTTTGAGGGATTTAGAAGAAAACCCAAACTTCTCTTCAAACTAATGTATAGATAAACCGGTTCCAAAATGCTCCAAGCAAAGTATATGTATATATGAACTTGGAAGAAACAAATATGGGTGTAACTAAGTGTTTAAAGAATTTTTCTTTATAAAATGAACACTCAAACTCATCAACTTTTTCTTGGAAGAATGAACTCTCAAACCTCTCTCTAGGGGTTAGAATATTATGAAAAAGTTAAGTTACAAGCTTTGGTTCCCGCACTATAATAATCTGTCAAAAGTTAGTGGGGGTAAGAAAGTGGGAAACATGGGTAAAAACTGCTAAAAATTGCCAAAAAAATTTCCTACCTGAAATCTCGTTCGAACGAGGTTTCTAACGAAGTTCCAGTGTGAACTCATTAGAAATATCGTTCGAATAGCCATGCCATTCGAATGACATTTCGAACAAAGTTCTAGTGGCCAATATGGGAACTCGTTGGCAAACTCGTTCGAATGACATCTGGTTCGAACGAAAATCTCGTGCGAACGACATATCGAACGAACTTCCAGAAAGTTTAAAAAATTCTATTTTTTCCCAGAAACTTTATATACTTTATTTTAAAGTTTTAAGTAAAATCTTTCTGAAAATAAACAACAGTTTTTAATTAAAACTACACCCATTATAAATCGTTCCAAGCTCCTATATATATATGTAATGCATTCATACCTTGGGAGCATGTAACCACTATTGATGACGTAGAAAAAAGGCACTTAAACTCGGCATTTTGATGAAGCTTTATACACTTGGACGCTACGTCTTCAAATAAACACACCATAGGCTTGAATAGGAACAATTGGATACTATCCAATGACATAAATGTTTTTGTCCGGAATTGAGCCGAAACTATAAAAGACTCAATTGAAAATTTGTGTCCTTACAGTTAGACTTTCCATTTTTCCAAGGTGGAAGGACATAGTAGTAGAAGAGCGTTAGTACATTACCGAGGTAGGATTTAAAAAAATCCCAATGGTGTGCCTTAGGTCGTTATATATCGATGACCGATGAAGTGAGGAAGTAGTGTAACAGGTGGGTTCCTTGTCTTGATTTTGTTTTGCGAGACATCCCACGCATGAAACCGATCGAATGTCAGAATTCGAGAGAGGTCTTAGGCACTAGGGATATAGTTATTATAGTATTCATATTACGTTTGTAGGAAACACTTTGATCACAAGATTATTAGTAAGTAAGGCCAAAAGGGCTAGTGACGCCGATATAAGGAGATTGTACACGAGAAGATTCGTGGGTTAACTTTAAGGAGGATTGGATTCCCAGGCATAGGAAATATTGGATTTTGAAGTATTCGGGTTAGTAATACCCATGTGTTAGTACCAAGCCGAGGAAATGAGGCCCATTGTTTAGAGAGAGTGTTACGTGTCAGATGTTTACATTGGTTGTGCAGAGAAGCACGGATAAAAAGGTGTATGGGCACCTTGGTACGTTGGTTTTATATATCGTCCGGAATAGAAGGGGCGTAGTATATAAAGATAGAGAATATGCTATGGAGCAGTTATAATGGATTTGTATTTGGAGTTTAACAGATCGAACGTCGTAGGAGGCACGCGACAACCCAATGGTGTAGGTGAAACAAAAGTTAGTAGACCTAAGATAAGAAATCAGATGACAGGAGTAGTCGAGCGTTAAGGTAACTTCCTTTTTGAGAGGAGTTAGGTGTCCTGTTGTAAATGAGCGGACGCTTTAAGTCATGGCCCTCAAGTGGGATCTATACGTTAGAGCAGCGATTATAGTCTCGTTCCCTTGATATGCGATTGTGAAGCACTAGGTGCGATGTGACATTGTTAAAGTTAACCTTATGATCGAGGTAGTGCGTCAGCATGTAGAGATTTAGATAAGCTTGTGGTTAAGCTTGTGTCTTAGAGTATAATCCTTAAGATAGGTAGGAACCGTGAACGAGGATATGGTAGGGTACCATTTGGATTTTTACCTTTCGACTTATCTATTCGGGAGGTAGTATGAGTAGTGGTCTTAGGTTGGTAGTACTAGTCGTATCCGAATTTTGGGGACGAAATTCCGTTGTAGGGGGGGGGGGGGAATGTAATACCCCGCACTTTTATGGATATTTAAATTACATAAGTCAGTGTAATTTGGAGAATTGAGGTATTTCTCTGAATAATAATTTTTGGAATTTACGAGTGTTAGATGATTTCGGATGTGTATCACATTTACTTTTGGGAACAAGTAAATGAGTTGGAGTATTTTATTACATGTCGCAGTTGGGTAAAGCGACAAAGGGTAATATTTTAATTGGAACCCCCATATTAAGATGTATTGGGTTTAATTAGTGAATTGCGGGTAAGTGACTCGAATGGAGATTTCGAGTACGTGGTTGGTTTCGGAATGGCCGAGATGGTAATAATAGAGTATCCGGGAGTAGTGTTTAGGTTCCGAAATTTTTTAGACTAATAGGGACTCGTAATTGAGTAAATGAGTCATTTTTGGGTTAATAAGGGATAAACCCATATTCTCTCCTATAAAAGGCACGAGAGTGGGAGAGAAAGGAAAGAAAAGAAAGAAAAAAAGGAGAGAAGAAAGGAAGAGGACAAAGGGAGACGAAAAGGGAGATTCCGGCCAAACTCCGCGAGATTCGACTCGAGGTCGTCAGATTTTATCCACGAGGCAAATGTTTACTTGCTTTATTCTTTTGAGCATAAATCTCATATCATAATTGGTAATAATAAACTATATGATTTTGGGATGGGTTTTCGTGAATCAAAACCGATTTTTTGGAAGTCTAACAAATAAACCCCAGATAATATCCAAGTTGATAAACTTAGGAATTAATTAAAATAAATTGTTGGATATGGGTTCTAGGATGATTAGAACCATTTTTATGTATGTATATGTTGTTGATTGAGGTTGGAGGATTATAGAAGAGGAGATAAAATCTTGGAGGTATTCTAATGGCCGAAATAGGGGGCTCGGAGAAGAGGCTTCCATGTTCGATCGATCAATTAACGGTCAAGGGTCGATCGATCGACCCTACGTAATTTTTGACCATTTCGGCTAGTTTAGTTTAAATGGGATAAATTCCTAAATGAATGATTTCTAGCTTATTTATTGGAGCAAATAAAAACACAACTAGGGGAATTCATACCTAGCCATTTAAGGGAATTTATTTGGACTAGGAAGGTGCAAAATGGTATGGCACCTAATGTATGGTTTTGAGGAAAATAAATTGCGGAGTTAGATATTAGGAGTTACTAAAAATGGTGTGGGGACTTATAAATTATTCTTGGAGTGAGATGTATACTTTGGGTTAATTAAGTAAAATCTAGGGCTTACTAATTTAAGGGTGTTTGGGACGAGCAACACTCGGGGTAATATTTCGGAGGGCGATTATATATATATATATATATATATTACGCGTGTCAAAAATATTTATATAATTCCCACATGTTTGGAGAAAATCCTAGAATACGAATATGATGGAAATTGAGGATAGGGGCTAGAGATGCATGAGCGGCTATCCGGGGTCGGTTGACGACTATGATATTAGGTAACACAATACCTATAGGATTTAAAATAGGTTGAGAGTGTACTTATTTAATTAGTAGGAATTGCTATATTTGGAGAATATTTATAAATCCTTAAACGTGATTAAGGTATGAGTTATAAGTAAGAGAATACTTATATGAATTAGTATTGTAAGTGTGTAAATACTTGAATACTATTATGAATGGGAATATTCGGGATTGTTGGCTATCGCCATGAGAGATGACAACTATAGCCACATATATGTTTGAGAAGCGATATATATTATATATATACGATGGGATTACAGTATATATAATATGATAGGAATAAATATATCTATGTGTGATTGGTATATTTGTATCTTAGAGGCTGGTTCCACGGGCTTTCCTTTGGCATAGGGTTGGAACAGCCAAATTATATATTTTCTCTAGTGCGATCCGGGGAGGTTGCACGATGTGGGTGAATCCTCTGGCTTGAGGAGCAGGGAGAGTATATCCCCGGGTCATCTCGTCCCGCGCATGAGTGCGATGTGTGTGTACTCCACCTGCAGAGGGAACATGATCACCTCCACCGTTGTGTGTTTTTACCATGACCACGAGAGAGTCTGGCTTGGTACCATGGTATAGTGAGTAAACCCGGATTCAGATAGGAACTATGAGACTGCATCCTCGAGTTATAGCTCGGAGGGATGGGTATTGTACTTATGATTGTGATAGGTATAATTATACTTGTTGTGTATAGTATATTGTATGTATATGAAGATGAATAATTATATAAATTAAATATACGTATATAAAGTGAAAAGACTAATAAAGTGTATTTCCTCTTTCGGTCGATTTATATCTATATTTATATGAAAATAATTATAGGTTCTAGTAAGAACTATATATATATATATATATATAATCCCGACGATCAACATTGCCAGGTAGTAGTGTATCGCGGGGTTCCTTGTTTCGATTTCGCTTCGCGAGACGCCCCACGCACGAACGTAGTGCAGTGTTGGGAATGGGGAGAAGTTTAGCCCTTAGTAATCGGGTCTATGTGGAATTTCAGAGAATGGGCGAGAGGGATTAGTTAGACAGGGTATCTTAACAATGTTTTTTTAAAAAGGTATGCGATAGGTGTACACTATTAGAAGAGGGGTGATGGGTATGTCATGGGAGTGCGATACCAGTTTAAGTATGAGATAAAACATATTTTAAAATATGGCATTTATGCACTTGCAAAATATTTTCAAAACTCGGGTTCTGACCCGTTTCCAAATTTTTCTCTTTTGCTCTCTCTCTCTCTCTCTATATATATAGGAGTCCAGACACAGGAAAACCTGGATGATGATCCTTTCGAGTCAGACGTATCTGCAGCAGCTGTGGATGAATGAAGATTTATTTTAAACACTTATATCCACGAGATCTAGATAGGACGTATTGTAAAAGCATTTGGGCCGATAGCCCAACTGTATTTATTTATTTATTCTTATACCGACTTTTAGTGCGACATTTGATTTCGTTGTATTATGTTAAACTGAGTGTTCGGTTATTTTATTTCATTTTAGTTTCATTTATATAAAGGTGTGAATGTTTTATTGGAATGGTTTGATTAAAAAGATTACTTAAATAAAATTTTGACACCAGCCTAATAGGGTATTAGTAATTAAATTGGTTTTCGACAGTGATGCTAAGAATGAACCATATGAGACTCCTGTTTTAATTTGGTACAGGATCGATCTCCCGGTATTTTATTAGGCGGGGTGTCACAATTATGTACCATAATCAACTTTGGAAATAAGACCTCATTATATCGGAGTGAAGTTATGATTATTTAGTGTAGTTAATTTACAGTTAAATAAAGAAAGAAAATACTTATGATAATTATAATCGAGTTTTTTGAGTATTTATTTGGAAATAATTTAATTATATTTCTTGGGTCCCTGGTGTAGTTCACATACCCAAGTAATTATGTCCATACTCTTAAAAAACCCGTTTGTCCTAAACCCACCTTTTGTACTTGTACATAAAGGTCCGTGAAAGGGTTTTAATAAATATTATGCATCATTGTGGTTTCAGATAGGTGTGAGAAATTTCTATTCAAGTTTTTATAAAGAGGGTTGGAGAGAGACCACCATATCTCTATCATAGGTAAGGGTTTTGATCTCAAAAGGTCTCCACCCACCTACCTCATTTTCAAAAGGATCATACACCAGAATATCCTTACGCACATAAGGTTTAATAAAGGTTTTTGAATGCCTTAGAGGGCATCAAGGATTTTATCATCATCTACCTTTGTCTCCTCATACGAATCACTATATGATTCTGAATGGTATAGATTTTTTAAATCCTATGCTTAATATTCAAACCTTGTTCTTGATTTTATTTCAATGCATGCTTAATTAAATATCTTTAGGTGTGAAATTTTTTTTGCATTAAGATGCCAATCCCAAGTTATTTTTTTCATCACTAACCAATCATGAAAATAATACATTTTACATTTTGCATCCAATAGAATGTAGAATCCCTTGGGACTTGTCAAATCAAAATTGTCTACATGTGTTAAGAAATTAAACATATCCCAGTCACATTCTAAACATAACAAAGGTAAAATATGAATCATTTAGGCTTGCATGTGAATGCATTTGGAAAGAAACAAAAATCATCAAATAATTGTATTTCTTGACACATTTAACAAATTTTTTATAGAAAATTACAATTCAATCATGAGATTAAGTTTAAGAACATTTGCATATACTAAATTCCTCTTGGCATAACGTTGTAAAAAAAATTTAAATGCCTAAATAAAATATCTAATTCTTTCTAATAAAAGTTATAGCCTATCTTGTTTTGAAAGTCAAATAAGCACTTATCTTGTGACTCTTTTCAACATATAGGCTTTCACCATTGATTGGATTTTCACACACACTTTAGATGTCACATACCCAATGATACTCAAATTCGAATCAAGTGTTATCACTCTAATGATCAATGTATAAAATGGTCTAGATTCAACTCCTTCAAATACAATCACTCAAATATCACAAGTAGACAATGAATCACTTATTGAAACTTATGCAAGATTTATTTTTTATTTAAATTATAAAATCCTTATAGAAATGACAATTATCAATATTGTTTATGAGTTTGTGTAGTGTAGTGATAATATAAGATTTCAAATCATCAAAATTAAACCAAAGTCAATATTTATCATGATTGTTTCTGAAAAGTTTATTTTGACAAAATACAATCAATAATTACATAAAAAAAGCAAACAATGAGTCAAACATCATTACATTCAATCACATAGATTATAAAACATCTCTAGTACGAAATTTGATCAATAATACATAAAAGAAGACAAAATCATTTTTTTAAATATGTACAAAACCAAACATAGAAACAAATCTGCAAATATATCTATATTAAGATGAACATTTCACTCCAAATCAACACAATCACTCAATCTCAACTAATCCTAAACAACCTCTAAGGTAAGGAACCTAGAAATTTCTAAAGGTTTTGTAAAGATATCGCCCAATTATCTATTCCTAGGGATATAGACCGTGTTAATGATGTTTTGCTCAACTAAAACCTTGATGAAGTGATATATAAACTCTATATGTTTTGTATTAGCGTGTTTCATCGAGTTGTTTCAAATTTTAATTGTGCTCATGTTATCGCAATAAAATTCCACCGTTCCTTGCTCTACCCTGTACTCTTGCAACATTTGACGTATCGAAAGTAATTGAGTGCAAAACTACCAATGATAATGTATTCGACTGCCAACATAAACAAGGATATATAATTTACTTCCTTAAAAGTTATGACACCATAGATGAGCCGAAGAATAAATGACCTCCTAATGTGCTCTTCTAATCAACAACATCACCCACCCATAGGAATCCAAATATGCATAAAGAGAATCATTAGCATCACGTGGATAGGAATATTTTAAATTTCCCTGACATATCGAATCACTCTCTTCACCGCTTGAAGGTGTGACTCTTTAGGTTTAGCTTAATACCTACCACATATTCCTATAATATATGAAATATCGGGGTAACTTATGATTAGTTAAAGAAAACTTCTTATGATGCTTCGATAAAGTTTCTCTTTAATATCTTTCTCACTCTCATGTTTGTTCAATTTTGAATTAATCCCCATTGGCGTGTTAATATGTTTTCACGATTCAATCCTAACATTTTAACTAATTCCTTAGCATACTTGGCTTGAGAAATGAAAATCTTATTTTGCATTTATTTTACTTGTAAGACATGGAAAAATGTTAACTCACCTACCAAGCTCATCTCAAACTCATTTTTGATCTCCTTAAAAAAACTATGAGTATACTTCCCAATAGTTGACCCAAAAATGATGTCATACATAGATGTGAGCTATAAGGATATGATAATTATCTTTTCATGCAAATAGTGCTCTGTCTACACGAACTCTCCTAAAAGCACTCTTCAAAAGATACGTGGTCAAGCTCTCATACAAGGCTCTTGGAGCTTATTTGTGACCATTTAAGACTTTTTAGAGCCTCAAAACGTGATTGGAAAATTTTGGATACTCAAACCCCTTGGGATTTAAAATAACCACCTTTTTATTTAAAACACCATTTAGAAAAACATTTTTGATATCCATTTGATAAAGTTTGAATTTCATGAAACATGCAATGGAAAGCAAAAGTATCACACTCTCCAACCTTACAACAGGGCCAAAGATTTCATCAAAAGCCATACCTTCAATTTGAGAATAAATCTTAATTTATTTCTCGCAAGAACACCACGTTCATATAACTTGTTCTTGTAAACCCATTTAGTACCTTTGATGTATTAATCTTGAGGTCTATGCATGAACTCCTAAACTTCTAACCTTTAAAATTGATTTAGTTATTCTTGCATTAGACCAATCTAATTTTCATATTTTGAAGCTTATTTACTATTTTTAGGTTCAATTTTAGATGTGAAGCATTAAATATTGAGTTTACTTAAAATTTGATTTCTTGTTTTCACACCGCTCTCAAGATTTCCTATGATTATAGATGGAGTGTTCTCGCTTTGAACCCATGTAAGAAATCCTAAATATCTCTCACTTTGAGTTGTATTTTGGAATGAATTTATCCCAATGCTTCTCCTCGAAGAACTGGAATTTACTACATCAATAATTTTACCCTCACAAACTTTAGGATCTAGATCCGCTCCCTTAATATCATCATTCTAAGGGATCACACGTGAGACATCATAATCAACAACCATATTACATGTCTTAATCACGTTCTTACTCTCCATGTTATATACTTGACATGCTCGGCTATTTTGAGAATAACCAAGAACTTTTCCTTATTTGATTCTTGAGTGAAAAATGGTCAGATACTAACCTAAAAAAATGTAGTACTTACTATAAAACACTTTGAAGTATTTTGTAATTGGCTTATTTCCTTTTCAAAGATAATATGGAGTTTTCCTAGTGAAGGATCTGAGAAAAAAACATTCGATGTATGACAAGTCATTTGTATAGCTTCGGTCCCAAACTTTTTATGTAATTTTTTACCTTCAACTGTACATCTAACCATTTCTTACATTGTTAGATTTTTCCTCTCAACAACTCCATTTTGTTATGGAATCACAACAGTACAAACTCATGTTAAATTCCAACTTCGTCACAATATTTAAACTTTTGAATCAATGATTTTGAAACCATGATTATTACTAAGTCTCACAATAATCAAAGACTATTCATTTTGGATCCTCTTACAAACTAAGGTAATGATCTCAAATTAATCATTTTTCTCTATCAGAAATCCCATAAATGTCAATCTTTAAATATACTCATCGATCACAAAATAATATATCTTCCCTCCTATACTCGCTATCTTTAAGGGACCCATTAAATAAACGTGTACTAACTCTAGAGGCCTAAAGGTAGTAGTTTCACTAAATTTTTTATGGGAATTTCTTCTTTGCTCTCCCTTTTAACAAGTGACACAAACCTGTTCACGGATTTTTGTAACCTAGGGAGACCCCTTACTCTCTCTTTCTTAGAAAAACTATTCACATCACAAAATTTGATATGTCCTAGACCTTAATTTCATAAGTTAACATACTCTGCTTTAGCATTTTGACACATAACTTTAGGTTAACTCACAACAACATAACAATTATCACATTACCTAATATCTCTTATCAAAGCTTCGTTATCTTTCTTTCTCAATACTCACTCACCTTTAGAATAACTCTCTAAGTTATCATCATCAAAAAGTTGATTTATGCTAATGGGATTAGTAGTAAGCCTTTTAACATAAACTACATTGTGAAATGTATGCTCTCCAAAACATTCACCATGCCTTTAACACTTATACTAGATTTCTTTCCATTCCCAAAAGTTAATAATCCTCTCTTGTAATTCTCTAAAGAGCTGAAAAAAGATTTTCTCTGATCATATGTTACAAGAAACCAATATCAAAATACTATTTGATAGAATTTAAGGCTTTAAAATAAGCGATGACAACACAACAATTATGGTTCTCCTTTATAATCCACTTATACTTCATTTCAGCACCCTTTATCAATTCACTCACTTCCTCCTTAAGTTTCTTATGTTCACTATCAAGTCTCGTGCTGACCCCATAAAACTTATTTTTCTTTAAGAACCTCGTGTATTAATATTGCTCATCTTTTTGAAGATGTAAAATAAAATGTCTCAAATGTTCTCTCATGAAGCAATAGGAACATTTGTAAGTTTGAAAAGGTTTTTTAGCAAAATTCAAATTACATTTAAATAATCTTTGTAATCTTTAATTTGGGGAAAAAAAAAATTTCTTTTCAAATGATTTACATGATGTTTATAATGAGTATTCAATTTGCGGAAAATTTTCTTTGGATTATCCTGTATTTACGATTGTTGAACAAAAATAGGCTTTTTGACTTGAAAAACTTTTTCAACCTTAACAATATATACTTTTGCATTTTTTTGGATAAAATATTCTTCTCAAGTTCCTTTTATTTTACAATGTTTTAAAAACATTTATTTCCGTAACTTGAGTAGACTTGTCTTGTTCAACATCATTTATCTTTTCATGCATAAATGTAGTATATGTATCTGGAGAATCATTTAGCGAGTGAAAGCCAAGACCTTTCTTTCCGTTTTGTATCATAGACTTCTCAAATAACATCTCATTCATTTTCTTAAACATATCCTCTAAAAAAATGACTTTGAAAGAATTATAAAAATCATCTTTAAGAGAAATAACCTCTTTTGGAATTTTTATTTCTTTAGTTTCAAATATCTTACACTCTTTCTCAAGTTTTTCTTTACACCAAGGAGATCAGAATTTTTGATTCATGGAGAAAAGTTATGTTCTTCACATGTTTTAACTCAAGTTTGATTATCATTTCATCTTTATCTTTCAAAAGATGATTTTCTTCTTCAAAACTTTCAATTTCTTCCTTGATTTAATGTTTGATTTCTTTAATTTCAATGACTTAATAAATAACTTTTTTTATGCATAGTTGATTTCAGTCATCGCTTTATCATCAGCCATTTGATTTTTATTATGTCAAATTTCATAGATAGATTCTCTAGATGTATGATATATTTTCTTATCCATAAATGAATGTGATGATAATGCATATTCTTTAAACCTAATCCTAAAGCATAAAAATTTAAAATATCCATGTAAACACCTAAAAGAGCAAACACACAATTACAAATTAAGGATCAACTCAAGATGTTAAGCCAATAATGAGTAACCATGCTCTGATACCAATTGAGGATGTAAAACTGTGTATACTATACACAAACCTAGAGGGAGGAGGGTAAATAGGTTTCCAAATAACTTTTTCCAATTTTAAAAATTACACTTGTAATTCCACGATTCAAGTTTATGAGTCACCCATGGGTTAATCCAGTCGGGTCTGACTGCGTTAAATGTGGAGTGATGCAAAAAAAAAATAGATAATATTTCTTGTCCATTTTAATTATTTAAATTTATCGAATAAGAATGAAATTTAATTTTCCTGGTACATAAGCATAATGATATCAAATGTGAAACCCATTGAGCCAAGCCATAGAGTTTAATTAATCAGATAAACTACTATAAATATCAAGAATAACTTACCTGAAAAACGGATTCAAAAGTTAAAATATTAATTAATCTACCATAACAAATGGACCAAGGTGAGTCAATGCCCAACGGGATTCCCAACAATAATGCAATATGGAAACAAATGATAAAAAGAGAGAGTGAAATAACTTAACAATAACTTGAATGTACATTTAATGACTAAACAATATTTGCATTAACCATATTTTATTAAACAACAATTCCCTTAGATTAGGTTAAAATCCACAAACCTTTAAATTCTTTAATTTATCATTTTATTTCAAAAACATGTCTTTAACTCATTATCCCACACAGTTAATTTGGGTAAAGCCATATTCCTTTGTTACCCTTTTTACGTTCATACGGTTTTCCATTGAAAATTAACATTTTTTCACTTAAAACAGCCATATCTATAACATTTTCAAAAACTAGTATATCAATATATGCACTCGGTGTATAAAAAAAATACTTAAGCTTACACGAAAACCTGGTCTTTTAACCACTACAAGTTATCGAAATTCCTAATTACGCTTCTTTAATTATACATTTCCTTTTATTGCATAGCTTTACCACCACATTATCGTGTTAAACCTAGGTTTATATCCTTTATGGTCGTTTAGCCACCTAAAAATTATCACATATTTCCTTAAGTATTCATTTACTAGATTCTTTGATTCATTTCATGTTATGGTTTTAACAATATACTTTGTTACATGATTACCTAGAGTTTCATCAGACACCATTTTAAAACAAGAAATATTTCACTCGTATACAATTATTTAACGATTTACTTCTTAAACAATTTTACCAATTTTATATCTTTCCATTCATACCCTTTATATCCTGGAGTTAACCATATCCCATTTATCTTTACGTTCTTTCATTACATGCCATAAATTCCAAAACCATTACTTATATGTCCAGTGGTTTTGGTTCCAAGACGAAAAAGAACCCTCGGGATTCGGTCCCTTATTAAATTATTTTGGCTACACATTTGTTAAACTATTTCACTTTTTCATTAACTCCGTTCTTTACATTCCAGCAACCATTTTTATCAAAATACCCGTCTTACCGAATGTGGCACCCTGTACATTTAAATACTATTTGATCAATACTTTATTAAATTAAACAGGAATCATTAATGGTTTCATTCTTAGCATCGACGTCGAAAACATTTTGAATTACAAACCACCAATGTTTTAAATAAACTGGTGCCAATTTTTGTTATCTTTCATTAAACTATCACATTCATAAGTAAACGATAATCAAATCATCCACGCAATAATAATGATATGAATACATTAAAAGATAAATAACAAAATAAATAATACCATTTGAGTAATGGCTTCCCAATACAAGAATACAACTATAAGTCTATGAAATATAACCAAATCCAATAATACATAGTCTGGTACAACTGAATAGAAGAAATATCTGAAGGGGCAACATGCCCAAATGAAATAACTGAAATAGAAACCTACTATAGGAATGATGCAAACTGAAACATCTAATCCAAATCCTATAAACATCCACAAGTGTTGTAGCTAGGCATCCCTGGAACAACTAATTAATCTTGGCTCCCATGTGGCTAGACACCTAAAAGGTTTTGAAAATACTTTTCATACGCATCAAAGCCTAAGTAAAATCATTTGAAAATATTTAGAAAGTATTTATCACCAGTTTAAAAACAATTATTGATTACATATGTTAGTTTAACGTACACTCCCTTGAGTTCCTCACCTCTCAACTCATGTGCATGCCTAACGTCTCCTACCTAGCTATCCTACGCAGCCCCACTAGCTCTCATCAATAACTAATTAACCACTAACAGTTTTGGCTCCCCTATACCACCCATACAGTACGCTACAGTAGCACTAATAATTAACATTACCTCATATGTTATTATTAAACCATAATTAACATTTCACGTATGTTATTAGTAAACCATTATTAACAATCCACTTATACAATCGTGAAGCCAATTCATTAATTTTCTATACTTAAATTGTCTTTAGACATACAATATCTAACTTTACTACTATCACCCATTAAGTAGATTATCTCATAAACACATGTCTTTGAGATATACCCTATCAATCCTTCCAACATTACACACAAGTATGATAAATACACATGCATGTGTATATATATATATATATATATCACATTATTTATTTATACATCTCCAGCATCCCTTTTCCAAGAACTGCGATGAATGTATGCATACTTTTCTATCAAGTCCATGTACCTCTTGTACTAAATCAAGGACTATTAGTTAAGATATCACTCGCTAACCATAAATCAAATCACACATATTGGAGGTAAACATAGTTCCATGTCTATGGGTCACAAACATGTAAAACGTGCCCAATTGATCGTCGAAACTATCATACACTTATATATACCATTCCTAGGTTCTATGTCCTGGGGCACAAATCTAAAATCCCCCCAATGGTCTCATCAGGATAATATTGTACACAATGTGGAGCCTCCCATGGAAGTAGGCAGTGTAGGTATGTTTACACACTTAAGAAAGCACATAATAGGTATACATACAACCTATCCATATATATATTCAGCATAGGCATACAACCTATAATAATAACCCGTATAGATATACACTCTACCTATCAATATCATATATATTGGTATACACTCAACCTATAATAATAGTCCATACGTAGTAAATGTCCCTTGAATACTTACCGCATCAATAATTCACAACATTTACTCACTTGTAATATCCCGAGTATTATTCTCTGCCCGAAGGGCCCATAGTTACCCCTTAAACTAATTCAATTTCTAATTCACTAATACGCTACTGGTCCAAGTCATATGTCATGGTCTTCCCTTCCTGTGACCCAAGTTCTAAATTCCCAGTAAGCATCTCAATCTATTCATTATCGTCAATCTAAATTCTAAGATCACTCACATTAAAATTTATCTAGTCTTAACCATATACTCACTAAACCTCTCTAAGTATTTATTTAACCACAAATTAGCACCCCAACTTCCTTGTAATTTATCTCCTGAAGAAATATAACAAAACAAGTAAAACAGTGCAAAACTGGGTAATCGAATCGAGTCGTAACTATTTTGGCAGATTAAATACCTTGTAGTGAAATTGCGATTTCTCCCTCTAAAGAACTCCGAATAATCTCATTAAAAGTTGAATGGAAAGCTAAGACATAGAAATTTACCTACATATATGTCTTTCATTCTAATTCTAAGTACAATAAAAATGGATCACGTTTAAAGTAACACAAAAACTTTTGGCAGATTACTGTGTTAACAGATTGTAATAATCCTTACTTTTGAGTAATTCATTTTATATTAATTTTCCATGGGAGATAATTATATAAAATATTGGTAAATGGGATAAATATTGTTGTAAGTGAATTTAAAGATAATATTTACTAAGTTGTGCCTATTTACTATTATGTGAATGTAAATGGCATTTCGTTATGATAAATGGTGTCGTTGTGTTTAAACGAAATCTATAGTTTAAATGAAGTTGTAACTTGAAATAAATTATAATACTTTGGATGCCAATTTAGAGGGTGCGGTTAGTCCCAAAATATTCGAGATAGTCAAAATAAGTGTCATATTGTATTTTTTAGTTCTGGGCACTTTTGACAGGTTATAACTTAATTCTGTAGTTACGAGTCATTTTAAGGGGGTATTAACAATTAAATGAAGGAACCTAAGGCTAAAGCACATTTAAATTCTTACAACCCACTTTTATTTCTCCCATACACATTCCAAACCCTAGAGAAAAAGAGAGAGAAAGAGAAGTGTGAAGAAAAGAGAGAAAAAGGAAGGAAATTGAAGATTTGAACTTTGAATTTGTTGCTACCGGAAGGAAATCCAAGACTACAACCCAAAGGCAAGTTTTTACTAGAAAACATATGACTTCTTATGGATAAATTGCAATGGTAGTTGTGTATTTGGAAGATTTGGGCAAATGTTAGGTTTTGATATATATATATTGATGTTTAATCCTTAGATCTTGTTGTATATATGCTTTAAATGGGTTATGTGGGTTTGTTGAGGTGTAGAAATGTTGTAGGTAGGTTGTAGATTGATGAGAATGTAAGAGAGGTAAGAAAAAAAGAAGGGAGTTTAGGATTTGGGTTTTATCTTGTAGAAGAAGAGGGATTCTTTGGTTTACTAAGCGTGATCGACCGGGGCTTCGGGGGAGAGCCTACTGCTTTTCCACATAAGTATAAATTTTGAGTGCGGTCGACCGCGGTCCCAGAACCGGTCGATCGGACCCTTAGAAATGAGCTTTCTGCATTTCATCCTAGGCTAAATCCTTGAGACGCGGTCGATCCCAGTCTCAGGACCGATCGATCGATCCCCTATTTTTCACTCTCTAAATCCTATTTCTTTCTAGCTTCTTTCTTTTAATATAGGGAATTAGGAACCTTTTCAATTGAAGTAAAACTAGAGTATTAGAGTATAGCTATGGTGTATTTAGAAACCTAAGTTAGAATAAGAGTTGGAGTTTAAGTTAGGGTAAATGGTTAGGTAATTTAGAGGGAGATAAATGCTTCTCTTATAGAATGAAATAGTTTAGACCTAGGAAGGATTAGAATGACTTAATGTGGATTTCTAAGATCGGAGGGAAGATATCATTTCATAAGGGGTTGTAGAAGGTATGTTATTCATGGATATTTGTATTGAGAGATAATTATATGTTGAGAGTTAATGAAGATATTCAACGCTTATGGCTCCGGATAAAATGTGATGTATATTTTAAAATGAGATTTAAAATTGTGAATGATAAATTGGTATATACACACCTCTCTAAATGATACCATAGGGGAAGTACGCATATGAGGATAAGTCCCCTGGCTAGTGAATGCAGGGTGAATATAGTCCTCGATCATAGGACCGATTATTATGTATTATGTGATTATTGTTCGAAGTGAGGTAATTCTGGGTGTGGTTATGACTCACTGTCCAAGGTATATGGACACTTCCCGACGTTGCGTTATAGGATGCCTAGGTTGTCTTGTGCGATAGGCCCTGGAAGATGATAGCTATTTAGGGGCGCATCCAGTGGGGAAACTCGAAAGGACGATCTTAGAATCGTTATATATTGTGTAATATAACTATTCTTATTAAAGTGGAACCTTATTGAAGATACCACACTTTATGAGATAAATTGATTTGAATATGTTTCCTAATGAGATTTGGAAAGGTGAAATTAAATTGGGTACAAAGGAAATGGAATATCTTAAATAATACTTTTTTTATATTCTCCATCATAAATGATTATGTTCATGGTCGTTATAATTGTGTAGATTATGCTTTTAGATTAAGAGATAAGATCCCTTATCATTATTACGATGATAGAAATAAACATATTCATGATTATGAAATTGTCCATAACTGTCTTGCACTTTATTCACTTGGTAATCATATTAAACCGGGCCCTTACCCGTTTCTATATCTCTGTTTTGTATGAATCTTATATTCGCTCGGGTGTTCCACCGCAAGGAATCCTTTATTAACTTTTCCAGTCCAGTATCCTCGAAGATGTAACTCATTGCGGAGGTTATAGGGCATTGAATTTAGATGCATCTATCTTTTGTATCTTGGCTAGGATCATCTACACACTCGGGCGTTTTGTCCCAGTTTTATAATTGTGTTATATTATGTGATATTTTATTGTAATACTCGATGTAACTAAATTATATGATATGTTAACCGACAGCCTATTCGGTTAATATGTTGTGTAGGGTTATTGTTTTATGATCTGTCCTTATTTTATATCCACCTTCTTTTAAATTAAATTCTTGAAATGTTTCTCTTTAACTTACGAATCAAACTTTTGACATTCCATTTTTATAAAATATTGGGTGGTTATCTCGTATAATTAGTGTACTATTCTGATGCTGAGAATGGACCATTTGGGATTCCTATTATTATTGGAGTATCGTGCTGGCCACCTCTTATTTTAATAAGCCGGGTGTCACAGATGCTATCAGAGCATCAGGTTCTAGAGTCTTTAGGATCTATGTGAACTTATCACGTTCTACCGTAGCATTTTTGATATAAAGCCTTAATGTTAAGACTATTTTGTTTGCTTATGATGGTGATCTTATACTAAGGTACTTATTTTTAATAGTAGTATAATTCGGTTCTTTCTTCGTCTCAGATGCCTCCTAAGAGAGTTCACCCTGCGAGAAGAGATAGAGTTGTAGAAGATGATGTAGGTCCTCCACCGCCACAACAAGGAACTATAAATTCCATTGAAGTTGCCAATATTGT
This sequence comes from Sambucus nigra, assembly GCA_949130495.1. Lineage (NCBI taxonomy): Eukaryota > Viridiplantae > Streptophyta > Magnoliopsida > Dipsacales > Adoxaceae > Sambucus > Sambucus nigra. Next base: position 58,659,172 of record OX422218.1, on the reverse strand, counting down.
GGCCCATGCGGTTAATGCTACTATGACGACCATAGTTCAGCAATTTCCCCAAGCTCAACAACCACGAGCTCAGGAGGTACAAGTCCCTATGGGACCTTCTACCTGGGAAAGAGTTCAAGAATCCTTCTTAACGGGTCATCCCCAAGAATTTTCGGCTGGTTCCGATGTGGTAGTAGCTAACCAATAGAAAAAGGATATGCAACGTAACCTTCGCTTGATAGATTGTAGTGAGGAAAGGAAGAAAATCCTTGCTACTTTTAAGCTTGTTGGAGCAGCTTGACATTGGTGGGAGGCTATGACTACGCCAAGGCAAAGAGATACTATGACTATCACTGATATTTGGGTTTTGTTTGACCGGAAATATTTTCCTCCGGTAATCCAAAGCAAAATGAGGAGAAAGCTTCAAGATGTAGTTCAAGGTGAATGTTCGGTGGCGGAATATGAGGAGGAATTTACTCTTTTAGCTAGTTTTGTGAAGGATGAGGTAACTCCCGAGGAGAGGAGGATATCCAAATTTATTAGAGGTTTACATTGGAGGATACGACAACACTTGCTAGGCAATCCAGCTTTACAAACTTTCGAGGATGTAATGAATGCCGCATTACTCAATTGTCAACATCATCGGTTGCATGTTCAAAGTAGTAGGAAGTCTTCAGTTGTGGGGCAAGTGAGTAAGACAGGAGGCAGTGGGGCAGGAGGAGGAGCGCTACCCTCGTCCCAATCGTCGAGTAGTAAACAAAAGGAAAGGGATGCCCAACAAGGGGACTTGTCCAAATGTAAGCATTTTGGTGGATTTAATATTGGTGATAGTAATTTTAGGCACGGTCAAGGTGTCGCGCAATAGCATCAGGCAGGCTGGGGTAACAATATGGGTAGACGCCATCCTGGCTAAGGCTTCGGGCAGTTCAGAAAAAACCGAGGCCGTAATCAGGAAAACATGATGGGTCATTGTTTTTATTGTGGGGAGTCAACTCATTATAGGAAGGAGTGTTCGCAGTTAATTGGTGGACAGTTTCCTAGGGTTCCACAGTATCCACAGGACCAGTTACCTCCACAAGTGCCTAATCCAGTCGTCCCTCCACAACAGGGACAACTACAGTATGGGCGTGTTTACCACATACAATATGCTATGCTTCCACCAACCCAGCCAGCGCTGCCAGCCATTGAGGGTAAGTTTCCCATTCATTGGCATATGGGTCATGTATTGTTTGATACATGTGCGACACACTCATTTATTTCTAGAAGTTTTTCCCAGTCTACGGAGCTAATTAAAAGTGCATAAAGTACGTTCACTAGTGTTGAATCTTCTATGGGTGACTACTCGCTTATTTTCTTTGTTTGTAAAAGAATAGAAATAAATCTTGGTAATTTGTATTTTGAGGACGATTTTCTCGTCCGGGATATGGTCGGGTATGATGTAATTCTGGGTATGGATTGGCTAGTGAAGTATCGTGCGATAGTCAACTATTATGGAAAGAGTATTGTTTTTGCCATTCCGGGGCAAGAGATGTTTTTAGTGGCTATGCCCCGTTCTGAGGGAGGTTCTAGCACTTATTTGTATTGTATTGTGAAGGAGACTTCTCAGAATGTAGTAATTTCCTTAGATTCGATTCCGATTGTTAGAAACTTCGGAGATATTTTTCGAGAAATATCGAGTTTACCTCCAAGTCAAGATATTGACTTTGTGATTGATTTAGCACCGGGAATGCGACCGATTGCTAGAGCTCCATATCGTATGGCTCCTGTTGAGATGAGGGAGTTAAGAGATCAGATTCAGAAGTTGTTAGAACAGGGGTTTATTAGGCGTAGTACTTCATCGTGGGGAGCTCCTGTGTTGCTTGTAAAGAAGAGAGATGGTTCTCTCCGGTTGTGTGTCGATTACAGGGAGTTGAACAAAGTTATAATCAAGAACAAATACCCACTATCTCGGATTGATGACTTATTCGATCAACTTAGGGGAGCATCGTACTTCTCCAAAATAGACTTGAGGAAGGGGTATCATCCGTTACAGATACGGGAGCAGGATGTGTCCAAAACTGCATTCCTGACTAGGTATGGGTCCTATGAATTATTGGTTATGATTTTTGGACTAACAAATGCACCTGCAGTGTTTGTGGACCTCGTGAATAGAGTGTTGAGAGACTTCCTGGACCAGTTTTTTATCGTGTTTATTGATGACATCCTTGTGTATTCTCAAGCGGAGGCCGATCATGCTAAGCACTTACAATTGGTCATGCAGAAGTTGAGGGATCATTAATAGTATGCTAACTTTGAGAAGTGTGACTTTTGGTTACAGGAAGTACAGTTTTTGGGTCACATTGTGACAGCTCAGGGTATTTTCATTGACCCAAGTAAAGTTATTGCGATAAGGGAATGGGGTCAGCCCACGAAACCTAACGAGATTCGTAGTTTTCTGGGTTTGGCTGGCTATTATCGCAGATTTATCAAGGGTTTTTCTAAAATTGATATCCTTTTGATAAATTTAACCCGAAAAGGGGTGAGGTTTGTTTGGGATGATTCTTGTCAGTTAGCTTTTGATGAGCTGAAAGATAAGTTGACTTCTGCCCTAGTACTTGCGTTACTAAGGCCAATATTGAAATATTTGGTCTTTACTGATGCATATCTGCAAGGGTTGGGGGGTGTACTACAACAAGAGCAGTGGGCTATTGCTTATGCTTCTCGCAAGCTAAAGGCCCACAAAAATAATTATCCGATTCATGATTTGGAACTTGCGGCAGTAGTTTTTGCCTTGAAGATTTGGAGACATTATCTCATGGGGGAGAAATTAAGTCTTTTCACGGACCACAAATCGTTGCAATATTTATTTTCACAAAAGGATTTGAATATGCGACAACGTCAGTGGTTAGAGTTTGTGAAGGACTACCAATTTGATATTCATTATCACCCAGGTAAGGCGAATGTAGTGGTCGATGCGTTATGTCGAAATCCCGGGGGGGAGTTAGCGCAGGTATGGAAGGCTAAGTGGAAGGAGCTCAGCCAGGAGGATACGGTTGCTAGGGAGTTTATGTCAGTATTGACCGTTACACCTGCGATAGTGGCAAAGGTTGTAGAAGCTCAAGGAAGGGACAAAAGTTGTCAGGACCGTATATGCCAATTGTTGATCGAGGGAGCAAAATCCTACTCTATAAGTTCTGAGGGTGGCTTATATTTCCACGGGAGACTTGTTCCGGACGAAGGGGATTTGAAACGGACCGTAATGATAGTATCTCACGGGTCCAAATTTGCAGTGAATCCTGGTGGGGACAAAATGTACCAAGACATGCACCGTCAGTATTGTTGGACAGGCATGAAAGGAGACATTTCTGAATTTGTTTCCTAATGCACTACTTGCCAACTGGTGAAGGTAGATCATCAAAGACCAATGGGTTTGTGACAACCATTGGAAATACCGGTATGGAAGTGGGAAAGTATCTCGATGGACTTCATCATGGGATTACCCACATTGCAGAGCGGCCATGATTCCATTTGGGTTATTTTTGATCGTCTAACAAAGTCGACACATTTCCTACCCATACGTACCGATTACAATACTGCTCGTTATGCTCGACTATTTATTATGGAGGTTGTTAGACTTTATGGGGTGCCCATTAATATAATTTCTGACCGAGACAATTTTTTTCTCCCATTTTTGGCAAAGTTTCCAAGAAGCTATGGGAACTGAGTTGAAGTTCAGTACCTCTTACCACCCTCAAACAGATGGGCAGACATAAAGAGTCAACCAAATGTTGGAGGATATGCTCAGAATGTGTGTACTTGATTTCAAAGGAGTTTGGGAACAATACCTTCCCTTGGTCGAATTTGCTTATAATAATTCGTACTAATTCACTATCGGGATGGCATCCTATGAAGCACTTTATGGCAGGCCATGTAGATCACCTACTTTTTGGTTGGAAGTAGGGGATAATAAATTTCTTGGACCTGAAATGATCCAAGACACTTCTTCGAAGATTGAACTCATTCGAAATCGCATCCGAATAGCTCAAGATCGTCAAAAGAGTTATGCTGATGCTAATAGAAGGAATGTAGAAATGGAGGTAGGAGATCAAGTTTTGGTGAGAGTATCGCCAATGAAAGGTATAAAGAGATTTGGGAAGAAATGAAAGCTTGCACCACGTTACGTAAGCCCTTTTCCAATTACTGCTAAGGTAGGCCCAGTAGCGTATCAACTTGCCTTACCGGAACACTTACAACAGATTCATGATGTGTTTCATGTTTCATCTTTGAAAAAGTATAAGAGGTGTGAAGGAGCTCATTGGCATATTTCGTTGGATGATATCGAATTGCAACCCGATATTTTATATAAAGAACAACTAGCTGCAATCCTAGATCACGGGGAGCGTAGATTGAGATCTCGAGTGGTGCCCTTGGTTCGGGTTCAATGGGGTCATCACAATGCAGAGGAATCGACTTGGGAGCGTGAGGATGATATGCGAGAAAAGTATCCACATCTCTTTCTGCAGGGTATGCCGAAATTTTGAGGGGAAAATTTCCTTATAGGGGGGGGGGGGGGGAGAGTGTAATAATCCTTACTTTTGATTAATTCATTTTATATTAATTTGCCATGGGAGGTAATTATATAAAATATTGGTAAATGGGATAAATATTGTTTTAAGTGAATTAAAAGATAATATTTACTAAGTTGTGCCTATTTACTGTTATGTGAATGTAAATGGCATTTCGTTATGATAAATGATGTCATTGTGTTTTAAACGACATTTATAGTTTAAATGAAGTTATAACTTGAAATGAATTATATTACTTCGGATGCCAATTTAGAGGGTGCGGTTAGTCCCGAAATAGTCGAGATAGTCGAAATAAGTGTCATATAGTATTTTTGAGTTCTGGGCACTTTTGACAGGTTATAACTTAATTCTGTAGTTACGAGTCATTTTAAGGGGGTATTAAAAATTAAAAGATGGAAGCTAAAGCTAAAGCACGTTTAAAGTCTTCCAACCCACTTTTATTTCTCCCATACACATTCCAAACCCTAGAGAAAAAGAGAGAGAAAGAGAAGTGTGGAGAAAAGAGAGAAAACGGAAGGAAATTGAAGATTTGAGCTTTGAATTTGTTGCTACCAAAAGGAAATCAGACACTACAACCCTAAGGAAAGTTTTTACTTGCAAACATATGACTTCTTGTGGATAAATTACAATGGTAGTTGCGTATTTGGAAGATTTGGGCAAATGTTTGGTTTTGATATATATATTGATGTTTAATCATTAGATCTTGTTGTATATATGATTTAAATGGGTTATGTGGGTTTGTTGAGGTGAAGAAATGTTGTAGGTATGTTGTATATTGATGAGAATGTAAGAGAGGTAAGGAAAAAAAAAGAGTTTAGGCTTTGGGTTTTAGCTTGTAGAAGAAGAGGGATTCTTGGGTCTGCTAAGCGCAGTCGACCGCGGTCCGAGGACTAGTCGACCGGGCCTTTGGGGGAGAGCCTACTGCTTTTCCACATAAGTATAAATTCGGACCCTCAAAAATGAGCTTTCTACATTTCCTCCTAGGCTAAATCCTTGAGACGCGGTCGATCGTGGTCTCAAGACCGGTCGATCGGTCCCCTATTTTTCACTCTCTAAATCCTATTTCTTTCTACATTCTTTATTTTAAGATAAGGAATTAGGAACCTTCTCAATTGAAGTAAAACTAGAGTATTAGAGTATAGCTATAGTGTATTTAGAAACCTAAGTTAGAATTAGAGTTGGAGTTTAAGTTAGGGTAAATGGTTAGGTAATTTAGAGGGAGATAAATAATTCTCTTATATAATGAAATAGTTTAGACCTAGTAAGGATTAGAATGAATTAATGTGGATTTCTAAGATTGGAGGGAAGATGTCATTTCATAAGGGGTTATATAAGGTATGTTATTCATGGATATTTGTATTGAGAGATAATTATATGTTGAGACTTAATGAAGATATTCAACGCTTATGGATGCAGATAAAATGTGATGTATATTTTAAAATGAGATTTAAAATTGTGAATGATGAATTGGTATATAAACACCTCTCTAAATGCTATCATAAGGGAAGTACGCGTATGAGGTGAAGTCCCCTAGCTAGTGAAAGCAGGGTGAATATAGTCCTCGACCATAGGACTGGTTATTATGTATTGTGTGATTATTGTTCGAAGTGAGGTAATTTTGGGTGTGGTTATGACTCACTGTCTAAGGTATATGGACACTTCCCGACGTTGCGTTATAGGATGCCCAGGTTGTCTTGTGCGATAGGCCCTGAAAGATGATAGATATTTAGGGGCGTGTCCAGCGGGGAAACTCGAAAGGACGGTCTTAGAATCGTTATATATTTTGTAATATAACTATTCTTATTAAAGTGGAACCTTATTGAAGATACCGCACTTTATGAGACAAATTGATTTGAATACGTTTCCTAATGAGAAATGGAAAGGTGAAATGAAATTGGGTACAGAGGATATGGAATCTCTTAAATAATACTTTTTTATATTCTCCATCATAAATGATTATGTTCATAGTCGTTATAATTGTGTAGATTATGCTTTTAGATTAAGAGATAAGATCCCTTATCATTATTACGGTGATAGAAATAAACATATTCATGATTATTAAATTGTCCATAAATTTCTTGCACTTTATTCACCTGGTAATCATATTAAAATGGGCCCTGACCCATTTCTATATCTCCATTTTGTATGAATCTTATATTCGCTCAGGTGTTCCACCGCAAGGATGCCCGTATTGACTTTTCCACTCCAGTGTCCTCGAAGCTGTAACTCATTGCAGAGGTTATATGGCATTGAATTTAGACGCATCTATCCTTTGTATCTTAGCTAGGATTATCTACACACTCGGGCGTGTTGCCCCAGTTTTGTAATTGTGTTATATTATGTGATATTCGATTGTAATACTCGATGTAACTAAATTGTATGATCTGTTAACCGACAGCCTATTCGGTTAATTTGTTGTGTAGGGTTACTATTTTATGATCTTTCCTTATTTTACACCCACCTTCTTTTAAATTAAATTCTTGAAATGTTTCTCTTTAACTTACGAATAAAAAATTTGACAATCCGTTTTTGTAAAATATTGGGTGGTTATCTCGTATACTTAGTGTACTATTGTGATTTTGAGAATAGACCATTTTTAATTCCTGTAATTATTGGAGTATCGGGCTGACCACCTCTTATTTTAATAAGCGACGTGTCACATAGATTAGACACCATATAATAAATTTTGATTTCTCCCTCTAAAGAACTCCAAATTATCTCATTAAAATCTCCTTGGAAATATTAGACATAGAATTTTCCAGACTATATGGCTTGCACTATAATTCTAAGTACAATTGAAATGGCGTACGTTTAAAGTCACGTAAAAAATTTCGGATGATTGAGATCTTAAGTTCATCAATTAAACCCTAAGTCATTCAAGATTCATGTTCTTCAACCAAGAACCCATCAAGATTCCATATTAATCATCACATATATTCTAATTCTTTTTATCTTCACAGTTTCTATTCATTCTACATGAAATCCTCCACCAAATCATGAGTTCTATTCATTTAAAACCCAAGAACATAATTGACATCATGAAATTGAAAACCCTACACGACATGGGTATTATAACTTCTTCAAAAACATGCAAGATAAACACTTGACTTATGATTGAAGGTGTGAATCCATTTATAGGTTGATATGATTGATCTCCTCTCGCTCCAATTTCGATTCCGTCACGTTTGGGGGGAGAATTTATGTAGGAAGCCTTGATTTTCTTCTCCTCCTCCTCCTCCTCCTCCTCCTCTCCTATGGCCTCTCTGTGAATTTGTAACTTCTAACCATAACTCCCTCACCCTACCAGATAATATAAGTCTAGAAAAATCGTACGCCCCCTTTCATTAAAAATCCAAAAGACCAAAATACCGTCTCGGGGCACCGATTTGGCCTAAAAATTCCCCGAAACCTGAACTAAATCCCCTAAAAATGCCCTGGGACCTGAACCAAACCCTGAGTACACTTTTATAACAATTTTGACCTTTCCGAACAAGCTAGCTCACTAGAAATGACCATTTGAATTATATAAAATGAAATTACATTTTATTTCATTAAATTAAGTCTCAACACGACTGCCACACACATCCTGACTAAATTTACTGTAACTACCGTATTTCTCACTCACGACAAATTATAATACTTTCTTATTAATTTATTACTCATTTACTAAGTAATATTCAATATAAATAAATATTAACCCTTGTATCGCTAATTAATATTTATTTTAATTCAGATTAATTTCAAATTTTAATTTAATTAATCCCAATATAAAAATTATTAAAATTACGGGGTGTTAAATACTTCCCCCCTAATAATGGAATTTTGTCCCGAAATTCGAGAAAAGAGAATATCTGATAAAAATAATTATGGATATTTTCCATGCACCTCATCCTCACGCTCCCAAGTAGCCTCGTCGGCACTATGGTGCCCCATATCACCACCTCAAATTCTTGCACACAACACCATCAAAACGTATCTAAAATTTACTTTCAATAATCTTTTGGTGCTTCCAGTATACATACTCGAAAGGGTACCATTTCGATCGAAGGTCTGCTCACTAGAACCCATGGTTAGCGAGAAGTTCATTCAAGCCCTTACATATCGATAGGTTCCCATATTCTTAAGGTCTCACTAATTTAATGACACGCAAAACTAGCATGAATTTGATAACTGTGTCTCAAAAATTGAGACTATACTCCCCTGGATCTATCATCTCCATGTTAGAAAAATCCTCACTTCTATAGGTGCCAATTTCCCTTATTGTCGTACCACACTATCTTTCCTCATGGGAGACACCCTCAGAACCCTTGACTACTCATGTTAGGCCTCAAAATTTTGGTTCACGTCAACATACTCTCCCTATGTTTCTGAACTATACGAAAATGATGTGGAATGACTCAATCCTTGTTAGCGGACCATGAATCACTCCTGGTTTGAGAAACTTGTTATTTCCCCTTTTCAACTATCCAAACGGTGGGAGAAATTTTTTCTTCCTATTAAGCCTCAGAAGTCACTTCCAAATTAATATCCTTCTATGAGTAATAACATGTCGCTTGACTAGATGTAATTAATATTTCTAATTACTCCAAAAGTCCAAGACATGTATTCTCGCATTTTGCCATATTTTAGGCCACCCACCTTACTATCCATTGGCCTATGGTTGACACAGCTAGCTCAGGGATAAACTCCTCCCCCATCGCCTCCTGATGATCTCTATTCAAGGTGGGACTCAAAGGTCTCATCCTGATTTATAATAGTATTGGGCGGCACCTTGTACCGGTTCATTTCTTCTCTTTAATAACCAGTTGGGCAAACTGCCCGGTAATATAACACACCCCAAACTAATAAAGATTATTTTGTTTGTGGATAATTCACTTCACAACCTAAAGAAAATCCCGACCATTCCGAGATTCTGATAATCTAATAATGAACTTTATCAATCTATGTATCCATTATGTCCTTGGAATCATCATTCTATCATATCATTCGGGTCGGTAATATCGGACCAACCAATTATTTTTACTAGTGGTGCACTCAAAGACAACTTCACTACGTATCACTCAACTCTAAATCCACACGCCCAACATCGAATGTCACGAGGATCATCTTACTCTCCTTTTTATGAGATATACAAAAATCATGGCCCATGCATTTCCTCCAAAAATATGCACTTCCTCCATGTGCTGGAATTTTAACAAGCTATCTAAGCGCGAACCACTCTACGAATTCGACTAGTTCATACTCCATTCTCTTTCCACGTATTTTGAATCACCTTTAAACTCAACTTGGTTATGGGAGTTTTCTCGTGACATACACATAATCACACTACCTCCTTTCCTGGAGTAAAGTTCATCCCCTCATACCTTTCCACTTGTTTTGATGACTGTCCTATAAATATATTTACAACATCTTTCTAAGCTTACTTATTACAGACGATACTGAAAGTCAAATTGACCACGGTGACCATATACCCTATATCCCGTGCACTACTGCACAATCATCTCTAACGTTCCACACTAACATACTTATCTCAAGTCCGACCCCGCATTCCCAACGTGTCTATACCATATGGCTAAGCTTAGTTACCCTCCTAAATGATTTATTTCTCCTTGAGACTGCCCCACCCATCAACTAGTGCTCCAAAAAAAATCGGTTCTCCCCACATAACACTACTTGGCTCTACATGCCTTATATCATAAAATATCTCTCAGCCCATGCTTTCATCTCCATACACGTGTAATAACTAAAGTGATAAACTCATTCCCTAGTGATCAACACATCTCTCAACTCCTGACATTCGTTAGGATTCATGCATGGGATGTCTCGCAAGAGAAATCCAAATAAGGAAACCCCTTGATACACTACTACCTAGCATTGTCGATCATCAAGATCCGTAGGTCCCTATAAAAAGTCATCTACCCAGACATACAAGTCTAACCTTCCCCTCCCACATCACTAAAGGAATTATACAACACGTTTCTCCTACTATCACTAGTTTTCCTGCGCTATGTTGATGACGAGATAAATTTCTCTGCTCGACAGTAAATTTAATATACCCCGAATCGTATTAGTACAGTCCCTACACACTGTGATCAAATATAATAAGATAACATACTCACTGAAATCGACGATACCATACAATGTATATCTGCAAGCACAACCCTCTTTCGGGTGATGCCTCACAAAAATAATATATCTCACCTTAGAATAATGAGCATGATAATATTATCACACAATGTACTATCGTTCAAACCCTCGATATTCAGTCGCTACACAAGGTCATGATAAACTCAAATTACCTAACTCTCAAAAGTAATAAATCATAACCTAAAAATCCTCTTAGTGACCACGCCTGCTCCCCCTACAAGTGATGTCAAATAACCCCGCTACTTAATTTTAACTACATTCATAATAAGGCTGACACCGCCAATGTGCCCACTAAACCCGACTCACCGACGAATTTTAGTGTTGCTATATATATGTAGTGAAGAGCCTGTGCCACACAAAGTTTTCCCATTCTCTCCAAGGATACATTAATTAACTAAATTAATGTACATTCAAATATTGGTAGCGCTTATGAAACTCGTGGCATGACTGCATATCGGACGTTATAAACACGTATATACGGTTGTTGCTCCCGCTGCTGTGGAGCTAGTGCTGCGGGGGTAACTACACCTATTATTCAATGTTGGGAACTCTGTTGTTATGTTATACCCTGTTGTAGCTAACCTCTCCTCTTGTGAGCCATCTATCCACAATTAAAGCACTTACCTAGAAATATTCTCTAACTTTGATCCTAGTGTCCCTACTGATTAAGTCGGGGCTACTTTCTAGCCCGTTGCGGGCAAGCTTGACATTTACGGCCTCATTTTCCACATTAAAAACACCTTTTTGTGAAATCTCCGTGTTCTTTGCTTTGTTGGCCCTGGTGGCTTTGGATCTAACCACCATTTCCATTGTCCCCTTGGCTCTGACGACTTCGAGGAACTTGTCACTGCTCCAACGTTGTTCCTCCAATATTATTACCTCTTGTCCTACCTAATTGGATAACTTCCCTTAATATTTTTCTCCCTATTAGTTGGATACAATTTTCTTAGTAGTGTAATACGGTGATAGTAACTGCTTCTGCCACAATATTCGCCACTTCCATGACTGACACCATTCCTTGGGGTACTTGAGGTACTTGTTGAACTTGTCTAGAATTAAACTCTCCAACAATGATAGTATGTCATTCTCTCTCAGGGCCCACCTGAAATTGGAACGAATTATATGAGCTCTCTATCAAATACAAAGTAATAGATAGAAGAACGTAAATGTACATAAGTAAAAGAATACAAAAATCGAATCATAAGGCTTTACATCAAAGAACGCTACCCTAAAATGTAGAAAAGTTGCACAGATCTTAAGGACACTATAACTTGATGCTCTGATACCGTATATGCCACCCCGTCTATTAAAATATCGGGTGATCACTCCTAAATTAAATTAAACAGGAATCATCAATGGTTTCATTCTTAGAATCACTGTCGAAAACTTTTTGAATTACTAACGACCTACATTTTAAATAAACTGGTGCCAATTTTTTTTTATCTTCATTACACCATCACATACGTAAGTAAATCATAATCAAACCATCCACGAAATAATAATGATATGAATCCATTATAAGATAAATAACCAAATAAATAATACCGATTGAGAAATCGGTTCCCAATACAACTAGAAGTCTATGAAATAAATCTGAATCAAGTAATATATAGTCTGGTACAACTGTATAAAAGAAATAGCTGGAGGGTAGAAATGCCCAAATGAAATAACTGAAACTGAAGCCTACTCTAGGAATAAAGAAAACTGAAACGTCTAATCTAAATCATGAAAACCTCCACAAGTGCTACATCTATGCATCATTGGAACAACTCATTAAGATTGGCAGAGCCCAAGTAAAACCAATTGCAAATATTTATCAAGTATTTATCACAAGTTAAAAAGTAATTATTGATTACACGTGTTAGTTAAACGTACACTCCCTTGAGTTCCTCACCTCTCAACTAATGTGCAAGCCTGACGTCTCCTACCTAGCTGTACTACCCAGACCCACTAGGTCTCATTAATAAATATCTAACCACTAACAAGTTTGGCTCCCCTGTACCGCCCATACAGTATGCTATAGTAGCAGTAATAATTAACATTACCTCATATGTTATTATTAAACCATAATTAACATTTCATGTATGTTATCAGTAAACCATTATTAACACTCCGCGTATACTATCGTTAAGCCGATTCATTAATTTGATATACTCAAATCATCTTTTGATATAAACTGGCTAACTTTACTACTCTCACCCATTAAGTAGATTATCTCATAACCAAATCACTCTTAGATATACAATATCTATCCCTCCTACATTACACAGAAGTAGGATAAATACATATGCATGTGTGTGTGTGTCTATATATATATATATATATATATATATATATATATATATATCACATTATTTATATATACATCTCCAGCATCCCCATGCTAAGAACCGCGGTGCTAGTATGCATACTCTGCTATCAAGTCCATGTACCTCTCGTACTAAATAAAGAACTATTGGTTTGAATATCACTCGCTACCCATAAATCAAATCACACATATTGGAGGCAAACATAGTTCCGAGTCTATGGGTCACAAACATGTAAAACGTGCCCAATTGATCGTCGAAACTATCATACACTCAGATAGATAGTTCCTAGGTTCTATGTCCTGGGGTATAGGTCTAAAATCCCCCCAATGGGAACATCAGGATAAGACTGTACACAACGGGAACCTCCCCTGACAACAGGCGACGTAGGTATGTTTACACACATAAGAAAGCACATAATAGGTACACATACAACTATCCATATGTACATTCATCATAAGCATACACACAACCTATAATAATAACCCGTATAGATATACACTCCGCCTATCAGTATAATCTATATAGATATACACTCAACCTAAAATAATAGTCCGTACGTAGTAATTATCCCTCAAATACTTACCGCATCAATAATTCACAACATTTACTCACTAGTAATTTACCGAGTATTATTCTCTTCCTGAAGGGCCCATAGTTACCCCTTAAATTAATTCAGTAGTTAATTCACTAATACACTACTAGTCCAAGTCATAGGTCATGGTTTTCCCTTCCCATGACCCGAATTCCAAATTCACGAGAAGCATCTCAATCTATTCATTTTCGTCGGTCCAAATTCCAAGATCACTCACATTAAAATTTATCCAAGCCTTAACCATATATTAACTAAACCTACCTGAGTATTTATTTAAACAAACATTAGCAACTGAGTTCCTCGTAATTTATCTGCTGAATATATGTAGCAAACCAAAAAAAACAGTGCAAAACTGGGTAATCGAATCGAGTCGTAACTATTTTGGCACATTAAATACCCCCAGTAGTAAAATTGCGATTTCCCCCTCTAAAAAAATCCAAATGACCTCATTCAAATCTTATTGGAAATCTAAGACATTGACCTTTCCATACTTTTATGTATTTCACTATAATTATAAGTATAAGTGAAATGGCAGACGCTTAAAGTAGCGTGAAAAAATTCTGGAATATTACTATGCTGATAGATTGAACACCCTATAATATATTATAATTTATCTCTCTATAGACCTCCAAATGACCTAATTAAAATCTCATTGGAAATATAAGGCACAGACCTTTCCAAACATATATGTCTTTTACTCTAGTTCTAAGTACAATTCAAATGGCATGAGTTTCAAATCAAGTAAAAAATTTGGCAGATTGACATCTTAAGTTCATCAATTAAAACCTAAGTTATTCAAGATTCATGTTCTTTAACCAATAACCAATCAAGATTCCATATTAATAATCACATATATTCTAATTTCATTTTATCTTCACTTAGGTATTCATTATACATGCAATCCTACACTGAATCATGAGTTCTATTCATCTAAAACCCAAGAACATAATTGAAATCATGAAATTGAAAACCATACACTACATGGGTATTATAACTTCTTCCAAAACATGCAAGATAAAAACTTTCCTTATGATTTTAGGTATGAATCCCTTGATAGGCTGATATGATTGATTTCCCTTCGCTCCGATTTCGATTTCGTCACGTTTGGGGCGAAAATTTGTGTAGGAAGCCTTGATTTTCTTCTCCTCTTCCTCTCCTATGGCCTCTCTATGAATTTGTAACTTCTAACCCTAACTCCATCACCCTAACATATGATATAATTCTAGAAAACTCGTAGGTTCCCTTTCCTTAGAAATCCAAACTATCGAAATACCCTCTTGGGGTGCCAGTTTGGCCTAAAAATGCCCTCGGACCCAAACTAAACCCCCAAGTACATTTTTTCGGACTATTTCAACCTTTCCGAACACACTGGAGCACTCAGAATTACCATTTAAATTATCTAAAATGAAATTATATTTTATTTCATAAAATTAAGTCCCGACACGATCGGCACGCATGTTCTGACTAAATTTACCGTAACTGTCGTATTTCTCACTCAACACATATCATGCTACTTTCTTATTAATTTATTACTCATTGACTAAGTAATATGAAATATAAATACATATTAACCCCCGTGTCGCTAACTAATATTTATTTTAATCCGAATTAATTTCCCATTTTAATTTAATTAATCCCAATATAAAAATTATTAAAATTACGCGGTGTTACACCGCGGTTATTATTACTTGCAAAATGCATCATTTACCTACTTTATCATTTTAAGATTTATACCCTTCCTGATGTTCAGTTGACCCTAAGTAATTACTACCTTATTACTTTATTTATCATATTTCTGATACATTTTGAATACCATTGTTCATTTTAGTCCTTATGTTTACTCAAAAAAAAAAAAATTTAACCCACTTTGTAGTATTTACCAAAACAGGATTGTTATTTAATATTAAAGTTTAAGTACCATTTATCATTTCGAGTTAACCTTATAAAATGTTAGGTCAAAGATTTCTTTATATAAGATCAAAATTTTAGGGATTTCTTTTTATTTTTTATAACTTTTGGGGTTGATTTCACAACTTAAACTAATCCATAAATTACTTTGCAATATTACCAACTTTACGTACAATTATCACAATTTATTGTTTCAACCCATACAACTTTTCATCTTGAAGTTTTATTAGGTTTAACCTAACCTTTAAAATGTTAAACAACATTTACACCCCCTTTACATACTAGGTTGTAAGGAAAAATTTCCGATAGAGTTAATCTGTATGTATTTTTTATTATTCCATGTTTGAACAAAACATTTAGGTCATAGGTTAGGACTTGAGTGTGTTGACCTTTCAAGCCTATGTCATATTTACTTGAAGACATAGTGGTGAAGTTTCAATGATTGCATTCGCCGTGTCGTGTTTTGGATCATATTTCATCTTCATGTTTTGAGGACAGCCTAGGTATGAATGTGTATACATTTTGATCCTTAGAAGTTAATACTCAGTGTTAGTTTTTTTATAAAATATTTTAGGGCAGTTTTTAAAAGATTTTGAATTTTTTTTTTCTTTTTAAGTCATTCGAACATGATTGGATGTTCGTTTAAATAACTTTCAAATGAACATCAAATGGCGTTACTTGTTAGCAAAAAACTATTATTTGAAGCTCGTTAGAAGTTGGTTCGAATGAGATAAGTTGTTCGTTCAAATGGGTTTAGTTTTTGTTCGAACAAGATATGTAGTTTTGTTAGAACAAACTCATGTTTTCGTTTCAAGGAGTCTTCGAAATTTGTACCGCCATGAAAAGTGTGTTTTCAATATAAAGGGGTCCTATCATTCGTTTTTTATGAGACTTTTGGCAAAAATCAGTTTCTCATATACAACCAATAGCTCCCAACCCTAGTTTATTCCAATCTTGGTTAAGATTCAAGTTTCAATTCATATATGCTTTGAGATATTTGTTTGGGCACTTAGGTTTAATAATCTTCACATATAATTATTTGTTTCGTGCGATGTAATCCGTGCTTATTATTTTTTCCCCATAATGGACTCCTTGGTGTGATGTTACAATGAAGAATCATTGGATTTGATATTCTAATCTGTAGATGGTTGCTGAGTTAGGTTAATGGATACTGAGGTATGTGTGGACTCACAAGTTGTGGTTGTCTGCCAATAGACTCTTGCATGACACTATATGAAGGTTGAAGGAATGAAGATCATCAAGACTTACGAAGGCATCGAGTCTGTGTTGTAAGTGTTTCATCATTTTGTTTATAATTCCATATTTAGGGGACCTTGCATGGCTGGATAGTCCAAGTTTTTTCCCATTGTGGTTTTTCCTCATACATCAGCGTGTTCTTTGATTTGATCTATTTTATCCTGCAATCACATAGATGTATATTTAGGATAAAAATAAATTTGGTTAATCTGTTTTAACACAACAATCCTTTAAAATTGGTGAGAGTTTTATTTGTGTTAATTTGTTTAAGAATTAATTTGTTTAATATGAAAAGATTAAACAATCGTTTGTATGTTTTAGGCACCTTCCTTATATTTTAGTGACTTCAAATTGATATCAGAGAGGGAGACTATTATTTACTTAAGATATGAATCCGGTTAGTTTTGGTACAAATGGTTACTCATTATATAGACCCCCTATGTTTGATGGGTCTAATTACACACACTAGAAGATCTATATGAAATCACACCTTATGGCGAGAGACGAGCAGGTCTGGCAAGAGGCTATTAGAGTTTGGACCCTACCCATAACTTTATTAGGTAAATTTCATGTTCATAAACTCGTAGAAAGGTGGAGTGGGGATGAGCATAAGTTGTGTAATTATAATTCACGCGGTTTGAATATGTTATTTTCCACCGTCACCCCGGAGGAGTTCTTCTGTTTTTTAACGTGTGAAATGTCAAAAGAGGCGTGGGACATACACCAACTCACCAATGAAGGTACTAGTTTTGTTATGACTTCCAAACTCCAAAAAATCACCATTCAGTTTGAATTCTTTATCATATAGGATAACGAAACCTCTGACGAGTTTCATGTTAGACATTCTGATATTGTTAACTCATTATTCAACTTTTGAGGAAGAATACCTAAAACTCGAATATTCAAGAAATCCTTAAGGTTTGGGCCTAAAGGATTCGATTCAAAAGTGACCGTATTAAATTCCTTGGGTACTTTAGACTTAATGAGACTCAAAGAGCATGTAGGTGATTTCACACCTATGAGCTTGACATATTTTCCTCTAAATAGATGAAGAAAAATAGGGGTATTTCTTTAAAATTATGGAAGGAGGAAACACAAGTTTTGGATGATGAAACTGAAAGTGATTCCAATGATATGGCCATGTTTGCAAATAAGTTTAGAAAATTTCTCAAATTTGAAAAAAAATCGAAAGATGTAAAGAAGTTTTGTAATAACTCGTACTGTTATGATTATTTAATTTTCCTGTACATTTATTTATTAATTCAATTAGGGGAAATTAAATTGGTTCCAATAATTATTAATTAGTGAGATAATGA
Source organism: Sambucus nigra (assembly GCA_949130495.1). Lineage (NCBI taxonomy): Eukaryota > Viridiplantae > Streptophyta > Magnoliopsida > Dipsacales > Adoxaceae > Sambucus > Sambucus nigra. The sequence goes on along the minus strand of OX422218.1, from coordinate 58,641,099 downwards.
TTAATATTTATTTATTATTATTATTATTATTATTATTATTATTATTACTATTATTATTATTATTATTATTATTATTATTATTATTATTATTATTATTATTATTATTATTATTATTATTATTATTTACTTCATGTGATAACTGGATAGATATGTGATTTATTATACGTCGTGTATGAGTGAAAAGCGACGGTTTATTATATTATGTTGATACAGAGCTACATCGATGGATTTGTATGTTTTATTGGTGACATGTACTATACACACATGTTGGGCCCGATTAACGAGATGATGGTGTATTTATAGTTGAGTGAGTTTGATGATCTTTTTGAGTGAAATAGTGATCCTGAATGGGTCGAAATAGTCTAGAATAGGTGTCCGGGTGTTATGATTGGGCTTAAGGGGCTTTTTAGGCATATCAGGACTTGTATGGGGGTATAATTGTCTTTTTACAAATAGATTTAACCTAAAAACGAGATTGATTTGTGATTAAGACGTATCGAAGGGTCAGGGGAGGTGGATGATAACATAATTTTCAGTCTCTGCATAATTGTGCTTAAGGGAGAGTTTAAGACAAGCGAAAAAGGAAGAAAAATGAGAGAAGAACCTTGAAGAAGAGAGTGAAGGGCTAATCTCTGGATTCAAATCGTTCATATGCGTGATACTTCGCTTTCAAATCATTTCAGGCAAGTATTTACTTGATTTGGATTACAATTCTGAATTAATTACATTCAGAATTAGTTAAGAACTAAATCTGAGATTAAAGATGTGAACTTTTGTAATAAATTAAAGAAGATTTAAAGTATGTTTGAACCTCTGATCTAATTCAGATCGATTGATGATGAATGGATGAGAAATTTGTAATTAAATTATGGGTTTGTGGGAATGAACAATAAATTATTGATGGGTTGTTAGAAATCAATTAAAGTCAAGGTTTAATTAATTATGGGTTATTAGGATTAAAGGAAGATTAGGAATACTTGTGTTTAGGTGAGGGATTAGGGTTTAAAGTGACATTAGGATGCTTCCGGAATGTTAATATATTGATTTGGGGTGTTAATTTAAGGTTTTAGGAGGCTTGGGACCTCTATTGAGCGTGTGGGGGTGAGTGTGAAATGGGAGAGATCCGAAATGGGGAAGCGGCTAGGGTGTTTTGGGGAAAAGAATAAGGAGACAGGTTGTGAGAGAGATAGAGGGAACATGTTGTTAGAGGTAGTAGTCTTGTAAGAATAGTTCTTTCAATCTCAACCCTTAGATTGTACATGTGGCAAAATATAGACCCTTTGATTACTTTAATAATTTGAGATAATATGGTGAATAGTAAAACACCATCATTCTAAATTATATATATATATATATATATATATATATATATATATATATATGTGTGTGTGTGTGTGTGTGTGTGTGTGTGTGTGTGTGTGTGTGTGTGTGTGACCGATTCTTATTTATTTAGAACATAAGTACTCGGCAGTGCTATCGTTAGTGGGAAATCAACCCTAGCACTGACCAGCAGCGTTGGATTGATTACCCTGGTCGTAGTACGGTTGTATGGATGTTATCCATATGTGAGGATATATGTTGTTTTGGAGACCGATTGGGTACGATATGGTTTGGTTGAAACCCCGAATGTAGATTTATGACCCTCTCTTTTATCTTTGTATAGATTTTGGTTCGGTACCCAGTTTCTGACCCAGTGGCTCAATGTGATGCATGATATTCTTGGATCCTGATCGCACACGAGGGATGTATCCACGAGGTCCATGCTCTGGGGATATGGTTACACATATATAGAGAGCGATATAAATGTATGTTTATACGATATAATGTGTATATCTATTTATAGCACATTTGCAACTATGTTGTTATATTGTGTGAACAATTATATGTAGCACGTGTATTGCTACGATATTATTTATGAACATATACCTAGAGAGGTAATATATACTTAGATAATGGTGAATATTAACGAGTTTGGGATTGGATAGAGGTTATTGTCCTACTTAGATTGGGTAGTATAATTTGGATAATAAAATGAATGTGTTAGGTGCGCACTTTAGATGAAAGGTGAGGCTTTATCTCATGTGAGTGCGAGTGGAATATTAATTGAAAAAGTAATAGACTATGTGTTTTATCGATTTAATGTATTTAATTACTTGGAAAATAGTTTCAAACATTTTTGGCCTTTGACCTGCGGGCATATTGATTTTCTTATTTTTCTTTTAAAAAACCCAGGTGTGCAAAAGCAATAGGGACAACAAGGGTAGATCTTTCTTGACTTTGCAGTAGCTGTGGACACTTCAATATTCCATGAGCCGCCTTAAATCTTTATGTCTATATAGGATTCTTTTCATTCAAGTATTTCCTTTTGGGCATGTTGCCCATAGTTGGATAGGACTTTACTATATGTTAGAGATATTTTATTTATCAATTTTGTTTCCGTTGGATAATTACTGTTAGTGACCGATTATTTATGCAATTCCTATTTATTTATTTATGCATGTCATTTATTTTGTTCATTTATAAGTATGGTTTTATTCCTTTATAATTATATTTCTTGTTGCGATAGTCATGCTGAGAATGAAACCATACTAGATTCCTATTTTATTTTAATAAAGGATTGTCCACCCAATATTAGAATAGGCAGATTGTCACAAGTTTAACGTAATACCGCGTATTTCTACGTATTTTTATTTAATTAAATTGAGAAATTAATTGGGGAGCAATACATTTTAATTAAATTATGCGAGTGAAGTAATTTAATGAGATTAGATGACAATTGTGACTATTAAATATGAATCGAGAGATTGATACTAATTAGTATTTCATGATGAAATTTTCTAAGTGCGATTAGTAAATAATTCATAATTATGGTTATACAGCATAACGAGTGATATGTGCGTATTTTATTTTATCTCATCGGTAGTCGTGTGTAGACTATTTTGAGGTGAGAAACAAGAAATATATTTTAAGTGAATCGGATGATAATTTAGAGACCACAAACGATTCCATATGGGTTGGAATAGTGTACCCGAGAGTATAGTTTGGGTCCCGGACCAATTTTTGACCAAATCGGCACCTATTAAGGCCATTTTAGTCATTTTCCAAAAAAGAGGTTAAGGGACTTATGAAATTTAGTGCCATATATATTATATTTAGAGATTGGGGTTAGGGCTCATAACATAAAAGATTGGAGAGTCCATTAGAGAGAAGAGAGACCCTTTTTACAAAGCTTAAAGAGGGATTTTGAAGATGGTGAAGAAATATTGCGCCTCAAGGCAATTGAAAAGGAAGATTGGAGAAGGAAACAATCAATCATGAACCAAGAACCACGAAATCAGATTAATCAAACAAAGGCAAGTGTTTATTGCAAATCAAATTGATGTTATAATACCCATGTGTAGGGGTTTCATGAATAAATTGATTTTATTAAAAAAAATCTTGGATGAAAAGTGTGGATTGAATACATGTTGGGGATAGGTTTGCATGTAGTTGTGTTAATAACTGTAGAGGACTTGAAATCAGAAGAAAATATGACTGATTCTATCGATGGAAAACTGAGTTTGTCATAATCAAACATGAAGAACATAAAAAAAAATCTTAGGTTGAAGATGATATTTAGATTTTGATGATTCTTCAGTTGATTCTGTAATCATTCGATAATATTTTTATGTTAAGAATGATTTATATACATTTGGTTAATGTTGGGTTATGTTGGGTGAGATTTCAATGAGGTTTCACGAGCATTTAATGGGGTAAACGTGGTGAAAAATTGGAGAAGATGAAGTTTTACTATTCGATAAATCGATCGACCCATGAATATCGATCGATTGATCGACCAAATCCTTCGATCCACCCTGGCAGAATTTGGGTTCTTTTGTTAATTGATTATTCTTCAATTTCCAACATTGGAGGGGAACCTTAGGATTGATGTTATACCTATGTAGGGACTTGATACAGATTAATAGGGTATAGTTAAGGTCCATTAAGGCCATTGGGTGTAGGACTTAGAGCATGGATCGAAAGGGACAATCGATTGAGAGATACATCGGGAATTGGGCTACGGAGAGAGAGTAAACATCAATTCAACATGTATATCAGTAGGTTAAGGATGGTAACTACTTAATTTATATAAAGAAGGGAAAACTATAACCCTCAAGTTGTGTGAACACTCCTGTATATACGATAGTGAGATAAATCGTAAAGTAAATAGTACGGCGAGTATGAAAGAGATATATACTACGTACTAACACGTATTATCAAATTGTGTTTATACCTAAAGTATACTATATATATATATATATATATATATATATATATATATATATATATATATATATATATATTGGTGATCGAGGTGTGATTTCGAGCCAATATAATCAATGACTCTTGGTGATCGAAGTATGCTTCCGAGCCAAGAGATATAAATCAGTATTGGTGATCGAGGTAGGATTTTGAGCCAATAACCATTAAAATGTGATACATAAGGTGATTATATAGTATGTGTTTATAGTATAGATTGTGTGTGAAATATATATATACATAAAGTGTGCTTAATTCTGTATTTAGGTCGATGATTTTCCAAACCAATACATGAAAGCTCGATTTGGGGTCGATGATTATCTGGACCAAATTCGAGGATGAATAATATTGGGGTTGATGTTAATTCCGGACCAATATACATATGTATGACCTTTACATTAGAGTAGAGGGATATCCGGACCAATGTAAACGGTAGGATTATTGGGGTCGATGATTTGTCGGACCAATAAATCTTTATAGTATATATTTTATGTGTGAAATATATACTTCACAATATTCTACTTATGGGAGAAAGTAGACTTGTAGATGATATATGTAGGTATATATCTAAATGGTAAATTGAGTAGATGGAAACCTAATTTCAAGATTAAAAATAGATTAGGAATATCTATAGTAAATTAAGTAGTGAAACGTAATTGTGGAAGGTGAATGATGTTAGATATGAAATGCTATATGAATTAAGTAGTGATACTTGATTATGATGATAAAATTTAACATATGTGAATGGTACATACGAAATGAAGAACATGCGACAAATGTTAATAATGAATCGTGTTGTATCGACGGTATGGGAGAGTATAATATTGATAATATCAGTTATATACTTTAGTCGAGATGGCTTGGGGGTGGTAGATAGGTGGGGTAAGTATAGAATGTTAGGCATGCACATAGATGAGAGGCGAGGAAACTCAAGAGAGTGTGCGTGAACCTAACATGTGTAATCAATAATCGATTTTAATTGCAATAAATTACTTGTTAAATGTTTTCAAATTTTTTCAGTACTAACTGTTGCTATAAAATATTTTCAAAACCGTTTAGGTGTACAACCATAGGGACACCATACTTGATGATGGGCTCGGAGCTATAGCACTGTGGATGTTGACAGGATTTTGTGTAGTCGATTCTTTCATTTAAGTCTAGCATAGGATATCACTCCTATATCTCATGTTTAGACATGTGGTCCATTATCGGTATTATAGTTTTAGTTTTGTATCAGTTTTACTTTGAAGTTTGGACTTGCATTATTACTTGGGTTTGGTTGTTTAGCCGGCCGTTTATTTGGCATGACTTTGATTCATTTACATATCATGATTGTTTGAATTATAGTATTTTTTGAATGTTATTTTAGTATTTGAACTATTTTTATTCCGTTTAATTGGAAGATAAAATTTGGCACCAGTTTAATTAACTATTAGGCGGTTAGTAACTAATTTGTTTTTTCGACAATGATGGTAGGAATAAACCGCATGAGAAACCTATTTTCATTTTATAAAGGACTTATCACCGAATATTTAATTAGGAGGAGTGTCACAGATGGTATCAGAGGATACGGTTCTAGTGTCCTTATGATATATACGACTTACTACGTTTTCAACGTATCGTTTGATTGATATAGAATGCTATCATATGAATGTTGTATTCCACTAAATATGTGGATTACGTTCTCCTACTGTTAATTATAGTTGATGTGATTCATACACGAGTTTGATTGGGCATGATACATCGAACACTATAAGGTGGCCAATGAAGGGCGCTAGAAGGACCGCAGGAGGAAGGGACTCAGCATAAGTCTTGGGGTATCTAGGAAATGGTAATAGAAATAGAGATCATCATAATGTTGTTCGGGGAGATGGCGAGCAGGATAATATTTTAGGGATGGTAATTTCCCAAACACCGTTGTAGAAGAAAATGGTACAACTTCTGACTCACCCAACGATGTAGGTGGGGAGATGAGGATTGGCTTAGTGAACTTCGTACCCGAAGAAGGGATACGGGGACTTGATAAAGGGATCCGTATGTTGAGTTTGGAACTACGAGAAGAATACACGGGAGTTATTGAGAACTCCGATTAGGATGGACAATGTTGATGTCTTCAAGATCCTTGGTTTGCAAGCTTACATAAATGATAGGGATCTATTAAAATATTTTAGATCAATGGAATTTACTACCAAGTGACGGTAGGGTTAGTCAGGACATGTAAGGCCAACAACGAGTTCCATAGGACCACTGGGGCCCCAGGAACACCAGAGGTATTAGCCTGAGTCAAGACTACCAGGTCCATGAGAATGACCATCCTTTAATAGCTAGTAGGGGCAGAGAAATGGGAATGACATAGAGAGGTGTCTTACATGTAAAGAACAGGAGCACATGTGTGATTCTTGTCCACATCGAGTTCAGGGACAAGAATGAGATGCCAACTGGGGCAAAAAATTATAGAAGTTTTTGTTCGGTTAGGATGAGGATGCTATGTCCAAAAACTAATTAAGACACCTGTGTTATTGATAATTGGAAGTATGAGTTCTATCCTCAAGTAAATGGGATAGGTTTTATGTTCCATGAGTGATTCACAGTATTCTGTTAGCAATAGATTCGAGCATGAGACGAGTTTAGTGGGTATATCATTGATAGAACTATAATGTGTGTATAGTCTCATTTGTATAATGGGGCTCTCTTTAAAACTATGCGCAGGGAGAGCGGGGGTAGGCACAGGGAGTATATGTATGTTGGAATTACAAGTCCTATTGATGTATCATACGAGTGTGATATTATCTTAGGAATGGACTGATTAGCGATGTGGGTAGAAAAAATAGAGGGCTGTGATATTAAGGCCATCGTGTTTAATGTTCCAAGGAAAGATGTGTTGTTTGACGAAGCCTCGCATGAAAAAAGGGTTGAGCTCGCATTTATATTATACTACGGTGGAGACTTTGGAGAGTATCGATATCTTATTATAGTTAATCTCGGTTCGTAATAACTTTATGATAGGATTCAAGTAATATTGAGTTTACTGTCGAGTTGTTAGATTAAGCTCGTTATTGTGATTAGTGCTAATGGCTAGTGATGGTGAGAGTGTGGTATTATTTAACTCTGCTAGAGATGCGGGAGTTGAGATTTATAAGTATATGGTTCGGGGTAGCATCTGAGTGTCTCAGTTGTGTTTTTTAGGCTTATGGAACTAGATCGCCACCAATACTAAGTGATAGTGTATTGGGGGAAATTATTTTTGTGGGTTCTACTGTGAGATGAAATACGCATGATACTTTATAAATGTCGGGAGTAGAGAGACATTCATGGATTCCAGGGCATCAGTTTTGAATATAAATCCTCGAACACGTCGAGGAAACACTTTGATTTGAGAGCTATAATACGGTATAAGTCCAGTGAAGCCGATAGTACTGTAAAAAAGCACTGGATTTTTTCTTCTCACCATGAGTTAAAGGGTGGGACAATCTAAAGAGGAATGAAATGATGAATTTATGAGGTGATGGAGAATACCCATGTGACAAAGCTATGCTGAGGAGGCGAGACCAATCTATAGAAAAGCATCTTAGGTAGGTGAAGTTTGTGATGTTTTTACAAATATGCGCAAGCTATAGGGTTTATGGACGCCCTGGTGAGTTAGTTTATAAATCATTTGAGATAGAGGGGCATGTAAATTGATGCATGAAAAGTATACGTGTGGGGAAGTTATCAATTAAGCTGGAATGGGATGATGGATTGAACGTCGTGCGAGAAAGACGATGATCCAAGTATATATGTGCAAATAGAGCTAGCACACTCGAGATAGGTTGAAAGACTGTGGGAAGCCATTCGAAAGATATCTCTTGATAAAGATGAGGCCCAACTATTGTGGAAAAATAGAGCGAATCTTTACTCATTCGAATGTTGAGAGTAGTTGCACGTAAATAGGATGTTGATGACTATGGGCCAAAAAGACCCAAGAAGTGTGCCAGTTGTAAAAAGTGCACGGGCCGTGACTTTTAGCATACTGGGGGGAAGAAGGGGAGTGTAAAGTACAACTCAATTTGAGATATTATAAGTGGGAATTGGTGCTGGGTGAGACGTAGTACGATTGTCTAAGGATGCTCGAGATGATCAACCAGAATTTAGTAACAAGCTGATACGACGTAAATATTGCGTATTTCGTCCTCCGAACCTACGCATTTTTGCCCCCTTGGGTATCTTATTCCCTATATTTATGCTCGTTAACCAGACAACCTAAGATTTCTATGTTAACATGTTTTGCAGGGGTTAATCGAGCTGTTATAGGTATTCGGATGCTAAGTGTGAAGTTCGAACGCATTTCGCTCGATTTCCGTATACGAACGCACGTTCAAGGGAATTTTAGTGAATTCAAATTTTTGGCACCTGGCCTATCATCTTCACGGAAGTTGTATCCTTTCTCCCTATCTTTGTGTGACCGTAAACGGTGTGCGATTCTGATTCAGAACGAAGAAGTTACGACGATTTCAGTGGACGACAAAGGCAAACATCCCAAAAGAGGAGGAAGGATTCTGTATACCTGCTTGATCGATCGATCGACCAAAGGGGTCGATCGATCAATCCCTCAATTTTCAGCAATCCTTGGGAGACAGTGGGCTTCAATTTTGAGCATCGATCGATCGAGCCCAGGGGATCGATCGATCGATCCCCTGTTTTCTGCACATATTTTGGCTTTTTTTTTTCTTTCTCTTTTCTTTTCGAATTTAATTCCACTTAGTATATAAGCCTTTTTTGTTGTAAATATCATATATATTGTTTTTTAGATAGTTTTAGAAGATAGTTTAGGTTAGGGTTAGGGTTTTTAGAGAGCTCTTCTTCAATTGTTCTTGGTTTGACACACAATTGGGTTGTAAGTTGACTATTCATTTACCCTCTCCATTAATTTAACTTGTATTTCCTTCATTCTTGCTTTGATAATTACATTCACACTCTTTCTTAAATAGGTTTACATGCTTTGATTTAATTGCTTTCTAGTGTAGATTTACCGCGTTTATTTACCACTTTATTTATCGCGTTTTTAATATGCTTTCTAATTAATTTAAATTAGGTTGTGTTCGAATGGAACTCACTCGGTTTAACGCGTTGCTTTGCTTTGGTGATGGTGTTTACAAGTCTATTTCAGGTGCGTTGTCCTAGTTATTACGCCTAGTAGATTTGACGGGGAATATCATGTATGTCCCATGCTTACGACCTTGTGAGCGCAATTTTTGGGGTATTTGTTGACGTCAAAATCTTATTAGGTTTTTATGCGAATTTAGGGGCGTGACAAGCCTTGATTCAATTAACTGTCGAAACGAGACGCATTCTAAATAACTCATCGACCCATGTATCCATTCTATACTAGTTAACTCGGGTGAGGGATATTCGACCCAACTGTAACACCCCGCCCGCCCGGGGAGAGAGAACGGAGCGCTAATACGATAAAATAAATATAAATCCACAATACACAAGGTATAGAGCATCTAAATAAACCCACAATAAAATAAATCCACTAATCTCAATCTCTTCAATTACAACATGTCTCTCTAATTAAAATTACAACTATCTAACTCGAATAAAAATATAAATCTCCAAAGCTCTATACATCAAAATAATACAAATCTTTCCCAAACAATCCTCGCTAAAATCAATCTCCATAGAACCCCAAAATCTGCGCTAACCTGCCACTAAAAGAAAATATGGGGAAGTACACAATACGACAAGAAAGATGCTCAACAAAAACATTAACAATAAGGCGTAACAACACGAGTATGAATATTCAAATCAAATGCAAATCTCAATAGCATTTTATCAATATAATTTCTCAACAACACTTTAACCGGGTCACCAGACCTCACCACATCCGTATATGCTTTATCAAGCCATAGCCTGGGAAACAGGAATTTTGGCAGGTGCCCAACATCCGTGCCATATTAAAATCTCATGACAACGTGCTCATCAACAATATAATGATACCACATGAATCAAAATAATTTCAACAATTATTTTCCAGATTTCAATGAATTTATTAATTCAAACATGAGTTCAATTAAACAAGATTTCAAAGAGAATGACACTCGCGAGATTTAAGGAGAATATTGTGTAAAACCCCGTACCTCAAACCATGATGAGAAACCAATGATCACATCCTCAAGATCAACACAAAAGATCTACAAAATCTCCTCCAAGAACCTCCAAAAAAATAGCCCCAAGAACACCTCTAATCTAAGGTTGGAACTCACAAATTTCAATGGCCAATGTGTATATAAAAAGAAGAGGAATATAAAATATATTTGCTGCCAAAATTTGTACCAAAAGTATGTTAAAAGGCTTGCCCACGACTCCCTTTTATAATGAAAAGAAATGAAGATTTGGAATCCAAAAGACTCCTTTAATTAAGGCAAAGAAATGAAGAGTTGGAATTCAAAACAACTCCAAGAGTTAAAAACATTTTAAAATCATTTTAAAATCCGTTTTAACTCCGTTTTCGAAACCGTTTGAAATTCTCTCCTTTAAAAATATTAACCAACATATTTGATCAATAAAAATAATTTTATCAAAAACTTTATTTTCCGCCATTTTCCAGAAATTAATTAAAATAGCCCAAAAATTACGTGGGTTATTACACTTCCCCACTAACAATGGAATTTCGCCCTCGAAATTCGACGAATGCCTAACTCTCAAAAATCAGGCCACTACACTATCTCCAAAAATAAATACTCACATCTAATCTAGATGCCTATCACGAATATCACCTAAAATTTCCTATCTCCAAAAATTGCTAACCACGCAATGAACCCAAAACCCATGCCCCGAGGGTTGTCGTATACCTAAGCTCTGATACCATCTGTAACACCCCGCCCACACGGGGAAAGAGAACGGAGCGCTAATACGATAAAATAAATCTAAATCCACAATACACAAGGTAGAGAGCATCTAAATAAACCCACAATAATATAAATCCACTAATCTCAATCTCTTCAATTACAACAAGTCTCTCGAATTAAAATTACAACTATCTAACTCGAATAAAAATATAAATCTCCAAAGCTCTATACATCAAAATCATAAAAATCTTTCCCAAACAATCCTCGCTAAAATCAATCTCCATAGCGCCCCAAAATCCGCACTAACCTGCCACTAAAAGAAAATATGGGGAAGTACACAATACGACAAGAAAGATGCTCAACAAAAACATTAGCAATAAGGCGTAACAACACGAGTACGAATATTCAAATCAAATGCAAATCTCAATAGCATTTTATCAATATAATTTCTCAACAACACTTTAACCGGGTCACCAGGCCTCACCATATCCGTATATGCTTTATCAAGCCATAGCCCGAGAAACAGGAATTTTGGCGGGTGCCCAACATCCGTGCCATATTAAAATCTCTTGACAACGTGCTCATCAACAATATAATGATACCACATGAATCAAAATAATTTCAACAATTATTTTCCAGATTTCAATGAATTTATCAATTCAAACATGAGTTCAATTAAACAAGATTTCAAAGAGAATGACACTCGCGAGATATAAGGAGCATATTGTGTAAAACCCCATACCTCAAACCATGATGAGAAACCAATGATCACATCCTCAAGATCAACACAAAAGATCTACAAAATCTCCTCCAAGAACCTCCAACAAAATAGCCCCAAGAACACCTCTAATCTAAGGTTGGAACTCACAAATCTCAATGGCCAATGTGTATATAAAAAGAAGAGGAATATAAAATATATTTGCTGCCAAAATTTGTGCCAAAAGTATGTTAAAAGGCTTGCCCATGACTCCCTTTTATAATGCAAATAAATGAAGATTTGGAATCCAAAAGACTCCTTTAATTAAGGCAAAGAAATGAAGAGTTGGAATTCAAAATAACTCCAAGAGTTAAAAACATTTTAAAATCCGTTTTAACTCCGTTTTCGAAACCGTTTGAAATTATCTCCTTTAAAAATAATAACCAACATATTTGAGCAATAAAAATAATTTTATCAAAAACTTTATTTTCCTCCATTTTCCAGAAATTAATTAAAATAGCCCAAAAATTACGTGGGTTATTACACCAACCTATAGTTTTACTCACTTTGTTAATCTAGTTTCAATACACTTGCCTAGATTAATATTTCCCTTTTATGCACATTTTCCTTTTTAGTTTGTAATAACCTTTAACACTTTTATTTCTGGAATATTAAATCAATTGAATTCTAGCAACTCGTCCCAGTGGATATTTTCGATACCCGACTTACAGCTAGACTTGGCCCACAAGTGTAGTCGTAATTTAGGTTTTCGTATTTCGGTGGTGAATAGAAAACAACGATCAGCGTTTGACACGCGCTACTTTTCACCCTAGATCAAAATGGCGCCGTTGCCGGGGATGAGTTTATTTTATACTTTATTTGATTTAGTATTTCGTAATATTTTAGACGTTTTTGCAGGACTTCCACATTTGAGGAGTTAGAAATGCTCAAATTTCTCGCCTGCGCATATCTTTGTGGAATTCGCCATTTCAAGCCATTTTTGGGGTAAGCATGTCTTATTCCAATTCTTTCTGTTATCATTGTTATAACTCTCAAAATGCTCGTAATCCTATGACTTTCGGTGAATACTTAGAATCCCAATGTATTGCAAATTCAAATATGACTTTGGGCGAGTATAACGGAAGCCAAAACTTGGGTAATTGGAATTTTGATGATGAAGATAATGATTTTGGGCCTTTACCTCCTTATAATAGGAATTTTGAAACGAATTGCAATAGTTTTCAAAATTCCTATAATAATGAGTTTTCGTTTAAGTCCGATGGTAATTTTTAAAGTTCCCATTTTCATGCATCTGCACCTCGACCTATGACATTTTGTGAGGGTTTGCGTATGTATGAAAATGAGAAAATTGAAGATCATTATCGGGAAGAAAATCGTTTGTGGGAACATGATTTGGATATATTATTTGAGTCCGACGACGATTTTGCTTCCGAGACTTTTGAAGTCGAGGAATGTTTTGAACCAAATGAGGTACTTGTTCCTAGTTTGGAACAAACCATTATAGACTTTTCCCATTGCGTAATAGATATTGAAAGTGAGGATGATAATGACGTAATATCTATTTTCAATGAAATGATTTCTTCTTTAGCCCCCAAAGAAGAACATTTCATTGAAAATGATATAATTTCCTTCGAAACTCAATCTTCATGGGATGATGATTCATCTCATGAGTTTTAATTTCTTTCATCGCCATTTCCATTCTCTATTATCACACCGTCACAAGTACCCGATGATTCGGTTTCAAACTTTAATGTTTTAAACCTTTTCGCCGATGATGATTACTTGCTCGAGTCGCCTTCCATGATCGCATCTTTGCCTTTGTGTGCACCCCCTCCCATTCGAATTTCAAAATCTTTTGGAGGTTATTCATCTTTTCTCGATCCCCACATGTTTTTGTCACCCATTCAATCCAAACCCCCCATTGTCCTTCCAAATCTTTTAATTGGCGATGGTTCATTTCTTTCGCCTTACACATGCCTTCCGTTGTTAAAATATAATTCACATTTTTCGGAGGGCATGCTTGTATGTGAGGGTACACCGGTTATCCTCCAAATTTAAATCATTTTTATGGTGGACCCTCGGCTATTTAGACTTTTAGTGTATGGTTAGTGTGAAGCCTAAATAGCAGGTTGTATATAGTTAGCTTTTTATTTTTTCTTTCCTTTTTAATTTAGTGTAGTGTAATTAGTTAACTCTTTTTTATTTGTTTTTTCTATGCTCGGTACTAACTTGTTTTGTAGATTCTTTGTACTCATTCTTCCGGGTATCGCTCCACTTTTGGGTAACATCGCTCTTTTCCTCTCTTTAACTTGATTCTTAATTAACATTGAGGACAGTGTCAGGTTTTAAGTTAGGGGGTGTGGGATATTCTATCCATTTCTTTTGTTTAGTCCATGTTTTTTCTCACATGTTAGTTACTTAGTATGATTTTCTTAGAAAAATTCAAAAATATCAAAAAGATTTTCTTTCTTTTTTCTCCTTTTTTGGGCATTTTGCCTTTGTTTCTGATGATAAATTTCAATAATTGCCCGATTCAATTGACAACCCAATGATGCATGTTCTCGATTTTAGAAGTTATTAGACTTTAGTCTTGATTATTGATATCATGAATAACTTCATGAATTAAACTTTAATCCCATGAGCACATGCACTTTTATTATTTTATTGATTTGGTTTAAGATTTGTATAACTCGGCATCCTTTTGTTGCATTCTATATACTTACACCGAGTAAGCTTTGTACCTTTTGTCGTTTGTGAGTGTATACACCATTCTTTTCTCATGAAAAACTTTTAATTCGTCGGTAATCTCTCTATTCTTTCATTTCACCGTTCATTAATTGAGTTCATACTTGAAATGTGTTACTTGAGCATGATTTTCATATATTATTTTGATTCGAGAATTGCGTAAATTTTTTGAAATGATCATAGTCCATATTTGTTATATCACCCATATTAGTCTTGACGTCACCCTTATATGTTTACCCTCATCAACACCTTTGAGCCTAAATATAGCCTTTTCGTTCATAACCCCAATCCCATAACTAACTCTAAATTGGAGTTTTAGCCCATATATACACCTTCCATACCTTTGTTTGGAATGTTATTGGGATTGAATGTTGTTGTTGTGATGTCGGTTGCAATTTAGGCATATGAGAGTTTGATAAGTAAAGAAAAGAGAGATGTGAAAAAAGTGAAGAAAAAGAGAAAGTAAAAAGAAAAAAAAACAAAAGAAAACATGAGAAAAAGAAGAAAAGATAAGGAAGAGAAAGTTGTAAATGTTGTGTTTATAGTTCAATAAGATATTATTACTCTCCCCGATGATATATATAATGCCTTTTTTTTGATCTTGTTTTTCCAATTTTGATATTGCTCGCATCTTCCCATTATTCTGAGTTTTCATTCCGAACACTTCGAATCCATACATACATATCCTTTATTTCGTACCGTAGCCGAGCCTACATTACAACCCTATTAATGTCCTATGTGATCTTTGGTTGATGTAATTCAAAGGTTTAAACAGTTTTGATAATCTGTGAAAATGCATTTCGCCTCTTTTAATGAGCGGTATCTTTCATTGAGATTATAATTTTTCAGTTTATATATAGCATTCTTCATTTGTGACATGTGTGCAGCCTAGTTTCCCTTTACATTTACTCCTTATGCCCACATGTTTCGTGTGTTAAATCCCTGTTTCTAGTGAATTTTCTTGATGAGTGTAATGCCCGTGAGGATTGAATATATGCTTGCTTTAATGTTTATCCTGTTTATATAAGTTTTTACTAAATCAAACTTTGCATGTGCTCGCTCCCCCTCCCACATTTTAAGCTTTCAATTCTATGAGGTGCATTCTATAATGTTAATGATTTAGACTTTTGTTTGAATTCATTCACTTTTGCTAATAATGCGTATGAAATCCTTTTCGCTATTGTTGGGCTTGTCGCATGTTGGGTTGGGCTTATTTTGAGGAAACCATGTGATGTTTGTGGGTATCATCCATGAAAACCCTCACGAGACGACACTCGTCCACTAGGGTGACCTAGGGGTTTAACGGCTTATTGCATACGCTAAATGCAATCGAATCGCCTGCGAAAGTGGCATTTTGTTTTTATACCATATTTTTGTACTTATACTGCTTTTAGTTTGCTTGTAGTTCTTGTTGCATCCTATTTCATTGCTAGGGACTAGCAATGTGTAAGTTAGGGGGTATGATACAACGCAAATATTGCATATTTCATCCTCCAAACCTACGCATTTTATCCCCCTCGGGTATCTTACTCCTTATATTTATGCTCGTTAACCAGATAACCTCGAATTTCTATGTTAACATGTATTGTAGGGGTTAATTGAGCTTTTATAGTTATTTGGATGCTAAGTGTGAAGTTCGGACACATTCCGCTCGATTTTTATACACGATCGCACGTTTAAGGGAATTTTATTCAAATCACATTTTCGGCACCTCGCCCATGATCTTCACGAAATTTGTATCCCTTCTCACTAGCTTCGCGTGGCTACGAACGGTGTGCGATTCTGATTAAGAACGAAGAAGTTACGACGATTTCAGCGGACGATAAAGGCGAACATCCCAAAACAGGAGGAAGGATTATGCATACCTTCTTGATCGATCGATCGACCAAAGGGGTCGATCGATCGATCCTTCAAATTTTAGCCATCGTGGGGAGACAACCGGCTTCAATTTTGAGCATCGTTCGATAGAGCCCAAGGGATCGATTGATCCATCCCCTATTTTCTGCAGATATTTTGGCTTTTCTTTTCTTTTTTCTTTTCTTTTCTGATTTAATTCCAATTAGTATATAAGCCTTTTTTGTTGTAAATATCTGATATGGTGTTTTTTTGATATTTTTAAAAGATAGTTTAGGTTAGGGTTTGGGTCTTTGGATAGATCTTCTTCAATTGTTCTTGGTTTGAAATCCAATTGGGTTGTAAGTTGACTATTCATTTACCCTCTCCATTAACTTAACTTGTATTTCCTTCTTTCTTACTTTGATAATTACATTCACATGCTTTTCTAAATAAGTTTACATGCTTTGATTTAATTTCTTTCTAGTGTAGATTTACCGCGTTCATTTATCGTGTTATTTATCACATTTTTAATATGCTTTCTATATAATTTAAATTAGGTTGTGTTCTAATGGAACTCACTTGTGTTAACGCGTTGCTTTGCTTTAGTGATGGTGTTTACGGGTCTATTTTGAGTGTGTTGTTCTAGTTATTGCACCTAGGAGATTTGATGGGGCATATCATGTATATCCCGTGCTTACGACCTTATGTGCATAATTTTCGGGGTATTTTGTTGATGCCATAATCTTATTAGGCTTTTATGCGGATTTAGGGGCGTGACAACCCTTGATTCAGTTAACTGTCGAAACGAGACGCATTCTAAATAACTCATCGACCCATGTATCCATTTTATACTAATTAACTTGGGTGAGGGATATTCGACGTAACCTATAGTTTTACTCACTTTGTTAATCTAGTATCAATACACTTGCCTAGATTAATATTTCCCTTTTATGCACCTTTTCCTTTTCAGTTTGTAATCACCTTTTACAGTTTTATTTCTAGAATATTAAATCAATTGAATTCTAGCAACTCATCCCAGTGGATATTTTTGATACCTGATTTACCGCTAGACTTTCCCCACAAGTGTTGTCGTAATTTAGGTTTTTGTACTGAGGAGTGAACAGAAAACAACGATCAGCGTTTGACATGCGCTACTTTTCGCCCTCGATCACAAGCCTATGCTTCCCGTGACGGAAAGGGTATGTAGACTGATAAAATTCATTGATAGGATGTTAACATCGTGTCTAGGTCAAGAATACCTATGGGTGTATGGAATGGATTGGTTGAGAGAAAGTAATTACTATTATTTCTTTTAAAAGAAGGATTACACCGGTGCAAGGTTCCTCCCTATATTTTTATGAATCAGGATGAGATCCTGCAATCCCACCTCTGATAGGGATTATCAGGAAGCAATGGGTATGAAGTTTTGTTTTGGGCATATTGTATCATCTATAGCCCGATGGTTATATGAGAGTGTAATACCCCGTTTTTTATTGCTATATTAATTTGGGGATTTATTAAATTTAATGTGAGTTAATTATTTAATATAAATCCGAAAATTAATTATTTTATAATTATTAACGTGATGAGAGTTAGTAATTATGGGAAAATTTATTGAATATTACTAATGAACAAAGTAATATGTAATAGTGGGTATATCAAATGTCACGAGTGAATAAAATGACAATTTCGGAAAATTAAGTCGGGACGGGCCCGTGTCGCGTCAGGACTAAATATTGATAAATAAAAGTGAATATTTTATAAGTTGTTCGTATGCTCATTTTGAGTGCGCCAACGCATCCGGAAGGGTCGAGATAGTCAGAAAAGTGTACCCGGGGGTTTAGTTTGGGTCTCGGGGCATTTTTAAGCTTAATTAGTACCCCGGGAGGGCATTTTAGACATTTTACATTTGTGGGTAATTAAACCGAAGAAAATTCAAGGGATATATCAGATGTCTAAGGTTGTCTTCTAGGGTTAGAACAACCAAAGACAAGTGACGGCCATAGGAGAGGAAAGGAGAGAGCTTCCAAGGCAATCCAAGGCTAAAAATCCATCTGTTTGCACCGCCACCACCACCAACGCGTAGATCGCACGACGGGGAACACAACCACACCAAAAATCATCCGCAAATAAGAACGTCGAAAATCCCAGGCAAGTGTTTAACTTGCTTATTTCATTGATGCATCACTCATATTTGTTTAGGAATGATTAGGATGAGTTGTATGGAAGAAAAACCCAATTTGAGATAGGAAATTGCATGTAGTGATGATTTAAATGATATTCTGGAAACCCTATGTCATGTAGAGGATTAAACCACGAAATTATGATGTTTTATAAGAAGGAAATTCTGGAAAAGATTGATTAGAACCATGTTTAAGAAATTCTAGGGTTCTTGAGGTTTTTATGAAGTTTTTGCCTCTAAATCCATGATTAGTGACGGAAATTTACATGCTTCACGTAGGGAATGCATAATATGATATTAGGATGTTAGTAGTACAAATTTTTGGGCGTTTGGGAATACAAAACCTGAACTTGGATGAAGTTATGTGTTAGAACCCGTAACTGCAAAACTGCAGAATTCGCCATACCTGCTTGATCGATCGATCGATCGAGCCAAGAGCTTCGATCGATCGAAGGTTCGATCGATCGAGCCCCTAACCTCGATCGATCGACCCCTCCTGGCAGACTTAAGTCCCCCTTTTAAAATTGTTGAATTGACTCAAAATGAAGAAAACTCCTTAGACATCCTTGTTAAAATAATTTGGGAGATAATGATGACCAGTAGGATTCATTAATGAATAAGAGACCTTTAATGTAAGGAGAAATCTATATTTTTGGGAAATTTTACATAAGGGACAATGTAAGTATATATTAAAGGGTAGAGACACGTAAGAGAGTTACGTTGGAACATAAATGAATACCTACTGAATTGTACATTTGGAAGGATAGAGTCCATGAGGGTTGCGTAGTAAATTGGAAAATCCTTCGAATTAAAGTTAGGGACGAACCGTTATACGGGTTAATAAATAATGGAAAGATAAGGATAAATGTTATGATTATGGGTTATGGGATGAACCTAAATTGATATGATAAAAGTGGTATATTTATATGATGGTGTATGCATATATTATATACATGTGAAAATCATGCCCGCGCTACTTGCTATCCCTGAGGTTACCGCGCTGGAACGATCTTATCTCGATGTGCCTTATGGGGGATATTGACTCGTACCCTAGAAGATAGATATCCTTGGTACAGGCTATCGAATCGATAGTTCAGATGGTCCTAAGAGACGTGAGGGTATGTACTGACCTCTTAGAGACTTGGAATCTATGCTTCGCCTCAATATTGTTTGTGTAAGTGTTAATACAGTTCAAGAGTGATTTCGAACTTGTATTTCCCTTAGTGTGAGTGATACGGGGATTGGATAGCAGAGTATGCCCGCACCATAGTTTTTATGTGGGGTGCAATTAGAATATATATATTATACGAGTATTTAATATATATATATATGAAATTCTGAAATTTGAAACTGTTTACTGTGTTATGGCAAGGGAGAAATGAATCTTGACTCTAAATCAGAAATACTTGTTTGAAAAGTATAATATGACACTGGAAAACTTTATTAATCAATAAAATTAAAATGAGAGTTTTGTTACTAAATGAAATTATCCTTTTAAACCATAATGTTGTTCAGTTTTAAATCTTGCGAGTAACCTAAGATAAGTTAAATCATTGGGAAAGGTTAGTGCGATATATGATAAGATAAACCGGTTGGAAGGATAGTGCGATAGGTGTGCACATTAAAAGAGAGGTGAGAATTTCTCAAGAGAGTGTCGCACTAATATGTTGTTGCATTGGTCTGTAATCAATTTAAATACTTGCTAAACGAATTTTTAAATCATATACACTATCGGGCTCTGACCCGTTTCTATTTCTCTTTCTCTCTTGTATATATGTATATATATTACAGGTGCCCAGCCACAGGGGCGTCTGGCTTAGGATCCCTTGGAAGGAACGTGCTGCAGCTTAGGTGGGAGTTGCAGGCCATTTACTTAGACGACTTCATTTACTTGATTCCTCTCCTAGTATCTTCATTTAGTGGGGCATGTGTCACCCTTTCCATTATTTGGCTATTTTATTTGGACATTGTGATTCAGATATTATAGTATTGGTACTTTGGGATTTACTATTGTCTGGATGTTTCACTTTAAATTTTAATGTTGGGATTCAATTGTCGAATGTTTAAATTATTTGGATCATAGGTTCCTGGATTATTGTTGTGTGATTTGTTATACATTAAATTGTTGTAAATAATTAAATCTTGTTTTCAAAATAAAATTTGAAAGGTAATGTTTAAAAATGGTTTTGACACTTAGCTTAATTAATTAGGGTGTCTAAATTGGAAAATTTATTTTTACGACAGTGACGCTAAGAATGAACCAACTGTTCACCTTGATTTTAATTTAATAAAGGAGTGATCGCTCGGTATTTAATTAGGCGGGGTGTTACAGAGAGGTGGTTTATTATGCTGGCTAATGCGAGTAGTGCGAGTGGTGCCTTGTAGGGTAATTGAGGGGAAAAATTACCTTTGGTACAGTTGTGTGTAATAATTTGTACCAGTTTATTAGGTACGAGGTACCTTCTAAGGTTTTTTGTGTAAATCCTTGTCGTTCACCCCCTGGTTGATTAGAGGTGAGGGGATAACTAGATTTTTTGACTGGCCATGATTTGGAGTCCATTGTTAAGAGTGGAGTGAACCACACACTATTTTGGGTGGATTTTGAATGTCGTTAGAGTTACGTCACCGTGAACCAATGTTCTAGATACTGACACGAGTGTTCAAAGGTTATCGTGATTTCCCCCATGAAGGGAGTTACGAGTTGTGATGAATAAGGGGAGTTGGCACTTAGGGATGTGCGACCTTTTTTTAGTATGGAGATGATAAAGTCAGTATTGAGATCACATGAATGATGGAGTGTATCAGTACGTAGTGAATTGAGAAATATTATTGATAAATTGGGGCTACAGTGATCAAGACTTTTGATAGGTGGTTACAACTAGCTGGTGTATAATTGAGTGACACTTATGTTATTATGATTTGAATTTGGGTACTAGAGGATGTCGTGATGTTAAAGATCCTAAGTTTTAGTACTGGTCGTGTCCTAATTTGGGGGACGAAATTCCTTTGTAAGGGGAAAGTATGTAATACCCCATATTTCTGCGTATTTTTATTTAATTAAATTGAGAAATTAATTGGGGATAAATACATTTTAATTAAATTACGCGAGTGAAGTAATTCAATGCGATTAGAATACAATTATGACTATTAAATATTAATTGAGAGATAGATACTGATAAATATTGCATGATGAAATTTACTAAGTGGGATTAGTAATTAATTGATAATTATGGTTATACAACATAACGAGTGATATGTGCGTATTTTATTTTATCTCACCGGGAGTCGTGTGTAGACTATTTTGAGGTGAGAAATGAGAAATGTATTTTAAGTGACTTAGATGACAATTTAGAGGACACGGATGATTCCATATGGGTCAAAATAGTCGAAATAGGGTACATGGGAATATAGTTTGAGTCATTGGCCAATTTCGGACCAAACTAGAACCTATTAAGGGCGTTTCGATCAGTTTTCAAAAAGTTGTTAAGGGAACTATGAAATTTATAGCCATATATTTGACATTTAGAGATTGGGGTTAGGTATGATAACATAAAAGATTGGAGAGTCAATTAGAGAGAAGAGAGACCATTTTTACAAAGCTTAAAGAGGGATTTTGAAGATGGCGAAGAAATCTTGTGCCTCAAGGCAATTGGAAAGGAATATTAGAGAAGGAAATAATCAATCATCATCCAAGAACCAGGAAATTAGATCAATAAATCAAAGGCAAGTGTTTATTGAAAATCAAATTGATGTTATAATACCCATGTGTAGGGGTTTCATGAATATATTGATTTTATTGAAAATTTTTGGATGAAAAGTGTGAATTAAATACATATTGTGGGTAGGTGTGCATGTAGTTGTGTTAATAACTATAGGGGACTTGAAATCAGAAGAAAATATGATTGATACGGATGGAAATCTGAGTTTGTAATAATCAAACATGAAGAAAGTAAAAAAAATCTAAGGTTGAAGATGATATTTTGATTTTGATGATTCATAGGTTGATTATGTAATCATTAGATAATGTTTTTATGTTAGGAATGATTTCTATACATTTGGTTAATGTTTGGTTATGTTGGGAGATATTTCCATGAGGTTTAATGAGTTTTTGATGGGGCAAACATGGTGAAGAATTGGAAAAAACGAAGTTGTACCTGTTTGATCGATCGATTGACCCATGAATATCGATCGATTGATCGAGTCGATCGATCAACCAATCCTTTGATCGATCGACCCAGGTAGAATTTGGGTTCTTTTTTTGGTTGAGTTTTCTTCGCATTCCAACATGGAGGGGAACCTTAGGAGTGATATTATACCTATGTTCGGACTTGATAAAGACCAGTAGGGTATAGTTAAGGTCCATTAAGTCTATTGGGTGTAGGACTTAGAGCATGGACCGAAAGGGATAACCGATTGATAGATAGAACGGGAATTTGGGAATTGAGATACAAATAGAGAGTAAACATAAATTCAACATGTATATCGGTAGTTTAAGGTGTAACTAGGACCCTATAGTTGTGTGAACACTCCTATATATAGGATAGTGAGATAAATCGTAAAGTAAATAGTATGCGAGAGATATATACTACCTACTAACACGTATTATCGGGTTGTGTGAATACTCATAGTATACTATGTATATATTGGCGATGGAGGTGTGATGCTGAGCCAATATAGTCAATGAATCTTTGTCATCGAGGTATGATTCCGAGTCAAGGGATATAAATCACTATTGGTGATCGAGGTAGGATTCCAAGACAATAACCCCCAAAATGTGATACAGGGAGGTGATTATATATTTTGTGTTTATAGTATATATTGTGTGCGAAATATATATACATAAAGTGTGCACAATTGTGTACTGGGGTCGATGATTATCTGTACCAATACATGAAAGCTCGATTTGGGGTCGATGATTATCCAGACCAAATTCGAGGATGAATAATATTGGGGTCTATGATAATGTCGGACCAATATACATATGTATGACCTTTACATTGGGGTTGATGGATATCCGGACCAATGTAAATGGTAGGATTATTAAGGTCGATGATTTTCCGGACCAATAAATCCTTGTAGTATATATTGTGTGTGAAATATATACTTCATGATATTCTACTTATGTGAGAAAGTAGGCTTGCAGATAATATATATATATATATATATATATATATATATATATATATATATATATATATATATATATATATATATATATATGGTAAATTAAGTGGAGAGAAACTTAATTTCAAGATTAAAAGGAGATTGGGAATATTTATAGTAAATTAAGTAGTGAAACTTAATTATGGAAGTTTAATGGTGTTAGATATGAAAAGATATATGAATTAAGTAGTGAGACTTGATTATGATGATGAAATTACCATATGTTAATGTTACATAAGAAATGACGAACATGCGAGAAATGTTAATAATCAGTCATTTTGTATGGGCGGTATGGGAGAGTATACTATTGATAAAATTGAATATATACTTTAATCGAAATAGCTTGGGGGTGGTTTCTAGGTGGGCTATGTATAGAAAATTAGGCGTGCACATTAGATGAGAGGTGAGGAAACTCAAAGGAGTGTGCGTGAACCTAACATGTGCAATCAATAACCGATTTTAATTGTGATAAATTACTTGTTAAGCGTTTTTCAATATTTTAAGTACTAACTCTTTCTATAAAATGTTTTCAAAACCTTTTAGGTGTCCAGCCATAGGGACGCCATATTGTTTCATTACAAGACTCAGAGTTGTAGCACTCTGGATGCTGATAGGATTTTGAGTAGTTGATTCTTTCATTCAGATCTAGCATAGGATATCACTCTTATATCTCATGTTTAAACAGATGTTCTCTTATCGGTATTATAGTTTCAGTTTTGTATCAGTTTTACTTTGCAGTTTGGACTTGGATTATTACTTGGGTTTCGTTGTTTTAGCCGACGGTTTATTCGGCATGACTTTAATTCATTTACATATCATGATGGTTTGAATTCTAGTATATTTTGAATGTTGTTCTAGTATTAGAACTATTTTTATTCCATTTAATTCCAAGATAAATTTTGGCAAAGGTTTAATTAACTATTAGGCAGTTAGTAATTAATTTGTTTTTCGACAGTGATGCTAAGAATGAATCATATGAGAAACCCTTTTTAATTTGATAAAGTCCTGATCACTCGATATTTAATTAGGTGGGGTGTCATATTTAAGAAGAATAAGTATAGCAAGGCTGGACAAATCCCGAAATATCTTAATAATACCCTTAAGAGGGATGAGTTGAATAAATGTTTTGAGTGTGAAGGTTATGGCCATTGGAAATTTGAGTATCCCGCTAAGCTAAGAAGGATGGATATAAATCTATTTCACACAATCCACCCTTGGTAACACTGAATGGAAAGAGGAACCCAATTTCCCCATTGAGTGAAATTATAGCACATTCGTGTCTAGTCATGAAAAACTTAGTCAAAAGTCTTCCAATGAAGATAATTATGTGTAGGACACCTCTGAGGATGTTTTGGTTGACTCCCAAGTGAATTGTAGTAAGGAAGAATCAGAAGAGGATTAGGAGAGTGAACTTCAAGTCGTCTTCCAAGAGTTGTATACGAAATTAGTGAAGTTGAAAAAGGAAAAGTTGAAGTTTGATGCCAAGTTGAAAGAATGTACCATAGGGAATGATGAGAATAAATTTATTGATGATCTTATGGCATGTGAGAAGATTATTTGAGAGAAGTTAGAGTATGTTGAGGGAGAGAAAGAGATCACCTTCGTCGTTTGATGGAGATTTTAAGGAAGGACTCCCTTGAGTTTAAAGAGTCTTATCATTTACTCGAGTGTAGGATAATGGAGTTAAAGGATAGATTGAAAGACTCTAGTCATGTCAAATTTGATTTGTTATTTAGGTAATAAAAGTTGGTGAGATGTTAGGAACCATTCGAATAAAAAATGACATGTGTGGGATTGTATTCAATGATCTAAATGATTTCTCTACGAAATCCTAGACCATGCTTGTGAGATATTCAACTATTTCAAGGGAGGTTAGAAAAGGTTAAACCTTAGGTAAAACTCCTCGTTGTGTCTACACATGTGCACATTGTGGTAGGAAAGGTCTTCTTTGGCATTTTTGTGTTAATATTTGAGAATGTCCTAAGAAGTCTAAGTCTAGTGTCAGCCGAAACTCGAGAGCATCATGTAACACCTATGTGGTGTTAGGAAAACAGATTTAAAGAAGTTAAATGTTAGACTTATTGATTATCGCATGTTATCACATGATTCTACCCATGCAATATCATATGAGTAATTGTGATTGGATGTTTTCGTACATAAACTTTTGTGCTTCATGTTAAATGTTATCGCTAGTTGTATAATGTTTATCTTTTGTATTTTGAATTTTCTTTTATTGGGTCTTATTAAGAAAATATTTTGAGTTTGTTTTTTCATTTGGTGATATAAAACATTTAAAAATTTGAAAATGACTTTTGCTTTATTTGTATTTAGGTTTTACACATTTTATATGGCATGTCGATGTGTTTGAATACACTTCGTTCCGTTTCCATGTGTAGGACATTTGATTATGATTTTCAATGTTAAGATTGTTCTTAATCATCCTTGCATGGAGTATTTTGACTTTGATTTTCGTTTTTGTATATGCCTCCATAAATACATGCGCAAGCTCATTTGTATTTTAACTTCATATGTTACATGATCTAAGTGAGTTGTTATCTCATTAATCTTGTCATATACATATATATTTGAATATGGGGGATTTTTGCATGTAAGAACCATTTGCCCTGAGTTTATTAATCTTTACTCATAAGAATGAATGTGAGCGTGAAAGGGATACGGAAGGAAAAATCTTCTTTGCATGAAAGACCACCATCGGCAAGAGCATTAAAATTAATAGGTAAGAGAAAATAAAAAATGTCAAGGCCACTTTTGTTTACATTTATTCTTCAATTCAATTGGTATCTTCAAAATGAGTAATAATTAGAAAAAATGAAATATCTAAATTTTAAGTGTGTTATAAGTTGAAGATCAATGGGTTTGCATAATGAGTGCTAGTTAGTTCATCTTAAAAATGAGTGACAAATAGAAAAAAATATATTTAAATTTTGAGTGTGTTATAAGTTGAAGACCAATGGGTTTGCACAATGAGTCCTAGTTAATTCATCTTTGATGCTATTGATTTGAGAGCTATCAATATTTTCTAGGCCAATGTACATTGTTCATGTTTGTCCATTTATGAGTTCACTTTATTTGTCACTATGAGGATAAATCTATGTTTGATAAAGTTAATGTTGTCATGGAACTCTGTGGACATATTCGGGTGATTGGGTTATAATTTTTTTATTTCTAATTTACGCTCCTTCACTCCATTAACTACATTATGTTTAGGAACATTAGTACTATGCTATAGTGTAAAGCTTATGTGTTTTGTGTCATTTTATGGTGTTTATACCTAAATATATGCTTATGCATCATTGATATCTTTTTATATATTTACAAATATGGTATCTTTTGTTTTGAGTATTTGCATTTGTATGTAGTTCATGTTTCCTTGTGCTTTGTCTTTGAATCCAATTAGTTTCATTGCTATGCTATATGATCTCCTTAATACCATTTGTTACTCTAATTGGTATCCTTCACTTTCTTGTGCATTGAAGTTGGTGATGATGCTGGAAGTAACACCACCAGTCAAGGAGTTTGTAAGCTCAAATCAATGATAACAATGGCAACTTAAGTATATACTAAATATAAGAGATTGAGATGAGGAGAAATGAATGAACACCAATACATAAGTGGTTCAGCCAATTTGGCATACGTCCACTATGCAAGTGGGTGAGTAAGGTCACCAGAATAAGGTACTAATGGCCATGGATATAATCTCTCAAGTTTTCTCTCTCTACTGTGTATTTGGATAGAGTTTTAGCTAGGGTTGTCCATTATCGGCCTCCTCAAGGTAGGAGAAGACAAGTATATATAGTGTTTGGGAGGTGTAGTGTACACCCATACATGCAATGAGCATGCAATTAGATGGACACATCTAAGAAGGGGCAGCAAAAGTCCTTTCTTATATAGGACATCTCCTATTATTGAGAACTTTGCAACTTTGTATCTTAAACTTCCTCCTTTCTAACTTGGATTCTAGAAGCTCTCCCTCTCTGATATATCTGATAAGGTGGTCCATCCATGAGTCTCCTAGGTTCAAGTTGAGGCAAGAGATGGAAACCTCATCTTCCTCAATGGTCGATTTGAGTAGGATCTCTACTGGTACTGTACTTCTGATGTTTATCCTTGTTGCTGAAGCCAGCCTTGCTAATGCATCTTCATGAATGTTGTCTTATCGAGGAAGTATCTTCATCTTTACCTCTTCAAAGTCTTCTAGCATCATTCTTACCCTCTTCAGGTATTTCTCCATCATATCGTCCTTGGCCACATACACTCCAAGTATATGGTTGACAACTAACCTCGAGTTGTTGTGAAGTAGGAGTCGGCCAACTCTAAAGGATTTTGCTAAGGAGAGGCCCGCTACCAAGACCTCATATTCTGACTCGTTGTTCAATTCCCTAAAGTTAAACCTTAATGCATATTCAACGTCGGTACCATCCGGAGCTGACAGTATCAGCCCTGCACCGCTTCCACTTTCGCAAGAAGACCCGTCGATGAAGAGGTTCCAAACATCTTCATCTGACAAGAAGTGACCCTCTGATAGGGTTCCTTGTTTGAACAAGTACCTGTCTTCCTCATTCTAAGCTACTCCTTTCCTGGCTCTGCCGAACACAACCTCTTTTGGGTCTCTGAAGACGTTACTGTTTGATTCCTCTATGATCTTTGGATTATTTGCAAGCTCGCTCTCTTCCCATGTGCACTCAGCAACAAAGTATGCGAGTGCCTGCCCTTCGATGGCCACCCTGTGTTGGTAAATAAAATTATACTCTCCCAACTCGATAGCCCATGTCATCAATCTGCCTGACTTCTCTGGCTTGTGGGGGACTTGCTTTAGTGGGGAGTCGGTGAGGACGACCCTAGAGTGGGCTTGGAAATAAGGTTTCATCTTCCTGGAAGCGTGTATCAAAACATATGACAAGTTCTCCATCTGAGGATAGTTCTGTTCAGACCCTGGAAGAGCCTTACTATTGAAGTATACAGGCCTCTGTACCCCAACGTCTTCCCGTACTATGGATGCTCTTATAGCTGACCCTGAGACTGCTAGGTAAACATACAACTTATCCCCTATGATGGGCCGAGATAAGGGTAGGAGGGATCCGAGGTAGGACTTGAGCTGCTTAAAGGCCTTGTCACACTCTTCATCCCACTTGAAGGCCTTTCTAAGCACCTTAAAAAATGGAAGACACTTGTCTGTAGCTTTGGAGAAAAATCTGTTGAGTGCGGCTACTCTTCTAGTGAGCCTCTGAATGTCTTTTATACTTCTTGGTGTCTTCATATCAAGTAAAGCCTTGATTTTCTTGGGGTTGACCTTTATTCCCCTCTGGTTTACTATGAATCTAAGAAACTTTCTAGCTCATACTTCGAAGACACACTTGGCAGGATTCAGCTTCATCCTGTATAAGTCCATGGTGTCAAAAGTTCTCTCTAGGTCTTCTACATGGGTGTAGGCCTTCAATATCTTAGTCGACATATCATCTACATATAACTCCATGGTCTTTCCAATTTGATCTTCGAACATCTTATTTATAAGACGTTGATACGTGGCCCCTACATTCTTCAAGTCGAAGAGCATGACCTTATAGTAATAGATCCCCTTATTTGTGATGAAGGCTATCTTCTCTGAGTCTTCCGCATCCATGAAGATCTGATTATAGCCTGAATGTGCATCCATGAAGCTCATAAGCTCATGCCCTACTGTGGCATCTACCATCTGATTAATCTGAGGTAAGGGATAGCTGTCTTTAGGGTAAGACTTGTTCAGGTCAGTGAAGTCTATGCACATCCTCCATTTTTCGTTACTTTGGGCACAATGACGACATTTGACAACCACTCTGGGTATATGACCTCTCTAATAAATTCTGCCTCTTATAACTTTCTAACCTCTTCTCTTATGACACCATTCTTTTCCCTGGAGTAAACTCTTCGTCTTTATTTAATTGGCTTAAAGTCTTCTGCCACATTGAGTCTGTGGAACATAACCCCCGGGTCGATGTCATGCATGTCTGCGTGGCTCCAAGCGAAGATAATCTACCTCTTCTTCAAGAATCTTATCATCTCTTTCTT
Organism: Sambucus nigra; assembly: GCA_949130495.1. Lineage (NCBI taxonomy): Eukaryota > Viridiplantae > Streptophyta > Magnoliopsida > Dipsacales > Adoxaceae > Sambucus > Sambucus nigra. Next base: position 58,611,260 of record OX422218.1, on the reverse strand, counting down.
GATCTATTGTTTCATGGCCTTACCGATTTGGATGGTTTTTTCTGGTTCGTCCTCATTGAGGATGATGGATTCTACCTATTCCGTGGCCTCTCCTTTCTTTAACTTTGTTTTATCCCTAGGATCAAGTGTATCAATGTTATATGTGGTTATTCCTCTCTTATGGTCCTCTCTCTCTTCCGCCCAGTTAAAGTAGCATTCTCATGCCGTATTCTGGTCACCCTGCACTTCCCCTACCCCATAGGGGGGCGGGAATTTTAGCATTTGGTGGAACGTTGATGGCACGACCTCAAACTCCTTAAGGGATACTCTTTCTATGACGAGGTTATAGGCCGAGAAGACGTTCTCATCCATAACGAAAAAATTAATCTTCTGGGTCAACCTCTTAGGACACTCGTCTCCCATTCGTACATCCATCTCATACATGCCCAACGGATGGACCTTTTCACCCCTGAAGCCCATTAACGAATGATGTGGGTCGTAGATGACCTGATGGATAGTTCTACCAATGAGTTATGAGGACCTCGGCTGACGACTAATGGTGGGGTAACCAGTAACGTAGAGCGTAGCCGTCCTTATGTTCGTACGAGATCGCTGGTCATCATCCTTGAGCCCTTATTACCTCGGCCCTTATGCTGGCCGAGGTTGGTGCCTTCAAAATGTCAGGTACACTTTCGGCATATTAGTTGGTATCACATTTTGCATTCAAATTGGTATTGTGTGGTCATTTTTTACATTACATGTGCTTGTGTTGTCGAGTTGAATGTTTCACTTTGCATCATTGCACGATATACTTATTTTTCCTATATACTTACCCTTGTTTCATTTTAGTGGAGATTTGGTTATATCGGGGAGAAAAAGTTATGTTATGTACCTTTTTTCTTTGTATATTCCAAACAAATACGAGGAGAAATGGTATCTCAGTATTTATAGTCCGTGGGAGATTTTTTCCTTAGGTGGAGACATCCCAACTTATGTATAAATAATTAAAGAAGCGAGGAGGGATTATGCTAATGCAAATTTCATTATTGTTATATGCAAGTTTCATTTCAAGTAATATTTAATTATACAGGTTTGCAACATGCGATGAAGTTTATAATCGTGCAAAGCTACTCAAGTTTATAAGTCAGTTAAGTTTTCGTTTTTCCTTTTGGGGTTGGGGATTGAGTCTAAGATGATCTTGATGACCCAAAGTTTTTTATTTTTTATTTTGTTCTAGAAAAACCAAAGTGGGAGATTTGCAAGGATAAATTTTTGATAAAGTCAATTTGTATGTATTTTGGCTTATTTCATATTTGGACAAAAGCTTTTAGTCGTTGGTTAAGACTTGAGTGTGTTGACTTTTCAAGCCTATGGCGTGTTTATTTGAAGATGTATGGCAAAGTTTCAAATATTACATTCAACCCATTGTGTTTCATGTCATGTTTCATCTTCATTTTTTAGGATCTCTTAGGTATGAATGTGTATACATTTTGATCATTGGAACTTAATATTGGGTGTTAGTTTTTTATTAAATGTCTGAGATTAGTTTTTAAAAGATTTTTGAAGAAAAATATTTGTCTTCTTTCTTTGTTTTTAAGTCATTAAAATGACTTTATAGTCTTCGTTCGATCGTCATTTTTTGTTTGTTCAAGTAACCTTTAAACAAACATCCAACAAAGTTTCTCCATCCGCAAAACAAATATCGTTTGAATCTCATTAGAAGTTGGTTAGAATGAGATGAATTATTTGTTTGAATGAGTTTAGTTTTGGTTCGAACGAGATACGCAATTTTGTTCGAACAAGATATGCAGATTCTTTTGAATAAAATTCTATTTTCATTTGAACGAGTCCTAAAAATTTTTGTCTCATCCTTGCATCAATTTTAAATGGGACTTTCGGTGGAAATCAGTTTCCCATACACATCTAAAAGTAGTTTACACTCATCTTGTTTAATAATTTTTTTTAATTCATATATACTTTGAGATCCTTGTTTGGGAACCTTGATTTAAAACTCTTCACATGTGAGTAATTGTTTCATGTGGTGTTGTAGTGAAGAAGCGACGGATTTCGTGTTTCAATCATTTGACGATTTTTGAGCCAGGTTTATGGATACTGAGGCGCGTGTGAACTCACACATTGTGGTTGTGCCCGAGTGGACTCTTGCATGACACTAAGTAGAGGTTGAAAGAATGGAGAACATCAAGTCTTGCGAGGGAGTTGAGTGTGTATTTTAATTCTTCTATCGTGTCCTTTGCAATTCCATACATAGTGGACTTTACGTGGATGTGTCATTCAAAGTTTTTCTCATTGTGGATTTTCCTCATACATCGTCGTGTTGTGTGGATTGATTTATTTTATCCTTCAATCACCTAGATGCATTCTGTTAAAAAGATAAAACTGGTTATTATGTTTTAACAATACAATCATTTCAAATCGGCGCATGTTTTATTTGGGTTATTTTGTTAAAGAATTAGATTATTTAATTTGAAAATATTAAAAATTTGTTTGTGTGTTTTTACTATCCATCATATATTTTAAACGCTTCATAAGCTTCTTGTAAAATTAAATATTGTTATTATTTTTCAATACTTCACTAAAAGTCTACACTTTTATGTAATGATTTTTAACTCATTCAGTTAACAAGTGACATACATCAACATTTCCTCATAAAATGACAACTCTTTTAGAATATTATTTCAATTCATTAAACTCATAAAATGAGAACCTTTTTACATGCTTCTAGCGCAAAAATACCTTGTCTCATATTATGAAATTTCCAACTTATTTCATTCTAAAAATTTCTTTAATATATTTTAAAATTTATAAATATATGATCATGTGGGTAAACCCATTTTAAATATGTTTTCTTCATATAAAATGATTGAAAAACCTTTGGTAGCATGATAAATATTTCTCACACATATATATAAATAACATGCATTTAATGAATTTTATAATATAAATGACAATATATTCCCCCACCATATAGTAAAAATCCACGAGGAATAAGTTGAAGAAAAGGGAAACCCCCACCTCTAAAGGTGGCTTTAAAGGCGCTTGCAAGCTCCCACAAAACATCCATGAAAACTTCCTATAAAGGTCCTCCTTCAAAATCCATTCAAATACTCACATTTTTCTCAAAGAAATGATCCAATGATTTCTCCCATGTATAAACACTCCCAACCCCGAACAAAAGAACCCCTTTATACACCCTTAAAGTCACTAACTTGTTGTATTTCCTCCTCATTTTGTATTGGAATAATATGGCCTTAAGAGAAATGTGTCTCTCTCCTTGTTGGATGCTTATTTTCTTCTCATCAAAACACTTCACATAAATACTCAAGAGATAAGGCTTGGGGGAACTAGGGTTAAATATAAGGAAGATTAAATGCCACATTTTGCGATATGATGGCTCACCTCCTAAAGCCGCAGGCACAGATCTCTATCCCATGGTTGTGTATGTACTGGCCATGGTCACGGTCTTGCTGTGGACATGCCATTGTCGATCATGGTTGCTGGTAATCCTAGATAAATTCTTACAATTCTGCCCCTATTTCTCTCAATTATTACCACTCAAATGTTTCCTTTCATTAAATAATTCTTCTAATAAAAAATCAACTCAACTCGTCACTTTATTAGTGCATTATTCAATGTCAAAATATATACTTAATGCAATAATTTTTCCAAGTCATTCAAGTGATTCTTGAATCATTTTCTACTGAAACTCTTAATGGTCACAAAATCTCCAAATTGTTCATGACTTTAGAAATATCAGTCATTGCGCCTTTTATAAAAAGTGGTGTTATTAAATCAATATAATTAATAATTTAGATCTAAGTCATTTCACTTTTAGCAACTAGAACTTGCTATATTAAACAAACGTAATGAACCAATAAACCACAAATCAATTGCAGAAAGAACATCGATTTTACTATAACACCTCGTGTTTTTATAATAATTAAATTGTCAAAATTCAAAATAAATAAATTTTGTAAATAAATTACTTGAATGTGATATGCTTGATTATGTGATTCAATTATTCCAAATGTGAATATTCGTAGATAATTAAATTGCATGGCACTTTAATTAATATTTTGTCATGATTATACATAATAAAATGTGTAAATTGTATTAGACATTGTTTGGGTGCATTCCGAAGTGAATTGGGAACTCGTTTAGGTGTTTTAAACATCTTATGTCGGGCCCAGGGGATATGTATACTCTCAGGGGATATTTTAGAGCAATCTGAGTACTATTTGGGTTTGTTTTGGGATCCAAAAATTAGATTTAAAGGGAGATACGAGATTAAGTTTTAAATTAGGTTAACAACCTAGAATAAACACACAACACATCCACAATGGAGTTTCCCTAGCATCCCAACGCCCTCTGGAGGAAGTTACTAAGGTTGGAGAAGAACGGAGGAGCAAGGTTTATGCGAGGAGGTTCACATCATCGGTTTAAGGCAATAATTTTCTTGCTAAACTAATGATAATTTGTTTTTTGATTTATATTCACACATTCTAATATCGATTTCCGGTTGTCGCCAAAGTGCTTAATTCTTAAAACATAATTATTTTCAGATTAATTCTAAAGAATCCTAGATTCAAATCCACGTGTTTTAAATCCTCAAATCAACTTTTAACCATGAATTGGTATGAAAAAGTATGCATATGAATCAATAAAAAAATTATTATTAGCTTAGCTAGAAAATCCTTACCTTAAACTAACGATGTTGGACTCCTCTCTTGAACATTTATCATCCATTCTTCTACAACCTTGATAACTTCCTCCAGAGGGTGTGGGGAAATTAGGACAATTCTAATGTGGATGGGATGTGTATTTATGTTGGATTATTATCCTAATTTAAACCTTAATCATATATATCCATTTAAACCCCATCTTGGGCCCCCAAACAAGCCTGAAATAATACCCGGATTGGTCTAATTTTTTTCCTAAGGGTATACCGATCCCTCGGCCCAACTTAAGGTGTTTAAAACACCTAAACGAGTTTCCAATTCATTCCAGAACGCACCCAAACAATGTCTAATATCATTTACACATTTTATTATGTTTAATCGTGACATAAGAATAATTCAAGTAACATGAAATTCAATTATCTACGAATATACACATTTAGCATATATGAATCACATAATCATGCATATCACATTTAAGCAATTTATTCATGAAATTTAAATATTTAGAATTTTACCAATTTGATTATTATAAAACACGGGGTGTTATAATCTCCCCTCCTAATAACGGAATTCATCTCTCAAAATTCAAAAGTACCCGTCTCGAAGAGTTCCGGATACCTCTATCGCTTATCATCCTCTCCCTCTCACGTCGACTCACCCTCTTTGTAATTATAATTTGCTATACATATTATGTTCTATATGTTTGTGTTTATTATGTGTGTGAACATACATGTGTTCGTGGACGACCTATTGGTTGGGTTTGTGTACGTCTTCGGACCGTAGCATGCATCGACACAGGTGGGCTAGGCATAGTGTAGGTCGATATTTTAGGCCCTATGTTCAGCAGCACCACTTGCGATGAGGCAAGTGGGATAGCCAGATCCATTGTCATCATCAGGAGTATGCACCATGAAATGGTGTACTGCATAGCGATCACCTCGCTTATGTTTTTTTTATGAAGTTATGCATTGCATTTCTTTGATATATGGATCCCTATGTTTAGGAATAAATGTACTCTTTAATATCTGCTACTAATATGAATCTATTTTACTTTCAGTTGGAAAACAATAGACGAGGTAGACCACGAAGTGTTACCACTGAGGCTGTAGACGATAGGGATCAGCTGCAGCTGTAGCCATGCCCATAGCCACCAACAGTACCACCAATGGTTACTCCAGTATACATTTCCACGATAGTGACGTAAGAAGTTTCTATGGTGATGGCTTCCATGGTATAACACTTTCAGCCAAATCAGAATCCACCACCATAGCAGTGGAGTATGAGGAGGAGTTTACCGCATTGTCCTTATTTGCTGAAGATGAGGTAAACACAAAGGAAAGAGAATGAAGAAGTTTGTGTCGAGAAAAACATAGAACATCATGATGTATTTATTAGGGTATCCATTTTTTACCACCTACACTCACATGGTGAATGTTATTTTGCTGCATTGTCAGGATCACCGATCGTTTTAGAAAAGTAAGGTGGAGAAGAGATCCAATTTTAAGACATCGAGCGAGTAGAGAAAGGGAATTAGGAATGGTAATCAAGGGACCTAGCAGTTTAAGAGGTCTAATGAATGTGATCAGTATAAGAGGCATAGGTGTTTCGATTATCAAAATCGACAACGCTAGCAGGGAAAGATCCAATAACAGAGAGGCCATCAGGGTCGAGGCTAGTAAGGCCAATAGGGGAAATAAAAAGATAGGCATCAATTTCAGGGAAATGTTTATATCTGTGGAGATTAGGGACAAATAACGAATAAGTTCCCTCTGGGAGATCGAAGGGCATAGGAGTAGGGAGGACAACATGGATATCAGGGCACCATAGGGGTAGCACCAGTAGTTTCAGCCCCACCAGGGATTGTACTGTTGGCACTTACAACTCCACCAGCCTCATCTTAAGGGCAATAGTCGCAGTTGCAGTGTGAGCGTGTGTACCACGTCGCACCTCATGAGGGACCAGTGCCAGCACATGCAGTGGAGAGTATGTTCCTTATTTTTGGACATGTAGGGAACATTTTATTTGATACTAGTTCATCACATTCATTTGTTAGTACTAGTTTTGCTCGTGCCTCGGGGATGATAGACTTGGCATCAGACATAGCACTTTACATTGATTCAATATTGGGTAGAATATCACCTATACATTTTGTGTAAAGAGCAATAGGTATTGACATTGGGAGACTTAGGTTCGTGGACGACCTACTTATCTTATATGTGTTAGATTATGAAGTTATCTTAGCGAAAGATTGGCTACATGATTATTTGGGTCAAGGACCGACAGGGAGGGTGAGCACGCATTTGTATTTCATTAAGGATGAGAATTGTGATGAGATAATTATTTTGCTAGACTCCATCCCGATTTTTAAGGTGTTTTCAAACGTGTTTGGAAAGATTCTAGGGTTACCAGGGAGCATGGAGTTCGAGTTTATGATTGACTTAATTTCGGATACGAGACCCATCGCACGTGCATCATATCGCATGGCTAGTTTGGTGATGAGGGATCTTACGGATAAAATTCAGTAGTTACTGGGTCAGGGATTTATTAGAAAGAATACTTCACCTTGGGGTTCTCCTTATTTGTTCGTCATGAAGAAGGATGGATCACTGAGGATTTTTATTAATTATAGGGATTTCTATAAGGTCACTATACATAACAACTATCCGTTGCCCCATATTAATGACCGTACAACAAGTTGAGGAGTGCATCAAAATGTTTTTAAATCAACTTGAGTTCGGGGTACTATCGGTTAAGGATTCGAGAGAAGGATATTTTGAAGACAGCATTCTTGATGCGATATGGGTCGTATGAGTTCTTGGTTATGCCTTTTGGCCTGACCAATGCACCGATAGTGTTTATGAACATGATGAATATGGGGTTTATGGAACTTCTAGATTAGTTTGTTATCGTGTTCATAGATGACATATTTATTTATTCTTAGATCGTAAATTAGCACATTCACCACCTGTGGTTAGTCTTACAGATGTTACAGGACCATCAGTTGTATGCCAAGTTTGAGAAGTGTAGATTTTTGTTAAGGTAGGTTCAACTTTCAGGTCACGTTGAATCTGAAAGGGGGATATCAGTGGATCTGAGAAAGGTTTCAGTAGTGATGGAATGGGGACAACCCTATACACCTACGAAGGTGTACAATTTTTTGAGTTTGGCAGGGTACTATCATTTATTCATCCATGGGTTATTGAAAACAGTCGGGCCTCTAACAAATTTTATAGGAAGGATGTACCATTTTTTTTGGATGATGCATGTCAGGAGGATTTTGACGAGCTTGAGGTTAGGTTGACTTCGACTCCGGTACTTGATTTCCCTCTTAGAGGGATTGACTATAAGGTCTCGATTGATGTGCCATTACAAGAACTTGGAGGGGGAGTGGTCGATATCTTATTCTTCTCAAAATCTTAAGCCTCGAGAGGGCAATTAACCCACGCACAATTTGGAGTTAGTATCTGTAGTGTTTTCTTTACACATCACAAATGCCTTGAGTATTTGTTTACACATAAGGAGTTTAACACGAGGTAGTGGATAAGGATTAAGTTTGTGAAAGACTGCCAACTTAATATCTAGTATATTCGAGTCAAGGAAAATGTAGTGGCGGATTCCTTGAGCTATAGGCTGACAGTCGAGTTAGAATCGGTGTAAAAGGTAAAGTAGAGTTTTCTTCGTACAGACGTGGAGTTATTATGTGCTTTTATGTAAGTTCTTAACATCATATCCAAGATTATCATTTGGATTGTGAAGGCATAGGTAGGAAATCATCTTTTCCAGGAAAATGTTAGGAAGTTATTAGTAGGGGCAAAGAACCATTTCATTAGTTTAAATGGGGGATTGATATTCCACAACAGATTGATTGTCCCAGAGGATTAAGAGTTATGATGATAATTCACGATGGAGACGAATGGGTAATATTTTTCAACACATCCCAGTGGGGATAAGATGTACCAGGACATGAGGATCCAGTATTTATGGACATGCATGGAGAAGGACATAGCCATTTTTGTGTTTAAGTGTGCCACATGACAATCAGAGAAGGTGGACCATTGACAACTAGTAGGTGTTCTACATCCTATTGAGATTATGATGGGGAAATGGGAGAGTATTTCAGTGGACTTTATTATAGGGTTACCTATAAAACAATGGGACACTATGCCCTCTAGGTGACCGTTGGTTGTTTGACAAAGGTGGCTCCCTTTTTTCCAGTTCGGACAGACTATACTTCAGAGCAGTATGCCAAGATATTTATTTTGAAGATTGTGAAGTTTCATGGTATACCACTCAATATTGTCTAGGATAGGGACAAGACGTTTGTGTTCAACGTTTGAAAGAGTTCCCACCAGGCATTGGGGGCGGAGTTGAGTTTGAGTACCAATGGATTTCAATGGCAGTTGGGAGAAGTACTTATTATTGCTGGAGTTTGCTTTCAATAACAATTACTAGTTTACTATCGGGATGGAACATTTCAAGGCATTTATGAGAGGGATTATCGTTCACCCTCTTGTTGGTTAGAAGTGGGGGAGAACAAAGGCTGATGATTTAGGCTAGGATTCGTATTGCCCAGCATAGACAGAAGAGTTATGATGATGCAGACTAAAGGAATTTGGATTTTGAGGTTGATAATCCGGTGCTAATAAGGTGTCTCCCATGAATAGAGTGATGCTATTTGGGAAGAAAAGGAAGTTGACTCCCCGATTTGTGGGACCATTTCCTATTATTGAGAATACTGGACCAATAGCATATCGGATCATTTGCAAAAGGATCCAAGATAGTTTCCATATTTCGGCACTACGGAGATTTCTTAGAGATAAGATATATTACCAGCACAAAGATCTTAAGGAGATAGATATTCATCCCAATGCGAGTTACGAGGAGAGACCTATAACTATTCTGGAATGTAGGTTGCATAGACTTTACTCTAAGATTGTTCCTTTAGTATACGTGTAGTGGGGACCCCACAATGAGGATGAGTGGATGTAGGAGAGAGAGGATGACATGCGAGAGAAGTATCTGAAACACTTAGAGCCATGTACGTTTCGAATTCCATGGACTGAATTTCGGTATTATTAGGGGAGAATGAAACACCCCGAGTTTTTATAATAATTAAATTCCTAAAATTCTAAATAAAAAAGTTTTGCGAATAAATTTCTTGAATGTGATATGCATGATTATGTCATTATTTTATGCCACATGTGTATATTCGTAGATAATTAAATTGCATGTTACTTAAATTAATATTATGTCTTCATTAAATGTAATAAACTGTGTAAATTGTAGTAAAATTTTTTTAGGTCCGTTATGGAGTGAACTAGGAACTCGTTTAGATGTTTTAAACATCATAAGTTAGGACCATGGGATAGGTATACTCCTAGGGGAGATTTTGGACCAATCCGATATTATTTTGGGCTTATTTCGAGGCCCTAAATCGAGGTATAAAGTAATATACAGTATTAAGGTTTAAATAAGGTTAACATCCCAACATAAACACATAAGCCATCCCCATTAGAGTTTCCGTAGCATCCTTTCACCCTTGGAGTAAGTTACCAAGGTTGGAGAAGAAGGAAAGAGAAAGGTTCAAGAGAGGAGGCTCACATCCGTTGTTTAAGGCAAGAATTTTTGTGATAAACTAATTATAATTTGTTTCTTGATTCATATGCATAATTTGTCAATACCAATTCCGGGATGAAAGTTGATTTGGTGATTGAAAACAAATGGATTTGAATCTACGACTATTTAGAATTAATCTAAAAATAATTATGTTTTAAGAATTAAACACTTTAATGGAAATCCATAATTGATACCATTTTATTGGGAAATCTACTACTAGAATCTAGTGATAGGATTTATGTTTATAGATGAATTAAAATCAGATGTAGAGTTTTTTGTTGTTGAAAATTTTAGATAAAAATTATGATCTTGATTTGGTAAGAAAAACTCTAATGTATAGATTTAATTTCTTGAAATTATGGGGGGTAACCAACATAATTTAGGAAGATAAAGAAGGTATCATATTTTCTTGACCATAACGAGATTATAGTTATGAACCGGAAGGGGATACTTATGGGTAAAATTATTCAGGCCAGGTGGACCAATGAGATAGGGACACATGTATTTATAAGCATACATCTTAGCATTTCGTTTATACTTGATGATCTACAGAAACACTTGGTTGACATATCATCCAACCAACTTAAAAAGATGAACCATCGATAAGAATAAAGGTCATTCACATGGAAATTATCAACAATCATTCCACACGTGCCTTAGAAGATTAATAGTCTCATTTATTGTACATGGCTATAAATTCTTGAAAATATAAAGGCATTCCATCCCTTAGTTTCCATGAACACTATAAATATATCATTTCCCTTATTTGATGGGACAAGTAAATGGCACACAGATAAGACTACACAAAGTTCTTATGTAACAATCCTCAACATAAATACCATAACCGAGGACGTAGGCTTTCCCTTAGCTGAACCACATTAACATTTTGTACTATATTTTGTTGTGTTGTTTATTTTACTCCTTATTACTCATATAATCGCCTTTGATTATGAAATTAGTAATTTATAGTTATGATAATATATATGACAATTTTTGACACCAACAGATTGGTGCCATATGTGGGAACGACTGCTTATCATCTTTATATCCCAATCCTATTCACTTGTCCACCTTAGAAGATTTTTAAAGGATGAGGATTGTTACTGAAAGTAGCTTTGCAGCTGTAGGAAAAACTCTTGATCCATTTCCTCCTAGCGTAAAAGATCTTCAAGTATCTTAATAAATCTTTCCAAAGGGCAAGAAGTAATGAAAGAAACAGTGAGGAAATTAGCTCAAACATTGTAAGAGAAGTATACTACCGATCCATCCCGTAGGGATATGCCGCCTCCTCCTCCCAAAAATTAGAGAAATATATATTCTAGGTCCTCTCTTGACATAACTTATTGCCTAGGAGCAGCCTCATTTATTCTATCTACTGATTACTATAATTATCGATCTTTCACTTCTGAGCTACCAAGCATGTCAGAACAATTGAGAAAGGCCTCTGCTTTTGATCGTCTGGATCCCCGAGAAACCAAAGGTCATTATAGAGAACCAATCCGGTCCCACGAGCATAGAGAAGACTCAGTCAGGTCTTGAGTTAGCATCTTAGTATTCGTACATGTTGCGCAGACTTCTCAGGAAGAGAGTTGAGCATAAATGCATAGTAAGACAACCAAAGATGCCTCAGTCAAGTCAAAACTAAAAGAGAATTCCTGGAAGGGATCAATACAGAGATTGGGAGATCATCTGGGAGAAATGGCTAAGACCAAGAATCCTCTACAAACGAGTTTTATGAAAGGATCTCCCTTCATCCCAGCCTTTGTGTATTTCCCTACACCCTCAAAATTCAAACCACCAGTGGTCACACCTAAGTATAATGGAAAAATTGATCCCGTCCTTCATATTGAATATCACCAAGCTACTGTTTGTATTTATTTTGTTCCCAACGAGATGCGATTTTGAGCTTCCTTAAGTACAATCACTTGTCCAACCCAAATATGGTATAATAATCTACCCCGAGGAAAAATTGCCAATTTTCATTAGCTCGCAAACTGTTCATCAATAATTTCTTCTTTGTAACAAAGTCGATCAAGAGGGAAACTCATTTATTAAGTGTCCACCAGCGACCATGAAAAACTACATGGCAATATATTACTCGCTTCAATAATAAGAAATTGGAAGTGGTAGGTTACGAAGAAAAATTCCTATTACGGCCTAAATGAATGGTCTTCTTCATAAAAAGATGTGTTATGCATTGGCGAAGGAACCTCCAAAAACTATTACTCAACTGATGGAAAAGGATAGTAAAATCTCGAACACCCAAGAAGCTATGGCTGCCAAGCAAGCCCTCATGAAAAAATTTAATGGCCAAAAGATCTCTAATAGGAAGGAAAAAAATATTTAAAAAAAAGCCAAGAAGCCAAAGAAGTATGAGTAATATACTCCACTTACTATAGGTATGCATCACATCTTGGAGGATATTAGGGGCAGTAAATACTTGAAGTGTCCCAGGAAATTGAAATCACCTCCTAACTGGATGGATGAGTCTAAATATTGTGACTTTTATAAAGACCATAGGCATACGACCGATAACTGCATTACCCTGAAGAATGAAATTTAATCTCTCATTCACTGAGTAAAACTGTCCGAGCAAGTTTATTCATCGAACTACGATCGGAAGGCAAGAAAAAGGTCATGATCCCATTACAAAAATAAGGATGATAAGAAAAAAGGTCGAGACGAAGATTTTGAGGATGACCCTGACGTTCCGAAAAAAATAAGGAGCCGGAGTTTGAGGTTGGCATGATATCTTTTGGTTCTAATTTTATATTATAAGGAGATGCTGGAGGTGGAGATGAAATCGTTGATAGAAAGGCCTATTTAAATGAGGCCAAAGTTTATTCTTATATTAAGAGAGTCAATATATCTGACGGGACAGATGGCAGGCCAAAAAAAGTGAACAAAGATAAGTTGGTAATCGGCTTCTCCAAGAATGACTTATTAGGAGGGCTCTATTATCGTGACTACCCTCTAGTTATCAACTTCCGAGTGCATCATGCAAGGGTTAGAAGAGTGCTCATGGATAATGGTAGTTCAATAATGTTATGTTCTATAATTTATTTCAGAGCTTGGGATTACGAGATAGAAAACTAGAACCTTATCATAAGCCTTTAATCAGTTTCTCGAGAGAAAACGTTTATCCTTTGGGAACTGTCAAATTAGAAGTTATGATTGTCACTTGGCCAACAAGAAGAATTGTGAAGATTTTCTTCTTTGTCCTAGACAAGAATGTTCCCTCAGCCTAGAATATGATCCTCGACATAGTTGGTTTGAAAAAATTTGAAGCAGTGTCATCTACACTTCATTAGTGTATGAAGTTCCCCACTCACTATGAGGTTGGTGTAGTAAAAGGTAACCAAGTGGAGGCTAGAGAGTGCTACTATACGTCATTTGACCAACAGTAAGTTCATAAGAGCAACACTACTTACCAAATCGACACTCTAAACCCTCGGGAGGAGGATTATTTAGTCAAAGGGCAGGCCACAGAGGCCACATAAACCATCATCCTAGATGATGAAAATCGAGAGGGGACCACGTAGATCGTCTCAAACCTAGCACCAACCCTCAAATGGGAATTAATGACATGTTTTAGAGAAAGGAAAAATGTGTTTTCCTACATCCATGAAGATATGTCTAGAATAAACCATAAATTCATTTGTCATGAACTTAACATTAACAAAGATGCCAAGTCGACCAAGAAGAAGGGCAAAGTATTTAGCTTCGAGAAAAATGTGGTTATCTCGGAGGAGGTAGACAAATTGCAAAAAGATCATTTCATTGAAGATGTCAAAAGCCCTGATTTGTTGGCCAACTTAGTGATGGTCAGGAAGAAAATGATAAATGGCGAATGTGCGTGGATTGCACCGACCTCAACAAAGCATGCTCCAAATATAACTTTCCTTTACCAATGATTGATCACGAGTTACTAAGCTTCATGAATGCCTATTATGGGTACAATCAGATCAAAATAAATCATTGAGATAAAGAAAGTACATCATTTATTAATAGCATGGGTACTTATTGCAACAATGTTATGACTTTCGATCTTAAAAACACAAGAGCAACACACCAAAGGCTAGTAAATAAAGTTTTTAAAGAGAAGATTGGGAACAATATGGAGGTCTATATGGATGATATGCTCAAAAAAAGTAAGAAGGCGGCTGATCACATCCAAGACCTTATCCAAATATTTGACCAACTTGAAAAACATCAAATGAATTTCAACCTGACCAATTGTGCGTTCAACGTGCATAAAGGGATGTTCTTGGGCTTTATTGTGAATCAATGAGGAATTGAATCCAACCCAGATAAAATAAAGGCATTGATTGATATGCAATCTCAAATATGCAAGAAGGATGTACAATAATTACCTAGAAGAGTGGTTGCTCTTAGCCGATTTGTCTCTCGAGTTACTGACAAATGAATGCCTTTCTTCAAAATGCTTAGTAATACCTTAGAATGGAATGAGGAATGTGAAATTCCTTTCAGGATTTTAAGAAGTATTTGGGATCTCCACCACTGCTCTATCGGCCAATTTTAAGGTATAAATTGTATTTATATTTATTTGTCTCAGAATTCGTTCTTAGCTCTAGATTAGTTATATTGGAATATGGAGTTTAAAAGCCAGTGTATTTAACTAGCAAAGCATTCAGAGGAGCGAAAATCAAATATTTACTCCTAGAGTACAGAGTTCAAGGAAGATGAAGCCATACTTTCAAGCGCATACCATGGTGGTATACACAGATTTAACTCTATGCCGGGAACTTCACAAACCCGAGAAATCAGGAAGATTGATGTCCTGGGTAGTAGAGCTAGGAGAATATGAAATCATTTATTAGCTGAGAACCGCGTTGAAATGACACGTTATAGAAAATTTTATTACTAAGTTTAGGTATCAAGAAATGATCAATAACCCAAGTTTTCCTACCGAGCATACTTCCTTAGAAGAAATCTCCGCTCCAAATTAAAAATAAAGTTATCATCGATCAACTTGAAACATCAGCTTCCCAAGAGATGGCTCAACGGTTCAATGAGCAGAGTAAGAAAATATTCCACAAATGAATATTATTAGAGGAGATCATTAACGACGACATTGCATTTTGGCAGTCGTATGTAGATGGATTCTCATGTGCCACTGGCAGTAAAGAAGGCCTTATCATCAATACCCCAGACGATATTGATGTGGAATATGCACTTCATTTTCAATTGTAGGCCTCTAACAATGAAGTAGAGTATGAAGAACTCATCATAGGCCTAGAGGTAGTCGTATCATTAGGAGCCAAGCAGGTTATGGAACATAATTATTCTCAGCTTATTGTTAACCAAGTACTTCAAAAATATAGAGTCAAGGGAGATCTCATGATCAAGTATCTGTTCAAAACTACGGAAGTCATCTCCAAATTTTCCTCAGTCAAAATGGTCGGGATACCAAGGATAAAGAATGCCCGAGCAGATGCACTTTCTCGGTTAGCTTCATCGACAAGGACATAACTCAAGAGAACCATCCTGGTGGATGTTCTTGCACATAGAAGTTTATATATGGAAGATATGATTAGTTTCATTGCGGTGGATTGAGGACCCTCACGGATGGATGCTATTAAAATCTATGAAGTTGGTAATTCATAGTTAAGATAATATACATAAAATTTTAAAATGAAGATAGAGAGAACCTTAGAAACGAATTTGTATTTTTAGTAATGAAACTCGTATAGGAAAATATAGCAAATCTGGTTTTCTCCCATAAATCGAATCGATTCGGCTATGGGATGCAAGTCAATTCGTCTCTTGTATTAGGTCGAGGTTGGACTGTGAGAACATTATGGGGATTTTTGCGAGTATGTGACAGGTTATCCAAGTGAGCGGATATTTTAAAAAAAATAAATTTGTGTCTCCATTCATTAATTTAAGGAATTTAATTATTAACTAGGGCGTTAATTCTTACCATAAGGGTGTGATTTAGAGATTAATAAATTCTAATTAGGGTACTTATAAGGATAATTACGTATACATATTGTGTTCTACATATATGTAATTATTAATTATGTGAACACACCCCTGTTCGTGGATGGCCTATCGGTTGGTGTTATGTATGTATTCGACACAAGTGGGATAGGCTATGACAACCCACCTATTATAATATCGAGTGGAAAATCCTCTAATAAAATAAAGAAGAAATATCATTATGGTTTCATTCTCAGAATTAGTATCGCAACAACAATTTAATATAATACGAATAAAATCATACACCTAAAATGGATGAACGAAAAAGTCACCACCTTAAAATTAGTTATAAGAGTGAACTGAATAAACCATCGGCCACCTAAGTGTAACATCCAACATAAATAAGTTGAATAGTAACAACTTACTGAAATAAAATATTAGTAGTAATATAAAATCCTATGGGAAACATGTCCAAACTAAAAACTGAAATGAACTGATCCTATCTAGATCGAATGACCTAAGGAATTTAAATCAATTCCTATAGTGTCCACAGCTATTGCAATGACAAGAATAGTTCTATCCTTGTGGTCTCAGCTACTGCTACTACACACCTGGGGATTTAAAAAGAAAAATAAGGAAAAATAATTTGCCACAGGTCAAAGCCTGAAAAGTAGAAAATATTTTACAAGTAGATAATAGTTTTTAATTAATTAAAACCGTGGTATATTAATCGGACCCGGGAGTGGCACAATGGATACTTGAAGGGCTATGAATACCATTTGAAACAGTCTGACCCATGTGTGATTCTGACTTACAAATTGCATTTTACGACCTTTTTTCTGAAAAACCTATCACAGACTATCGAATGGCACCCTTAGGACACAACTTGTTGGCAATGTGTCTGAGGGGCTATGCCGATAAGAAAGTATAGGACCATTCTAATTGAGACCATATAATTAACCGATCTCACTCACATGAGATAAAACCTTACCTCTCCATAATAGTGTGCACCTAACGTGTTCCTTTATTATCTAATTAAACTACCCGATCTAATTAGGACATGTAACTCCTATCCAAGCCCAAACCACGCTAATATTCTTTTATTAACTATGTATAACAATCTTCACTAGGTGTATGTTTATAACTATATTGTAGTCACACACTTTCTATTGATAAATATTCACGTAGTAGACATAACATAGCTATGCTCGTGCTATAAATGGATAATCACATAACAAAATATCATAGTTACGCCCGAGCTATAAATAGATATACATATCATATATCATATGCATACATATATATCATGCGCTATATACGTACGATAACATCCCCAGAGTTGAGACCTCATGGATACATCCCTCGTGTGCTATTAGGTTCTAGGCATCACGCATCATGCGGAGCCCCCAATTCAGACTCTCGCCATCGAACCCAAAACGTATACACAAATAAAGGAGGTGATCATAAACATATGTCCGTGGGATCGTAACCATACCATATCACACCCCATCGATTTCCAAACCAACATCTATCCTTACACACGGATAGTATCCATGCTATACTATTATGACCTTGGGAACGAATCCAACACCTACTGGTCAACGCTAGGGTGGACTATCCACTACATGCAACCTCTTAATGATAGCACTATCGAGTAGGTATGTTCAATATAAACAAGTAGTATATATATGTATGTCACTCTAATATGTATGTTTGTAAAGTACCGTGTTCATGTGCATATCCCACTGTGCACTAGTTTCCCAATCCCGATGTTTGAACCAACTTTTCAATTAAATATCTAAATCTTCACTCACTTGAACTCCCCATTCTCCTCACTCGAACCCATCTATTCTTTGGCCTAACACACTTACCGAACCTAGTAAATATTCACTAGTAGTACCACTGTACCTCATAAGCTCCTACAGTCATTCTTCAAGATCTAATGGGTCAAAATAACACATGAACAAAAATTGTTCAGCCTAGCAAACCGAACCGATTCACTTCCCCCAAAATCAAAATTTCCAAAAAAAGCCCAATCCAAAACTAATAATTTAAAATTTATGTATCACTCACCTTTTAGTTGAAATTCATAACAAATTAAAAAAAATAGAAAAATATGAGACCCAAGTGTAATTCCGTCGTAATTCGATTCTGCACAACCTTATCCAACTTAAAATCTCATCAATCAATCGACACTATTCGATAGATCGATCGATCGACACCTATGCGAGTCATCTTCTCCAAAAATCGTGTTTTCTCCATCCAAGAGTTCCCAAACCAACCTAAGCCTCGAATAAACCTAGTACATCATTATACCAATATTCTTGGAGCATTTAAACATATTTATAAGCATGAATCCTATATAAAACACCCACGATTACAAATAAAATATCAAATTAATCCAACAAAAAAAATCCCAAATATATTTTCAAGATTCAACCTTTCTATTCAAGTTCTGCATGTTCATCCTTTAAATTCCAGAATTAATTTTGAAACACAAGTGTAATTTATATCAATTTATAATCAATCTAAAATACTAAACCCCTTATCATTTTGATCTCTACATCAATTAAACAAGTTTCAATGTTTAACATCTTACATCTCAAATTTCTACCTCTAATCGTGAAAATAAATAACTACTTTTTATTTGCGACATAAAGCAAGTAATTACTTGCCTTGGTGGATTAAATCCAACATTATCTACGTGTTTGATGATGGGTTGAACCCGAAGATAGCTTTTATCCTTCCTCTCTAAGCCTTTCATATTCTTTCTTCCTCATTCTCTCTTCTCTTGAATTCTCTCTTAATCTCTTGTGTAAAATATCAAAGACGGACTGCCATCCACCTTCCTTAAACTCTTAAATACCATTTTAATTACTCTAATCCCATTTTTCACTTAACCCTAACTGTATAATGACTCTCTTACCGTCATACGTGTCCTATTATAACTAAAATGCCACCATAACTCAATTATAACATCCGGGTAACTATTCTAGACTATTTGGACCCTCCTCGGATTATAGATGCACTTGAAAAAGTCATTCAAGTCACTCAACTAAAAATATTCTAACATCTCTTTAATTGGGCTCGGCACGTGCATACCTTATTGTAATACCCCGTATTTTTTATGATTTTAACTAATTATGGGATTAATTATTATTACCGGATTAATTAAATTAAAATGTGTGAATTTAATTATTTATTAATTCAGATTAAAGTAAATATTAACTAGCGTGCCAAGGGTTAATACTTACTGATGAGAATTATTAAATATTACTGGGTGGATATGTAATATGGAATTATGAAATTTTAAAAATTGTTGAAAGTGAGTGATATGACATTTTGGTATACTAAGTCAGAACGCGGGTATGAGTTGCGTCGGGATAATTTAATGGATTTAAGAAGTAAATTATTTTAAGTACCTTAAATGACCATTTCAAGTGCTCTATTGAGTCTAGAAGGGTCGAGATAGTCAAAATAGAGTACCCGGGGGTTTAGTTTGGGACCGGGGCAATTTTAGCCCTAACCGACATCCCGGGAGGGCGTTTTGGTAAATTGCATTTTTGGGGTTTAATTATTGACGAAAATTGGAGATGGTTAATATCAGTTACGTAAAGGAAAATTTAGGGTATTATGCATAAACTTCAATGGAGAATCACAGAGGGTGAGAGAACAAGCCCCAAGAGATTAAGACCAAAAACCCATCATCTTCCACCACCGTGACCACCTTTGTGTATATCAGAAGATGAGGAACAAGTCTATACAATTTTCATCAGCGGATAAAACCATCATAATTGAGTAAAGTGTTTATTAATTTCTTTCTATTATCAATAATTGTGTCCATGTTAGTATAGGAATCAAATACATGATTTTGGAATTGAATTGGATGGATTTAGAGAATGTAAATAATAGATTAAGAGTTATGTAGATGGTAATAATATTCTACATATTATATGTCTTGCACTACTTGGTCTAAATGAATATAGAGTTTTGTGTGAAGCTTCAATTGGTACATATTGAGTATTTACACCTTTTTACTAAGGAAGATTTATTTTGTACTATTTGGTCTAAATACGAGTATACAAACTATTGGCATGCTTATAGTTTCAGTCCAAATCATCAAAGAATCGGCATGCTTATAGTTTCAGCGTTTGGATATTTATTGGCATGATTATATAGGGATAAACTATATCAATTACTATTTATATTCGATATGCTTAATAAGTCGAGATACATCTACCTCTCATACATTTATCTTTGCGTCATTGACAAAAATTGTATTTTTTCCTATAGATCCCACAAGTACAGCAATTCAGTCATGTTGGTTAAATATTGTACTCATGATAATTTTTTGGTATGGACATTTATAAAGTTATTGATTGTCGAGTTTTTGGTGGTTCCCACTAATGCCTTATCTTTGCATTTGTAGAGTTTGTTGATGAGTACTCTGCAAGAGCGGCTCTAACTTTGTGGGACATTGCTCGGTTTCTCTCCAGTAAGGGACTTACCTTCAAAAACTGTTATTCTTCTTGTGAATCCTACATTTCTTCCACGGTCAGAAGATGAGTGGGAGATATGTGCAAGGGCATTTCATTGTACAAATATTGATAAGGAGGAATGCTCAGAGAAATCATTATCGTACAAAGGTTTAACACCTTAAGTTGTGTGAGAATTTCCCCATCATCAGACCTTTTCCAACGATGTTATAAATAGGAGTTCTAATGAATGAAGTTTGAATCACATACTTCACAAGCATTAAAGTTTTTTTTGCATACTTCACAAGCATTAAAGTGTTTTTTTTTCTATATTGCATAAGCCCTCTAATTATTGGTTTGTTTGATTATCTGTGAATATATATTGTGTGTTTTTTTCAAGAAAAAATGTGTAAATGTGATTTCTTTTTAGATTTCACATTTATTATTTCTTTTAAATGAAATTTATTGATTCTAAATACTTAATTATGTTTCCATGTATATAGTTCACAGTTTTTCTTTCCAGGTATAGAGTTCACAGTGATGGTCTTAAGGATTTCAGCGTAGATGTTGATGACTTACCGTTTCCAATACTACTTATGACCTTACCAAAATACATATGCATCTAATGTATAGAGAATTCAATTATACAACACGAGGATGATTTTTCCACAAAGAAGATGACATATTTGAGTTTCGCACCGATGATAATCAAGATGTAGATGGCTTGCCAATTGAAGGTGTAGAAATGACACGTTTCCATCAGGATGGTTCCTATTACATGGTTTACATGCCTTTGGATCCACTTCTCTTTGTTGTTGTGAAGGATTACAAAGGGGAACTGCAATGCTGATGACGAGCTCTTGGAAGACCCTGCCACAATAGGCTCCATAGACGAGGAAACTAAATTTAATGCCTCGGTGGATGAAGAGGAGCCTATGTTTTACTTTTATGTTTGGGGTATGCATTGATTTGCTGTAATTAATTGGCTACTTTAATTGTTTTTGGGATATTTCTTTTGTATATGGCACCAATTGCCTTTTTTTTTCATGGTCTATTTGATTAGCTTTGTAAGGGTAACTATGTACAAATTATGTTTTCAAATGGTTTTATGCCATTGTGTATATCCTTTTAACAAAGCTAATGTTAATGATTATTTTTTTCATAGGAACTTCTATAGTCATGACTGTGATGCGTTCTATTGGTAACGACCATGGGCATAGAGGTCCTTTGGGTGTTCGATTTTAATAAAAAGTACTAGCAGTCAAGCAGTCATATATATATAATTTTTCTTACTGATAATGTTCAATGGCAGTGTTAATCCTACGACCTGCTATACAATTTGTGGAATTTTGCAGGGGAGATAACAACGAGGAGTATTATGTAAAGTGGAAGGAAGTTCCCAGGCCCCATCGATATCTTGAAATCGAGCCGAGGAGGTTGGGTCCAAGGATATTGTTGTACATTCCAGAAAATGTCAACATGCAATTGGAGAAGCAACTTCTGATGCTAAACTTCAACCAAGGTATTGTTACATTATTTAGACCCTCTCCTCAATCTATGCTTACTGGATCTTTATTTTCATTGTTTTGCTAATGTGCACTGGGGGTGCTTACAGGTGACGTTTAAGGAGCCCAAAGCTGCTAAAAATGCGTGCGAGGATCCCACACCGTGATCAACAGTCGCCGAGCCAATTGCAACTTAGCCTCGCTTGGTGCACGTTGTACCAGATCATAACCAACTCCTCCTCTACCTGGTATCTATGTTTGTCCCTCTAATTTAGATTCATTCCACTTATCCAAGTCTAAATATAAATTTTTTCTCAACAATTATATATATTTGTTGAAATACACAAATTAATATCAAATAAACTATTAAAAGTATTTGTCTTTTCATTAAAGTGTAGATAAAACTCCAAATTATGTCAATTTTCCAAAAAATTCTCCCATGTTGCAAAATCTTTGAAACCATATATATGTATAATTAAAAGATTTAATACAAAATTTAGAGATCCCAATATATATTTTATGATGAAAATTATTTCTAATCTAAAGTATGTTGTAAATTATGAAGGTTCCAACAATGGACTGAGATCTGCGGCACCCATGAATCAAGTGAAATGTGTACTATACAGTAAGAACACCATATCATTATCATCATCAGCAGTATCCCCATAACACCATCCCAAACTTTGGGTATGGGAGGCAAGCTTAATGTTGACACTAGAGGAAATGCAAGGAAGGCCTTTTGCTATTTGGATGTCTTCTTGGAAAATGAAGGGATTGATGAAGTTATCGATATTCATAAATAGTTCTTCATGTAAATTGAAATTATAAGATTTAAAGGGAGCACTCTTGGAATTGAATGAGAAGCCCATGAAAAAGATCTCAGGAAATCATCAAATGCTACAAACATCTGGCCTTCCTTGATCCTTACTAGCTGCAATTCTTGAAACAGAAAGTGTGTAAAAGGCGCCTTCACTTAACATATTTCTTGAACTAAAGACCTATTGCAACTTTTTCATTTCACCTATGATATAACTTCGAAGGTGAAGACCAAATTTTTGGGGATTTCATTTATCATGTTGGCAACAGGGGACACAGTTGACGACATGGGACAACAA
The DNA here is from genome assembly GCA_949130495.1 of Sambucus nigra. Lineage (NCBI taxonomy): Eukaryota > Viridiplantae > Streptophyta > Magnoliopsida > Dipsacales > Adoxaceae > Sambucus > Sambucus nigra. The sequence continues at coordinate 58,587,930 of OX422218.1, read as the reverse complement.
TCGAAGGGTCACAGATTTACTCCGAAATGGTTTGGGTAATTGTATTGTTGTTAGTTTAGGTTCAACAGACCAATTCTGAAGTTTATATGCTAGATTCATTTATCCTTAACATTTCGTTTTATATTTTTAGTATGTTGGATTTGAGTCTCTGATCACAACGGAACTGATCAAGAGTTTTAGTATTTTTTTATATATTTATCTGAATTAAAAGGAGAGAACATATCTTTTATATTTGTAAAATCTTAGACATCTGCACTTGAGAGGTAAATTATTAATGAAAAAAAATAAGCATTAGTTATGCCTATGTTTTCTTCTTTAGAATACTTAATCATATGTACTATTTCCATAACATTAGTTATTCCTATTTGCATAACTTAGTTAGGCTAATCAAAATGTGGCTCCTACAATTGAAAAATGATGAGCAAATTTTCTCGACCAAAATGAACACCACGTCTTTTTGGCAACTTCATTATCAAAATTCAGTTACCTTTTGACATTGCTCCGTTCAGAACTGCTACGTCCAGCATTTATGTGTAATGCTATCCTACATGAGTGGTTAGTATGGACAAATTTTTCTGCTTCCAGAATTTCATTCTGTCAAGAACGTTTTATTTACAGACTAAAGTGATTTAAATTATAGATGGAAAATAGTTAGATTAAAAAAACACATTCACTAAACAACCTATGTTTAGAACCCTCCCAATTTAGTGTTTCCATCTGTTACACATGACAAATGGTGGATGACAATATGTGAAGAATCTTCAATTTGAAAAGCCTCTTAACATCACTTAAGAATAATTTGTTTGGGACAATTTCCTACCTTACCAAACTATTGCAGGCCTCATGATTAATCTAATTTGGTTATACTTCATTTAAATTTGGTTGAATCTGTGACTGACTTATATGTACACATTTGATTTTTTTTTTATCTTTGGTATGTGTTTGTTTTATAGGAACAAATGTCTACATGTTAAAGTACCTAACCACATCCTTGAGTTATGAAAGTATGTACATTGGATTCGATGGTTCATTTGTTAAGCAGGGTAGATAGTCTTATAAACAAAGGAGGTTATTGCCATTTTTTTAAAAATTACATTTTATTTTGTTTTGGAATAAAATTTTTACCTTTTTGCAATTATCTGCTTTGAATTTTTTTACCTCTTTGTAATTATCAGCGTGCCTTCAGGCACGGGCATACTCTAGTATATATATATATATATATATGTATGTATGTCACTCTAATATGTATGTTTGTAAATTACCGTGTTCATGTGCATATCCCACAGTGCACTAGTTTCCCAATCCCGATGTTTGAACCAACTTTTCAATTAAATATATAAATCTTAACTCACTTGAACTCCCTATTCTCCTCACTCGAACCCATCTATTCTTTGGCCTAACACACTTACCGAACCTAGTAAATATTCACTAGTAGTACCACTGTACCTCATAAGCTCCTACAGTAAATCTTCAAGATCTAATGGGTCAAAATAACACATGAACAAAAATTGTTCAGCCTAGCAAACCGAACTGATTCACTTCCCCCAAAATCAAAATTTCCAAAAACATCCCAATCCAAAACTAATAATTTAAAATTTATTTATCACTCAGCTTTTAGTCGAAATTCATAACAAATTAAAAAAAATAGAAAATTATGAGACCTAAGTGTAATTCCGTCGTAATTCGATTCTGCACAACCTTATCCAACTTAAAATTTGATCTGTCAATCGACACTATTCGATAGATCAATCGATCGACACCTATGCGAGTTATCTTCTCCAAAAATCGTGTTTTCTCCACCCAAAACCTCTAATGGAGTTCCCAAACCAACCTAAGCCTCGAATAGACCTAGTACATCATTATACCAATATTCTTGGAGCATTTAAACATATTTATAAGCATGAATCCTATATAAAACACCTACAATTATAAATCAAATATCAATTTAATCCAACAAAAAAAATCCCAAATATATTTTCAAGATTCAACCTTTCTATTCAAGTTCTGCATGTTCATCTTTTAAATTCCAGAATTAATTTTGAAACACAAGTGTAATTTATATCAATTTATAATCAATCTAAAATACTAAACCCCTTATCATTTTGATCTCTACATCAATTAAACAAGTTTCAATGTTTAACATCTTACATCTCAAATTTCTACCTCTAATCGTGAAAATAAATAACTACTTTTTATTTGCGACATAAAGCAAGTAATTACTTGCCTTGGTGGATTAAATCCAACATTCTCTACGTGTTTGATGATGGGTTGAACCCGAAGATAGCTTTTATCCTTCCTCTTTAAGCCTTTCATATTCTTTCTTCCTCATTCTCTCTTCTCTTGGATTCTCTCTTAATCTCTTGTGTAAAATATCAAAGACGGACTGCCATCCACCTTCCTTAAACTCTTAAATACCATTTTAATTACTCTAACCCCATTTTTCACTTAACCCTAACTGTATAATGACTCTCTTACCCTCATACGGGTCCTATTATAACTAAAATGCCACCATAACTCAATTATAACATCCGGGTAACTATTCTAGACTATTTGGACCCTCCTCGGATTAGAGATGCACTTGAAAAAGTCATTCAAGTCACTCAACTAAAAATATTCTAACATCTCTTTAATTGGGCTCGGCACGAGCATACCTTATTGTAATACCCCGTATTTTTTATGATTTTAACTAATTATGGGATTAATTATTATTACCGGATTAATTAAATTAAAATGTGTGAATTTAATTATTTATTAATTCGGATTAAAGTAAATATTAACTAGCGTGCCAAGGGTTAATACTTACTAATGAGAATTATTAAATATTACTGGGTGGATATGTAATATGGAATTGTGAAATTTTATAAATTGTTGAAAGTGAGAAATATGACATTTTGGTATACTAAGTCAGAACGCGGGTATGAGTTGCGTCGGGTGTGATTTAATGGATTCAAGAAGTAAATTATTTTTAAGTACCTTGAATGACCATTTCAAGTGCTCTATTGAGTCTAGAAGGATCGAGATAGTCCAAATAGAGTACCCGGGGTTTTAGTTTGGGACCGGGGCAATTTTGGCCCTAACCGACATCCCAGGAGGGCATTTTGGTAAATTGCATTTTTGGAGTTTAATTATTGACGAAAATTGGAGATGGTTAATATCGGTTACGTAAAGGAAAATTTAGGGTATTATGCACAAACTTCAAGGGAGAATCACAGAGGGTGAGAGAACAAGCCCCAAGAGATTAAGGCAAAAAACCCATCATCTTCCACCACCGTGACCACCTTTGTGTATATCAGAAGATGAGGAACAAGTCTATACAATTTTCATCAGCAGATAAAACCATCATAATCGAGTCAAGTGTTTATTAATTGCTTTCTATTATCAATAATTGTGTCCATGTTAGTATAGGAATCAAATACAGGATTTGGAATTGAATTGGATGGATTTAGAGAATGTAAATCATAGATTAAGAGTTATTCTAATGAAGAATTGGATCCCTATACATGTAGAATATGAATCCCTAAATTATATGTTGTGATTGAGAAATGAATCTGGGTCTTAATGGTTATTGAACTAAAATTGGAAGAACTAGGCTTTTGATGGTTTAATTTGGGGATTTCATATTTAATTGATGTACTATGAAAATTTAATGATTCTAGGTTGATAGAAATAATCTAAAAATGTTAGGATAACAATTGGGTTTGTTTAATAGGAGTTTAGGGAATAATCTGTGAAGGTTTTAGAGAGTAAAAATGATAGAAAACTCATAATTTAGAGGTTGAAGACGTAATAGTGTTGGTCGTGTGATGTCGCGTGAAGTGGTTATAACGAGATGGATCTCGCGTGAAGTTGGTTCTAACGAGATGCTATCTCATTCAAACGAGATAGAACCTGGTTTGAACGGCAGGTCCAAAACCTAGAAAATCCTATTTTTACCCAAATTGAGTATTACAGTTAATTTAAGTGAGGAGAACTGATATTTGATGAATTTAGCATAGTGCAAAATTTTTGGAAAGTATATGATAAATAATAATTTAAATATTCGAAACGGTGAATTGACTCTGGAGATTACGAAAGAGATAGTAATCGAAATAAATATACTAGACGTAGTAATAAGAGAATAATACGTGTGGAAAGTATATTTTCTGTTAGGTGAATACCTATTGATTTTAATAGGATGTTTATATGCATATAATATGTTTATTATGATGTGTATAGCATAACTACATTGCTTGCTATTAGGATGAGGAGGTTTTCATGTAGTGGACAGTCTTATCATGTATTTCCCATTGGGGTGATATTGGACTTGTACCCAGAGCATATGAACTTGGTTACTTAGTATCTGAGATGTAGGATAGTTTTGACGGATGAATGGGAGTGTAGGTATATGCGTGACCTATTTGGTCGGGGATTATGTTCGCCTCCAATATATATGATTTGAATTTTATGGTTCATGAGAGATTGAACCAACAATCCTTTATGCAGTGAGCGAAGCACCGGGACATGATAAGAGAGTATGCATTACGCCAAGTGGTCTTAACCTAAGGGTGCATAATTAGTGTGTATATATATATATATATATGTGTGTGTGTGTGTGTGTGTGTGTATAGGGATGATGTGACTATATGTATATATTTACATACTTGTTAATAACTCTACTATGTGAAATTCATAGATATGGTAATGATGATAAATAAAATAATCTTAGTGGGTAAAAGATTAACTATTTGGACGGTGTTTATGAAATGTGGTTATCCGGGATAAGCTGTTTTAATAACGTATCGTATGGGCGATACGGGTATACTACTGGTGAACTTAGAGAGTGGCATTATCATTTTGAACTAGTAGGGACGAGTAACATAGCTAGTGTGGATTAGAAGATGCATTAGGCATGCACAATAAATGAGAGGTAAGGATCTCATGCGAGAGTTCGAAAAGTTATCATGCACATAATACTTTCTTTATTGCAAATTTTAAATGCTTGCTAAAACAAATATTTTTACAACTCGGGGGCTCTGACCCGTCTCTTGCTATTCTTCTCTCTTTTGCTATATATATGCATTATATCAAGTGTCCAGTCACATGGTTACCAGACTTGGATGCTTGGATTATTTAGCGAGCTGCAACGGTTGTGGGAGTTGTAGGTCCTTGCATTTAGACGCCTCTACCATTTCCTTCAGTTCTATTTAGACATTTCATTAGGGCATGTGTCGCCCATTATCAGTCGTTTTATCAGAGAGATTCTACTCATGTTACTTTAGTAGTTCATTTCAGATGCTTTTGAGTATTTTTATAGTTTATTGTCTTGAGACTTTAAACTATAAATGTTTTATCCAATCTTATTTATTCCAGTAGTTGAGTTATACCCAGTATTTATTATATTCCTTTGTATGGTAAATAGTTGATGTCTTAATACTTAGAAATTATTAATAAATTCTTTGGGTACAACTTAAAATGGAAAATTTCTTGACACTAGCTTAATTATTTATTAGGTGATTATTAATGTTAAATGTATTTTGATAGTGATGCTAAGAATGAACCAACCGAGCCTTTGTTTTAAATTGAATACAGGACTGATCACCCGGTATTTAATTGGAAGGGGTGTCACAGGTGGTATCAGAGCATCAGGTTCTAGAGTCTTTAGGATCTGTGTGGCTTTTCAAATTTCAGAGTAGCGTTCTTTGATTTAGAGCCTTACTATAGGATTGTTGTATTCCCTTACATATGCGACTTACGCTCTCCTGCTATGAATTATAATGGATGTGAGTTATTATACGAAGTCGTCTGTACTTTGAGCACCGAACATTATAAGACGACCAGCCGGGGCCATAAGAAGGACTGCAGGAGAAGAAGCCCGACAGATGACATTGAGTAATCTGGGAATGGCGATCGTGACAAAAGTCACCGTGAGTAATAATTAAGCAAGGGATAATAGAATTATCACTAAGGAATAGTGGAATCCACAGGAACAGTCGTAGATAATGGTCGAGCAATTTTAGGATCACCTAGCGTAGTCGATAAAAGGAAAATCATAGGGACCCTTTTTGAAAATTCATCGGGGAAGATGCAGAGAATAAAGAGAGAAAGTGTAGCAGACCATTGAAAGTAGAAAATTCGAAGGCAATTGTGTAGAGTGGAGTTCCACGACACTCAGAATTAAATATTTGGAGTTAAAATTGTATCTCTTAGGTGCGACATAAAGTGATTAGAGTCAATCACCACATATAAAGAAGTGTGTTTGAAATTTAAAGAGAAATTTGGGTACGGTTTGACCGTGAGGTCTTCCATTCGGTGTGGTAACAAAGTTGCAAGTGGAATTTTAAAAATTATCACAATGGGTAAGCTAGAGACCAATCGTGAGGGAAAGGTTGAATTTCATAATGAACTTCATGTCTCGAAAAGGGCCTAGAATATGAAAAAGGTTATAATTGATAAAGGAACTTGTGTAGAATACAAGTATGGATGAGAAATCCAGTGAGGATGACTAATGTTGACATCATAAAATTTATACCTTTGCAAGTTATTTCAGCATTCCAAAAGAAGTGAGCCAGGAGGGTTAGAGATACTGGGTGAAGAAAAAAACTGGACTTAACGGTGTTTGTGAAACACCACATGAGAGTATTCCCAATAGAGAAATCATTTAGATGATTTTGATTGACTAACTTACTATAAAATGATGATGAAGACAATCAGGGCTATAGAAGCCAATAATAGTTTCGGAAGGCTAGTGTAGCCAAGGGACAACTGGAGGACAATTAAGAGCTAAGATTGTCGGTTCGAGAGGAGGACATTCCAAAATGGTCAATGGGACCAGTGATGAGAAATTTCTCTTGAAGTTTCCCTATGTGTAAAGAATGGGACTACCAGGGTTGAATGTGTCCATGTTGAGAAGTGAGACCGATAAGATTAGAAATGGTAAACCATGACAGTTAAGCATAACAATGGGAGGAGTGAGATTTCCAGTGGAGGAATTTGGGTCAAGAGAATTCGGGCTCAAGAATTTACATCTCGAGAGTGATGGGTTCAGGGAGGACCACTGGAGTCCTCAGTAATAGTAGCATATTGTATTTCAAGGTAGACGGGGCTCGGGAAGTAAAAAGGGAAGTTAGTAAGGCCATAATTGAGATATAAAGATTTTGGGCAACGTTTCAATAATGGGCATGTAAACCACATGAAGAAAGAAATTGTCCATAATGGGAGGTGACAACTAATGGATGAAATCCTAGATGTATAACGGTTGCACATGCTCATGGGTCGTGTTGGCAACTACATACTGGGACCCTATGATTAGGTAAAATTGGTGATGTTTTTCTTGATCCTTGTGAGTAAAGGATTAATTCAAGTGACATGGTGTGTCACAACTTTTATATTCGTGTGCGAGTTGAGTTTAGTGGGAATGTTGGTTTTAACAGTCTTGTTACAAACGTATTTCTCGTTGATAGCGGGGCGTTTTTATGCCGCCTTTGAGTGAATAAGGTGGGCTCTAAGAGTTTATTATGGTAATGTGGAGTGATTAATTACCGAATGTTTGAAAGATAGTGGATTGAGTGATAGACTATCGCACTGGATAATCCGGGGGAGTGATATTAATTTAATAAGGCGTCACCCGATATAGGGTTGGGCCTATATATAGATATATATAGGAAAATGTCATGATATCGTAGACTTTAGTGAGTATGTCATCTAATTAGATGTGATCCTGGTGTGTAGGGATTTATTTACTTATGTGACTGAGGATGCATTGTGTTCTTTATCAATCAACGAGATATAGCTTGTTATATATATATATATATATATATATATATATATATATATATACATATATATATATATATAGCGCCGAGAACTTGGGTTAGTGAGAGCGCCATGCTTTATGTCATTTTAGGGACATAAGAGTGGACGCATAGACTTGTATGTCAACATACGGAGATTGTATGAAGGTATATATTATGGATTGAGGGCCTTACGAATATCGATGATCGATTATGTTAGGTAGTAGTGTATCGGGGGGTCCTTATTTGGATTTCTCTTTGCGAGACATCCCATGCATGAAATTGGCGAACATCGGGAGTTGGAAATAAGTTTGGTCGATAGTACATGGGTTTTTTACGTTGGTTATTATAAATATATGAGAATATCATTGAGAGTTGATACTTCTGTCATGAATTAAGGCCGGTAGAGTCACTTAGTCCAGATATCATTATGAATAGAATAATGATGCCACTGAAAGAGTGACTAAGTTATGACTAGTGGGGTGGTTGAGTACACCCCTACCATATCAACAAGTGTAGTGCGCGAAAATTTATTTAAGCGTAGTATATTTCATTTGTGCAATATTGCGCGAGATATAGGGTATATGGGTGCCCTAGGTAATTGCAAGTATTGTATCGGGCAATAGATTATGATTGTCATGTGGATTCGATGACATTTAGCTGGGGAAGTCGAAGCTTATTCCGTAAGATCCTAAAAAGGCCTACGTTTCATGAGAAACTAATTTTTAGAGCGGGGAAGGACTTGCGACGCGTGGATCACGGTTAGAGGTACATTTGGGAGAACATAAAATGTATCAGGTTATAACTGACATAGGTGATAGGATTTAAATAAATAAAATTGTCTTGTTGTGGGCCACCTATCTGTTGGAAAAAGGGTGGACCATCTGAAACTAGTAGATCCCAAGGATTTTATCATGAAGGTAACTACTTTACAGAGGGGTTACGATTCTATATGGGTAATAGGGGATTCATTGACCAAAGTAGCTCACGTTATGGAAGCTCGGACTGATCATACTATGGGGTAGTATGCGAGATCTTTATAACCTAGACAGTGACGATACATAGGGTCCCACTTAATATTGTGGTCCATTGGGATAAGATATTTTTTCTTCAATTTTGGAAGTGTGTTCACGAGGCCATAGTTACCGGGTTGTGATAGAGTAGGGCTTATTATCCGCAGACAAATGGGTAGAACAAGAAGAATAATCAGATTTTGGTGAATAACATATATGTGTACCATTGAATCTTACGGGAGGACGGGAACAGTACCTTCCACTAGTGGATTTTGTATGCCATAACTCATATAAGTTCACTTTTGGGCATGTTTCCAGTTGAGGTATGGCTCGGTAAACCTTGTTGTTCTCATGCTCGTTAGTTAAAGGTGGGGGAACAGATTGTATTGCGAAGATTAGAGATGAGTTGATGTTTATAGTATAAAATGTGTGTAAAGTATATATTGCGCCAATAACCGACTCGTATGTGATTGTCGCGAGGCGAAATCATATGTATCTAAAGAACGGTTAATCTACCAAAGTGCGAATAATCATAGGCTAGACAGTGAATATCTAAAATAAGTTTAAGTAGTGAAACTTAAACGATAAGACTTGGGCAAGAACCTACGTGACAGGGTAACCTGGAGTTTAGAACGAACAAATGTGGAGTGTTCATTATTAAGGGTTTCGATAGCGTACTATATGGGCGGTACAAAGTAGGTTACTTGGGAGCACAATGATGCGATGCACAACATAAATACATTGTTATTTGTACCTTATATACTTTTTCAAATTTCGGGGTAATATTCCGTTTTAAGGGGGGAAGTATGTAACACCGAGTAATCTTGATGATTTTAAATAATTATGGGATTAATTATTATTGCTAGATTAATTAAATTAAAATGTGAGAATTTAATTGTTAATTAATTCGGATGAAAGTAAATATTAACTAGCATACCAAGGGTTAATAATTATTGATGAGAATTATTAAATATTACTGGGTGGATATGTAATATGGAATTATGAAATTTTATAAATTGTCAAGAGTGAGAAATACGATAGTTTGGTATACTAAGTCATGACATGCGTGTGAGTCGTGTTGGGACTGATTTAATGGATTTAAGAAGTAAATTATTTTTAAGTAACTCGAATGACCATTTCAAGTGCACTGTTGATTCCGAAAGGGTCGAGATAGTAAGAATAGTGTAATCGGGGGTTTAGTTTGTGTCCCGAGGTAATTTTAGGCCTAACCGGTGTCCCAGGAGTGCGTTTTGGTAAATTGCATGTTTGGGGTATAATTAATGATGAAAATTAGAGATGGTTAATATTAGTTACGTAAAGAAAAAGTTAGTGTGTTATGCACAAACTTCAAGGGAGAATCACAAAGGGTGAGAGAGAACAAGCCCCAAGAGATTAAGGCAAAAAACCCATCATCTTCCACCACCGTGACCACCTTTGCGTAGATCTAAAGACGAGGAAGAAGTCTATAAAAATTTCATCAGTGGACCAGACCATCATAATCAAGACAAATGTTTATTACTTGCTTTCTATTAGCAATAATCGTGTTCATGTTAGTATAGGAATCAAATGCATTATTTGGAATTAAATTGGATGGATTTAGAGAATGTAAATCATAGATTAAGAGTTATTCTGCTGAATAATTAGATCCCTATACATGTAGAATAGGAATCCTGAAATTATATGTTGTGATTGAGAAATGAATCTGAGTTTTAATGGTTCTTGAACTAAAATTGTAAGAACTAGGGTTTAATGGTCTAATTTGGGTATTTTGTATTTAATTGATGTACTGTGAAAATTTAATGATTCTAGGTTGATATAAATCATCTAAACATGTTAGGATAACAATTCGGTTTGTTACTAGGAGTTTGGGAATAATCTGTGAAGGTTTTAGAGAGTAAAAATGAGAGAAAATGCACAATTTAGATGTTGAAGACGTAACAGTGCTGGTCGCGTGATGTCGCGTGAAGTGGTTCGAACGAGATGGATCTCGCGCGAAGTTGGTTCTGAGGAGATGATATCCGGTTCAAACGAAATAGCACCTAGATCGAACAACAAGTCCAAAACCTGGAAAATCCTCTTTTTACCCAAACCGAGTTGTACATTTAATTTAAGTGAGAAGAACTTCTATTTGATGAATTTAGCATAGTGCATAATTTTAGGAAAGTATGTGGGGAGTTATACTTTAAATATACGAAATTGTGAATTGACTTTGGAGATTAGGAAAGAGATAGTAATCGAAATAAATATACTATATGTAGTATGAGAGAATAATACATATGGAAAGTATATGTTCCGGTTGGGTGAATACCTATTGATTTTAATATGATGTGTATATGCCTATTATACATTTATTATGATGTGTATAGCATACCTACGTTGCTTGCTATCAGGAGGAGGAGGTTTTGGCGTAGTGGACAATCTTATACTGAGTTGCCCATTGAGGGATATTTGACTTGTACCGAGAGCATATGAACTTGGTTATATGCTATCTGAGATATAGGATAGTTTCGACGGCTGAATGGGAGGGTAGGTATGTGCGTGACCCATTTGGCTGGGGATTATGTTTGCCTCCAACATATGTGATTTGAATTTTATGGTTTGTGAGAGATTCAACCAACACTCAATTATGCAGTGAGCGATGCACCGGGACATGGTAGCAGAGTATGCATTTGTAACACCCCGCCTAATTAAATACCGGGTGATAAGTCCTTTATTAAATTAATATCAAGGTGAACGGTTGGTTCATTCTCAGCATCACTGTCGTAAAATAATTATAACTAATAAAAAACCCCTAAATAATTAAGCTAAGTGTCAAAACAATTTGAATTCTCATTTTTCCTTTCTTAAGTACCAATATAAACCATTTTAATACCCAACAGTTAAGAATCACATAAATACTAAGGATGACAATTTACACACAAGAATTAAACCATCTATATAATCCAAACCAAGTATAAGAACCATAAATGAAATCATTCTGACAAGAGTTAACTCCCAAGGAGCATTGAATACCGAAAATATAAATGAATATAAATCCTTGACAAGATCTAAACGGAATAGGAAATCGGGCGACACAAGCCCTAACTATGAAGATCTAAAGTAGGAACTGATTCAATAACGAACTCGTCTAAAGCAAAGGCCAGCAACTGCCACATAAGATGCATCACGTCTAATCCAAATAACCTAAGCATGACACCCCTATGGCTGGGCACCTGTAATACAGACATATATATACAATAGAGAAAGAAATGACAGAAAACGGGTCAGAGCCCGAGTGTAAAACAGTTTTAAAAATAGTTTAGCAAGTATTTAAAATCCTTACCGGCTAATATCACAACCATGTTAGTATGCGACAGTCTCCTTAGAATCCTCACCTCTCATCTAATGTGCACTCCTACCGTACCTCTAGAAAATCCTAGTTATAGTTCCCACGCTAACTAGATTAACCACATGTATCAATTGTTTATAGCCCAGATTATTCCGATGTATTAACCTTATAATACATATAATGATGTTATAAACATTTATATATCCATTTAGATTCAACATGGATAAGTCCCTTATTAATTCAATTCAACTAAATATTTTCATACATAACTATCTTACATTTCTACTTTAGCCACATAGTGGATATCATCACATGTATATATATATATATATATATATTCACTATATTATATATATATTATACTGCACCCCGACACACAGTTGTGGTTCTGCATTACTCTGCTATCTTGTCCCAATACATCACGTCATTGTATAAGGGACTATAGGTTCGGTAAAGATTCCTCGAACCGCAAATATCAAATCACAAATAATGGAGGTGAACATAATCCTAAGTCTTTGGGATACGCACATACCTATGTACCCAAATGACCGTTTTATACCATTGTTTTCACTAATGGTAATCGACCTAAGTCCTATGTCCTTGAGTGACAAGTCAAAAATCCCATGGATTCATCAGGATATGACTGCCCTCACGCGCAAACCTCCTGTGGAAAGCAAGTAAGCTAGGTATGTCATACACAGATAAATAATATATGAAAAATCACAAAGTCATACAAATAAATATTCATATGTTCCAAATTAGGTTCACCCATGACCCATAATTATTGTCATCCGTGCTTAGCACAAAATTTACTTAATTATCTCGCATAACGAATTCGTCTATTTTATTCTCATTTATTATTTACTTCATTCTTACTTCTCATCTCTCTAACTATTCTCTCTCACTAAGTATAATTATCAGTAGGTATACCCTCACTTACCTTCTAGTATAAATCTTTCACGAGTCTCAATCTTCTAGTACACATACGCACAATTCCCAATGTATAAATAACTCCCCGTTAACCCATAATTTCATCTCATATTAATTTCACTCAACGAAGTCTACTTAGACCCTATTGGTCCTCTTCATAACCCTTTATACGCTATCAATGATGATCAAGGGTTCCTACGCATTTTAATCGGACGAAACAAAAAGGAAAAAAAATATGCGGTTTTCCAGGAGGGTTCGATCGATCGAGGAAAGAGGGTCGATCGATCGATGTTCTTGAGTCGATCGATCGATCAAGCAGTTCTTGCCCAGTTTTTCTGCAATATTCAACCTACGAGTTCAACCATTTTAACCCCTCCAAACCTCTATAATTTCATCCCAAACTCCTATCAAAGTAATCCAAGTGTATAAGCAATGCACATAAACAAGTTATAACGTAACGACATCAATAAATCCTCAACGAATCAATCAAAAAGGGGTTTAATCTCATTTCTCTTTATAAAACTAAATTTTGCATGAATAATCACCACCCTCTATTTTAATCAAGATTTTCTTCCCAAATATCATAATAAATTCATGGGTAATCCTCTACATATGATCAAGATTTTTTACTACATGGGTTCTCCATACAACACATATAATTTCTCTTCCAAAATATATAATTCTTCCATTAAAATATATGATTTTCATTCCTAGACTAACATGGAAGGTATATTAACTTGGAAATCAGCAAGATAGATACTTGCCTGGGATTCAAGTGTCTGATCTATTGATGAAAAATATATGGTTGCGTTCCTCGTCGTGCGATCTACGTTTTTGTGGTGGTGGCGATGAAATCCGGTGAGTTCTAGGCCTTGGATTGCTGGAAGACTTTTCACCTTGTTCTCAAATATCTTCACCTTCTTCTCTAATGGATGGATTAGGCTTTGTGTTTGTTAACCCAAGAGATAACTCTAAATGGCTAATAAATACTAAGAAAATTCATGTGTTTAATTACCCGAAAATACCAAATGTCTAAAATACCCTCCCGGGGTGTCAATTAGGCCTAAAAATGCCCCGAGACCCAAACTATACCCCCGAGTACATTTTTCTGACTATCTCAACCCTTCCGGACAATTTGGCACACTCAAAACGACTATACGGATGACTTATAATTTATTCACTTTAATAATAATTTAGTCCTTACATGACATAGGGGCGTCCCGAATTAAATTTCCATAATTGCCATTTTATTCACTCGTGACAATTTTAATAAAATCAATCTCATATATTACTTTACTCATCTAGTAATATTCAAAAAATTCCAATAATTACTAACTCACATCATGCTAGTAAATATAAAAAATTAATTTTCGGATTAATATTAAATTAATACCTCATATTAACTTTAATAAACCCCCAATTTTAAAAGCCATAAAAATACGGGGTATTACATACTCCCCTCTAATAACGGAATTTCGTCCCGAAATTCGTAAAAATAAAGCGTAACTTGTAAGGACAACTCCGGGTATTAATCTCACATCTCTTGTTATTTTCTTCGTACCACCCATACAATACATTACCGAATACCCCCACTAATGTTATACTCCAATCCTTACCATTTAGTTTAAATTATCTTGAGTTAAACTTTACCCAATCTGTACTATACCATCCTGATGGAAAAGTTATGGGAGTAACGATCCTAAGTCATCAAACAACTAAATCTGGAAGTCACAACTTCTACTTTCATTAACCTCAAGAATACTTACTGTTACACAAATATGGAAAATACTACAATCAAACCATCCAGGACGCCCATACACTCAATGTGCATACTTTCCATCATAAGGTCTAAATGAATGTGATTCCTCTGTAAGGTTACTCTTAATTAACTGACTACCTAGTTTATAATCCGTATTTCTATGATTTCCACATTCTCATTTGGCAATTTCATTTGCCTCAAATCATGCTACAACTCATAACTCTCTCTGATAAATATATACATATAATGGCAATGGTTATAAACTCATATTCTAAAGGCCTAACTTACTTCGACTCCCAACATTCTTTAGTTTCATGCGTGGGGTGTCTCGCAGAGTGAAATCCAAACAAGGAACCCCCCCGATACACTACTAACTAAAATAGTTGGTAATCGAAGCTCCTCAGGTCCTTAGTCTACAGTATACAACATCCCAACAAGTTTTATCTATTTATAAAAGTTTACTTATTCACTCTCGTATCAAAGGCAATATGCTGGCTATAATTATCAGTCTTGGTCTTATATACAACAAGTCAATCCATGCCGATAATCACATCTTACTCGGATATGTCTATAACAAGTAAATCCCCGATAAAATTAAACTCACGTTTTGATATATATAAGAAAATAATAGGCGTCCCACTACCCATCGACGAGTCTACATAAATAATAGTGCCAATGGCCAAGTCTAGTAACCCTATAGTCCACATAATTCTAATAGCTATAAATGAATGTGAGGTCCTAATGACAATCATTATGCTCCCCCATAACTCCATATATAGAAAACGTACCCTCATTCATGGGCGGTGGTTGTTGACTCCCACTATTATAACTTTTCTCCGATGAGTCAAGAAAAATTTATCCCAAATTTTCAGTTCTAGTTAACCACACTCCACTATATGTCCAAGCCTTTGAATATATTGCCTTCGTTGGGTAACACACCTAATTCCCACATTTCTAGAACTTCTACTGATGACTCTCCTCAATTTTCCATTTGAACCTCTCCCAAGCGTACTACGTTGGGTGAGTCTAATTTGGCATCACCTTCGACTATAGCAGCACTTGGAATTTGTAGGTTGCGTCCTAACCGTCTTTACAGTCCTGGCCTCTCATGCCATAATAGGGGTGACCTCGACTACGGTCATCATCCTCAAACATACTTCAGAACCTCCTAAGTAAGACCTCTGATATCCATCCAATGGCCCTCATCTGCCATACTTCTTGTACGAACACGTCCAAACGCAAATAAGATTCACTAATATATATGTTATAGTAGGAGAACTGAATCTTACCATAGAAATCAACAATCCTAAACATAGGGCTCTGTATCAAAGAAAGCTACGCTGAAAGCATGATAAGCCACACAGATACTAAAGGACACTAGAACCTGATGCTCTGATACCACCTGTACCACCCCCCTAATTAAATACCAGGTGATCAGTCCTTTATGAAATTAACATCAAGTTGAACGGTTGGTTCATTCTCAGCATCACTATTGTAAAATAATTATTACCAATACAAACACCCTAAATAATTAAGCTAAGTGTCAAAACAATTTAAAGTCTCATTTTTCCTTTCTTAAGTACCAATATAAACCATTATAATACCCAAAAGTTAAGAATCACATAAATACTAAGGATAGCAATTTACACACAAGAATTAAACCATCTATATAATCCAAACCAAGTATAAGAACTATAAATGAAATCATTCTGACAAGAGTTAACTCCCAAGTAGCATTGAATATCGAAAATATAAATGAACATAAATCCTTGACAAGATCTAAACGGAATAGGAAATCGGGCGACACATGTCCTATCTACGAAGATCTAAAGTAGGAACTGATTCAATGACGAAGTCGTGTAAAGAAGGGCCTTCAACTCCCACATAAGCTGCAGCACGTCCAATCCAAAGAACCTAAGCATGACGCCCCTATGGATGGGCACCTGTAATACATACATATATATACAAGAGAGAAAGAAATGACAGAAAATGGGTGAGAGCCCGAGTGTAAAACAGTTTTAAAAATAGTTTAGCAAGTAATTAAAATGCTTACCGACTAATATCACAACCATGTCAGTATGCGACACTCTCTTGAGAATCCTCACCTCTCATCTAGTGTGCACTCCTACCGTACCTCTAGGACATCCTAGTTATAGTTCCCATGCTAACTAGATTAACCACATGTATCCATTCTTTATAGCCCAAATTATTCCCACATATTAACCTTATAATACATATAATGATGTTATAAACATATATATATCCATTTAGATTCAACATGGATAAGTCCCTTATTAGTTTAACGACACTTAATGTTTTCATACATAACTATCTTACATTTCTACTTTAGACACATAGTGGATATCATCACATGTGTGTGTGTATATATATATATATATATATATATATATATATATATATATATATATATATATATATATATATATATATATATATATATATTCACTATATTATGTATATACTATACTACACCCCGAGACACAGCTGCGGTGCTGCATTACTCTGCTATCTTGTCCCAATACATCACGTCGCTGTATAGGGGACTATAGGTTTAGTAAAGATTCCTCGAACCACAAATATCAAATCACAAATAATGGTGGCAAACATAGTCCTAAGCCTCTGGGCTACGTATATACCTACGCATCAAAATGACCATTCTATACCATTGTTCTCACTAATGGTAATCGACCTAAGTCCTATGTCCTTGAGTGACAAGTCAAAAATCCCATGGATTCATCAGGATATGATTTGCCTCACGCGCAAACCTCATGTCGATAGCAAGTAAGCTAGGTATGTCATACACAGATACATAATATATGCAAAATCACAAAGTCATACATATAAATATTCATATGGTCCAAATTAGGTTCACCCACGACCCATAATTATTGTCATTCGTGCTTAGCACAAATTTTACTTAATTATCTCGCATAACGAATTCGTCTCTTTTATTCTCATTTATTGTTTACTTCATTCTTACTTCTCATCTCTCGAAGTATTCTCTCTCACTAAGTATAATTATGAGTAGGTATACCCTCACTTACCTACTAGTCTAAATCTTTCACGAGTCTCAATCTTCTAGTACACATACACACAATTCCCAATGTATAAATAACTCCCCGTTAACTCACAATTTCATCTCATATTAATTTCACTCAACGAAGTCTACTTAGACCCTATTGGTCCTCTTCATAACCCTTTATACGCTATCAATGACGATCAAGGGTTCCTACGCATTTTAACCAGACTAAACAAAAAAGAAAAAAAAATATGTAGTTTTCCAGGAGGGGTCGATCGATCGAGAAAAGAGGGTCAATCGATCGATCGATCATCGATCGATCGATGTTCTTGAGTCGATCGATCGATCAAGTAGTTCTTGCCTAGTTTTTCTGCAATATTCAACCTACGAGTTCAACCATTTTAATCCCTCCAAACCTCTATTATTTCATCCTAAACTCCCATCAAAGTAATCCTAGTGTATAAGCAATATACATAAACAAGTTCTAACGTAACGACACCAATAAATCCTCAACTAATCAATCAAAAAGGCGTTTAATCTCAAATCTCTTTATAAAACCAAATTTGGCATGAATAATCACCACCCTCTATTTTAATCAAGATTTTCTTCCCCAATATCATAATAAATTCATGGGTAATCCTCTACATATGATAAAGATTTTTTACTACATGGGTTTGTAATACCCCGTATTTTTATGCTATATTAATTTGGGGATTTATTAAATTTAATGTGAGTTAATTATTTAATAAAAACCCGAAAATTAATTATGCTATAATTATTATCGTGACGAGAGTTAGTAATTATATGAAATTTGTTGAGCAAAGTAATATATTATATTGGTTATATTGAATGTCATGAGTGAATTAAATGACAATTTCGGAAATTTAAGTCGAGACGTGCTCGTGTCGCGTCGGGACTAAATTTTGATAAATAAAAAGTGAATATTTTATAAGTTGTCCGTATGGTCATTTTGAGTGCGCCAACGCGTCCGAAAGGGTTGAGATAGTCAGAAAAGTGTACCCGGGGGTTTAGTTTGGGTCTCAGGGCGTTTTTAGGCCTAATTAGTAACCCGGGAGGGCATTTTGGTCATTTTACATTTTTGGGTAATTAAAACCACGAAAATTAGAGGGGTTATATCAAATATTGGGGTTGTCACCTAGGGTTAGAATACCCAAAACCTAGAACGGCCATTGGAGAAGAGAGGAGAGAGCTCTCAAGGGATTCCAAGGCTCAAAACTCAACGGTTTGCACCGCCGCCACCACCAATGCCTAGATCGCGAGATGAGGAACGCAACCACACCGAATTCGGCACCAAACCAGACCTCTGAAAATCCCAGGCAAGTGTTTATCTTGCTTATTTCTTTGATGCATCTTTCATATTAGTTTAGGAGTAATTAGGTTGAGTTTTAATGGAAGAAAACCCAATTTGTGATAGGAAAATCCATGTAGTATTGGTTTATATGATGATTCTGGAAACCGTTGCCATGTAGAGGAATTTAACCACGAAATTTTGATGATTATAAGAAGGAAATTCTGGAGAAAACTTGTTAGAAACCTGTTTAAGAAAATTCTAGGGTTCTTGATAATTGGATAAAACTTTGGGTTGATAA
This sequence comes from Sambucus nigra, assembly GCA_949130495.1. Taxonomy (NCBI): domain Eukaryota; kingdom Viridiplantae; phylum Streptophyta; class Magnoliopsida; order Dipsacales; family Adoxaceae; genus Sambucus; species Sambucus nigra. Next base: position 58,568,481 of record OX422218.1, on the reverse strand, counting down.
TCCATGTTTAAATGATAGAAATACACATGCCTTACGTTGGAAATATATGGTATATTGATATAATGTTAGTAGTAGAATTTTTGGGACGTTTGGGTTTGGAAAATAAGGATTTGGATGAAGATAGGTGGTAGAACCCGTAACTGAAATTCTGCAGAAATCGAAATACCTGCTTGATCGATCGATCGAGCCTAGAGCTTCGATCGATCGAAGGCTCAATCGATCGAGCCCCAAACCTCGATCGATCGACCCCTCCTGGCAGACTCCTTTTTCCCTTTTAAATGAGTTAAATTCAATTTATCGTGAAATAATTCTTGGGCATTCTTAAAAAAATGATTTGGGAGATGTGGAGGACCAGTAGGGTATATGAATAAATGTTGGGATCTTTAATATACGATGAGAATGGTATTTATGGGATAATTACAAAAGGAACGATGAAACCTTGGATTAAAGGGAGAGATTATGTAAAAATGATTATGACGAAAAATAGATAAATTTCTTACTGAGTTTATATTTGGGAGAATAGAGTTCATGAGTGTTACCCCGAATTAAAGTTAAAGACAAATGGTTAAGGGTGAGACTAATAAATGTGAAATAAGGATAATGTCGTAACTATGGAACTGAGATATACCAATTATTGATATGATGATATTAGTATAGTTATATGATTGTGTTTAAATATACTATCTATGTGTGAAAAACGTACCCGTGCTACTTGTTATACCAGAGGTTTCCGCGCTGGGGCAGTCTTATCTCGATGGGACCTTTATGGGGGATATTGACTTGTACCCTAGAAGATAGATATCCTTGGTACAGGCTATCAAATCAATAGTTCCGACGGTCCTAAGAGGCGTGGGGTATGTACTGACCTCTTAGAGACTTGAAATCTATGCTTCGCCTCAATATTGTTTGTGTATATATGTTGATACAGTTCGAGAGTGATTCCGAACTTGTATATCCCTTAGTGTGAGCGATACGGGGATCGGATAGCAGAATATGCCCGCACCATAGTTTTTATTTAGGGTGCTGTTATTATATATATATATTGTACGAGTTTTTAATATATATATGAAATTATGATATTTGGAACTGCCTACTGTGATTTGGTAAGTAGGACATGATTGATGACCCAAATGGTAAATACTTGTTTGAAAAGATAATATGACACTGGGAAACTTTACAAATTAATGAAGCTAAAATGAGAGTTATGCTACTAATTGGAAGTATCCTTTTTAAACAACGTTATTGTTCGGTTTTGAAATGTTACGAGTAATTTAAGATAAGCTAAATTATTGGGGAGGTTAGTGTGATAAAATGATAAGATAAACCGTTGGGAAGGTTAGTGCGATAGGTGTGCACATTAGAAGAGAGGTGAGAATTTCTCAAGGGAGAGTCGTACTAATATGTTGTTGCATTGGCCTGTATCAATTTAAATACTTGCTAAACGAATTTTAAATCATACACACTCTCGGGCTCTGACCCGTTTCTTCTTCTCTCTCTCTCTTGTATATATATATGTATGTATTACAGGTGCCCAGCCAGAGGGCGTCTTGCTTAGGATCCTTTGGAAGGAACGCGTTGCAGGTCTCTTGATTAGACGACTTCGTTCATTCGGATCCACTCTTACTACTTTCATTTAGTTGGGCATGTGTAGCTCTTTCCATTGTTTATCTGTTTTATTGGGACATTTGTACTTCAGTTGTTTCTAGTACGGTTACTCGTGATTTAATTCAGTATGGATGTTTTACGTTAAGTTTTAAACTGTTGGGATTTTCGGATGATGGAATGTTTTAATTAATTGGATCATGATCCTGGATTATTTTATTGTGACTCTTACTTATTGAATGTTGTTAATAATTAAATAATTTTTCTTTAAATAAAATTTGGGAGTAATGTTATAAAAAAATGGTTTTGACACTTAGCTTAATTAATTAGGGTGTTTAATTGGAAAATTTTATTTTCGATAGTGATGCTGAGAATGAACCAACTGTTCACCTTGATTTAATTTAATAAAGGAGTGATCGCCCGGTATTTAATTAGGCGGGGTGTCACAGGTGGTATCTGAGCATCAGGTTCTAGTGTCCTTAGGATCTGTACGGCTTATTTCTCTTTCAACTTAACCTTTTTCTATAAATCCCTAACATTAGGAATGTTGTATTCATCTTTATGCGTTGGAAATTCGTACTTCTGCGACTTATCGATACGAATGTTAGACTTATTCTGACGTAATTTTAAAACTTTCAGATGGCCCGTCAGGAAGAACAAGCTCATATTATTGGGGAAGTTAATGATCAAGGACAACTCACGCCTCAAGTGTCTCCAAAAAGGGTACCAATCACCGAAATCGCGGGCATTGTGGTACAAGCAATTACCCCTGCAGTTTTACAGTACCAAGAACGCAACATACAACTTAAAGGAGGTAAAAGGCCTAGAGAGGTTAACCAAAGGCATGTGGCTAAAGTTGACAATTGTGCGAAGGCACCGAAATTGTGACAACAAACCACTCAAGACCGAGTTAATTCGAAAAGTAACAAAATTTATGTAAAGGACCAAAAGTGTTAGGGCCAACGAAGTCAGATTCAAAATGAAATCACAAAGAGCTGTTTCGGTTGTGGAATGGACGGTCACAAACGTAAATTGTGTCCGAAATAGGCTGGGGATAAACTACAATCCGATCGGCGAAGAATTTCTGAACTCTGCTATAAATGTGTACAGCCGGGTCACAAGTGGAGGGATTGTCCTCACCCTGACAAGATTTTTCCGCAAATTTCTCCTCAAGGCCAACAATATCAAGGAAAAAGCGAGACTAGTAAACAAAGTGGTGAAGTGAAGCAGCTTCGAGAGAAGAGTTTCCGATGTGGCAGGGAAGACCATAGTTGTCAAAGTTGCCCAGAGAGGAATAAAATCCCAAGTCAGCAGGGCTGTCAAGGCCGACACCGACAGCAGCACGGTCAGAGGGGGAGCAACTTCAAAGGCCGATGTTTTGGGTGCGGCAGACATGGCCATAGGCGTCAGGATTGCCCAGAGGGTGATAGGGCCCCACAGCAGCAAGGTGCCCGTAATGAACCACAGAGGCCACGTTTTTCACCTGCCCTCCCAGCACCAGCCCATGTGCCAGCCCTACTAGACATTTCAGCAGCTCCAGTGCAGCAATGGCAGTTACAATATGGACATGTCTATAACGGTAAGTTTTCCTATCCATGGTACTATGGGTCGGGTTTTGTTTGATACGGGGGCAACGCATTGTTTCATAGCTATGCATTTTGCGAAGGCCTTAGGGTTATTAGCCACAGAAGAGAGCATAGTGACGTGTGTAGACTCACAACTAGAGAATGGGTCCCTTATTTTCTTTATATGCTGGGGAGTGAGGTTAGAGATTGGTATCTTGGTATTACCTGCAGGCATGTTAGTCTTAGACATGCACGAGCATGATGTGATTATCGGTATGGATTGGCTCGCAGCTTATAGAGCCATGATTGATTGCTTCGGTGGGAGAATTGTTTTTGCCATTCTGGGGCAAGAGATGTTTGTAGTGGCGATGCCTCGCCCAGAGGGAGGTTCGACCTCTCATCTGTATTATATAGAGGAGGATACCTCTAAGGAGGTTGTGATTCCCTTAGATTCGATCCCAGTTGTCAGGGAGTATTCCGATGTATTTCAGGAAATACCAGGCCTACCCCCCAGTCGAGAGAGAGACTTTGTCATAGATTTATTGCCAGATACGAGACCTATAGCACGCGCACCGTATCGTATGACTCTGGCAGAGATGCGAGAGCTACGAGATCAGATAGAGCAGATGTTAGGTCAGGGCTTCATTCGTAGGAGTACCTCACCTTAGGGCGCTCCAGTCCTGTTTGTGAAGAAGAGAGATGGTTCACTGAGATTGTGTGTGGACTACCGGGAGCTGAACAAGGTCACGATACGGAATAAGTATCCGTTGCCTCGAATCGATGATTTCTTCGACAAGTTGAGGGGAGAAACTTTCTTTTCGAAGATAGATCTGAGGTCGGGGTACCATCAGTTGCGTATTAGAGAGCAGGATGTTTCAAAGAGTGCCTTCTTGACGAGATATGGGTCCTATGAGTTCAGGGTGATGCCGTTCGGATTCACAAATGCTCCAGCCATTTTCATGGACTTGATGAACCGAGTATTCAGAGAGTTCTTGGATCAGTTTGTCATCGTTTTCATAGATGACATTTTGATATATTCACACTCCAAGGAGGAACATGCCGAGCACTTGAGGCAGGTTCTTCAGACTCTACGAGAGCATCAGTTGTATGCTAAGTACGAGAAGTGCGTATTCTGGTTGTGAGAGGTACAGTTCTTGGGGCATGTTATTTCTGAGCAGGGAGTAGCAGTTGACCCGAGTAAAGTGTCAGCGGTGAGGGAGTGGGGACAGCCCACGACACCGACGAAAGTGCGTAGTTTCTTGGGATTATCCGGATACTACAGGAGATTTATTCGGGGATTCTCCAAAATAACGGGTCCATTGACGAATTTGACTCGCAAAGAGGTACAGTATGTTTGGGAGGATGCTTGTCAGTTGGCTTTCGATGAGCTGAAAGACAAGCTTACTTCAGCACCAGTCCTTGTATTAACGAAGCCGGGTGTGGAGTACCTGGTTTAAACCGATGCGTCTTTACGGGGACTTAGGGGAGTGCTTCAGCAGGAGGAGAAGGCTATTTCCTCCCTCAAGCTTAAGCCGCATGAGAAGAATTACCCCACACACGACCTGGAGTTAGCAGTAGTCGTCTTTGCATTGAGGATATGGAGACACTATTTATTGGGGGAGAATTCTGTTTGTTCACAAACCACAAGTCATTGCAATACCTGTTCACTCAGCGAGAGCTAAATATGCGTCAGCGCAGATGGCTAGAGTTTGTGAAGGACTACCAGTTCGATATCCAGTATCATCCGAGAAAAGCCAACGTAGTTGCTGATGCGTTGAGTCGTAGACCGGTAGACGAGGTAGCGGACGTCTGGAAAGTAAAGTGGAAGGAGTTGGGTCACCAGGATGCAGTAGCTCGTTCTTTCATATCCGTTATGTCAGTCACACCCGAGATTGTTATGAGGGTGATACAAGCACAGACCACAGACCCGTTTTGCGAGGAGCAGATTGTACGACTTTTAGCCGAGGGTGCTGAGTCCTATTCTGTTAGTTCTGATGGGGGTTTGGGGTTTAATGGGAGGTTGGTAGTTCCAGAAGGGGCTAAATTACGTCATGCATTGATGACCCAATCTCACGGGTCCCGTTTTGCGATGCATCCTGGAGGGGACAAGATGTACCAGGATATGAGGAGACAATACTGGTGGAGTGGGATGAAGAAGGACATTGCTGAGATCATGTCCAAGTGTTCTACCTGTCAGCTGGTGAAGGTGGACCATCAGAAACCTTCAGGGTTGCTTCAGCAATTGGAAGTACCCGCGTGTAAGTGGGAGAGTATTTCCATGGATTTTATTACGGGGTTGCCTACATCACAGCAGGGCCAAGACTCTATCTGGGTGATTGTAGATCGTTTGACCAAAGTGGCTCATTTTCTACCGGTGCGGACAGATTATACCACGGGTCAGTATGCTCAGTTGTTCATTGCTGAGATCGTCAGATTACACGGAGTGCCCCTGAATATTGTGTCAGATAGAGACAAGATTTTCGTGTCACGTTTTTGGGAGAGCTTTTAGGAGGCTATGGGTACTGAGTTGAGGTTGAGTTCAGCTTATCACCCACAGACAGATGGACCGACAGAGCGTACTAATCAGATGTTGGAGGATATGCTACGCATGTGTGTTCTTGATTTTGGAGGAGGTTGGGAGCCACATCTTCCACTGGTAGAGTTTGCTTATAATAACTCTTATTAGTTCACGATTGGCATGGATCCATTTGAGGCTTTGTATGGCAGGCCTTGTCGTTCCCCAGCTTGTTGGCTCGAAGTGGGGGATAACAAGTTGCTTGGACCAGAAGTAATTCAAGAGACCTCCGCAAGGATTGAGATGATCATGAGTCGTATTCGAGTAGCCCAGGACAGGAAGAAGAGCTACGCCGATGCGAAATGGTTCTTCCGGGAGTTTAGTGTGGGGGACCAAGTGTTATTGCGTGTATCTCCTATAAAGGGAGTGATGAGGTTCGGGAAGAAAGGGAAATTGGCTCCGAGGTACGTGGTACCATTTCTCATCATCGAGAGGATTGGGCCGGTTGCATACAGGTTGGGACTGCCAGAGCATTTACATCGCATCCACGATGTATTCCACATCTCGTCGTTGAGATGGTATCTTCGGGATGATATGGCCCATACTCACATCGCGATAGATGAGATAGATTTACAGCCTGATAGCTCTTACGAGGAGAGACCGGTGGCTATTATAGACTTTAGCGAGAGGAGATTTAGGTCGAAGATAGTTTCACTTGTGCGAGTCCAGTGGGGGCACCATAATGTTGAGGAACCCACTTGGGAGCGCGAGGCAGATATCCGAATTTGTTTTTAAAAGGTATGCTTTATTTTCTGAATTTCGGGATGAAATTCCGTTATTAGGGGGGAAGTATGTAATACCCCGTATTTTCATGCTATATTAATTTGGGGATTTATTAAATTTAATGTGAGTTAATTATTTAATAAAAATCCAGAAATTAATTATGTTATAATTATTAACGTGATGAGAGTTAGTAATTATATGAAATTTGTTGAATATTACTAATGAGCAAAGTAATATATTATATTGGTTATATTGAATGTCATGAGTGAATTAAATGACAATTTCGGAAATTTAAGTCGGGACGTGCTCGTGTCGCGTCGGGACTAAATTTTGATAAATAAAAAGTGAATATTTTATAAGTTTTCCGTATGGTCGTTTTGAGTGCGCCAACGCGTCCGGAAGGGTCGAGATAGTCAGAAAAGTGTACCCAGGGGTTTAGTTTGGGTCTCGGGGAATTTTTAGGCCTAATTAGTAACCCGGGATGGCATTTTGGTCATTTTACATTTTTGGGTAACCCACGAAAATTAGAGGAGTTATATCCGATATTGGGGTTTTCACCTAGGGTTAGAATACCCAAAACCTAGAACGGCCATTGGAGAAGAGAGGAGAGAGCTCTCAAGGGATTCCAAGGCTCAAAACTCAACGGTTTGCACCGCCACCACCACCAACGCGTTGATCGCGAGACGGGGAACGCAACCACATCGAATTCGGCACTAAACCAGACCTCTGAAAATCCCAGGCAAGCGTTTATCTTTCTTATTTCGTTGATGCATCTTTCATATTAGTTTAGGATTAATTAGGTTGAGTTTTAATGGAAGAAAACCCAATTTGTGATAGGAAAATCCATGTAGTATTGGTTTATATGATGATTCTAGAAACCCTTGCCATGTAGAGGAATTTAACCACGAAATTTTGATGATTATAAGAAGGAAATTATGAAGAAAATTTGTTAGAAACCTGTTTAAGAAAATTCTAGGGTTCTTGATAATTAGATAAAACTTTGGGTTGATAATCCATGTTTAAATGATAGAAATACACATGCCTTACGTTGGAAATATCTAGTATATTGATATAATGTTAGTAGTAGAATTTTTGGGATGTTTGGGTTTGGAAAATATGGATTTGGATGAAGATAGGTGGTAGAACCCGTAACTGCAATTCTGCATAAATCGAAATACCTGCTTGATCGATCGATCGAGCCTAGAGCTTCGGTCGATCGAAGGCTCGATCGATCGAGCCCCAAACCTCGATCGATCAACCCCTCCTGTCAGACTCCTTTTTCATTTTTAAATGAGTTAAATTCAATTTATCGTGAAATAATTCTTGGGCATTCTTAATAAAACGATTTGGGAGATGCGGAGGACCAGTAGGGTATATGAATAAATGTTGGGATCTTTAATATACGATGAGAATGGTATTTATGGGATAATTACATAAGGAACGATGAAACCTTGGATTAAAGGGAGAGATTATGTAAAAATGATTATGACGGAAAATAGATAAATTTCCTACTGAGTTTATATTTGGGAGAATAGAGTTCATGAGTGTTACCCCGAATTAAAGTTAAAGACAAATGGTTAAGTGTGAGACTAATAAATGTGAAATAAGGATAATGTTGTAACTATGGAACTGAGATATACCAATTATTGATTTGATGATATTAGTATAGTTATATGAATGTTTTTACATATACTATCTATGTGTGAAAAACTTACCCGCACTACTTGCAATCCCTGAGGTTTCTGCGCTGGGGCAGTCTTATCTCGATGGGACCTTTATGGGGGATATTGACTTGTACCCTAGAAGATAGATATCCTTGGTACATGCTATCGAATCGTTAGTTCAGACGGTCCTAAGAGGCGTGGGGTATGTACTAACCTCTTAGAGACTTGGAATCTATGTTTCACCTCAATATTATTTGTGTATATATGTTGATACAGTTCGAGAGTGATTACGAACTTGTATATCCCTTAGTGTGAGCGATACGAGGATCGGATAGCAGAGTATGCCCGCACCATAGTTTTTATTTAGGGTGCTATTATTATATATATATTGTACGAGTAGTTAATATATATATATGAAATTATGAGATTTGGAACTGCATACTGTGATTTGGTAAGTAGGACATGATTGATGACCCAAATGGTAAATACTTGTTTGAAAAGATAATATAACAGTGGGAAACTTTACAAATTAATCAAGCTAAAATGAGAGTTATGCTACTAATTGGAAGTATCCTTTTTAAACAACTTTATTGTTTGATTTTGAAATCTTACAAGTAATTTAAGATAAGCTAAATTATTGGGGAGGTTAGTGTGATAAAATGATAAGATAAACCGTTGGGAAGGTTAGTGCGATAGGTGTGCACATTAGAAGAGAGGTGAGAATTTCTCAAGGAAGAGTCGTACTAATATGTTGTTGCATTGGCCTGTATCAATTTAAATACTTGCTAAACGAATTTTAAATCATACACACTATCAGGCTCGGACCCGTTTCTTCTTCTCTCTCTCTCTCTTGTATATATATATGTATGTATTACAGGTGCCCATCCACAGGGGCGTCTTGCTTAGGATTCCTTGGAAGGAACACGCTGCAGCTTAGGTGGGAGTTGCAGGTCTCTTGATTAGACGACTTCGTTCATTCGGATCCACTCTTAGTACTTTCATTTAGTTGGGCATGTGTAGCTCTTTCCATTGTTTATCTGTTTTATTGGGACATTTGTACTTCAGTTGTTTCTAGTACGGTTACTCGTGATTTAATTCAGTATGGATGTTTTACGTTAAGTTTTAAACTGTTGGGATTTTCGGATGATGGAATGTTTTAATTAATTGGATCATGATCCTGGATTATTGTCTTGTGACTCTTACTTATTGAATGTTGTTAATAATTAAATAATTTTTCTTTAAATAAAATTTGGGAGTAATGTTATAAAAAAATGGTTTTGACACTTAGCTTAATTAATTAGGGTGTTTAATTGGAAAATTTTATTTTCGAAAGTGATGCTGAGAATGAACCAACTGTTCACCTTGATTTAATTTAATAAAGGAGTGATCGCCCGATATTTAATTAGGCGGGGTGTCACAGGTGGTATCAGAGCATCAGGTTCTAATTAAACTGTCACTTCAACTCATACACGACATATAATAAATAACATGTCTATTTAATTATCACACACAAGTAAATAGTAACAATAATAAATATTAATGCTTTATCTCTCTAATTAATATTTATATAAAACCAATTTAATTTCCCCTAATTAAAATAATTATTAACCACACATGGAAATTAAATAATCATAAAAGTATGGGGTATTACATAGGTGTAGTATATGTCATTATTTTGGGTCCTACATTCAGTGGCACCGCTTGCGACGAGGTATGTGAGATAGTTAAATCAATTCTCATCGTCGGGGGTATGTACCTTGAAATGGAGTACTGCATAGGGACTGCCCTCCTTATTTGTGTTTTGTTTTATGTCTATTTAGTGAGGGACTCCTCCGGACTTACCGATAGATAACGCACTAGAAATCGAAGGTAGATGCCTTTGTGTGTCGTATATATGTAAGGACACACACACACACACACACACACACACATATATATATATATATATATATATATATATATACTGGGGTATGCCTGTTCCTGAAGGCCCGCTTATAATTTTGAAAAGCATAAAATCATAAATAATATGAATAATAAATATTTTATTTCAACAAAAATAAGTGTAAACAATTAAAAAAATAGACAAAGTTTCATTCGTTTATAAGACTATCCACCCTGTTTAAAAAATACAACAAACTCGACAACAATACTAATAATCCGTCATGATCCTCGTATAAGAATCATAACCAGTTACACGTGTGGTCAAATGTTTTTGTGAATGAAATTAGAAACCAAAATAGATTACATATATGCATTTAAGGATGAACAATCAATTGCCAAATCAATTACTTTGTAAATTTGCAAAAGAATCGGAATAACTCATCACATGAACTACGAAGTGAATAATCTTCAATACAACTTCATTCTTCCACTAAAAATTGCATATTTCAACTATGCGGGGCTCATGAGGAAGTTAGTTATCATTGACGACATGGAAGAACAACTTGTGGTCACCATCCAGATTTATTGTCGAAACAAATTGTTTGTTCCTCGCCTTTCATCCATTTTGAACATCCGCAAATATGTACTAAGTAAAAAGTGTTCTCCAAAGATGTTTCCCACACCAACCAATACGTCACTGATGATGTCAAAAAACGCAGTCAAAAGAAACCTGGAAATGAACTGTATGTGTAGGCTTTAGACTTTAAGAAGCAGCAAGGTCTCGAAGCAATCTCACATATGATGTATCATCAAGGTAATACTTTGCCTTGCTCAACTCTCGTCTAACTGTGCACGCAAATATCTCAGGCTTGGGTCTGCTCTATAGAAATCAAAGGTTTAGAAACAGGGAAAAAATTCATGTTAAACTGAAAAAACTGAAAACTTACAGTTAATCAAAATTTATTAGTTTACTGAAGTAAACTCACCAGTCTTCCTATAACACTCTAGAAGTCTTCATATGGATAAATATAAAGGAGTTGTTTAATTTCAATAAAAAGTAATGCAACCTTTAAGGGACAATAAAAAGGAATGCAACATTTAAGGTTGTTCCAGAAAAAAAAATGAGATAGCGCATTAGTTCAAACCCCATTTCAAACCCAACTTATAACTTTTGGAGAAACATTTGATCAGTTGACTGACCTCATGAGGCCCTGCCTAATTTCTTCCTGTAGAAGAACAAATGTAAAAATGTAGATTCAAAATAACTGAAGGATGAAAAAATGAGATAGCGCATTAGTTTTAATTTCCATCAGTTGACAAAATGAAGGTAATTATATCCATCCCTCCATTTTAGATGTTGGGCCATAACTTTTTTACAATTGAATTACACAGCCTTGGAGCATCATTGTAGGTCGAACTCATGTAATAGTTTCTTTGACATTGTGCAGTTGCGATATTGCAGTCCCTCCATTAGCACCCATGTAATAGTATTTATAATACTAAGGACATATGAGGGAATCAATGATATACACGTGACAACATCGATGGTGCTTAAAATCCGCCACTTTCGGCTCAAGTAACATTTCAGAAATTGTAACCCAATCAGAAGCAGAATCTGAGGCCATTAGTGTCTCGAGCTCATCACGGTATAATAATATCAATCTCGAAATCATTATGGCCAATTCAAGGTAGAGAAATGAGCACATATATACGACACACTACATACTGCTGCTAAAATATTAATCATAGAGGTTACAAAACAGTTAAAGATTATAAAATAAGCAAATCCAGTAGAGAGTAAATCATATATACGACACACAAAATACTGTTGATGTATATATATGAGAATATATAACACCTCCCGAGAGAAGTAGAGAGTTAAATAGTAATCCACCTAAAGTGGCCAAAGAATCGCCCAAAACAGTTATCCACGTGGACAGGGGATTTTTTCTATTTCTTTATAGAAAATCATGTCTTCAAACAAAAGGAAAAATAACTTGACCACACATATAAAAAACTAAAAGATAAAGATATCATTTCAGGTGAAAAGTCCATCCAACGTACTACTTGGACTGTGAAAAGTCCAAATATAATGTGCTTGACACAAAGAATGCACACACATTGCTGTACTATTTTTTTATCACAACTTAGATTTTGTGAAGGTGCATTCTCACCAGGTAGCTTGCACCAGGTAGTACGATGGATGGATTTTGTGAAGGTGCACTTTCATCGAAAATTCACTCTCACCAGGTAGCTTGCACTTTTGAATCTCCGACTTAGTTCGAGATCTAAGGTAGTAGAAAGCCATCCTAGAAAATTTTATGAAGGTGCAAAAAATTTGTAGGATTGAACGTCCCTTCACAATTCCATCCCTTACTCCCCTTGCAGTTTTAGCTAACACCGGTCCTTCAGTCTTGGTTCCTGTTGGGGCCAACTCCTGAAGAGATGCTGATGGGGACATATTTGTCACACGATGCAATCTTTCCTCTGCCAAGCGGACGGCTCGAGTTCAGCTTTTAACACCTTGAGTTATCTCCTGACAGAAGGGTTAGGATTGCAGAGCAAAAAAAAAAAGTTGCAGACAAACAAAAAACGTTGGATTCAATGAGGGATATATAAAGAGAACCTAATACATTATTCAAGAGAAACACACAAAAATCAGATATTTAAAGAAATCAAATGTTGGATTTAATGAGGGATGGAAACTGCAAACTACATAGTGTAGATCTATAGTCTAGAAAAAAAACATTAAATCTGTAAGAAATATTAATACGTAGAGATCTATAGTTAAAAAAAAGAGTACAAATCTACAGTTAAACTTCAGCGCCATATGAATGGTGGATTGAAGCACGCCATCATTGAAATTAAAATCTTGAATACGTAAAGAAAACACAAATTAAATCAATATTCCAAGACTAATTGCAAATGTATCTTTTCTTCATGTTTTGCCAACAATATAAATACATAGAAATGGGTCTTAAACTTATTACAAATGATTCAGTCACACACACGTAAACTAACCCAACCACTATATACATACTTAGAAAAAGAATCAATTCAATAATCACAACTGAAAAAGAGAAAAAAGAATATGAAACTAACCCAACCACCATATACGTACTTAGAAAAAGAATCAATTCAATAATCACAATTGAAAAAGAGAAAAAAGAATGTGAAACTAACCCAACCACTATATACATACTAAGAAAAATAATCAATTCAATAATCACAACTGAAAAGAGAAAAAAAATGTGAAAAAGTGACTAACCCATATTTATGTATTTATATTGTTGGCAAGCCAATTTGTTTACCCCTCTAAGCATCGATCTGACCCATATCTAATCATCAATCTAAAAAAGGGATCTGTTATGTTGCATGCCAGCAGGTGTGAAAAAGTGACTAACCCATATCTAAGCATCGATCTGAAACAAAAAACACATCTTAAATAAATATATTTTAAATGTTCAAAAAAACAGAAAATAACGTTTTCTAAGAGCAAAATGTTGAACCAAAATAAGTCAAGCAAAAATGAGTTCCTCCTAAGAAATTAAAGCCTCGAATGCCTAAAAAATTGAACCACTTCTGAGTTTCAAGTAATCTTACCTCCCTGCAGCCATGTCATATTTGTCCCTGAAGTTAATGCATTTTCACGCTTGTAACTTTTTTTACATGTTTAGTAGCTTCTTACCATCAATCAATTAGAGGCCATTGTGAACATTCATGTTATATCATCAATATAAAGGGTGACCAAGTAGAAAAATGTATCATGCCAATGGTTTGTGATGTTTGGAGCTGAATCAAGAGGGTTACTGTTGTTGAATCAAGACACAACTCAATATTATTGCATCAAGACACAACATGATAGATTGTGTGAGACCTAGAGTTGACCTTACATGACAGGTTGCGAGGCATATATAACCCATAAAAATAGGGGGCAAGAGAGAGAGTTTGAGTTAGCTGAATTGAGCCCATAAGTTAAAAAATTCTAATTTGGACCTATAAATACATGATATACATGGAAGTTTCTTGAAACATATCAGCAGTATTCAATTTGTGAGCACCAGGAATAAGTTTCCCAAGTTTTTGAGTTATGCCACTTATGTTCCTTCTCTTTTGCCTAACACCCATATCAGAGTCGATAATTTTTTCTTCTTCACACTTTCACCACTACTGCCACTATCACAAACTGCTGGATTCTAATTATATAAACCAGGATGGTGGTCCAAGTAGCCATAATATTTAAAGGTTTTGAGGCATTTTGGGTGCTTATAAGTCTCAAATTCCTGTTGTAGGGAGAGTTAAAGTGGTTCGTATAAAGCACACTCAAGCACATTTAATAACAGAATAAAAGAAAAAAAGATGACCAATTCTTACCATATAAAGCACACCTAAACACATTTGATATTGGAATAACACTTGAGCACATTTTATGTTCAAAAAATAGAAAATAACGTTTTCTAAGATCATAATGTTGAACCAAAATAAGTCATGCAAAAATGAGTTCCTCCTAAGAAATTAAAGCCCCGAATGCTAATCATTTTTGGGTTTCAAGATCTTACCTCCCTGCAGCCATGTCATATTTGTCCCTGAAGTTAATGGATTTTCACGCTTAAAACTTTTTGTACATGTTCAGTAGCTTCTTACCATCAATAAATTAGAGGCCATTGTGAATTTTCATGTTAAATCATCAATATAATGGGTGACCAAGTAGAAAAACGTATCATGGCCAATGGTTTGTGATGTTTGGAGCTGAATCAAGAGGGTTACTGTTGTTGAATCATGACACAACTCAGTACTGTTGCATCAAGACACAACATGATAGATTGTGTGAGACCTAGAGTTGACCTTACATGACAGGTTGTGAGGCTTATATCACCCATAAAAATAGGAGGCAAGAGAGAGAGCTTGAGTTACCTTAATTGAGCCCATAAGTTAAAAAATTCCAATTTGGACCTGTAAATACTTGATATACATAGAAGTTGCTTGAAACATATCAGCAGTATTCAATTTGTGAGTACCAGGAATAATTTCCCAAGTTTTTGAGTCATGCCACTTATGTTCCTTCTCCTTTGCCTAGCACCCATACTCTGAGCCAATAATTTTTTCTTCTTCACACTTTCACCACTACTGTCACTATCACAAACTGCTGAATTCCCATTATATAAACCAGGATGGTGGTCCAAATAGCCATAATCTTTGAAGGTTTTGAGGCATTTTGGGTGCTTATAAGTCTCAAATTCCTATTGTAGGGAGAGTGAAAGTGGTCTGTATAAAGCACACTCAAGCACATTTAATAACAGAATAAAAGAATAAAATATGACCAATTCTTACCATATAAAGCACACTCAAGCACATTTGATATTTGAATAACATAATAACAAATAAAATAACATCTATTACTACATTTGATAATGGAAAAACAAAATAAAATGCAAAAGACCAAGATTGTTGTATAAAGTACACTCAAGCACAATTTATCACATCTATTACTACATATGGGGTAAGATGAACTGGAATAAGGAAATAATTTTTAATATTGTATATGGGGTAAGATGAATATAACATGGGACATACTTTGATCAATGAACAACATTGAAACCAAAGTTCACTACAATGAAAGAAGAGAACATCTTTTTTAATGTTGTATAATGTTTCAAGAAAAATATAATTATATCAAATAAAATGAAAAATAAGATAAAACAAAAAATCATAATTATTTTCAATGATCTTAAAAGCCCAAGGAGTACTTCGAATAGTTGCATCAAGTAGATGGCTGAAATGAAAGAACATGAATTTGGGAGAAACGTTGAAATAAAGCAAAAGGAATATCATCATTTAATTTAATTAAATAAACATAATATTTTATTCAGGGGTAGCCAAACTGCAATAAAACAAATAAAAGTGTTGGCCAAAATAATGAATATCTTAACAATTTCACTTCATTAGTCTAAAACACCGAATGGTTATACTCTGCATTAAAAAAATTGAGTTTGTCTAACATTAATATGGGATCACCTGGGAAGATGAACTAAATAAACTATTATATCACTTACTAATGTAATGAAAAATCGAATGCGCAAAATATTAGTACTATTAGTGTTTGAAACAGAACAAAGAGAGAATGGGGGCCAAAATACATTAATAGATGAGTGAAACAAATAATGTGCATACCCGATTTTGAACATTGTTTATTATTACCCAAATAATGATTCCAACCTGGGAAACATTCAAAGCACCGAGTGCACTCCTGATGAATTCAAAATTTGTAGACTCATGTATAAACACCACCTAAGACAAAACAACCAACACCCCTAAACTAAATAAGCCATTTCATTACTTCCATCTGAATCCCTAAGTGATAAATAAGAATTTCAGCTAGTAAGAATTGCAGCAGAGTTTGAATCCACAAAAACTGCACTTTTTATGTAGCCTATGTCTTCAAAATGCAATTCAACGTAGTCACTAACTATAACCGAAACACACGGGTTCACAATAGACTTAAAGAGAACATGACTAAGTGTATATAATAAATCCTAAAATACCAAACAGACATAAATGTTGATGAGAAACAAACTACATCTGTTATCATTTATAGAACCTCGACTCATGATGCAATAGGAGTATCAAGAGTTTAGGACCACCAATGTATTACAACCTGTACATTAAAAGATTTTTTAAATCAATAACAAACATTTATTAACTAATCAAAAACTTTTGTGTATAAAACCCCTGACTTTAAAAGAATGCAAAAAGTCCTTTATAATCAAAACAAAAATATAACATCACCAACCCACAAATGTATTAGCTCCACTTACACTTGCATCTAAGTTGTGTGTCGGCATTTGATGTACCGTAGTTGGTGATGAGGTTTCAGTCATATACAAAATGGATAACAAAAAAAAAGAAAAAAATTCAAAACCAAAAACTCAAAATATAAATCTAGAAGCGAGGAGAAAATGTATACCTGATATAAGTGCCTAGAAAATCAGGTCTTGATCTGAAAAAGAAAAAATAAACAACAAACACAAAAAACAATTAGATCCCCAAATATATTAGATATAAACATAAAACCCTAAGATCATAACCCCTGAATTTAATAAAACCCTAACAAAAGAGCCATTAATATACACACACCTGGAATATGAAAAGGAGTAGCTGAGAGAATGAGAGTGAATAGGGTCGGGTTGTTAGAAAGCCGAAAAAAAACTCAAAATCGAACCATATATTTTCAGATCGCAAATGTCAAATATCAGCCTATTACTACAAAACAAACAATAAAGGCGTCAACATTCAACGTTAAACGTGAGTCGAGTATACAAAAAACCCTAAAAGCAAATCTACATAAGGAAACTTCAAAATCGAACCATATATTTTTCATATCGCATCCCCAAATTCATACCAATAGATCTACATAAGGGGTGTGTGTGTGGGAGTGAGAGAGAGGTGTATGAGCGTGAGGAGACGGAAGGGTGAGGCAGAGGGGATGCGTGAGGGAGAGGGAGAGGGAGAGGTAGAGAATAGGGTTTGTGTTGTGAGCAGACGAAGAAAGGGTTTGTGTGCGTGTGTGGTAGAGAGATGAGGAGAAGTTTTGGAGGGTGCAATTTACTTTCTTACCCATGCTTTTAAATTTTGAACAAAGGGGGCAAATAAATTAGAGTGTGTCAAAAGAGAGGGAATCTCAAAATTGCAAGGGCAAAATAGGGAGTACATGATAAAAATATCTATATGACATCATCTTTTGATCTTATGACATACATAAGTTTTCTACTTTATTATATATATATATATATATATATATTAATTCAGATCAAAATTCATGTAGTCTAATGATGTTGTTGATGTAAAAAACTAGATTACATCTAATTAATCAATCACATATAAAAATGAATAAATAAGACAAAGGATTTTTAAAGTGGTTCAGCCTTATGAAAATGGCCTACGTCCACTATTTTGTATTGCTGACTGTTTGCCTTGAATCTCAATAATAGGTTTTGCCAAGAGATCCAAAGTCCTCTTCTTATGAGGAGATTACAATTTATTTATAGCCTTGAAGCTGTACATATGAAAAGATAATGCGCTGTTATCTAGCAGACATATACATCTGTACGATAATAATGCACATTTAATGCGTAGTTTCCTTTTGGTTTTCTTGATGTGGATGCTCTTCATGCTAAGTAGCTCGGACCGTTTAAGTTGCTCGGTAGGCTTAAGTAGCTCGGACCGCTTAAGTTGCTCGGTAGCTCGGAGCGCATAAGTATGCTGCTCGTTAAAAAGTATTCGTATTTTCCACATAAATTGACACGTGTCTTCATATGATTAGTCCAGATCAGCAGACTAAATTTGGTATTAACAGATGTAAACAAATGTTAACGAACATAATGCTACGTACGATACATAATGTGATGAAATGGTACTTTTCTTAGGGTAGTATTATGGGGATTACTCTTGCGCTGGAAATAATATGTTAGATATTTAGCTTCCATTTAATATACATTCTAGATGCCTTTGATATTATCATGTTAGTGTAGATATTTGACTTCACATTTGAACTTAGTATAAAATGCGCATAGTATTGCACTTAGATGAGGTGTGAGATAGTTACTGCATACGAGTGCTGATGGGCGGTGTGTAATGTGAATTGACTGCATTATTATATATTGGTTTTATAAGTTAATTATTGCAATTTTAGGATGCTGACCCAAATTATAAAATATTTCCCCCCCATGTTTACCTAAATAGGAACAATGCGGCTTACAGGGGATTAGACATGTCATTGCACTTCATCATTAGTAGATTCAGTTAATTTGATGCTAGCATAGGCTGCTACTCTACATTTCAGTCGTTTTATTTTTAAGAAGATTGTATGGGAATAAGATCGAGAATTATTATTTCAGTTATTTATGTCCCCATTACACTTACAATGGATGTTTTATGGCTTATGGGAGTTTCAAAATATTTATTGACAATTATTACTTCATAGTGTTTTATTGTGCGTGTATATGTGAAATTAAAATTTCATTTTATGATTTGATGCTGAGAATAGTATAAATTGTTAGAGAAGACCCATTTTCAGCGTATTTTGTTTGGCCAACCTTTATAAGGAAAATGGGGGTTGTTACATTTATGAGAAAAATACCAACATTTAAGTAAAAAACTTTTGTGTGACCTAGTTTCTTATTAGATTTTAATAATTCCTTTATACAAAGGAATAAGATAATTATCTCTTGTTATCTTGTAATAAATTACCTATGAACATAAAGACTTTACCCATTTCCAATAAGAAGTCTAATCAAAACCTCTATCGATCGAACATGGAAGTCACATTCTTCATCCATAGTCCAGACCATGATTGAACTCTAATATATCTCAACCATCTCCTTTATGATCTCATAGTACATATCTTATGGATTGAGCTTGAATCATAAGTAAATAATGGCTAATTGTGGATTGAATCACTCAAAACATCTTCTAAATGTAGATCGATGTCAAGATCTAAACTTCTCTCAAAAGAAATTTGAACACTCAAAATTTCAAATGGAGAGGAAAAGTAAAGCTCTGAAAATGAAAAATTACTTTGATTATATGTTTTTTGAATTGCGAAAGAAGTCTTAAAAGTTTCGGAGGAAATAAGGTTTATTTATATAGAAAAATTTAAAAATCTACCCCTTCGTACCCATGTGTGTAAAGAGCCACTGTGCACAAGGTCTAGACAATAATCTGCCCGACCAAAACTAAGGAATAAAACTAAAACTAAGGCAATTCATCATCGTGAGCATGATTTTATCCATTACTAAAACTAAGGCTTAAAATCATGTTATCGTGCATACGAAGATGAATAAGCATCGTGCAAATGAAATAGAACACAAATAATTTTTTTTAACAAATGCCTTCAAAATCTAAATACAAGCCTTATCAATTCTTGAAATTATATAAATAAACTCTAAGGATTCTTTGGAAAAAAAAACTTGAAAAGAAATGCTCATTTGAAAATTATTAGTGTGTACATATACAAATGATTAATCAGATGAGATAATCCACAAAAGGATATGCTTCAATTGATCAGCAACGAATGTCTTGTACGTGGATAAGTCTCAACCTATTCAAATCTTATTGTCCATAGGTAATAGACAAAGACTCTCATACACATAAAAATCTACGTGCATAAAAATTTTGGGCTCTAATTAGTGCATGAATGAATATCTTTAACACAAAAGATTACCAACTATACTAAATCTAAAATGGATAAATTTTCAAAATCTTACATTAGTTGTATGTACACATCCCACAATCAAATCATGAAACCTCAAATTAGTAAAGAAACATAAAATGTTATAATAGTTGTATGTACACATCCCACAATAAGATCATGGAATATGACTTCCATTTTTAAAAGGACAAATTTGTAAAAGAACCTTACCAAAAGATACTATTTAAGATAAAGGAAATGCAATTTTTCTCCATGGTTTTAAGTATAAATTTTATGAAAACAATGAAGAAAAAAATGTGGGAGAAACTAAAAGTGAATTCATACATCTCAATATTACTTTGAATAATATTATATTCATCAAAAAATGTAAATTCATATTGATACCATATCAAACTTCTTATATGATTATCAAGTATAGAAGCTGTAATTTTTTTCCACCAATCACCCATTAAAAATATATATTTCACATATACATTAAGATTTTGTAGAATGTGACCATTTTAACTAAAAAGATAAAACATTAGGAACAGATGTATTAAAAACATTTGAATAATTATTACATATTTCGTAATTTCCCTCTTTTCTCCATAATATAACTCATCACAATAGAACAAAACTCCTTTTATTCTTCAACACTTGAAACTATATTTTTCTTCTTATTAACCTCCTACTCCTTTTATAACCACAATTTTCCCATTTAATTCATCCTAAATTTCCACTGCCTTTTCTTTTATTCAATTGGGCTTGTTCACTTGATGGCTTGGTCACTCCTAGTTTGATCCACAAGATTGGGACAATATTTTTCAAATGGTTTTTCTCCTATTATTCTCCCCCCTCCTTGGTTCTTTTTCCAAACACTCTTATAACAACTTCGTTCGACTTACTTTGACAGATAGAAAGAGGAAGGAAAATTCCAACTTGTTAAATCTTTCTCCAACATTAAATTTGGATCGACTAGTTCACTAGACTTGCCTAGTGGACTTCTTAGACTCAAATGGGCTAGTGGACCTCCCAGAGGTTCTCCTTGATTTAATTTTCTTTTTGTTTGATATGTAATCGATAGGAATAACCTTACTGTTAACCTTTTCCATAAACAGACACACACTAAACCTGATTCAACTAGTGAACAATATCTAAACATTACTTCATCAACTCCCACCTCACCAACTCCAGACTCTAGCAACTCCCTTGCGATATCAACCACGGATAATCCTAATATTTTTACTTCATGTGATGATCCTATCATTGAGCTATCCACTATTAAAAATGTTGAAGTGCAAACTCATTATTGTAATCCAATAAGAAAACTTTCTAATTAACTTTTTAATCATCATTATTTTCCAATATTCTATATCATTATGAGCCTTCACCTTATTAAGAGTCTATTTTTAAACCTCTTTGGCAGAAAATATGACTAACGAGTTTCAGGAATTACACTAAGCTTAAATTAGTTGATATTCTTCTCAAAGAGTGTTACTTGTTGTAAACTGGTTTACATGATCAAAACTAATACTAACAAGTTAGTGTAAGATTAAAAATCTTGTTTTGTTGGAAAATGATTCACTCAAGAATATGGTAATAACAATGAATAAACCTTTGTTCGGTAGCTCATCAGGTCTTAGTTTGATGTTAACGTGATTTTGTTACTTATTATAAAGTTCAACTATTTTAAATGGGTATCAATAATGAATTTATAATTTGACATCTTGTTAAGGAAGCTTATATTAAGGCTCCAATTATGTTCATAATTCCACTCAAGTTTGCGTAATTTTTCATTTCTTGTATGATCTCAAGTAACCTCCCCGACTCTTGTTATCTAAGTTCAACTCCACTATTGTTACCTTTAAGTTTGCCTTTATATCTCTTAATTCTAGTCTTTTTATTCATGATATTCTTTTTTCATACCACTTATCTTTGGTTTTAATATAACACCCTGTATTTTTTGTGCATTTATTTAAACTGTGTAGTTGATTATTTAATTTCCTATTGTGACATGTGATATGTAACATATTATCTTTTATATGTTGTTAGGTAATTCGTATTCACACCTTTTGAAAATTGGCATAATACACTGTAATACATTAATTCAATTTTTGAAGTGTCTTAGTAATATAGGGGTCTACATCAAGGATGAGGTGGCATTTTATTTTTCTTGTTTGGAGTATGCCCATAGGTATCATATTTCATCGAATCGTGAAGTTGTTTCTTATAATTTTGAGTATCGCATAATTGATTAATACTTAATTTATATCATAATTGAATCGTACCAATTTCTAAATTAAGTTAATATGATATTAATTTATTTAAATATGTTATATTCCATGTTGACTTATTGGATACTTAAAATTTTCATTTTTGCTTTAAAAGAGTGGTATTTAAGTGTTGCGTTGGTATATTGTCTGTGCCAAGTTTGAGGCCATATAAAGCGTGTTTTACACTCATTGTATAATGCCCCGAATCCGGTTGTCAATGAGAAAACCTTTTTATACTTTGATTTCATTTTAAAAAATTATCTTTGGGGATAAAACCTTGCTTTTGAATTTGTGTCACAAAATTTATTTAATTTAATTAATGAGTTGATGTCCAGCTTATGACATTCATAGGAACACTTGACGTAAAAGAGTTTCATGGAATAAACAATAACTACTGTAAAATCCACACCATCATGTATGACTACAATCCAAATTTAAAGTAATTTCATAGAAGTTCAAATGATAAAAACTGCTCTTCTTAACTAAATGCCATCACTAAAATGAATAGTGATAGAGGTCTAGTTTCGTGGACAACTGTACTTTACGTTTCCGTTATCTTTGTCATTTTCTCTACCTATAATACTTGGGGTGTTTGGAAAATGGAGCAGTATGAGTGTATGCCTGGTAGGAGAAGTACTAGCAGTGTATATATAGCATAACTAATATCTATACTTATGCAATGTATTTTCTCAATTATGAAATCATACTTAATTTGATTAAGTATTTTCGTGTGAGATGTAACGTAACCATGAAATGTGCACTATGACCATTCAACCTAGGGGATGAGACCGCTCACACTTAATCTTTACTATTATACTTCCTACTCTCGTTAATTGATCCATCAACGTAATTTCATATATTTCCAGCTATCACAATTAGCTTTCCTTTACATTAATGAGCGTCATGATCGAAGTTATCTGTTCACATTATTAATCGGGGTACCAATCCCTTATATGTTTATGGTCTTTCATCAACTGTCATAATGTCACAATATGCTCCTGATCAGCGGTTTTGGGTATAAGCATTAAGCCGCACCCTAGTGATCCGGGCCCTCCTGAAATTTTACAATTATCTCCAAGTATCTTTTACTTGTTACATCATTGTAACCATTTTGGCTTTATTTATTTAGTATCCTCTTTTAAGCCTTTCCTTTATTTCCTTTTTATCGATCTATGAGGAAAAATATCCGGGACGATAGTAGTCCCAATATTAATTTTTAAGTTCCACATTTTACTAAAAGTTCATTTTCATTTTACCTTTATCTCGTTATATCATCTTTGAAATTAAATTTATTTATCATTTCTTGTGAAAATTATCCTTTCAGTTCAAATACCCATTTGTATACATTAATGTACATTTCGCTATTCACACACACTTTAAACTTGCATTTTATACACCTTTCCAAGAATGCTTCTTCTCATCTATACTTTACAAAGTATGAGTTTTTACCACATCAATTCAACTCTTTTAACTAGATTCCTTTGGTTTGGAGAATTTATTCCTACGTCCACTTTTACCTAAAATGATATTTTTGTACTAAAAACATTATTTTTACCATTTCAAGACATATTTCCAACTTGTTAACCCTGTACCTTATATATTAATTCTTATCATTTTATGTGTTCATATTATGGATTTCACACTTTTGCCCCAAACACTATATTATATTCAAGTTTAGTCCATTATTTCATTTATTAATGACGTTCCTCACCTAAATTGTATCATTTTATGTGATTATTATTTTGAAATTTTCAAGCTTACCGTTTCGTTTTAAAAGGCTCATTTTGATCGGATTTAAACACACTTAACCTATTTATCCTAATCACTTGTGTTTATGTTCATGAAACTGAGGTTTTATATGAATAAAATCCAATAAATGCATCGTACCATATCTTCATAAGTTCAATATAACAATTTACAATGAAATCAACAGTTCAAAATGATTTAGGCAAGAAATAATTATCTTCAAATTATTAAATTTATCTTTTTTCATGATTTAATTTTTATCCATTTTTATCACATATTTTTTAACATAATATCATCGGGAGTGAAAATAGGCATAAATAAGCATATGAATCGTATATATATGCATATACCTATCATGATTTGATTTAAAATTGAAAATAGTGTAGAACCCTTACCTCTTGAAGATAATAATTCCTTTGATGAAGAGGTAGAAAAGAAAATCCAATAAGTTACTAACTTCTCTCAAGCTTTTTCCTTAAAAATACACATTCATACTTCTTTAACCATTGATGATGGAATGATCAAATGGTAGTCTTGCAAGATTGAAATATAGAGAAAATATGAGGACTTTAGGCTACGAAAATGGTGGAGGATAAGACTAAAAAGTTTTAGTTTAGGTGATGAATTATTTTATATGGAATTGAGATAAATAATGAGTAAAGTCTCTCATTTATTTCTCTTATAATTTCTTCAAATCTTATTTTAATGATCCCCCATCATTCAATAATGTTCCCACTAGGTTTAGTGGGGGTAGGAAGATAGCTATCATGGCCTAAAATCATGGGAGAGTTTATTACTTTTACACCCCACGAGTTGCACATATTGACAGCTCTAAAGGAAGATAATTTGGAAGTGCCAAACAAATTTGGCCCTAACTCGGATCGATTCACATTTGTAAGATACGAATTTTTATTCAAATAATTTTTTCTCTGAACTTTGTATTTATCCTAACAGGTTTATAAAATAAATATAAATAAAATTTTATAATTCGTTCCGTATAATTTCCTTTAATTAGATTTAAAATACGTATCTTAATTAACATGCGTAATGTGGTATGCGACATTTTTGAATTTTCTCCTTAACCTTAATAATCTATTTAAGTTAATCACATTCATTTCTTATAGTGAAATTTTATTAATTCATTAAAATTCAAGCGTTAGAACGTTCCCACGTTGGGAATTTTTTTCCAAGAAATAAAACATTAAACAAATTTAGGTAAACAATTCAGGATGTGTCCTTCTCATTATAAATTCTAATCCCTTAATCGGTCCTTTAACGCCATTGTTATCTCAAATGAACTTAACGAGGGGAATTATCTTCTCATAAATAATCTTTTGCTTGTGGTCTACTATTGTCATTGTCATCGTCTCATAGAAAACGCCATTCTAAAGATCTATCGAAACCAAATTGATCATACGAGACCAAATTAGAATATATTTCCATAACATCGATACGTGGAAAACATTATGAACATTACTCAATTGATACGGTAAAGCTGAAAGTTATGATACCGGACCAATCCTATACAAAATCTCAAACGATCCTATGTACCCAATGATGCTATGAAATCACCACTTCAATTTTTATTTACAGTTCAAGATTTAGTTAATTCAACAATGGTGATATAGATGCAAGAAAATAAATGTAAGAGAAGGAGATGAGAGAGAGATAGATAAATAACACAAGATGTAAAGTGGTTCAGTCTTATCCTACTTCAATGTGCAAGGTGATGGTGTTTATGTATTACTAGAAGGCATTGAAGGCCATTGATACATTCACTCAAGCTTTCTCTCTCTAGATTAAAATTCTACAGAGTTTTAACCAGAGTTTTAGTATCTCGATCCTTTTACATGAAGAAAATGAAGGTATATATAGGCTTGGGGGCGCACAGTGCACCCCTAAGAATGTTACATGTGTAAGTGATGTAAGTGATCCAATGAGAGCCCAACACCTGTCTAGCTCATCCATAATCCATGATGACATAATATTCCCCAATATGGTATAGAAATTTGTTATAATATCAGAGTCCACGTGGACAAATGATGTTTGAGCCACGTGTGCCATATGAATTGTTGACTTCGGCTATGCATATCTTAGTCTAGTTGAGACCGACATAGGCAATCTTCTAAGTAGGCAACTACGAGGTTGATTCAGTATGATGTCTCAGCCTGCCAGGGTAGTACAAGGTCCAGATAAGATGTACCAAGCATAACCATAAGGGGATCTCTATCGAGTGATCATGAACTGATGAGGATGAGGTATTGGAGGTCTAGACCCATGAGGCTGGCCCACACTATGTCGGCTGATAGATATTGAGTTGTGTCGGCCAAACCATGATCGATGTTTTCAAGTGACGAGTCCACACTTATGTGTATCAATCACCTCTAGACCTTAGTCTTTAATGTGAGTGGAAGACATAGGGATACAGTCGGCAGACCCCCTAATGAGTAAGAGACCCCCTAGCGCTAAGGTTTTCATTTAGTAAATGAACCAGACATGACAGATTCTGATGTAGCCTCCTCAGTGCTGCAGATATAAGCGTCCGTTGATGGTACCTATTATGACACATTTCACAAGACATGTGGCTTAGTGTATTGGCCAAGGATAGGCAACTGTAAGCTGCCCTAGGGTTTGGTTCTATTATCATTTCACACTTCATTTCTCGTGCGGAATGACTGTACTATTTAAAAAACCCAAAACCAGACATTTATCTTTCTTCTTCCCCCAAACCTTCGCACTTAAGCTTTCCTACCATCCTCCAATAAATTCCTTCTCTATTTCCTCTATTCAACGTCCTATAGTGATTTTTAGGAGTTCTCATATCTTTTCAAGTACTTCCCTTCATTCAAGTAACATTTTAACAACTTTATTTTTCTTTTTTCACGATTAATCAACTGTGTTTCGCAACTTTCCTTTTTTCGATCATTTTCAATTTGTTTCGGTGATCATTTAAGATGATTTTTGGGTGGTTTTAGGGTTAAACTGGTGGTGTTATTGGTTGGTTTATGTGGTTGGGTCATTTTTTAAGTGGTTTGTACGATTAGGACCCCTTTGGGTGACCTCGTTATATTTTCTGGTGGTTCTCCAAGATTATGTTAGTTCATTGGTCTCTTCCTCTAAAAGGTTTTCTAAAATTAAATGTTGGTGATAGCTCTTTGGGAAACCTAGGAAAAAGTGGATGTGGAGGGATTTTAAGAAATCAAAAAGGGGACATGGTTTGGTTCTTCTTCGAAGATTTAAAATTCAAGACAAGTTTAGAAGCTGAAGCAGAAGTTATTCTTCAAGGAATAATTTTCTTTCAAGATCTTAAAGACTATGAGCTTATTATTGAATGAGACTAAAAAAAATTGATTGATGTTCTTCTCAAAAAATCTTCATGTCCTTGGAAAATCCAATGGCAAATTGATCAAATTATCTCAATTCTGCCCAACCTCAATTCCAATCTCGTCCATATTCACATAGAGGCAAATATGGAAGTAAATTTGTTGGCTAAAATAGGTAGTTCTCATAATAAGTCTTTGATGTCTCACCAGCTTGATCTTCTCCCAAGGAGTTTTAAAGGAATCTTAATATTAGATAAACTTCAAACTCCTTATCTTAGGAAGGTTTCCCTTTAATTTTGTGTAGTTCGTGTAAGACATGGTGAGGGCTCTTCTCATCTATTTATAAATAAAATCCTTATTCCTAAAAAAAAGTCTTCTCTGTTGTACCACATTCACTATTCTTTCTAGAAACTAGGTTCAAAAACATTATAAATTCCACCTTTTCATCCAATAGTCAACTAGGTCAAATCCCTAGTTTTGTTTAGATGTTCAAGACATTACACGAGTTAGCTGACCAATTCTCACACCTGAGGGAGACTATCTTCAGAAAGATATGAAGGGGTAAGGATGAGGTTGAGGCTAAGCATAAAGCTGAGGCCAGGTCCGCACTTCTAATCCAACCAGTCCCCTTAGTTGTTGTATACCCCCTGAACCTTCAATTGTCGACCTAGTTAGTTATAACATAAGTGTAACTTTATCCCAGGATTCACAATCAATGTCATCCTCTGAGGAGTGTATCCTTTTTTCCTACAGGGACTTCGATAGGGTAAATAACTTTGATGAGACCATAAGGATTCGTTTATCTCATCTTGAGGTCTCTTATGCGGTTAAGTCTAGTAATAGGGAATCACCCATCCATGAGGTCTCGAATACAGAAGAGCTGAGAGTCGGCATATCATATTCCCCCCACCCATGGATGTCCCTTTGTCGGTCAATCCTGCTGCTGAGTTTCCTAGTAGGTATCCAAGTGGATTCCTAAAAGCTGAGAATATAGACTCCGAGGACGAGGACAAGGAAACAATGGATACCATTTATGCATAAACTTTTAGGAGAACTGTAATGGAGATAGATTTTTTGTTCTCGAGGAACCTATATGGGATCAAATCAACCATAAACATGAGAGTCCCAAACGAGGACGAGAGGGATTTCCAAGGCCAAGAGGGAGATATAACTATCTACAAACAAATGTTCAAGGTTGGCTTTAGGTTTTCCATCCATCGTATTATGCCAATGATCTTAGATAGTATATAACTGGCCCCATCGCAACTTTTACCCAATTCTTGGAGGATTTTACGCGGCTTTATCTCCCTTTGGAAGTTGGTCCACAGACCCGAGCTTCCAGTTAGCATTTTTCAAGAACGCTATAAAGTCTTATCCATAAAGACTCATCTTGGATATTACCATGTTATGGCCAGAAAATCCATGAAAAACGTTTTGACAGTGAACCAAATATCAAAACATCACTGGAAGACCTGATAATTCTCTGTATCGAGAGCTTGGAAATTTGATGTCGACGTTACTTGTGGTGACTCTGAGTCGAGATGCCTCAAAAGATAGGCCAAAGCCTCCATGTCTGCAAAGATTGACCCCGACTCGAGCACTGATGACCGAGATAAGGTGGATCCGATAAGAGGTCAAGGGGATAAGGGTGGTCTTATAGAGTTTGAACAACTAATGACTCCCCACTTCTTTAAAGAGATGGGTTTGGGGATCGACCCCCGGACTTAGTTGCGAAAGTGTCTTTCAAGTTCTTTTTCTTTGCAACTGTTTTATCATCTTGCATTTTCTTCATACTACTAATCATGTCCTTTATTTGCAGGTCTTCCTTCTAACATTTCAGATCAACTGTGGAAAAAGGCCGCTCCTTCACTTGGGAGTATTCTTAGCAAAATGTCCTAGGGTCCTAACCCTCTAAAGAATACAACAACTGGTGGCCCTGGTCAGGCTAACTAGGCAAAGAAAAGAAAAGATTTGGCTGATGGAATTTCAAATATTCCTCCTTAACAAAAGAAAACTAGGAGGTTTAATACCCTTAAAGATGTTGCTGACAAGGACATATCGACCCATATCTTTTGTCTCTATCTAGGTCGGGTGTGTTTCTCTTCTTTTTATCAGTTCTGATTCTATGATTGGGGACCAGGTAAGAGCAAGGTCTGCTATCGACTCATGGTTACTAAAGTTTGACTGCAGGTTTCTAAAATCAAAGGAGCCATACCGTCTTGCCAACTTTGGCCTCCACAGGGTAATCCAGGTAACTAACTTTAGATTTTTTGCTTTATAAATTTTTATATGTTATTTCATCTCCTACTAACAATTACTTATTTATTTTTATAGTCTCTCTTCTTTTTCCACCAACTGGCCCAGTGGGTTCAGGATAAATTATCTCTTATCCAAAAGGCTTCTCATACTATAAAGGCTGAGGGAAGCCTGAAGAAGGAACTGAAGGAATAAGAACTCATCCATAACAAAACATTTAAAGAGATGGAAAAAATAATGAAGGACGACCTTGCTACCCCAAAGATGGTTTTTGACTCTACCGTGGTCGAGATGACCCAAAAACATAAAGTCAACCTGGTTTCTTTGAAGAAGAAAGTTATAGAGGATTTTAAATCCTTAGATGAGTTTTTCGGGTATGAACTTCAATAACTGAAGAGGGGATCCCGAACTTCCCTCCGATGGGCGACTGTAAAGTACCCTGATGTTTCTTATCTTTTAAAGCATTTTTCGACTTTTGACTTCTTTGAATCAGTGGAGATAACTGAATTAAATGAGGTCTAGGTTGAGGGTGTCACCACTGAAGTGATGGCTACTGAGACATCGGTGCGGGTGGGGATCGAGATGACTCAGGGCATCAATATTGAGAATGAGGCTCAAACTCAACCCTCTATTGACAACGTCATCTCTGTGTAGGCCAAAAAGCAAGCCTAGGTAGCTATTTCAAATTTTTTTACTTTTTGTTGGGCGGTCGCTTATGGCTTTATATGCCCCTTCCACTTGTGAACTTCTCATGAATGGCATTCTCATCTTTCTGAACATTTCCATATGTCTACATTCTTAACTATTGATGCTATATATTTAATTAAATTCATGTTCATTTCTGTCATTTTCCAAATGTAGTATATGCACTTTTTTGCCTTGCTATCTTTAATTATTGTTTTACGCATAATATTTGTAGATCCATTTGCAATTAGTCGATGCCTAATTTTAACTCTTAACTCACCGTATCATGATGTTTAAGTAACCATAACAAAATGATTTTTGAATTTACTATCATAAAATTAATGATGCTATTAAGTCCCCCCCTCGTCATTTTGAGGGTATTTTCACGAGTCTCGTCTCTTCGTACACTCTCGTCACGTCGAGAGAGTTTAGACTCTTAATTCACAACATACTGATGTTTAAGAAAGCATAACAAAATTATTTTTCTATTTACGGTCACCAAATTAACGATGTTATTAACTCCCCTATCGTCATTTTTTAGGGTGTATAGATAAGTCTCGTCTCTTTATACATTCCCGTATCGCCGAGAGAGTGTTGACTCTTAATTCACCACATAATGATATGTAAGTGTTTTCACCACATAAGCGATGTTGTTACACTTCTCCCTTCTTGGTGTTATTGAGAGTGTGTGTAGATATGAGACTCTTCATATACTCTCATATCCTCGAGATGTAGCTTAAGTAATTGATCATTAAAGCTAGTTAAAAACCATGTAGAAATTAGAAATAATAATAAGATATAAGATGACACTTGTATATTTAATTAATTCTTGATCTTTTATACAAAGAAATTTTTATACATACAAAGTATCGTCGTACAAACTAATAAGAAAAACAAAATCTCACTGGTGGTATCTCTTCAGGTGGTCAACATTTCAGGGGTTTAAGAAGGGTTCTCCCTCTAGGATTTCCACCTAATAAGTTAATGGGACGACCTCCTCAGTTACCCTGTACATCTCATTCGAGTTAAGATGTATCTTCTACAGTTTCTTCCAAACATTCTTCAACACTAGGTCACCCATAGCTATCATCCTAGCCTTCACCCTCTTATTATAAAACTTGGCAGCTCTCTAGTGGTAAGTGGACTAAAGGACCTCTACATACTCTCGTCTCTCCTCAATTAGATCCTAATCAAGCCTCATATCTTCCTTATTAGTTTCAAGATCATAGGTTTGAACTCTGTGACTGGGGAATCCAAGTTTAGTAACTATAATTTCTTCAGACCTATAATCTATCATAAACGGTGTCTCGCATGTCGGATTCTTCTTAATCCTCCTATAAGCCCATAGGACCTCATGTAACTCTTCTGTCCACAAACCTTTCGCATCCTTTAGTTTTTTCTTGATTCCATCCAATATTATCTTATTTATGACTTTAGTTTGGCCATTGGCTTAGGGTGAGCCTAGTGCCAAATATAACTTTTTTATTCCTATTCTGCCACAGTATGCCTCCAAGGGCTTATTCTTGAATTGATTTCCATTATCTGATATTAGGGTATGGGGTAAGCAATATCCGCATATAATGTTCCTCCAAATAAACTTGAAAGTTTCCACCTCAGTGATGGAAATTATTTCCTCAGCCTCTACCCACTTTGAGAAGTAATCAATATCCATGATCAAATACAGATAATTTCAAGATGCCTTTTACAGAGGTCCTACTAAATCAATTTCCCATACTGCGAACGGCCATGGCACAGTGATGGATGAGAGTGGTTGGTGAGATATATGAGGGATGGTTACAAATCTCTGAAACTTGTCACACTTCTTCATTTAGCCAGCTGCATCTTTTTTAGTATCGACCACCTATAGCCCTAAGTGGCAATCCTCTTAGAAAGGGATCTTCCACCCACATGGATCACACATGACCCCTCATGAATGTCATGTAGAGAAAAGCAGACCTCTGAGGGGTGAAACATCTAGGCAGGGGAAGTAAGAATCCAATTTTGTAAAGTATATCTCCAATTATAATGAATTTGGATACTTTGTATCTAAGCTTACTTATCTCGGCCTTGAAGTCTAGGAGTTCACCATCCCAGAAGTACTTGACTAGTGAATCCATCTACGAATCCCCCAAATTTATGTTTAAACAAAATTCATCCCCACTGCCATCCTCCTATATGGTAGGCCTATGTAGGATCTCCATCGGCATCGTGCGTCTAATTTATATTCTTGTTATTGACGATAACTTTGCCAAAGCATCATCTCGGATACTATTAAAATGAGGAAACCTTTTGAGATTCACCTCCCTGAATTTTTTCAAAACTTTCTTAACCCTTGCTAAGTATTTCTCCATCTTCTCATCTTTGGCCTCATAAACCTCCAAGATCTTATTCACGACCAAATGCGAGTCACTATAAACTATCACTACGCAGTCGTTAAATACTCTAGCTAGGGAGAGGCCTGCCAATAGGGACTCATACTCCAAGTCGTTATTAGATGAGTTGAGGTTAAATCTTAAAGTATATTCAATATTCGAGCCATTTGGAGCCGAGAGTATCAACCCAGGGCCACTACCACTTTCACAAAAGGAGCCATCAATGAATAGCCTCCATGTAGGACCCTTCTCTGAGAGAGGCCCTTCATCTAGGAGCCCGTTCCTAAATAAAAAAATCTATCTCTGCAGTATCGACCTTATCTGTATCAGCTACTACTGAACTTTCTAAAGCTACTTTCGGCACCACTATTGGTTCCACCACCTATTCAATCGGGCCAAGTGAATTCGGCCATAAAATCTTCCAACTATTGTCTCTTAATTGCTATCCTAGGTTAATAGATGATGTCAGACTCACCTAGCTCAATTGACTAGGCCATCAACTTACTCTATTTCTCAAGTTTATGGATGACCTACCTCAAGGGAGTACCGGTGAGCACCACCATCTTATGAGCTTGGAAGTATGGATTCATCTTCCTTTAAGCATGTATAAGTGCATATGCCAACATCTCCTTTCTAGGTTGTAAGTCTTTTTTGTTAAAATACACTAGCTTCTGGACACCTTCATCTTCACGTATGATAGCTTCATTGATGACCGACTCTGATACAACTAAATACAAAAATATTTTTTCTCCCTGAATAGGCCGAGACAATAACATTAGCGACCCCAGATAGTCTTTGAGTTCTTAAAAGGATATTTCACATTCTTTATCCCACATAAACGCTTTTATAGAGATTTTGAAGAAAGGCAAACACTTATAAGTAGCTCTGGAGATGAAATAATTGAGGGATATAACACATTTTGTCCGCTTATGCACGTCTTTTACCATCTTTGGTGTCTATATGTTTATAAGAGCTTTAATTTTTATGGGTTTTGCCTCCATACCCCTCTGTTTTTACTATAAAGTTGAGAAATTTACTAGTGCCAACACCAAAAACACATTTGGCTGGGTTGAGTTTCATCCTAAACTTATCCATCGTATCAAACATTCGTTCAAGGTTTTTAACATGAGTCTTGAACTTAAGGCTTTTAATCATCATGTCATCCACGTAAACCTCCATAGTCTACACTATTTGGTCTTCAAAAAACTTGTTCACCAAACTCTGATAGGTTTCCCCTGCATTTTTAAGGCTAAACGACATGATCTTGTAGCAGTATGTTCCTTTATACATGATAAAGAATGTCTTCTCAGCATCGACCTCATCCATCAAGATATGGTTATGCCCTGAGTAAGCGTCCATAAAACTCATCACCTCATGCTCGACCGTGGCATCGACCATTTAATCTATACAGGGCAAAGGAAAGATGTATTTAGGACAAGCTTTGTTTAGATCAGTGAAGTCCACACACATTCTCCACTTTCCATTGGCCCTTAGGACAATTATGGCATTAGACAACCACTCTAGGTATTGTACCTCCCAGATGAACTCGAATATTTGTATCTTTTTAATCTCTTCTTTAATGACCTCCTACTTCTCTTTTGCATAGGTTCTTCTCATATGCTTCACATGCTTCACCTTTTTATAAATATTCAATCAGTGGTAGATGATCTTTAGGCCTATTCTCGGCATGTTCGCGTGACTTCATGAAAAATGCTTTGCCTCCACCTCAGTAGTTTCACCAACTCTTCTTTCACTTCCTTCTTAAAGGATTTTGTAATTTGTACAATTTTTTTTCGACCCATCCTCAGTGAGGATGATGGAGTATACCTCCTCTGCGAGTTCACTTTTATCCAGTTTCTTCACTTCCCTTGAGTCGAGAGTATCGATATTTTAAGAAGTGGTTAAATTCTTATAATCCTAACATTAACAAGCTTCCACTTGGTCCCCTTGAACTTCCCCTACCCCATAAGGAATCGAGAATTTTATCATTTGGTGGATTGTGGATAGGACTGCCTCAAACTCCTTGAGTTCCACTCTTTAAGAATATTGTTGTAGTCCTAAAACACATTCTCATCCATAATAAAGAAGCCTAATTTCTTGGTGAGACATCTTGAAGAGGAGAGTGAGCTTGCGTTCAAATAAGGAAGTTATTTAATTAAACACAGTTTTTACCAAACAAGTCCTAAACATGCATCTATATATTATTAACTATGATGATGAAACATGCAAGAACACATATATGAGGAAAAATCCCCAACGGGGCAAAACCTTTTATTTTCACAATAATTTTTGTAAGAGAACGGCTTACAATGGATTACAATGAAAATACAGTGACACAGAAATACCCTCGGGTGTCGGTTCTATTGTCGGCGACTGGAACAATCCCTTTCCAGTAGGGCAGCAGTGACGAAGAGAGCGGCTTCCTCACAAAGTACTCCAGATGAGTAAATGATCTTCTTGAAGGTTTAAAGATTCACACAAATATATGGGAATGGTTTTGTGAATCAAAAAGGTTTAGAAAACCTTAAAAGGTGAAGTCTTGTTCTGGGCAATTTTCGCAGATTTTCGAGATTGCAAAAAGACTTGAAAAACGTCCAGAAGGAGATCAGATATTTATATAAAAATCAAGGCGGTGGCTCGTTCGAACGAGATAGCATGTCGCTCGAACGATATCGCGCGACATGTCTATCTCGCGCAAAAGACTTGCAAAGTCGCTCGAGCGATCTCGTCGATCGAGGCCATTCGCTTCTACACTTAAAATTTTTTTGCTTTCGATAAAAAATTAACCCAGACTTCAAAAATAATTTTCAAAAATATTTCCCAAATATTTAAAACTCCAATATAACATTTTACTGATAGAGTGTAGTGGAGTAGTGGGAATGAGCTGAGCAACACGTTGCGTGTAGCATGATGCATGTGAAGAAAGTGGATGCAATGAATTCGGATACAGTCCGTTGAGGATGATCGTGTTGACGTGCCAAATGTAGCGGTATCAGACATATGAACTGTGATCTAGGAGAACATAGAAAATTCCTAGATTCTACCCCGGACATTTATAGAATTATGTCCTTACAAATCTCCCCCTATGTCTATGCTGGTACATACATAAAAATCCAAATTATGCAATCAAATGACATATAAGATAATATCCCCATTAAACCCTCAAACTGAGAATACTAAATGACATGTCTCCCAAATCTTCAGCTCTTCATAAACTTTCAAAGCTTTTCTCATCAGGATGTGCAGTCCAAAAATGAACAATGATGTACCTACACACATGAGATAAAGCAAATACCCATGACAAGCAACAGTTTGAAATATAATGATATGCAAAAATTGATGATCAATTAAGCTTAAGAAAATCATTCATAAATCAACCAAACACCAAAACAATTCTCCCCCATAATTCTTCTCCCCCTTTTTATGATGTCCCCAAATAGACAAATATGAGAAGCAGAAATAAATGCACATGGAGAATGACACACGGGAATAAACTGCTATTTTTATATTTTTTTCAAAAAATTTCACACAGAGTATACAACAAAGAATCACACCATGAAAGATCACAAAAACAACCAAGTCAATGATAGCGAAAATAAAGGGGTGTGATCAAATTCGATAGGAAAATCAATGCATACAAACATGACATATGTGCACGATGAATATCGGATACTCCTAACGAATGAACTCAAAGTCTTCCTTTGGTGTAAAAAAAATGGAAATATAAGACATTGACTCAATCAAATCAACAAATCAAATCTCAAAGTGATTTCCACACCAATAACGTCCAAAACTATTTCATACTTTTTTAGGACTTTCAAGGAAGTGCAAACCCATTTATATTCTCCAACCAAAATCCCTCAGATATATATATTTTGAATAGAGGCTTTCTAAATTCTTAAACTTTGGAGAATTGAAGGTGAAACCTAAGTGGCCCATATTTGGCATGAAATGCTTTTTATTGCCTTTAAATTTTTTCGGGCTCTTTTAACCTCTTTGGACCCCGGATAATAAAATTTCTCCATTTTTAGGTCCTTTTGAACGGTGGCTTTTGCACAAAGAAGAGATAATTACCTTTCACAGCCCCTCCCCGTCCTTAAACAATCACTCAGTCTCACAAAAATGGTTTTTACATGCATTCCAATCTTGTCAAGTTTTATCGCATATTGCAAGTTGTATAGAATGAATTGAGATGGAAACACTCAAGCCAACATGTGATAGACAAGTACAATAATCAAATAAAGCCGTGCATGTGTGCAATAAAGAAGATATGAGTCAAACATGTAGGAAAATATCAGTAATTACATCTCAAAGACTCCATAAATGTAAAGCACATGGATGAAATGATGTAGCGTCTCAAATCTCTATCAAACAGTCACAGGAATAAATGGAATGAAATTGTGACTTGGCTATCTTAAATGTTCATCCATAAAAGGTGTATATAAAAAATACAAAAATCTTTTAGGATTTTTTAAAAATTTTATCAACATAAAATCTTTTTGCATTTTTCAAAACAAAAAATATATACAAAAAGTACATGTCACAACGCTAGCAAAAATATATCAAAAAGCATAACTATCGTATGACAAACATGCAAACACAATCATCTATATGATATGGCGAGAGAAGAATCATGTGCAAGCAAACGAGAATCAACTTGTTTTAAATCTAGCGTATCCAAAAGTGATTTCCTAACCGAAATAGATGTGAAACGTCGTATAGGGGATTTGGGAACCATAGGAACACTAGACATAAACTTCCTAGGACATTTTCCAAGATCAAAACAAAATCTCCTAAGGTGACCTTTTCTACCACAATATGAACATATGTAAACGAGTGGAACGACACCAAAAGTGTGATCTTTTCTAACATCCTTGGAATTAGTTAACCCTCTAAAACAAATAATGGTTTTGTCTTTAGCATTAGAAGCATGAGAACACGATGAGCCACTACAATCACTATCAAACCTACTTGAGTCTGTCAAATCATTTTTTAACTTCAAAATTTTTTACCCAAGGAAAGAATTAGACTCTTCCAAAGACATGGATTTCTTTTTCAAATTTTCAATGAAACTTAACAGTTTATCATGCTCCCCCTTAATTAAAACAAACTTATCCCTAAGAGTCTTTTCACGTGCCTCAAAATTATCGAATAATTTTTTATCCTCGACAGCACAAACGGGAACCCTATAATTTTTTAAGTCCTTTAATTCCTTCTCTAAAACTAGGACTTTCTCATCACTCTTCTTTTTGGAAATTTTCAAAGAATCAAAATCAATACACAAATTACCAAAGTGCTCACGAAAAATATCACTTTGAGTTTGAAACGCTTGCAAATATTCAATCTTACTTTTAAAGAGACAATTTTCTTTTTCCAAAACTTTAATACTTTTGCAAAGTTTCAAATTCAAACTTTTTAAATTTTCAGCATGGTCGTGAACTTTTTCAAAACTAGGCTCCTCATTAAATGGGCGTTCCATTAAAAAATGTGATTTTTCACAAAACTAATTTTTCAAAAAAAATCAATATCACACGATTTTGCGGAAAATAGGATCACTCGATAATTTAGAGTAACCTGCTCTGATACCAATTTGTAAACGTGAGTAGACAAATTGAATCAGAAAGTAAATCCTTGGAAAACCAAGATCACGCGATAAATTAGCGTAACCCGCTCTGATACCAATTTGAAGAGGAGAGTGCGCTTGCATTCAAATAAGGAAGTTATTTAATTAAACACAGTTTTTACCAAACAAGTCCTAAACATGCATCTATATGTTATTAACTATGATGATGAAACATGCAAGAACACATATATGAGGAAAAATCCCCAACGGGGCAAAACCTTTTATTTTCACAATAATTTTTGTAAGAGAACGACTTACAACGGATTACAATGAAAATACAGTGACACAAAAATACCCTCGGGTGTCGGTTCTGTTATCGGCGGCTTCAATAATCCCTTTCCAGTAGGGCAGCAGTGACGAAGAGAGCGGCTTCCTCACAAGGTACTCCAGATGAGTAAATGATCTTCTTGAAGGTTTAAAGATTCACACACATATATGGGAATGGTTTTGTGAATCAAAAAGGTTTAGAAAACCTTAAAAGGTGAAGTCTTGTTCTGGGCAGTTTTCACAGATTTTGGAGATTGCAAAAAGACTTGAAAAATGTGCAGAAGGAGATCAGATATTTATACAAAAATCGAGGCAGTGGTTCGTTCGAACGAGATAGCATGTCGCTCGAATGAGATAGCATGTCGCTCGAACGAAGGAAAGAAGTCGTTCAAACGATATCGCGCGACATGTCTATCTCGCATGAACGACATGTCTATCTCGAATGAGATAGCATGTCGCTCGAACGAACGACATGTCTATCTCGCACGAACGACTTGCAAAGTCACTCGAGCAATCTCGTCGATCGAGGCCATTCGCTTCTACACTTAGAAAAATTCTTCTTTCGATAAAAAATTAACTCAGACTTCAAAAATAATTTTCAAAAATATTTAGGCAAATATTTAAAACTCCAATATAACATTTTACCGATAGAGTGTAGTGGAGTAGTGGGAATGAGCTGAGCAACACGTTGCGTGTAGCATGATGCACGTGAAGAAAGTGGATGCAATGAATTCAAATATAGGCCGTCGAGGATGATCGTGTTGACGTGCCGAATGTAGCAGTATCAGACATATGAACTGTGATCTAGGAGAAAATAGAAAATTCCTAAATTCTACCCCGGACATTTATAGAATTATGTCCTTACACATCTTAGCTAGGTTCCCATGCAAACATCCATTTCAAACGCCCCTAGAGGATGGAGCATCTCTCCACTGAAGTCGATCAGTTCCAAATGGTATGGAACTAGTCTCTTTTTGCTGAGCTTTAATCCCTTAAAGCAATCCTAAAATATCACGTCGACTAATTATCCTCGATTAATAAGTATGCATGGCACATCATACCTATGGACTCTGGTGCTCATTACCAAAGGGTCTTTATGGGGATCCATAATTCCCTTGATATCCATTATCAAAAATCCCACCATTAGGGTATCCATGTCCACTTTCTTCAACTTTCCTGGCTTCGACTCTGTCACAACTGAGATAACATCTAACCTCTGGGGTGCAAACTCTGCCTCCACTATGTGGTCTTTATGGTTGGCAGGCTCCCTGCCTCCCCTGGTTAATTCACCATATATCGTCTCCATAATGAAGGATATCATGTGAATCTGACATTTGGCTTCTAGGATCTTAGGCGAAAGATCGGGTCATCCTCTTCACTATCTGATTCATCATCTTTTTTATCGGTTGTGGCTTGTCTTATCGGATTTACTTCTTTTCCCTAAATGTTGTTCTTTATAAAGTCATCTTTGGTGCCACTCTGGTCTATATACTTTTGAAGCTTCCCATGCTTCAACATCATCTCTATCTCATCTTTTATATCAAAACATTAATCACTCGTATGCCCTAGGTGTTTATGGATCTCACACCACTTACTCTTATCCCTCTAATGAGGAGGGGACTTGAGTTTATCCGGTCAGCGAAGCGCCCTGTTGTCCTTAATCTCGTTGAGGATTTGATCTAAGTTTAATGTTAGGGGGTATATTTGGCAAACTTATCCTCGGTCGATATTTTTTTCCCTTCCCTATCTTTCGACAAACCACCACCAACCTACTTCATGTCTTCTCTCTTAGGCAACATGGCCTCCTCCACATTCATGACTCTCCTGGCCGAAGGTAGATGTTCTATCATGGTTTTTTGAGGATCCTTAGAGAGTTCCACATGAATTTTCCAAGTTATAGGCCAATAATGAGAGCGTACATGGCTATGTTCTCATCATTGTCCTCCACCTCCAATTTATCTTTATTAAACCAAAAGATGTAATCCCTCAAAGTTTCATTCTTGATTTGGTTCACATTCAAGAGGTGGGTTACCTTGTTTGATGGATTCATACCGAAGTAGAAATTGTTAATAAACTTCTTGGCCATCTTCTTGAAGTTCTTAGTTGCATTATTGGGCAAAGATGTGTACCGCATATGGGCCGCGCCTCTAAGAGTGATAAATAAATCCATGCACCTCATCTCGTCTGGGGTGGAGTATACTTCGGCTATTGACTGATACATTATTACATAGTGCACTGGATTTGTACTTCCATCATACTTTGGGTTCGTAGTGGGAGGTTTAAATTTTGTAGGAGTAGGAAAGCTTGATATCTTAGCTATGAAAGGAGACCCTTTTGTGTAACCTTAGTGTCCTGGGACACGGCTCTTCAACAGCATAGCAATCTTATCTTCCAACCTTTAAATAGAGATTTTCTCGGGCTTCTCCTCTACCATAACATTATTTATGCCACCTTCCCGGTCTATGAGATCTGTACCTGCTCTCATCCAGAAGTTCTTTGTTGGCTATTTATCTCCTTTTGCTCCCTGTCTCAGCCTTGTTGTTGTCGACCATCACTACATTTTCCATTCCCCTAGAGGTTGCATTACTGCGAGAATGGGATATCCGATCACACAAGTTTCCTTCTGGGCCTAGATGATCAAATTTTGATCCTATGATGATCCTATCAAAGCCTGAAGTCCTTGGTCGTCCCTCTGGTGTTGTCCTATCACTCCTTCTCTAATAAGTTGGAGTCGGGCGAATTATATCACCTAAAACCTCATAGGTCACCCAATAATCTTCCACGTCGGAGTCCTGGTCATCCGTACAATCCTGCACTTATTTTCCCAGGTTAAGACACCTATGGTCCACAATATCCTCCATTACTAGTGGCACTAAGCCTCTTTCTGTAGGTTCGGGGGTGATCCCGCTATTATCGGATCCACTATCTCCCAAGTAGCCAGAGTAATAATCAAGGTTGGGTCACCTTGTGATCTTCCCAACACACTTTGGTTGAATGCCATTATATGTTCTTACATTGTTATTTGTCTAGCCACTTGAGATCACAGTGCTGCCACCACATCATCCAATTATGATTAAGGTGGTGGTTGGATGGAAATTGGGCCAACACTAATAGGCACATCTGCTGCCATTTTTCTTATGAGGAGAAAAAAAATCTAGATGAACTGTAAGAAGGAAGGAACCTTAGAGAGCAAGTCCATCTCTTTCAACAGTGGTACAGACCCAACAATGGTGGAGTTGGACCACCATCAGATGTAGAAGTGAGCATCTAAGATAGAAAAGAAGAGTAAGAAGATTAATATCTTCCCACAAACAGCATCAAAATGATGATGCTATGAAATCACCATTTATATTTATGTGTACAGTTCAAGATCTAACTAATTTTGCAATGGTGATACACATGTAGGAAAGTAAATGCAAGAGAAGGAGATGTGAGAGAGATAGAGAACCTAAGATGTAAAGTGGTTCAGCCTTAGCCTAATCCACTGTTGAAGGTGATGGTGTTTATGTATTACTATAAGGCACTGAAAGCCATTGATACATTCACTCAAGATTTCTCTCTCCAAATTACAATTTTGCAGAGTTTTAGCTAGTGTTTCATATCTCAATCCTTTCAAATGAAGATAGTTCACCCCCCCCCCCCCCCCCAACATGTTGCATGTGTGAGTAAGGTAAGAGATTTAATGAGAACCCAACACCTCTCTAGAAAATGCACAAACCATGATGACAAAATACTCCCCCATGTGGGATAAAGATTTATTATAACTTCATGGTCCTTGTGGACTAATAATGCTTAAGTCACATGTGCCAAATGAACTGTTAATGTTAGCTCTGAATATCCCGACCGAGCCGATACCGATAGAGGCAATCTTTCAAGTAGGAAGCTACGAAGATGAGCCTATATGATGTCTCGACTTACTAGGGTAGTACAAGGTCGATACGGGATGTACCAAGATGCACCGTAAGGTGAGCTCTCCCGAGTGATCATGAAATTCTAAGGATAAGGTCTCGAAGGCTAAGACCTATGAGGGTAGCCCACACTATGTCAAAAAATAGACATTGAGTTCTTTTGGCCTAACCATGTTGGATGTTATAAAGGTATGAGTCTGCACCTGTGTGTATCATACCCTAGTGCTAACTTTCCCATAATAAAAAACACATATACCCTGGTTTATCCCTGATCTTTAGTTATACTTGATCACCCACAATGAACCCCAAATTGATACAACATACATCGGCATAGTTTTTCGAACAGTTCTGACTAATTTCAAGTTTATCAAAAATGAATCGAATCTTTTCAGTGGCATCCTCAATTATCTATGACTCCAAGATGTGTTTCTCCCCAACCTACGCCAAATACAGTGGTGAATGGAAAGGTCCCCCATATAAATTTTTCAATGATGTCATCCCGACACTACCGTAGAAACTATTATTATAAAAAAACTCTGCTATGGTAGATGATCAACCCAACTACCCTGAAAAATCTATGGCACAAGCCTGCAACATATCTTTGAGTATATAAATAGTTCTCTCGAATTGTCAATCTGTCTTCAGATAATAGGTTGTACTAACAGATTAACACTCAATTCCTAGTTTAGCTTCTTCCAAAACATGGACAGAAATCACGGATCCCTATCTGACACAATAGACAAAGGTGTACTATGCAACCTTATGATCTCTCAAATGTAGTGTCTATCCATCT
This sequence comes from Sambucus nigra, assembly GCA_949130495.1. Lineage (NCBI taxonomy): Eukaryota > Viridiplantae > Streptophyta > Magnoliopsida > Dipsacales > Adoxaceae > Sambucus > Sambucus nigra. The sequence goes on along the minus strand of OX422218.1, from coordinate 58,525,040 downwards.
TGTCCACATTATCCATGATTTTGATAGAAAGTAAGTGCGCTTCCTTAGTGAGCTGATCAAATACAACATACACTTCAATGTGCCCTACCTGTGTCCTAGGCAAATCTATGATGAAGCCCATTTGTGTGTGGTTCCACTTATATTGTGCTATTGGTAGTGGTTACAACAACCCTATTGACTTCTAGTGTTTGTCCTTTACTTGCTGACAAGTGAGGCACTTTGACAAAAAAAAAAGGTGACATTCTTTTTCCTACCTGAACACTATTAGTCTCTGCACAAATCCATGTACCTCTTTGTACTACTGGATGATTGCTAAAAGAGACTAGTGTGCTTATTCCATGACTTATTTCTTGAGTTCTGCAATACCTAGAACAAACAACCTTCCTTAGAATCTCATATTATTCTCCTTATCGATCGACACATCCTCGATTTGTTCACCCGACAAGATGAAATTCTAAAAATTTGCCAAATCATCATCGAAAGCTTATGCATCCTGAACTTTTTATTTTATTACAGGCCTTTCCATGATCCCGGTATGTGTGCATGATTCTTTCCCAACTTAATCCTCAGTTCATTTCTTTGAAGGTCTTGCATCATCTTATGATGGTAATATTTGATTTAATCCAAAGATACTCCTGTATTTATGATTAATGCGTTGGATATAACATTAGCCTTACTTGTTTGTAGTGGAGACCAAAGTCATAATCTTCCATAAGATCTATACATCATCTCTACTTGAGTTTTAGATATTTTCGAGCAAATATATTATGTAGACTTTTATGATCTGAGTAAACCTGGAACCATTACCCATCAGGTAATATCTCCAAATCTTAAGGGCAAAGACCACTTCTCCAAGGTCTAAGTCATGCATTTGGGTAATGCTTATACCCTCAACTACCTTAATGTATAAACTAACACATTCTTCCCTTGCATCAATATTAATCCTAAACATTCTTCTGATGCATCACAATACACAAAATATCCTTTTCCTCGACTCGGGAGGATAATTATCGATCATGAAGTCAGTTTAGTCTTCAACTCTCAAATGGTAGCCTCACATTTATATATCTAGTCAAAGCGAACATATTTCTCTATCAAATTGGTGAAGTGTGAATCAATCTGCGAGAATCCTCGGATGGAACACCTATAGTACCCGACGAGTCTCAAGAAACTCCTCACCTAAGTGACTGCCTTCGATTATTCCTAATTCACCATTATTGCATCTACTAAAATCCCATTTTCTGAGATGACATGAACAAGAAATCTAAACTCACCCATCTAGAAGTCACATTTGCTAAACATGGCATATAAATGATTTTTGCGGAGCACTTGTAAAGTTGTATTGAGATTCTCCTCTTTATCCACTCCTGAAGCTAAGTTAAGAAGGATATCATCAATAAATACCACGAAAAAACTATCTAGCCATAGGAAATAACTCTGATTCATGAGTTTCATAAATACTTCAGGTGAATTTTCAACCCAAATGGCAATACTATGAACTCATAATGCTCGTATCTTATACTGAATATTGTCTTTTGAATATCTTCAATCTTAATACTCAACTGATGATAGTCGGATAGAATATCAATCTTTTAGAATACAACTAAGCCTCGTAACTAATTGAGTATATCATCAATAAGTGGTATGGGATACTTTTTTTTTATCTTAACATGATTTAGCCGCCTGAAATCAATACAAAGCCTGAGGTAATTGTCCTTATTCTTGGTGAAAAAAATTAGTGCTCTCCGTGATGACACACTTATCATGATAAGAACCATCGACAATAGATCCTCGAATTGTAGCTTTAGTTCATTTAGCTCGATTGGAAACAAGAGGTATGGAACAATGGAAATAGGTAAGATACCCATGTGTACCTCAATTTCAAAGTCTATTTCCTTCTATAGTCGTAACCATGTACGCTTTTCGGAGATACGTTTGGGAATTCCCGTACAACCGAATGATCAAGGACCATACTCTTGAACCATCTTGGGCCACAAGGCTTAAAATCCATTGAAATAATTTTGGTATTACTTCGTGCCAGTGTATTTACAATAATAGTATATATGTTTCTCATTATTATATCTGTAACTAGACCCGTCAGGTAATAACACCAAAATGATCTATCGGCGACATTCAATTGTGGCACTAAATGATGAAAGGCAATCCAAACCAAGGATTCAAAACTTTCCACATCCATGACAATTAATTCATACTCGATCACATAATCTCCCACAATAATGACACAAGCATGACATATGTGGTTTAAACAAATACCTCTGCCTACTGAAAATTACACAAAATAGGGCATACAAACAATCTACCTTTAGGCCTAAAATGTAAGCTAATGCACTTGATATAAATGAATACAATGCTCCAGAATCATATAAATCTCAAACCCACATATGAAATATTAAAATCAAACCATCGATCACTATGGGATTTAGCTAAACCATAGATTGAGTAATAACATACACCTGCACGTATGTGAACCTGCGGTCTTGGCCCCCCTTCTGGTTCCATTAACCTTGTCCACCGTAACCCTGGATTGGTCGTAAACCAGCAAAATTTTCCCTACCTTATTGAAATCCACTATATTATTGAGGTTACTAGGTAGGAACTACAAAGCTTGAGTTACGTGCTAGTTGAAAGCTAGAACCCCAATTGCTCGGATAAAGACTACTACGTCTCTGTGAAAAATTTATTTTTTAATGATTTGTTTAGCGTATATGAAAGGGCTCTTGCTTGGATGATTTTACCCCTCTTTCTCACTCTTGGAGGGACAAATGCCCACTGTCACTTTTATTTTGGAAAAATAATCCCCACAAACTACCCTCCCTATGTTTCTTGGCTCTGATGCTGCTTTGCTCATTCACACATATCCCTTTCTTCTCCTTAATTAGTTTAGCATCTTCGAACTCCATCTCTAACTAGCTAGATTTTTTTACCATTTACCTAAACCAATGAACATCTTTTCCGGTTATCACTCTTCAAGAAGACGGATTAAGACCCTTTTATGAACAATCGAGTCATTTCTTTCTAATCACCTACTACATAATTTTTAAATTTTGAAGGGCTCTCAAACTTGATCTCATATTATCCAACAATCATCATTCCTTCTAACAAATTTTGGAACTTATCCTTCTCTCCATCACATTAAGATTTTTAAAAGTACCGGCCCAGAAATACGGTCCTTAAATCTTCCTAAAGGACATGCCATTCAAACTGGTCTGATAAAACATCCACGACGTTTCGTCCTAGTTCATAAATTGAAATATATCCACATGGACCCTACAAGAAAGAGACACTTCAAGGACCTAAAAAATATGAGTGACACACTGTAGTCGATCCTCAGATTCCTCGGGCACTGAACTACCGCTAAACGTCAGGGGTTAAGTTGTTAAACACTTTTAATGGAGTTTCAACACTTCTACTCCCCACTGAGTTACAAGCGTATTGGCACTATTTAGAGAATAAATCAACCAGTTACCTGACTGCTTGAGTCATTTCGAATAACGCATTGGTGTTTCCACCAGTTCATCTTCCACTAATACGTTTGCCTTCTCTATGTGTATGCATTATAAAGATGGGATGATAGTTTAGAATGGGAGAGAATATATATAACTATTATTAAAATAAAAGCTAAAAGTAAGCGCACTCTCTTTCACGTATGTAACATGTGATCTGATACACACTAGTGATGTCCTGAATCCAGGTGTCAATGCAGAAAACCTTTTTATACTTTGATTTCATTAAAGAAAATTCTCCTTTGGGATAAAAACTTGCTTTTTCATTTGTGTCGTTAAATTTATTTAATTTAATTAATAAAAAGATGTCGAATTTATGGAATTCATAGGAACACTTGAAGTAAAAGAATTTCATGGAATAAATAATAACTATGGTAAAATATATACCATCATATATTATTATAATCCATAATTAAAGTACTTGCATAAATGTTTAAATGATAAAAAACATTATTCAAAATTAAATTACATAATTAAAATAAATAGTCACAGAGCTCTACTATCGTGAACAAATATCCTTTCCTTTTCTGTTATCCTTGTTGTTTTATCTACTTGAACTACTTGGGGTGGCAAATGACAGGGTTTGAGCATACACCCAGTAGGAGAAATACTAGCAAGGAATATTTTGTAAAAGGAATATATGTACATATATATAATGTATTTTCATAATTATGAAATCATCATTCATTTTATTAAGTATTATCATGAAATATGTAATGTAAACATTCAAAGTGTATTATGGCCATGCAACCTAGAGCGATGAGCCCACTCAAACTTATTATTTATTACTATACTACTCACATCCCATTAATATAACCATTAATGTAATTTCACATTTTCCAGGTTGTCATAATTAACTTATCTTTACATTAATAAGAGTCGTTCTCAAAGTCATCTTTTCACTTTCTTAATCGGGGTACTAATTCCATGGATGTTTACGATCTTTCACTGATTGTCATAGTGCAACAATATTATCCTGATTAGTTCTCTTGGGTCTAAGTATTAAGCCACATCCTTGGGATTCAGTCCATCTTTAAATTTCGGGTTACCTCCAACTATCTTTTACTTGTTAAATCACTGTAACCCTTTTTCCTTTCTTTATTTTTATCCCCTCTTAACCCTTTATCCTTTATTTCAATTTTATCGGATGGTGAGGCCGAATACCCGGGATGAGACTAGTCCTACCATTTAATTTCCAGGTTTCACATTTTATCAAAATCCATTTTTGTTTGACCTTTATCTGAGGATTTCTATTTTAAAATAACTTTATTTATTATTTCTTGTGAAACTTAGCCTTTGAGTTCAAATATCCATTTGTACACTTTAAGGTACTTTTCTCTATTCCCACACACATATAAACTTGAATTTTATTCACCTTATCAAAAAAGTTTCTTTTCATCTTTATTTTACAAAACATGATTTTTCATAACATAAAATCCAACTTTTTAACAAGAGTCCTTTAGTTTGTAGAATTTAATCATAAGTTCAACTTTTATATAAAATGACATTTTTGTACTAAAACATTACTTTTACCATTTTAAGAGTTATATTTCCAATTTGATAACCTTACACCTTCTATCTTATTCTTCCTTTTTATCATGTTATGTGTTCATATTACACAATTTCATACTTTTTCCCAAAACACTTTACTAGTTTTACTTTTAGTCCATTATTTCATATTTTTAAAGGGCTTTCTTCACATAAATTGTATCATTTTATGTGATTAATATTATGATATTATCAAGTTTATCATTTCAATTTCAAAAGCTCATTTTAATACACTTTCAACATAGTTAACCCATTTATCCCCAGTACATTTGTTTATATTCATGTAAGTGAGGTTTTATACAAATAAAATAAAATAAATGCATCTTCATGTTTCTCCTTAAGTTCAATATAATATCTTATCATGAAATCAATAAGTTTAACATGATTTATACAAGATATAATTACCTTAAACATTCTGAAATTTATTCTTTTTAAGCTTTAACTTTTATCTATTTTTATCACATATTATCATATGTAATGATCATATTGATAAATAACCATGTGAATCATACATAAATACATATATCTATCATGCTTTGATTTATACTTAAAAATAGTGTAGAACCCTGAACTCTTGAAGATAATAATCCTTTAATCAAGAGATAGAAAAGAAAACTCAATTGGAAGCTCCTTGTACACTTTTTCCTCCAAAATAATCCTTTAATCAAGAGATAATAATCCTAGCTCCTTGTAAACTTTTTCCTCCAAAATAACACATTTAACACCCTCTATTGGAAGCTTGAAGTATAGAGATAATATGAGTACTTTAGGATACTAAATTGAGGGAGGAAGAAGGCCCAAAATTCTTGGTTTAAAGGATAAATTATTCTCAACAAAATTGAGACAATGAATGAGCAAAGTCTCTCATTCATCTCTCTTATAATGTCCCCAAATCCTATTTTAATGATCCCCCGTCACTCAATAATGTTCCCACTGGGTATAATGATTAAATAAATCCATATAAGATTGTTTTAAAATCGTGGCAGGGTCAGCTACTTTTACACTTCATGATTGCACATGTTGACAACTCAAAAGGAAGACAATCTGCAAGTGCCGAATCAATTCGATCCTAGCCCGAATTGATTTTCATCTATTAAATATGAATTTTTTTTCTACTTAAATTTTTGAATTCTTTGTTTATCTTAATGATGTTATAACATAAATAAAATTTTAATTTTACAAATTTTTCGGTATAATTTCATTTTATCTGATTTAAACCAAGTAACTTAATTAACACGCATAATGTGATATTTTGAAAATTTTCTCCTTAACCTTAATAATCTATTTGAACTAATCCGATTAATTTTCCATAATGGGATTTTATTAATTCATCAAACCCCGGGCACTACAAATTGGGTTAAGTCTAATACTGGGCCTAGGCTTAATTTTGAGGTTAGAACATTTATTAACTTAATTTAAAAAACCTAAAACTTGTTAAAACCAGTAGAGAAAACTTAAAGGAAAAGGAGAGTAAGCACACCAAGGATTGAAGAGAATTTGAGTATTTGATGTTTTAATTCACACAATTTCCCTAATAAAAGTATACTTTGATTAAGAGTCAAATTTTATTTTTGATAAAGTAGTAGTAATGCACTGGATTTTGTAATTAATCATTAAAATATGATGTTAATCATGTTTTTAACCTAATTTTGTAATTTCTTCTATTTAGATAATTGAGCATTAATTCTAAATTGAAAAACTACTATAGTCTAATTGATGAATACTCAAATTAAAACATGAATCTATGTAATCAAAACATATAATTAATAAATAATAATATTATTGAAGTCAATATGTAAAACCCCTCAACTGATATTGATTACATAATTGACTTCGTTGGCTAATTTATTGAATCTTGCTATATTGATGAAATTAGGGTTTCTAATTATAATTTCAATAATCAGAACATTTAACAAAGTTAAAATCATTCAAAGCTTATCCAAATATGTTAGGGATACCTTAATGAGGCTTAGTTACGAAGGAGAAGTGTCAATTTAGTGTTTTAGAGGCTTGGGGATTGAAGTTCTCATAGCTATAATTATTTTGAAGGCGGCGAATGAAGGAGTCCATATGCCCAGACTTGTCCCAAGAGTGACTCGGGTCTTCCTCCCAGTGAAAAAGTGCCACTTAAGACGTTTGATACATGATTAAACTATTAAAATGGCTCCGAACTGTTTGTTGAAGAAACTCTTTTAATCAAAACAAAACTTAACACAACATGTGTTTAAAATAGTTTGAACGAGTTATTTCAGATTTAGAATCAACCAGTTTTGTAAAACAAAACTTAAACTATTAAATCAGCATAGCTTAGAAGAAGGTGATGAGAGTATGAGGAAGTACACGAGTAAATTTTAACATGGTAAAACTCCACCCAATTGGGGAAACATCCACGGTGACCTCTACATCACGAAACGAATCCACTAAAATCATAATAACAAATTACAAGCTATTTAACAATCAAACGACACAAACACACCTAAACTAAGTTCATAATCGTTACCAACTCCTTTGGATTAGATCTGACTTCTCCTCTAAAGGTTATTATTGATGATGTTCTCTACAGCTTTGTAATCTTTACATGATTCCATCTTTACGTCATGTCAAACAAGTTCAAGATCATACAACCAACACTTTAAGTGTGGTAGAGTGAAAGTGTAGTGGCGATGTGCTCTCTAACATATGCATGCAACACACTCACACTTAATACAGACAAAATGATTTATTAAATTACAGATCACGAAATATGCAAGAAATTCTAAAATCAGTTTACTCAAAACTAAATTAGACTTTTAGACCTTTCAAAATATCTGTAGATCAAGAAGGAATCTTGTTGTGAAATATCCAAGATCCTAACACTTTCAGGTTTTGAAAATATTATATAGAAAGTGAAATCCCCAATCAAGATCTCAAAACTGGATCTTAGTCTTATAGTTTGAGTAAAATGAAATCAGAATGAATATTATTGGTTTATGGTTTGAAAACATAAAATCAGTTCTAAAATAACCAACAAACAAGATTTCTCAAAATAAGAAATCAAAACAGTAAGCTATCTATGTGATTTGTATCACAAAGACGAGATCTCAAGTTTATATGTAGAGAAAATGAAAACTCTACCAACGTGACTAAGTTGGAAGGATGATAAAGAACAAGAGAGGATAACTTCTCAAAACACGATTTAAACACTCAGGCTTAAACTCTCACAAAAGTATTTCTGGCTTAGGGTCTGACAAAGTTTGGATTAGGGTTTGAATTTCTCTCTCTAATATTTTCTCTATCTTCTCTCTACTCTCTCTTTTTTCTCTCAAATGAGGAAATCACAAAATCTCTAAATGCCTCATAGATGGCATCTATTTATACTGGGTGTAGGAGGATCTCGAATGAAGGTTCAAATCAGGGGCTGAGATTAATGGAATATAAATCGATGCAAATCTAAGGGTTCAGAGAAAACGGTGCAAAAGGCAACTCTGATTGGATAAAATCATATCACTTAGATTGATTTCAAACACATGTAGACCGTAGATTAAGATGATCCAAAGGTCCATAATAAGTCATAGGTATGTGAGTGATAAGAAACACAAAATGAACTATTGTATGTGCAACACATGTAGGCTCAAGATTAACTCTCAAATGCGTGTTTTTTAGTTTATAAAAATTCATGTTTCACCCACAAATATTTTTGTCGCTTTTGGTTTCTACCCAAGATAGTTTTAAGGTATAAAATATATTTACAAATTATAAGGGCATATTTTCATAGGTCCGTTATCAATTTATTATGTCATATATCGCTACACTGTCGAAGAGCATTCAAGAGACATCTATATTAAAGACGGATCCGAATTACTCATGTTCTTCATCATTCAAGGCACTGTGAAGTTTACTTTGGTAAGGTTAAGTTTTTAATACATTAACTTTTTACTTAGATCTTGTGGGATATTTTTACAAAATATTTTCTAAGTGTTGGAGCGGACTTTTTCGTCAAAATTTGAAAATAAGTATTTTTTCTAAGTGTTGAAGCGGACATTAAAATAATGATTTTTTTGCAACAATCATTCGAGAAACATAGCATGTCGTTCGCGCGAGATAGCATGTCGCGCGATCTCGTTTCAACGACAGTTGTCCTTCATTCGAGCGACATGCTGATCTCATTTGAACGAGCTCTGTTTTCGAGGTGGCGCATTTTTCTATAAATCCTCATTATTTGGTAACGTTTTCATTAAGAAGTCCATACGTTTTCCAGAACAGAAACACTGCAAAAGCATAATCCTTTTTGGCTTCTTCCTTTAGGGTTTTAATCCCTTTTTGGTTTTCAGTTCACAAAACTCCCATACGCTTTAGTGAATTGCTTGGTGTTTAACAACAACTTTGCTTTTGTTCAACCTCTGTGGAGAAGGCATCTCCATCTTTTATCGGTGGATACCGAGCGTAGTCATTCTGCGTGTGGACGAGCTGAAGACGACGGACCGACACCTGGAGGGTATTTTGCTGTCTCTCGTATCTTTGAAGGTTTGCTGAAGGCACTGTGCATTAAACACTTGTGGGCGATTATCAGGTTGTATGTAAGTCAAAAGTCTTACGAATTCTTCAAAGTGTTATAAAAGGTTTTTACTCGAAATGGGTTTTTTCCTATATTGGTCGTCTTTTTTTTCATGCAAGGTTTGAATGATTTATCATATTTAGATGCATGTTTAGGGGCTAAATTTAGCTTGTTTAAAAATAGACTCTAATTAAATAAGTGTGCAAAATTAGAAATTTGCGAATTTAATCAATTATCACACAGTCACGTTTTTTCAAATTGGTATCAGAGCCGGTTACGCTAATTTATCGCGTATTCCTATTTTTTGCAAAATCGTGTGATATTGATTTTTTTAAAAATCAGTTTTGTGAAAAATCACATTTTTTCTCTATGGAGCACTTCTATAATCAGATGCCTATTTTTGACGGGTTTAATTATGACTATTGGAAATCTCACATGAAATCTAGTTTAAAAGCCATTGATGAGCGTGTTTGGTACCTTTGAGAAAATGGGTGGACTCCTCACATAGTCACCGTTGATAATATCACCTCTTTAAAACTCGTGTCAGCCTGGACTGAAGATGATCATAAAATATCTAAATTTAATTCACGTGGTTTGAGTGCTATTTCTGGAGCTATCACTCCTGATGAGTTTCGCCGAATTATCACGTGCACCACGTCTAAAGAGGCTTGGGATGTTTTTAAATTGACTCATGAGGGTACGAACGCGGTTAAAGAATCTAAGTTACAAAATTTAGCCACCCAATTTGAGACTATCACCATGTCTGAGTCTGAATGCTTTGATGATTTTTATACACGTTTGTCGGACATTATTAACACGAGTTTTAATTTGGGTGAGGTGATTGATAACACATGTATCGTTAAAAAGATTTTGAGACCACTTCCAAAACGTTTTATTCCTAGAGTCACTGTTTTGAACTCTTTGGGAAATTTGAAATCACTTAAGTTGGAAGAACTTGTAGGATATCTTCAAACCTATGAGATTGACATGTTTCCCAAAACCATTAAGGCTAAGGATAATGGTGTTGCTTTAAAGACTTATTTTAAGAAAAAGAAAGAAAATGTTTATGAGTCTGATTCTGAAGAAGATTTTGATATGGACATAATTGCATATTTTTTAAAAAAGTTTCTCAAAATGAATAAAGAAAATTCTTCCAACAAAAAGAGATATTTTGAGTCAAATAAAAAGAAAGTGGAGGCCAAAGATAGTGACAAGGAGGATGAGATCAGGTGCTTTGAGTGTGAGGGCAAAGGGCACATAGCTAAAGAATGTCCTACTAGGATAAGGAGAAAGGGCGAAGAGACTGCTATGCCCGCCACTATTAGTGATAGTGAGGGTGATGAGGGTGATAAGGGAGATGAGTTCGATAAAGGTTTAGCACATGGGATGGTTGTCACTTTTTCTAGTCGTGTGAGCACACCCACTTTCTCTCACGAGAGTACTCATGAAGCGATGATAGTGATTTATGTTCTTTGAGTGAGGGAGAAAGCGAGGAGGAGAGTGGAGATGAAAGTGAGATCCAAAAATCTTTTAGATATTTGTACACCGAGGCCTTAAAATAAAGAAGTATAATAGAGATTTAGGTTGTCAGATTTTAGATTTGGAGAGAGAGAAGGAGGTTTTGAGAAAGGAGAAGTGTGATTTGACCGACACGTTGTCTAGTCTGACGACATGTGTATCCCAACTCGAGAGTGATCTCAAACATGCCAGGGAGGTCAAAGTCAATTTTTAGAACGCACCTAAGAAGGTTGAAAAGGTGGTTCTTAAGGGTAAAGGTGAGAAGTTATGAATAAATCATGATGGTGCTTCTACTTTCCAATTAGCACCCGAGCCGGTTCCCATTTTAGTGATAGATTCACATGAGTCTCACCCTCACACACCTAGGCGTCCCATTCCTATTAGGAAAGTGCGTCCTAGAGTTTTTGAGAGAGGTGTTCTGAGGCCTATTTATGTTTGCTCACACTGCAAAAGGAGAGAACACCTTAGGGAATTTATCTTTAAGTTGGGGTATGTTTCACGTTTTGCTTCCACACGTGTTTCTGATACACATGCACCCACACATGATTCTTTACATGCTCCCACAGACTACCATGAGAGAGTTTGCACATTTAGGTTAGCAAGTTAAGTTTTTAGTCAAAACTTCACAAGAATTGATGGAGGTTTTTCATAAGTTGTCACCACCTTTGGAAAATCCCTCCGCACCAAACGACTGAGGTTTGACTTATTTACTAGCATAGGATGTTTTTCATGATGTCATTATTTGACTATTGCTAGTATGTATCATTTTTGTATGTTTTATTTTTTTTGAAATATTTTTGAAAAATACAAAAAGATTTTATTTTGATAAAATTTTGAGAAAATCCAAAAAGATTTTTGTATTTTGTTTGCACCGTTTATGGATGGACACTTTGGATGATCGACTCACAACTTCATTTCATTATTCTTCATGTGACTATTTGATAGTATTTTGGGATAATAGGCCAATTCATCCATGTGCTTTACAATGTTTGGAATCATTGAGATGTAATTTAGTATTACTTCCTACATGTTTGACTCATGATTTCCTTTATTGCACACATGCACGGATTTTTTTTATTATTGTGCTTGTCTTATCACATGTTGATTGGGTATTTTCCCTTCAATTATCTCCTTAAAACGAACCAAGCGCGATAAAACTTGATAAAAAGTTGTGCATATAAGAACTGTTTTGTGAGTTTGTGTGCTTTATTTAAAAATGGGGAAGGACTGCGAAAGGTTTATTTAGCCTTTGCGAATACTAAGCCACCGTTTAAATTGGACCTAGAAAACTGAGGAATTTTATTATCCAATGTCCAAAGAGGTTTAAAAATAGCCCGAAAAAATTTAAAGGCAATAAAAAGAAATTCATGCCAATTATGGGCCATTTAGGTTTTTGCACCAATTCTCCAAAGTTTGAGAATTTAGTTTATTCACCTCTAAAAGAAAATATATATGAGGGAGTTTGGTTGGAGATTTTATAACGGGTTTGCACGTCCTTGAAAATCTTGAAAAAGCGTTAAATACTTTTGGACGTTATTGGTGTGGAAATCATTTTAACTTTGATTTGTTGATTTGCATAAGACGATGTCATTTAAATTCAACAAATTTTTACACCTAAGGATACTTTTGATGTTCATTCGTTAGGGGTACACATATGCATCGTGCACATATGATTGATTGAGTTTATTTACCTATCGAATGTGTTCTCACCCATTTTCATGACTTGGTTGTTTTAGTTTAAATCCATGGTGTGATTTTTAGTATCTTTTTTTTGTATGAAAAATTGAAAAATTCAAAAATAGTTTGTGAATTTTTTTAGATACTCCTTTTCATGCGCGTAGCTTGATTCTGGTTTGCTATGCATTTTATCGTGATACTCCATGTTTTGATTGTTTCTTATTATCTGTCTATTTGGGGACATCATAAAAAGGGGGAGAAAGAATTATCATGTTATGGGGGAGTTTTTCCATTATGGGGGAGATTTGATTATTAATGCTCTATTCTTATATCATTTCAAACTCAATGCGTCACGAAGGTTTTTCCTTTATCTCATGTGTGTAGGTACAAAATTGAAGATTGATATGTTGCACACCCTGATGAGAAAAGCTTTGAGATTTTACGAAGATGATTGAAGAACAGTTTTGAGGTCTTGCAAATTTATTCATGGGAGGGTATATTTGTATAGGCATTTTATTTTTTTGATAATTCGGATTTTTTATGTCTGTACCGGCATAGACATAGAGGGAGATTTTTAAGGACATATTTTCATAAGTCCGTTATCAATTTATTATGTCATATACCGCTACACCGTCGAAGATCATTCAAGAGACATCTACATCAAAGACGGATCTGAATTACTCAAGTTCTTCATCATTCACGGCTCCGCGAAGTTTACTTTGGTAAGGTTATGTTTTTAATACCTTAACTTTTCACTTAGAGCTTGTGGGATATTTTTACAAAATATTTTATAAGTGTTGGAGCGGATATTTTCGTCAAAATTTAAAAATGAGTACTTTTTCTAAGTGTTGAAGAGGACATTAAAATAATGATTTTTTCGCAACAGTCGTTCGAGCGACATAGCATGTCGTTCGCACGAGATAGCATGTCGCGCGATCTCGTTCGAACGACAGCTGTCCCTCGTTCGAGCGACATGATGATCTCATTCGAACGAGCTATGTCTTCGAGGCGGTGCATTTTTCTATAAATCCTCATTATTTGGTAACGTTTTCATTAAGAAGTCCATACGTTTTTCAGAACAGAAACATTGCGAAAGCAGAATCCTTTTTGGCTTCTTCCTTTAGGGTTTTAATCCCTTTTTGGTTTTCAATTCACAAAACTCCCATATGCTTTAGTGAATTGTTTGGTGTTTAAGAAAAACTTTTCTTTTGTTCAACCTCAGTGGAGAAGGCGTCTTCATCTTTTATCGGTGGATACCAAGCGTAGTCATTCTGCATGTGGACAAGCTGAAGACGACGAACCGACACCTGAAGGGTATTTCGTTGTCTCTCGTATCTTTGAAGGTTTGTTGAAGGCACTATGCTTTACACACTTATGGACGATTATCAGGTTGTATGTAAGTCGAAAGTCTTGTGAATTCTTCAAAGTGTTATAAAAGGTTTTTACCCGAAATGGGTTTTTTCCTATATCGGTCGTCTTTATTTTTCATGCATGGTTTGAATGATTTATCATATTTAGATGCATGTTTAGGGGCTGAATTTAGCTTGTTTAATAATAGACTCTAATTAAATAAGTGTGCCAAATTAGAAATTTGGGAATTTAATCAATTATCACACAGTCACATTTTTCACAAATTAACCCAAAACTTTATTAAGATTCATTTTTTAAGGGTTATTTTGAGTTTTCTCCCCGCTTTTGTGACCAGTTTTGCAATACACCTCCACTTTTTAAAAAAAATTGCAATACACCCCCATTATGTTAACTTTCTATCCAAACCGTTAGTACTATTTACATTTAGTGCCCCTCCCCCAGTTTTTGACCTGTTTTGCGAAAGACCCCCATTTAAAAATATAAAATAAAAACAATTTTTCTTAAAAAAAAAAGAAAACTGTTTTATTAAAAAAAAAGTTTTGCCCATATAAAGTAAAAAAAATTTATTGATAAAAAAAAATTATAAGAAACTATTTTTAAAAACAAACAAATGTAATGGTTATAACGATTTTTTAATTGTTTAAAAAATATTTAATAACTTTTCCCAATTTTTATTTATAGAAAACTCTTAAAAGAAATTAAAAACTATTCTCTAACGGACAATTAAAAAAATTAACTGTTTTCTATAAATAAAAATAGGGAAAACCTATTAAAATATTTTTTAAACAATTAAAAAATCTTTTAAACCGTTATTTTTTTGTTTTTAAAAACAGATTCTTATAAAACAAACTTTTTTTTTTAACAAAAAATAGTTTTTTACTTTATTTAGACAAAACAATGTTTTTAAATAAAAAGTTTTTTTTTTAAACTGTTTTTTTTATTAAAAAAACAGTATTTTTTTAATAAAAAGGTATAAAAACAATTTTTATTTAAAAAACAGCTTCTAAAATAGTCAAAAAGTTTTTTTAAATATTTTTATTTTATAATAAAAGTTATACTATTTTGAAAACTTGTACTACAATTAAATTTTATTTTTTTAACTATTTTTTATAAATAAAAACTCAGAAAAATTGTTAAATATTATTTAAAAAATTACAAAATCGTTAAAACGATTACATTCTTTTTTGTTTTTAATAACAGTTTCTTATAAAAAAAAAGTTTTTTTTAATCAATTAATAGTTTTTACTTTATATAGACAAAACGTTTTTTTTTAATAAAACAGTTTTTTTTAAATGGGGGTCTTTCGCAAAACTGGTCAAAAAAGTGGGGGGAAAACACAAAATGTAAATAGTACTAACGGTTTGGATGGAAAGTTAACAGAATGGGGGTGTATTGCAAATTTTTAAAAAAGTGGGGGTGTGTTATAAAACTGGTGACAAAAGCGCCGGGGGGGGGGGGGGGGGGGGGACTCAAAATGTCCCTTTTTTTAATTTCCAAAAATTATTTAAAATTCTCAGAAAATAGTAATTAAATCCCAAAAATTATTTAAAACTCATATTAATGGGATTTAACTCACATATGATCATTTCATGAGTAAAACACTATATATATATGCTATCCTAGTGTGCGGTGTATGTGTTATACCTTTAAGAACATGTAGAGGAATATCAATGTAGCTATGAAAGTTCTGAGGTTCTTTGGTTCAACTAGGGAAAGACTCAATTTTGTCACTATTTCCAAACTAGATGAGCCCATATATAACGCAAACTCAAATGACTCAAAGATATAGGGTGCTTCACCAGGTTGGATTGGTTTGGGGTTGCAGTGAGCAACCGATGAGGGTTTCGTAAAGGGCTCATTTCTTTGATATAAATTGTGTTATGGCCAATAGGTTTAGAAAACTATAACCTATGTTTATAATGCCTATAGCATTGGGATATAAACTTACATAAATGTTAGTTCATTATTTTTCATGATGAGATAAACTACATGTAGACATGTAAGAGTCGATGTAAGTAATAATGGAGAAGTAATGCTATAATATTATCTAACCTTTGATTCATTTAGATTGTCTGGTTTGAATTTAAGTGCAAGAATACGTTGGATGCATGTGTGCTCATGGGGGACATATTATGAGGGAATTTGATGGGGTACGTACAATGTTGATCACACGTGTACCCTATTAAAAGCAATGGGTTTGCATTGGTTCTTTTTACCCTGATCCTAGTTTTGACAAACTCGTGCCCCGAGTGTGAGTAAGCAAGGGTGTTTTATCATATAATCTTGAGTATGGAGTCAATATGATATATGGGAAGGCATTATGTTTTTTCTTTATTTTTATTTTTATGTTATAGGGTTGGGACGACCTATATCTATACCTAGTACTCATCAGCGATCCCTGAAGGCAATAGAAATAGTCCATCATTCTTTAATTTAGGGTCTAGTGTGTAACACACATATTTGTCTGTGAGTGGGTTATAATCACTTGTATATAGTATTGATGTGATATTACTTCATTTACGGAGATTGTAGAGGGGTATTTTGGTCGTGTTACAATATTCCTCGGCGAGAGACCCCTTCAGCACCCCCTTCCAGATTCAAAAGACATTTGGGGGAGGGACCCCTCAAGTCTTCCCTTCCATATTCCAAAGACATTTGAGCAATCGATCCCTCTATTACCCCTCCCCCCTTCCAGATTTCCAAAGATATTTGGGTGAGGGACTCCTCCAGTCCCCTTTCCATATTCCAAAGACATTTGGGCGAGGGACCCCTTCAGTCCCCCCTTTCAGATTCTAAAGGAATTTGGGCGAGGGAACCCTCCATCCCCTCCTTAGATTTCCAAATAAATTTCATCGAGGGACCCCTCCCCCACCTCCTTCTGGATCCAAAGATAGTTTGGGCGAGGTACCCCTCCCCCACCTTTTTCGGTTCCATAGATAGTGTGGTGAGGGAACCCCTGTGACACCCCGCCTAATTATATCTCCGGTGATCAGTCCTAAATTAAATTAAAACATGTTTCTCAATTGGCTCATTCTTAGCATGACTGCCAAAAACTTTTTAATTACTAATCACCTAAGTGAAATTAGACCCGTGCCAAATTTTATCTTTCATTAACCCGAGAAAAATTTCTCATGCGGAAAATAATAATTTAAACATACACAATATACTATAATTTAAACCATCACACAAAATATAGTAAATAAGTCTTGCCAAGTCAGCATTCGACTAAAATCCAAAACTGCAGAACAAACCAAGATAATCCAAAACTGAATATCTGAAATAATGCCAATGGACATCATGTCCCAATAGGTAGTACTAAACTCAGATCCTACATTAGATTTGAATAAATGAATCGTCTATGTAAATTCATGCAAGCCTCCACAATGCTGCAGCTACGAGTCCCTAGAATGAATCCTCAAGTCTGTCGTCCCTGGGGATGGACACCTAAAAGCTTTTGAAAATATTTTGATATAAATAGTTAGTACTCAAAATGTTTTGAAAATATTTATCAACAGTTTATCACAATAATATGATTTACTGATTACACATGTTAAGATTTGCGTACACTCTCTTGAGTTACCTCAACCCTCATCTATAGTGCACGCCTAACGTCTTGTACTTAGCCCATCTAGCTATACTACCCAAGCTAACTAGACTATAGTATCCAACTGAACTTATCTACGTAACAGTTCCCATACCGCCCATATAGTATGCTAATTGTAAACATATTTCATATGTTATATACTTAGATAAATTTTCCCATGTTGTTATCTTTTTCTTCCACAATTAAGTCTCATTAATTGATTTATTATTAAGATAACCACTATCTATCGTTTAATCTTTCTAACTAAGTTTCTCGAGTTAATTTACTAGTAGATGCATTTACGTCATCTAACTTTCTATTATCCTATATAAGTAGATTGTTTTTACATTATACATTTCACACACAACATATACTTATAAAATCATTCTTCACTTTTATGTCCTTATAATACACATTGAGGACCCTTGGTTCGAAATAGCTCATCAACACCAAGTAAAAGGATTGGTTCAGAATGCCTCCTCGATCCCAAATTTATTTCATGTATTGGTTCAAAAAATCACCTAAACCCCACTAATGAATTTTTTTTTTTATTTTTGGTTCGAAACTCTTTCATCATGACCCCAAATCATTAGTTCCCATATATTATTTCAGAATCCTACCTCGACCCGAATATAAAAAAATATACTTTAGGTATTTTCTCCACCTAAATATCTATATAATTCAGCAGGTATACACACAACCTAATAATCATGCTCGTACGTAATATTTCTCTCGAATATTCACCGTACTCTTTAGATCATACTAGTTCGCAATCCTACCTCGACCCTAGTATAATCAAATGTAATTTAGGTATTCACTCCACCTAAGTATTTATATAATTCAGTATGTATACACACAACCTAATAATCATGCTCGAACGTAATATTTCTTTTGGATATTCACCGTACTTATTAATTTATGATTTTTCTCACTATCGACTTTTAATTGAGTATTCACACAACTCTAAAGGCCCTAGTTACCCCTGCATTCATTTCAATAGGTAATCTAACTCTAACCTACTGGTATACTCCTTGTAATGGCGTTTACTCTCTACATAACTCAAATCCTAAATTCTCGATGCATTACTCGATCGGTTTATCCTCGACGATCCATCTTTTCAAATCTTTCACTCAATGATTATAATGGACCCCCACTATACACCTACTGGTACTCTCTAAGTCCCTACATAAGTATAATATCATCCCTAAGGTTTCCCCTCAAGCATCGGCAATCAAATATAACTCAGCTGGTAAAAGAACCCAAAGTCAACCTGGTTCGATCGATCGACATTCGTAGGTCGATCGATCGATGTGCAAGGGTCAATCGATTGATCAAGCAGTGGCAGATGTAGTTATTCTTCTTCATGCAGTTTTCACCATATTCAATTATCTAACTCACATGATAATCCATCAAACTTGCAACTAATGATAGCAAACCATTCCTATATACTCTAGGATGATTTCCAACGATTTAAACATCATAAATCTTCACAATTTAGTCTAGAATCACATCTTCTAATTATTCAAGAACCTGAAAATATGTTCTTCCTATATTTTTAATCATAAATCCAGATTAAATTCATTTTAATCATCAAGTCTTCTATGATTTCAAATCCTCTACAGGTCTAAATCATTCTACATGCAAGTCCCTAACCATGATGCATTTTATTCAATTCTTTTTCTGCAAGAATATTCATCAAATCATATTATTCATAAATCGTACACAAGGATATTATAACTCAGTTTAATTTTCAAGTAACCACTTGCCTTATTCGGAGATGATCTGATTTCATGATTATTGTTGGTGAGTGATTGTCTTTCTCCTCCAATCTTCCTTCCCAACTAGTTTGTGGTGCAAGAACCCTTTGAATCCTTCACCAATTCTTCCTTAGGCTTTGAGAATTGTTTCTCTCTTCTCTCTAATGGCTTTTGTGTGTTTTTATCTCATCTAGACTAGCCTCCAACTCTTATAATCTGATTTAGAGTTTGTAAATTCGTAGGTCTCACCTGCATATGCCAAAAGACTAAAATGCCCCCGTATGGTCCCGGTTTAGCCTAAAAATACCCCGGTACCCGACTAGTACCCCGGGTATACCATTTTGACTATTTCGACCCTTACGTACTAATTCGTTACCTCTAAATTATTATTTGAATCACTAAAGTATATTTCTCATTGCTCACCTCAAAATAGTCTACACGCGACTTCTGGTGAGATAATAACAAATACGCTCATATCACTCGCTATGACATATATCAAATTTACTATCAATATTTAATATTCGTACACATAGTAAATCTCATAATATAATATTAATCACTCTCTGTCTCTCGATTAATATTTAACTATCACATTTATTATTTAATCACATTAAATTACGTCACAATTGTAATGTAACAAAAACGTATTTTCCCAATTAATTTCTCAATTAATTAAATTGTAAATAGGTAGAAATATGGGGTATTACATACTCCTCCCTTACAAAGGAATTTCATCCTCGAAATTAGGACAAGATCGGTACTAAAACTTAGGGTCTTTAATATCACGACATCCTCTAGTACCCAAATTCAAATCATAATAATATAAGGGTCACTCCACTATACACTCGCTAGTGGTACCCACCTATCAAAAGGCTTAATCACTGCAGCCTTAGATTATCCACAAGCTTTCTCAACTCACTATGTACTGACATGTTCCATCAGTCATGTGATCTCAATACTGACTCTATCATCTCCATACTGAGAAAAGGTTTCACATCCCTAATTTTGTTGTTCACGAAAAATAAAAGCCGCCCACAATAGTTGATGGTACACTCCACTGTTTAACAACGGACTCCAAGTCACAATCAGTCCAAAAATATGGTTATCCCCTCTTTTCTAATCAACTAAATGGTGAACAACAAGTATTTATACCCAAAATGTCAAAAGTTCTTTGTGCATGATGAACATGTACGAGTTATTACACACAACTCTAACAATGGTAATTTCTCTCCTCAATTACCCTACAAGTCACCAAACGCACTATTAGCATTATTCTGCATAATAAACCACCTCCCGTCTAACCATTGGCTATATATGAGACAATATGCCCAAAATAAAACTTCGTCCCCATCGCTTCTTGATAATCCTTATCAGAGGTGAAATTGCAAGATCTCAACCCGATTGACAATAATATTGGGTGGCACCTCGCACCGGTGCAAACCCGTATTTTTAAGGAGAGAAAATATTTCTTCATCTCGGTCAATTCATTCCACAAACTTGAATAAATTCTTGACCTTGTCACGACTTGGCAGTCCACCAATGAAATTTTATAGCCTACCTACCCATTCCATCACTGGATAACACAGACTTGTTACCAAGTTTCTGGGTTCTCCTCTCAAGTCAACCTTTTTCCATCCCTGGGTGATGTACCTGGATAAAATCTCATAATAACTCACCCATCATCAATTCCCACGTATAATATCTCACATTAAGTGGTACTACATACACCCCTTCTTTCTTTGGAGTATACTAACATTATAGTCATGCGCAACCACTCTTCAAACACTCATTCGAGTAAGGCTCCGCTCTACTTTCTCCCAACAATTTTGTATCCTCTTTATCAAGAGATATCTTTTAAATTTCTTTCCACAACCTTTAAACCCATCTTGGGTGCACATAATTCCCACACCCTTCTATCTCGGACGAATTTTGAAAATCTAAAAAAATCAGGGAGCCCATACACCCTATAATCCATGCGTACTTGCGCAAACATCGCAAACATCCCACACGTAACACACTTTTCTCAAAAGTGCCTTGCATTATCGGCTTGGTTATAGCACTTGGGTATTATCAATCACCCCATAACCTATAATCGAATTCTTCTCGACATCATCCCACCCTTCAATTTGTAGTGAGAAAGCCTTCCAATGCCTTTCTATAGCACTATCGGTTGCACTGGTCTTACTCGTATAATAACTCTCAGCTCAAAGTGTTTTCTTCACATGTATAACGATTAACATTCAAAACTGATGCCCCTAGCATCCATGAATGTCTCTCCAATCTTTATGTTTATTAAGGTCCACGCTTGTCTCATCTCACAATGAAACCCAAACAAGGAACTTCCCCTCCCCAAGCATCATCACTAGCATTGTCGAAGATCGAGTTCTATAAGCCTAAAGCACATAACCGGGACACTCAAAACTTGTCCCCAGTCATTGAAATATAAATATTAACTCCCACATCTCTCTACGGGAGTCATATTACACCGTGCTCTCACTATCACTAGTCATTAGCGCTAATCACCATAACGAGCTTAGTCTCTCCGCCCGATAATAAACCCAATATACTCTGAACCATATTGGTAAAGTCCCTACACACCGGGATAAAATATTTTGAGATAACTATTCTCTCTGAAGTCTCGCTAACCAGTCCATACACAATATAACAGCATACTCATATAATATATCATTAAAACGAGTGATATATATAAATATAACTCTGTTATAATAGTCAAATCTCTCAAGTGAATCTTGTTTAAACAAAATACCATGACTCACTCGCGTCACACTAAATTCACTTATTTCTCTCGTGGATTAAACTCACATTTCTACCTTGCTCGTCACCTGACTATTCAAATGGTTACCGGGCATAACACACTTGTTCCGACTGAACCAATAACTATTTTAAATCATTATCCTTGTCAGGCAGGATGCTCTAGTTCCTCTTATCCCTTCGGGTGGAGTTAAGGCATGTGGTCCTGCTCTCTACTAAATATCTCCCAATAGAATTATTCTATCTTTAGACACATTGTTCGTATTAAAGTTGTCCTTCTCTCGGAGCTTGGCATCCTCATCCCAAATGGTTACCCTTCTTGTTCCCTTAGTTTCGATGTTTATAAGGAATACACTCCTAGCCTTGCCAGTCCCAACTGAATCCATTGTCACTCGGCATCAATCCAGTTATCTGGATTATTTAAATGAGTTCCTTATTGGGTCTCCCCATGCGGTATCTCACTAGTACCATTACATTCAGTCTTACTCCCTGATTGAAATCTATAACATTCTTAACTACCTTCTTATGGAAGCGTTAATATTAACTTGTAAAAGCACGATATTGTCCCCATTTACATTAATCGTACAAGCATAATTGTTACCTTAATTGTTGGCGATATTTACTTGTGAGTCCATTATTCTACTAAGGAATCTTTTCTCCATTTTACCTACATTAATGGGTACAAAGTTTGCTAAATAGTATAAATTATTTCCCATAGTTATCCTCTGTCCGACCCTCATGTGATAAGTTCAGAAACTCCACTCGCATCACTTTTGGAACAAAATAAATGAAGGAACTTGCGGTTAAACCGTACCTAGGATTTCTCCAAGGGTGTAATATTCCTCTTTGCAAATGTGGTGACTATTTTCCCCTACTATTACTATGTTTCTCCTTTGAGCTACAAAAATTTCACAAATATTTACTTTCAGGAATTTCTACACCCGTCCATATGCCACTGTCTAGGAATATTCTCTTCCCATTTGGCTAACTCATACAACATCCATATTTACACAAATTTCAACGGATGGTCCTTTACAAAGGTCCGTCAGGCTCTCTCCCAATTTCTTCAATTCGTTTTATATATACATCTTATATGGGGTGACTAACTCAAGTCACTACAGTGCTGCTCCTATGAGCAATATACTTTGGATTTTCTCCATCCATTTGTCTATCACCCATCCTCTCCATCCCATTTTCTTATAGGTGACCCTTTTGAAAGAGTTATCCCTCTACACTCTCTCCTTACTTAAAACTCTGGGGAAGTATGAAATTATATCCCCATTCTCTACAACGGTGTTTGGGACACTACCACACCCGAGTGATCTACTGGCTCGTCACCTACTAAAACAGTAGTTATGGAGATCTCCCACTAGATTGCCATTCCTGAATATGTTATGACTCATATCGATTTCTCCCTCCTGCAGTCCTTCAAACACCTACGCTAGTCGTCCCAAAGAGTTCATTGTACTATGTACAATTAAACTCGTATATGAATCACATCATCAATTTAATAGCACGAGAACGTAAGACACGTACGTATAGGAATACAAAAATCCTAAGATACGACACTATATCAATCAAACGATATGCTGTAAATGCAGTAAGCTGTATTGATCCCATGGCCACTAAAACCTGATGCTCTGATACCATCTGTGACACCCCGCCTAATTAAATCTCGGGTCATCAGTCCTAAATTAAATTAAAATAAGTTTCTTAGTTGGTTCATTCTTAGCATCACCGTTGAAAACTTTTTAATTACTAATCACCTAAGTGAAATTAGACCAGAGACAAAATTTTATCTTTCATTAACTTAAGAAAATTTTTATCTTTCATTAAACCATCACACAAAATATAGTAAATAAGTCTTGCCGAGTCAATAATTTGCTAAAATCCAAAACTGCAGAATAAACCAAGACAATCCAAAACTGAATATCCGAAATAATGCCAATGGACATTATGTCCCAATAGAGAGTACTAAACTGAGATCCTACAGTAGATTTGAATATATGAGTCGTCAATGCAAAGTCCTACCAGCCTCCACAATGCATCTACAGTTCCTTGGACTGAATCCTCCTCGCTTATGGGTATGACTGGTGAGGGTTCCCTGCCCAAAGTCTTCATATTTGAAGGGTTCTCGTTGATGGGTGTTGTTAGTGGGGGTTCCTCATAGGAGCCACCTATCGTTGGAGGTTCCTCATTAGGGACCTTTACTCCTGAGGGCTCTTCACTAGGAGAAATGATTAGGGGTTCTTCATTAGAACCATATTTAACTAGGGGTCCTCACTTAGAACATCTAGTATCGGGGGTTCTTCGGCTGAACTAATAACTGGTAAGGGTACCTCTACCACCTCCTCTCATTCTAAATCTTACCAGGACTATATGCGCACTTGTTAAAGAAGGGTTTTTGATCTCTATTTCGTTCACCTTATTTCGGGCCACGTGATAACTTTATGGCCTCTCTTACCCATGTGGGGTTAGGTGAGTCTACTAATTTTCCCATCATTCTTCCTGATTTCATTGTTAGAGTTAGAGTGGATTGTGGTGATTTGGGTTGATTATATTCTTGTCGTTCCTTCTTATAAGGTTGTTCTCGAGGGACTTGGCCTTCTCACTGCAATTGATAGTTTGAAATCTTATACTATGGCTAAATATTGACCCACCCTCAATCTTTTGATTTCTCATTGGAGCAGAGAGTCTCACACTTTTGTGAATTCTTGGGGTGAGTTCATTATCACAATGGAGGATGTCTGTGAGTTGTTCTCCCTACCTTTCTTGGGGGGTGTATTTGCACTAATGGCTATAAGGACCCACTTGAGAAGGAGATGATGGAAGAACTATAGTCAGCCCGTTCTGAGTATTCGAGGTATGTGGCTATTAATGTAATTGGTCTTACTAAGAAAACTTTTGATAAATTTAAGAGGAACTAATTTAAGGATTTTGGGTAGCCACCCAAGGGAGAGTCTTCTAGTAGAGTTCTCAAAAGTCAAGATGGTCTGAAGCTTCACTCCCCTTCATACTTGGCTACTTTCTGGGTTACTTTCCTGAGTATATTATTGCTCCTAGGTAAAACAGAAGACTTTCCTCGTGAGCTTATTTTCAGATTAGATGTGAGGCTGGAATGAGGGAGGATTGTTCCTCTTTCTTCCTTGACCCTTGGGTATATTTTCACGCAGTCGTATCATGACCGCGTAGACATTGAGAGATCTTATGGGCTCTATGATGTTGCTAACTTTGCTAACTCCCTTATCCTGGTGGATATTTTTCTTAAGCATTTTTCATGCTTTTGCCCCATAGCCAAGGCCTGTCATAGTGATGCTTCTCGCCTCAAAGGTGGCACAAGAAAGCCCCTAGGGTCTCTGATCGATAATATTGACTTATTTTGCTTTCTCCCTTACGATAAATGACCCAATGGCACTTTTATCCGACTTTCTTTCCCTTGTGATGGTGGTACTTTTTACTGCCCTTCGGTTGTAGATTTTTTCTCTTCTTGCCTACATATCAACACGGTGGTTATGTTATTACCAGGACTTATTCCTTCTTTGGCCGACCTTGGTCAGGGCATTGAGTTATATCATTCTGAGTGGGTGATAATAAACTTTGGTTATGACTAGGGTATTCACACCCCTTCCTACCCCTTGAGCAATGACATGAATCTTCAGATTTGTGTTTAGAGGCGTGTATGAATTTTACTTTTCATGGGATGCCCCATAGAGTGAGCCATTTAAGAGGATTATATGTGCCTCCCCATGACCACTTACCTTATGTCACCTTTTCCTGGTTCCTTCTTTCGCAGTGGCAGGTTCTTATCATTCAAAACTGCTTGGTCGGGCCCTCTCATGAGACCATTCCCACCAGGTACGTAAAAAAATAAGTTCTTAAATAAAAGAACTCAGAAATAAATTTGGCATCTTAGTACTACACCGAAGACACCCCTTGAGCAAGTTGTTCCTATCTTGGTAAAGTCTCTCCTTGATGAGTCCACCCATCCAAAGCAAAATCATCCATAGCCTACTAAGTCTAAAGGCCAGTCTAAGGATAAAGGAAAAGAAAAAGCTTCTACTGTGGGCAAGATAAAGCACCCTAACACGGATGTGTCAAATTTCATCCCTATTACTACCGCTGCTCCCTCTCCCCCTTTTTCTTGTGAGGACTAGGGTATCCAAGAAAAAGAAAAGGGGTTGATATTGATGCTGACACTCCTTCTGTGCTAGACCAGGAGTCAGATACTGACGATCTCGGATTAAAGGAGACCTATAGGACTTGTCAAGAGCATGTTTATGAGTCTCAGAGTGTGTCCTCCCACGATCCGCTTATTATATCCATTACAGTTGCAGAAGGTACTGTACCAGAATCTTCTTTACTTAGTGAAACTATCACTCATGGGGTTTCACATGCTGGTTCCCCCTTCCACTCATTGGAAGAGGAACTAGTTGACCATGGAAAAACCCCTTCCTACGATAATCATAGTTCTTTTTCGAATGATTTGAATGGCCTGGACTTCCATGGTGAAAGAACTTATGACACTTGTTCTTTGTTATTAGTTTCGGGGGAGTTTTCTAATGACGATAAGAGGCCACATTCTCCATCAAGAATTACCTCTGCTATTAGATTCCTTCCATATGAACAGAATGGGAATCTTGCTGCTGTGAGTATTTATTTACCTAAAATTTTATTTACATGATTTTCTTTTCACCATTGACTCATTTACTATTTTTTGCGATGCTTTCAAAGGTTACTTTCTTCAAGATGAGTGGCCCTTCTCCTCCTCCACTTCCTCATGCTCCATACCAGTGAGAGAGGAATTCTAAGCTTATTTCCTCCATAGGCCTTTATGGAGAGGTTTGCTACTCCCTCCTCCTAATCAACCTTTCCCTATTTTTAAAGTTTTGATAGTCAGAACATACACTTATCTTGCTTTATATTACTTTTCT
This sequence comes from Sambucus nigra, assembly GCA_949130495.1. Taxonomy (NCBI): domain Eukaryota; kingdom Viridiplantae; phylum Streptophyta; class Magnoliopsida; order Dipsacales; family Adoxaceae; genus Sambucus; species Sambucus nigra. The sequence continues at coordinate 58,497,825 of OX422218.1, read as the reverse complement.
TCCTTGCATCTTTCATCTGTGAATCCTATCAGCACTAGGGTCACTTCTGTGACCTTGCGTTATGTTCAGGTATCTCATTGATTTCTCTAAGTATCTATTTTTTTGTTCCTTTTCAAATATATTTCTCATATGTTCTCTATTTATTTATACTTATAGAGGGTTATGCCTTCCAGTCCCATTACTTCATCTTTCGCTATTTCAACAGTAGGCACTTCTGAAGTTGATCCCCCTAGTTCCACACTCTCATAGGCATGCTTGCTCTCTTGCCCCCTTTTTGTTATTTTCCTGTTGTTGTTTATCATTGTGGTTTGTACTTACTTTAGAATTTGTCAATTTTATTTCCCCAGGTCCATGTACTTTTTGTCCTCTCTTCCACTAGAAAGACTCTTCCTTTTTTAGGGATTACTATTCTAGGGTTACCCCCTTCAGGGATAATTTTTATGCCCCGGGTCTGCATGTCTATGGACGGTAGACCTTTGGTCCATCCTATTCCTCAAGGGTCGGTATTTACCGTGGCGTCCACTATTGAGCCCATTATGTAGGCTTCTTCTTCTCTTCAGGTACTGGTGGCTTCTTCTCCCATTTATTTGTGATCATGAAATTTTCTAATACCTTCATGATAAAAAGGTCACTACCACGGTCCCTGATGCGCCAGTGGCCACCTTCCACCCTTCTTCTTTAGAGGGCGCTCGGGTATTCATTTTTTTCTGCCTTTTTTTTTCTTTCTAACTCATACTGATGATTCATTTTTTTAGCTGGCCCCCGACGCTACCTCTTCAGTGCCTCCTATTACTATTTCTCCAGCAGCCCTTGCTGCAGTTGAGTCACCCTACCCTGTTGCTTCCAACAATGATCATATCATATTGCCTCTTTTGGTAACTATTTCCATTGTGGGTCTTTACATTTTCTATATATTTTTTTGTGAGGTAAGTGATTATCTAACACTTGTTTCCTTTTCTTCAGTTACAGGCTAGTTTTGCAAAGGCTTCTTTATCTTCCATGCCTACAACGAGTGTTGCGGAGGAACCCTTAGGCATCACTCGCAACATCCCCTTGACTGCTGCGGGGGTAATCACTCAGGTATCATGTATTTCTTGTATGGTATTAGCTATCTATGTTCCACCTTTTTAACTCATATCCTTTCTAATCTTGTAATAATGCTAGCATAGTTGACGTCCCCCTCTCTGCGGGACCTGTTACGAGTTCTATTCCTGTTACTGTGGGGCCTTCGTCTAGTTTCCCAGATGAGGTGATCCAGGTAAATACTTTATTTTCTTTACTCTTCAAATTTTCTTATAATTGTGCAAATGTTTTCTAACAGTTACATGTTTCCCCATTCTCAGGTTAATGTTGTAGTTGTTTCGGTGATTGTGGAACACATTGAGGAGATAGCTGTGAGCGAGGTATTATACTGTCAAAGCATTCCCTCGTTTTTACTTTATCCTTTTCTTCTTGCTTTTATTATGCAAGTATGGTCACCTTCACCCTTGTTTCATTATTTCTAGGTTAGTGAGGCAGCTGCTCCGCTAACTATGGAACATATTCGAGAGATAACTGCAAGAAAGGTATTGTACTGTCATACCCTTCTCTCCTTTCTATTTCTACTTTTTTCTTGCTTTTACTATGCAAGTATGCTCACTTTCACACTTGTTTCATTGTTTCCAAGTTAGTGAGCAGGTCGCTCCTAGTTCTGTGAAACATATTGAAGAGATAGCTGTGAGAGAGGTAATTTAGTATCATACCCTTCTCTTATTTCTACTTCTCCTTTTCCTTCTCACTTTTACCGTCCAAGTATGCTTACATTTACCCTTATTTCATTTTTTCCAGGTTAGTGAGGCATCCACTCTTAGTTCTGCGGAATGGGTGGAGAGTGCTATGCTGCGCACTCCTTAGGTATTTAACTGTTTTACCCGAGCTACTGTTAGCTATCAGTTTCATAATCTTATTTTTTCTTAAGTTGTGAAACTTGTTGATATTATTCTTTACTATTTTTTTGCTTAGTCTGGCATCCCTCATCCAGCTAATTCCTCTCGCATGGGTGGCAATATACTCACCCCTTGAGCTTGGAGGTAAGCTTCTAATCATCTCCCCTTTCAGATTTTGAGTATAGTTGTACTTTGTTTTCGTTTATCCCTTGACTCATTATGGCTATCTATTTTCACGATATTGTTAGTGAGTCTATCAGGGTAGCTGATGAGGGAGATCAGAGTTCTATGTCCACTCCTAAAGTCCGTGATGCTAACTTTGGTCCAGAGTCTTCTTTCCTTCTTTTTGAGATAGTCTCACCATTCAGAGGGTGATACTGAGGTGGAGGCTCCCGCAGTGTTTATGAGTAGGTTATGATGCGAGGAGTAGCCCAGGGCACTTAAGCCTTAGATTCTATACTTGATTTTGGATCATCATCTTGAGATGTTCACTTCTCATAGTGTTCTTCACATTGATAGCCTCACAAGGTTCAACATGAAGGCCCTTGCTTGTCATATTTTTTACTTTTTAGTTACTTCTCCCTATGAATTTTCCAGTGCTTCCACATTACTATTTTTGGATGCCATTCGTGATCTGTAGAAATTCTACCATTTTTAGCTAGGTTATCTTGAAGCTGGAGTTCATCATTTTCTGAGCATACCCTTCCGGAAGATGGTAAGGCTTCACACATCTAGGTAGTCTAGGTACAAGCAACGAAAGGATGGGGCTGCTAGGATCCAAGGTCATATTGAGTCTCTTCAGTCCCGCCTGGATAGACTTGAGGTTGGTAACCATGAAGATGAGTCCAAATTGGCCAGGCTGGAGGAGGAGTTTGTGTAGAAGGTCGGTCCATCATATGTTGGAACCCTCTCCCACGATGACTTGATTTTTTTTTATTTCTAGTGGATAGGCTATCTCCTTCCTTGTACCATTTTTTTTTCTTCTTTCATAGGAAAATAATTGTTCATTTATAAATGAGAAACACTATTAAATTTCCTTTGTGACTTTTTATTATTTGCCTTTGTCTGTAGTTTTGGCATCTGTTTACCATGACCTTCTCTAAATTTCTGTGAGCGCTTGTTCAATTTGAAGTGCCCCATATACCGTGGGGTACTTGCATTAGTCTAGGAAAGTTATAATATTTTTAGCGTAGCCCCGTGTGACCATGGGGTTTTTACATGTTATCTGAGCAAGTTACTATTTTGGAGTTACCCCCTTTGTCTGTGGGGGCACTCTTACATATTTTTTGTACGTGTTCATGAGGCATGACTTAGAGTGGGGTGACCCCTTCTCCTTCTTTTCTATTTTGTTTAAAAAAAATATTTACAAATGAAATGATAAAGGACAACTAATTTTTTTCAACTAAAACAACCCCTAGTCTACGGGGTCCTTGTTTCGCGCTGTTTTCTTAAGAACTTTAATAGTCTTAAAAAAAAATTAGAGAGAGCGGTAGACCTCCTTCTCCACATTTCCTGAGAACTGGTCAATAGAAGTTTTTCCTCGAGAATACAAGCTAGTACTTGGTCTCTAAGTTGTAAATGTATTTGTGAGATAATATTTTTTTTTCATTAGGAGGATAACCCCCTGTTAGTCGGGTGATAAAAAATTATATGTTATGTCTGGAAGGGCTTTGCTCAATATAATTTCCTTTTTCGATGGATGTACCCCCCAAGTGTAATGAGAAGAGTTCTTCTATGTCATGGACCCTTTTCTAGTCTTGTAGAGACTATTTTTAGCACAAAAATATATTCTGGTGCATTTAACTCATACAAGTGGTAAGTGAACAAAACAAAAATCACCATGTAATGATAAAAAAGATCTACTATTAATTTATTTCATATTGGTACTATTTAAAAGATTTCGTTGCTTTATCATCTTTACTAAAAAAATCTAGTTTCAGAGCACGCTTCTCAAACTTTTCAAAAGAAATGAATTTTAACAAAAGTCTAGGCATAATACCTCTTCAGCCATTTACAGTTGATGGATTAAAGACAGTCACTCTCTGGCTCCGAGATCTGGCAGTATCTTGCCTTTACTACCCCCTTACCAAAAGGGTCTTTCACAATTGGGTTTTAACTTTAACGATGACATGCCGCAGAGGTGATGAGTGGATACACAAAGGAACAAGTCTCACACTTGAAACTCTATGGGTTTGACTAGGTTCTCATAATCTCTAAACAGCTGCTTGGTGTAGACTTTAAAGTTCTCTTTTTCTTTATCTATATGCTTGTCCAGTGCCTCCAACTGTACATGTAGTGGATCAGGGATGGGTCTGTTGCTTAGAGAGACCCTAGATTAAGGTACTGCCAATTCAATCGGTAGGAAAACATCAGTCCCATTCACAAGTGGGAATGGGGTAAACCCGATCAGCTTTGTCTTTGAAGTGTGGTAAGCCCATATGACCATGGGTAGCTTCTCATCCCTTGCCCATGTAATTTCTTTCAACATGTTTTTCAATATATTGATCAAGGTCTTATTAGTGTCCTCCGCTTGTCCATTCCCCTTATGGTAGGAGGTCGTTAAGTTATTGTGCACATTCTTATACTTATTTGTGAGAAGTTCCATCTCTTATAATACTAATTGTTTCCTATTATCCGTAAGGATCACCTTGGGTATACCAAACCTAGATATGATATATTCCCTTATGAACTGGGTCACAACTTGGGCAGTCACTCTCCTGAGGGGGATGGCTTTTACCCATTTGGTATACAATTTTGTGGAGATAATAATGAAGGCTTTTTCATGCGAGGCTAGGCTGATTTTTCCCACCAGATCGAACGCGCATATGTGGAAGGGGTAGGGGTTTCTAGGCTTTGCAAACTGACGAAAGGGGCATACATCATGTTGCCATGCACTTGGAAATCTCTACACCTTTTCACATAACTAATTGAAGCAGCCTCCATGTTTGGCCAATAATACCCTAACGTCATCAGCTGGTCATACAGTTTGGCACCTCTCGTGTGGTAAGGCTCATAATCCTCCTTCAACACTCTTCCCACATTATCATTAGCTCCACATTTTAGTGCTTTCTCATTATATGCCTTCTTGTAGATATCCCCTTTTACACTCTCTTTCCCAGATAAATCTCATCCGCTCTTTGTGCGAACAGTTCACCATCTTTCAAATAAGCTATGTAGGGTTGCCTCCAATATTTGAAGTCCTCCATAAAATTATCGGACTAGATGGTCAAATTGGGTTTGTAACTTTTAACAAACCTGCTACAGACGAGCAACATCCATGCTCATGGTCGACCCGTAGTAGCTCCCATGCTACAGCCGACGATAAAGAGGGATATTAGTATTACCGTAATGCTTCTCATGCATTCGTTCCAATGTCTTTCGATCTTCCTCTTCTCCTGCACACCTTGATAAGATCCCCCCAGGTCTCTTATAATAAAGTGCCCCTATAGCATGTGGTAGTTGGCCAACTCTAACATCTTCATTGTTCCTTCCCTTATTTATAACTGCTTTATAACCAGGTACCTCCAGTATTTCTGCTAATCACATGGAAATAGGGACTTCACCGTGATAGACATCATTCTCTGTCGTATTATAATATTTTCTTCTGACTCATCCATGTCTAATTTTTGGTCCATCGTAGCTAGTGTGTTAGGGTGCCTGTTCATTATTTGTGCATGCCTCTCAAAGGTTACTTTCCATAATTGGACCAACAACTTATGTATAATTGATCTATATGGTTCCACGTTGTAATGCTTAAAAGCGAACTCCCCATTAACTTATTTTACCACCAAGTTAGAGTCCCCTCATATACATAGCACTATGATGCCTCTCTGTAGTGCCTCCAATAGTCCTAAAATGAGGTCCTCGTACTCAGCCCATTGTTCGAGCACTTAAGTTCTAGCTTAAAGGAGATAGTGACCTTCTCCTTACTATTTGAAAGGATAATATCTGCACCCCCTATTCCTTGTGCACTAAATCCATCACTCTATCTCCTACTCCTCCATCTCTTTTGCCAAACAGGTTTGGAAATTTTCCCCACGCAACTCTTCACTGGGAGGCCCAAAATTTTGACTTAGAAAGTGGGCTAACAGATTAACTACTGCTTGAGTTTTTATGGCTTTGGGCATCACACACTTCTAATCATATTTTGACAGAATTAAGAACCACCTTTCTGCTCACCCTACTAGGACTGTATGTGCCAAGAGGTACTTAATTGGGTAACACTTAGTGACAATATAGACTGTAAAAACCAACAGCTAGTGTCTCAACTTTTGGGCCACGAAGACCAGGGTGAAGTAGTGCCTCTCAACATTGGTATATCTTGATTTACTTCCTGAAATCACCCTTGACAAGTACTACAATTTCTTCTTTATCCCTCATTCTCTTGAGCGAGTAGTGCTCCTATAGATTTTTTTTGTTGAAGTGAGGTAGAGCAGCAGTAGTGCCCCAGCCTCCGGCGGTATCATTGTATACAGAGAGGCTAAAATTTCCTTGATCTTCCCAAAAGCCTTCTTCTGCTCCTCTCCCCAAATCCACTTAGCTTTTCATCAGTAGGGGTTAAATGATTGGGTCACCTCTACTAGAGTGGGTATGAATATTCTTAAGTAGGACACATTTCCTAAGAATTTCTTGAGTTATCGCTTATTCTTCGGTGGTGGCATCATCACAATGGATTTCTTCTTTTCCTCATCGTCGTGCACCCCCTGCTGATCTATTACAAATCCCCAAAAAATTCCTGCACTGGCCCTAAAGGCTCACTTTGAGGGGTTGATTCTCATCTTGTACATGTTACATCTGTCAAACACCCGCCTGAGATCCTTGATATGCTTGCTTGATTTTTTGGACTTCACCACCAGGTGATCCACATATATTTCCAATATATCATGAAAAAAATCATGGAATATGGTCGTCATGGTCCGCTGGTTTGAAGTTTCGGCGTTCTTCAACCCAAATGGCATGACTGTGTAATTAAAGTTTCCTAATGGTGTGCAGAAGGAGTCTTCTCTACGCCCGCTGGGCCATATTGATTTGAATATAGCCCACATAATCGTCCATGAAACTATACATTTCATGACCCACGATGGCATAAACTAAGTTTTCTATATTCAGTAAGGGAAACTCATCTTGGGACAAGCTCGGTTTAAGTCACAAAAATCCACGCAAATTCATATTTTATTTTTATCCTTCTTCGCCACTCTTTCCTAAGGTACTGGACTGGTTGGGCCTTAGCTTGAACAATAAAACTTTCCTATCATCCTCCAAACCAAAATTTCCAAGCGTTCCCAACTAGCCATCTGCTCGATCCCTTCTTGTTCGACTAAAGATTCTTGATAATCATTCTTGTGTATAGGAAATAAAAAAAGTGTTAGAAAATGTTATTTAGGTAAACTTATTTGTAATATGGGCTTGCGGCTGCTCACAGCATACCCCCTCGGTATCTTGGAATTACTCTCATAGAACCGCCTCACTATTTTTAGGTTTCTCACCTGGCATCCCCTCATTGACTTGGGTCCATTTAGCTGGCACCCGCTCATTGGTTTGGAGTTATTTCCATTCCCCTTGCGTTGACTTTTATTTAGGTATCATCTCACTTAGAACCCACTGACTTAGCACTTCCTCGCATAGCACCTCATCACTTGGAACCCCCTAATTCAGCACCACTCATGCTCAATTTTACTCTTTTATTTGAGGTTAAGGGGGTACCCCTCATCATTAGCACCTCGTGCAAAAGCATTGGTTTGGGTGGAAAATGAAGGGTTTTGTACAAATTCAAAGGTTTTTTATGAATTCGAGGGGTTCTAAAAGGAAATCATTATTTCTATTGTGCATTTAATGTTACTGTCACAGGAGTCGTACATGGGCCTGTTTTAGTGTCTTGTTGGAAACTTTTTTTTTATGATTTGGGTAATGATTGCCCACAGCTTTGGGTCATCAAGTGTGCATGTGTTACACACTATAAATACCCCCTCCCAAATTTTTTTTAAACTTTACTTATCATTTGATTTTCATTGTATATATGTATATATATATATATATATATATATATATACAGAGAGAGAGAGAGAGAGAGAGAGGGAGAGTAAGAAACTTCAACCCTTACAAAAACCCTTTACTCGTTTCGTTCTTCCTTTAAACTTTTTGTGTTTCCATGGATTCATCTACTCAACCCTTCATATTTGCCTCTTAAACCTCCATGAGCAAAGTTTTGGTGGGGTTTTTATCCATCTAGGTCACCGCCACCACCAGTGCCACTACTGGTACCACCACCATTACCTCCTCCTTGTCCATCTCCACCATCTCTAGTGCGGATGAACCTTTTACGAGTGAACTTTATGCCTTGCCTAAGGGGAAAACTCAATTTATGGAGAACAAGCTATAAAGAGATTTTCAATTTATCGCCACGCTCCATTCTTAGGTTAGGATGAAAACTTTATGTCCTTGCTCAAGAAGTTCAAGGTTGATTTTGTGGACAAAATTAACAAGTGACCTCTCATGGGCTTTTTGGAATCTAAAGACTCTTTTGTAGTCCTCGCCGAAAACATCTTGCGAGTTCGAGTCGATATGGATGACTTCCGCTTTTCAAACGTGAAAATTGATGTTTTCGGGGGGGGGGGGGGGGGGGAGAAGAGTGGTCCCTATGGGTAGATTATGTTATCAATGTCCTAGCTTATAGTGTCGTCATTTATGAGTTAGGGATAACTCGAGAAATCACTAGGCTTAAGACTTGCACTATCTCTAAAAATACAATTGTGTACAATGGTGTACTCTCTCGTTGGAGTGTGGTCTCTCATAACTTTATCACAATTTGGCGGAGTTCACTATTACCTTTTAGGATATCTATGAGATAAATGGTCGAGTCGAGCGGTAAATGTGCGAGGAGATTCACGAAGCTCTATCTGATTATTCTCGTTATGTTTCTCTTACCCAATTTGAGGTGAGCAAGAACTCATTTACCAAATGTCAGCATTACTAGTTCAAGGATTTCGAGGCACTGCCCAAGGAAGGGGTTCCATCTAGATCTCCCAGGATTCAAGATGGTCAAAAACTCAATTTGAGGACCCATGCGGTTGCCTTCTTTGTTACCTTTTTTAGTAGGCTCCAATTCTAAGCGAGACCAAATGAATCCCCACATGAGTTACTTTTTTGCCTTGTTCTTAGACTTTCTCATGGGAGGAATGGCCCCCTTATTGCTCTTACCTTAAGTACTATTTACACTTGGGGGCATCATGTTCACATTGACATGGAGCATTCACACGGTTGCTTCGATATGGTAAATTTTATTAACTCGTTCTTATTAATGTGTTTGCTTTTTGAGTGGTTCCTCAACTGGTACCCTGATCCCCATTTATTTTTAGATGATAGATTTGAATTTTCTTTCTGCCCTTAATCAAAGAGAGTGGGTGGTATATCTTCATTGTGTTTCCATTTTGCCTTTGCTAGGACCTTCTTCCCCCCAGCCGATGATGAGTTCATGAGTGATTTCCCTCACATCTCTGTGATGTCTTTTGTACTTACTTATATATTACCATCAATGACAGAGCTTGGTCAAGGAGTTGAGGTTTATCACGCCGAGCGGGTCAGAAGATAATTTGGGTATGATCAAGGCACATATACCCCAGAGTTTCCCACCAGCCTCTCGCAATCAGAATTATATTCAGAGGCCTTTTCTAACTTTACATCCGAGGGGATGGTACATAAAACTGTTAACTTTGGGGATTTTTTTATACCAGCTTATGATTAAATCCCTTCCATCAGCTCTCGTGGTTTTGTTTGTGGCAAAGGTAAATTTTATTAATAAATAACCATATTCAAGATGTCCCTTATGGGTATATTATCGAGCGTGTCTCCTCTCATTAAAAATACTTGTCCAAATGCACTCAAAAGGAGGTTTTTCATCACAACCAAGTTGAGAAGACTCCACTTGAGCAGGTAGTCCCTATTCTCATGAATCCTCTCCAGAAGCCAAATATCAGCATGCAAAAGGGAGGTATAAGGATAAGGTTAAAGCCAAAGTTCCTTAATAATAGAAGCAACTTGAGAATGACATTTCCAATTTTGTACCTAATCTAGTTGGGGGAACTAATTCCCATCCCTCTACTGTTAAGACTCGATCACCTAGGAAGAAAAAGAAGGCAACTAAGACAATTGGCCCCTTCGATGTGGAAGACCAAAGTTCAGAGACTGAACTTGTTCATCTGAAAATGAACTTGTTGATTATGAAATCACTTCTTCTTATGATTATCATAGTTTTTATTCAAATTAAACTAGCTTACTTGGTTTCAATAAAGATTTATCGCCCGACTCTTCTCCTTTTTTGTCGTCCATGGCTAAGCCATGGACTTGGATCCTCCTATTAGTGATTATGATGATACCATGATCTACTCACCATCATCCACCATCCCTATCTGTAAGGACATATTTCTCACGTTCGTTATCTTACATTTTTGTATGTCGTACGCCGTTACATTTGGCATGTCTCTATACAATCTCACACGACAGCCTCAATCCAAATTTCGGGGATTAAGCATTCAACATATCCATCATGTGTCCCACATCTACCTCAACGACTTCACGTTCCACGATTTTAGGGACTTAATTCAAGTGGAACGCAAGAGAAGTCAAAATAGTGAAAGAAAGCAAGATATGGAAGTTTAAGGGCATTTGGTAATTTTATAGACACTATCCAGAAGACCAGTCAACTAGAAAGTTAAAGATCTCGCCGTAACGAAGATGCTGGAAGAAACGGCACCTCAATCAGAGCTACGATGAAGAAGTTATGGCCTTTTGAAAATGGAGAAAATTATAAGGAAAACTCTTGGAAAAATGCTAAGTGTTTAAGGCCCCACATTCCAGCGAATTTCTGTGAACCGAAGCCAAACCGGTTCGGGGGCGAACTGGTTAGCGGTACACCCAAATTGGTTCGGGGTTCCTGTACGCTGGCAGAGTTTTAAAATCATGAAACTCTTTATTGGTTTCCCTATGAAAGCCAACTTCAAGGGAGTTATTTTACAAGACTTTGAGAGACAATTTTGAGAGTCCAAATACATCTAGTATTCATATTTTTGAGTCCCAAGACTCATGTTTTGATTCACACAACTTTTCTAAACCTTTCCGAATCATTTTGTAACCCAAGAACACAACCTTGTGTTTGTTCAACCTTTGTGGAGAAGTCGTCCTCCTTCTTCATTGTTGCTCACCTGGAGTTCTTGAGGGAGATTCCAGTCGTCGACTTCAGAACCGATGCCTACGGGTATTTCTGTGTCATTGTATTTTTCATTTTAATCCGTGTAATCGTATATTACAAAATTATAGTGAAAAATAAAATATTTTGCCCCTTTGGGGAATTTTTCCTCACATGTGTGTGTTTGAATGTTCTTGCATGATTTCATCTTATTCAATCACACTTAGATGCATGTTTAGGACATAATTTGGGAAAACTGAATTTAATTTAATAATTTCCTTATTTGAACGCATGTGCACTCTTTCAAATTGGTATCAGAGCTAATTACACAACTTTTTCGTGTAATTTTCTGCAAAATTTTTCTAAGATATCAATTTTCTGAAAAATTAATTTTTGAAAAAAGTGCGTGTTCATAATGGATAAGTTATATAATAAAATGCCAGTTTTTTTATGGGACAAACTATGCATACTGGAAAGTCCGCATGAAATCTGCATTAAAATCCATTGATGAACGTGTATGGATTTTGGCTGAAAGAGGGTAGACACCTCCCTCCGTCACGCTCGGCCAACCAATTGTCAAAATTGGTCGGTAGATCATCAAAGTCTGCACGTGTCGGCAATGAAGCAGCGAGGTGCACATCCTCATCATCCTGCACCTCCTCCTCATGCACCTCCTCCTCCACCACCTTCTCCTTCCCTTTCCCCTTACGATTTTTGCCCAACAAATGCTTCATGAATGAGAACATATCTTGGACCATCACCTCCAAATGGGACAGCTTCGCGTCATGCGGATCCACCGTTTGAGACAACCCGATGGCGCTCGTCTCCAATCTGATGATCCTAGATTTGGCCACCCGCGAGATCACCCCCTTGTCCTCCCCTTGCGATCAGCACCAAGCACTTGGCTGAGTACGTTTGTGGACAAAGATGCCTTGTCGGCATCAGATTGTGACTCGTGCACTTCCTTAAGCTTCGCTTTAAATGACAAAAAGCACATGATTAGTAAATTAAGTAAATAAAAAAATTATAACGTAATTAACAAAAAGTAAACTATCATATTGCTTACAATTTTGGCCGCGACGCTCGGGGACACCTCCTTATCCTTCCCCTTCTTCATTCGAATAGCCACATAAGTATCGAGCCTATGTGGCCTACCCCCAGGGCCACTCCCTGTCCCCTGAAATAAAATAAAGCAAAATTAGTATCGGCCCCGCAAAGTAAAATAATGCAGAATAATATATTTTTGTAGTTATAGAAAAATTAAATCTTACCATCATCCTATGGTCCACCTCGGCGTAAGACGTCCGTCCGGAGTAGAGCCCATCCGTAATTTTTTTCTCAATTTTCCCTCCCCGATTGGAGAGATGCCAATTATCGCTCACCGATCTCATTATCAATGAACTTTTACCATTGTGACAATGAGACCGGCTCCGTCGCCGGGACAGATTCACGCATTCGGATAACGGACTCTCGGGTCTTCCCAAAGTGCCAAGTCCGCATATTTTTCTTCCACGTCTTGTGTTGCTCCCTCAACTGCTCCAAGAGGGAATCGCATAGCTTTGGATCCGGGTTGAATTGTTCATGTCCAACAAATATGATGTTAGTTGTGAATAAATATAAATATAAATATAAATATAAATATAAATATAAATATAAATATAAATATAAATATAAATATAAAATGAAAATGAAATTGAAATTAAAATTGAAATTGAAATTGAAATCGAAATTGAAATCGAAATCGAAATCAAAATTGAAATCGAAATTGAAGTTGAAATTGAAATATTCACATAAATATAAATATAAATGCATTACCTGTAGTGCCACCCAAACAGCTAACTTGAGCTCATTTGACACCTCCCTCGAACCAGTGTACCCCGGTCCGATGATCATCTTTACCAGCTCAAGGGATCTCGTTAATATCCCCGTCTGGTTCTCGATGGCCATCCTCAATTTACCATATTTGGGGAGCCTAGGGGATGAGGATCCCTCGTCGCCTCCGCTACCACCGATCCCAGACGACATCATCATAATCAGCATCATCATCCTCGCCTTAATACCTGAAGGAGACATTTTTTTTTTAAATGTTGTTATTAGTACAAATCAAAATGAATTAGAAGAAGAGATGCAAATATATACAATTACTACAAATCCAAATGAATTGTTTAACACCTCAATTATGAATTCCAAAACAACAGCATCTAGCTCATAATATGTACAATTACTAAAGATTTGAAACATCCCAACCTCCACCCCTACCGCCACACACATGAACACTACACAACAGTGAAAATGATACAGTGAAAATCAATTAAAAGAAGTAAAAATAGATTGATAAAGTACAAATTGGAATATTTATTACAAATTGAAAAATTATTTCAAATTCGGGTTGTCATAAAAAATGGATTGATATTCGGTAGGAGCAGTCAAGTCATCCACACTACTATTTAGACACTTTGGCGTGTGTAGGATAATTGACCACAGCTTGTTGTTGATATACTCTGAGTAAAATACTTGGTTAACCTTTTGAAATGCACAAACAAACGGCTCATCGCTCATGTGGTCATTGCTCTTCAACTTGGACAAGTCAACCATTATCAAATTGGTGACAGGATCAACTTTACAAGCATTTTTATCCTCAACTCTTACCGAGTCCTAATAAAATACATCATCTTTAAAGCTTATATAATACAATTCAAATATATTTCGAAATACACTATAGTAAGTCATTTAAGCTTTAATGAGGTTTTTATCTTTTGCGCTCGCTCGAAAGAAAGTAATAGCCTTGTAAGAAATTTCCCAAGCTCTGTACATTTTTACTTTCCTCGTACCCTTTTTTGTCGAATACGTAACCATTCAATCGATACTTTTTTTACTCTTGTGCCACGAAGAAGGGTCCAGTGGCTAGACGAGCAAGCCTTGATGTCCCATCACCCGTCTTTAAGAGCCGAGAATATAGATAAATTAATTAGATTAGTTGTAAAGTTTGAGTGTAATGTAACGTTATATAACGACCATTTTCATTAATATTACCTCTTGTGACAACCACAACATAAATTCATTGTCTGATTGTACCATTGTTTTTCTTCTTTTATTGTTCTCACAGGCTTCATATTTTCTGCATATTACAAAATTAATCATGTATAAAATAATCTAAAATAATGTTAAACATTAAAATAATTTAAACTTACTTTTTCCATTGTAGACACCCCATTCTGTTACCCCTTAAACTCTCCTTAGGTCCCAAGCACCTCCCTTCAACACCATAAAACTAGGTCATACCCCGAGTATCGACTTAGAGGCCACCGGGTGCTCCCAGGCTTTATTTGACCAAACAGTCAAACTCTTCAACTTGACCGAGACTGAATGAATCTTCAAAGGGCACTGAATCACCTTTCCAAAGGTCCGTCCCGTGCACATTTTTGACTTACCATGCGGACGAACGACCCATTTTCCCCCGAAACCTGATCTAGAAGCCCATGGGCACTCCCGGGCTCCATTTGACCAAATTCAATGCTTCAGCTCGATCAAAGCTGAATTAATCTTCAAAGGTCACTGAAACCGATTTCCAATGGTTCATCTCGTGTGTAATTTTGACTTACGGTACGGACGAACGATCTGTTTTACTCCGAGAGGTCACCGAATGCTTTCAGGCCCCGGTTGACCAAGGTCAACTCCCCAAACTAGGTCAGACTCTTTGAAATGTGGAATTACATCTCCTAACCTTTCTCACGGTCTACCCCGTCCATGATTCTGACTTACCATGCGGATGAACGATCCGTTTGCGTCTGAAGTTTTCCTGTCCAAAGGATCGATGAGCGCTTCTGAGCTACATTTGACCCAAAGTCAACTTTCGAACCCGGGAGAAGTCCAACGGACTTTCTAAGGTCTCGAAATTACCTTTCCAACAATTTTCCCCGTGCTCAATTCTGATCAACGGTTTGCGCTTTACGGCCAATTTTATGAAAAGGCCTGAAAGACACTACCAAACGGCAGGTCCTAGACCCTGCCTATTGGTATTGTTCCTAAACACACACCTATCGATAGGAAAGATGAGGGCTATGCCAATCGGCAATGCCCTGGGCCTATAAAAAGGAGGGCATGGCCTCATTGCAAAAGAGAGCCCATATCTGATAGACATCACTCTCAACAAATTAAGAAAATCTCTCTCGAAGTCATTGTGATTTCTACATCCAAATCCCTTCCCCACCTTCACTTTTCATCATCCTTTTCATCAAACTTGGTGAATTTACTATCCTTCATCATCATCCAAGTGCAAGGGCTGCTCTCCAACATTCAACATCAAGCTCACGATCTTTAAGAAGGTCCAATTTTCTCAATTCTCTTCTTAAATTCTCATAAATTTGCATTAACTTGTTTTATTACTTAGCACTTTTATTCTCTCATCTCACACATCCTAATATACTTTTTATTTAGTATTATTGCACATCTCTTATTTTCATAAAAAAATAAAAAACAAGAAAAAGAGGGTTTGCTCATAAATTCCAAACGGAAATTCTCACACTTTTCTTACACTTTTCTCACAACTAAAACACTTTTTTACACACACACACACACACACAAATAAGAGAAGTCCCCGGATGGATTTATGGGACCCCGCCACCTCGTTTTGCATGCGAACTACGTGGACTTTGATGCCTCTATAGGCTATGTAGGCGTCTCAGGGTAAAACCCGAGACTCTTGTCCTATTCTCACTTTTCTCTCATTTTCTATTTTCTCTAAACTCAACTCTCTTAGATTACATATATTTATATATGCATATAGTTCTTAGTGGCGTATTATTCCACATACATTTTTGTTCCATTATAACGATCAACGCAAGGATAATTGCGTAAATCCTATTTTCTAATATTATTTTTATGAACCTTCCTACGGATGAGTCGCTTTATCTCTTCCATGATACAAGTTGAGGATTCCTATCTCCGCTATATATATATACACATTCACACATATCACGGGGAAAATAAAGGAAAATAGCAAAAACCCATGAGAGACCGTAAGGGCGGAATGGGTGCCTAACACCTTCCCGTTTCGTAACATAGCCTTCGGACCCTTTTCGAATCATTTTAGTATTGTATGTATTAGTATGTCGTTGGATGTTGTCCTTCGGGATGGCTCCCTTTCTTTTTTCTGTTTTGACTAAAATAGACTGGCGACTCCATCTCTCTACAATTTTCACCTCATTTAATGACGCCGACCGAAGCGCTCCCGAGAGGGATGCACGGGTCCTAGGATCCTCACTCTCCCATCCGCCGCGAGGATCGGGGATGGGCACAGTGGCGACTCTGCTGGGGAATTTTTATTTTGAGGGCTAAACTTTATTTACATGGGTATTTTAATTTCTTATGTATCCCCCTATTTTCCCCTTTACTATTCATGTGTACCTTATGCTTATGCTTCTATTCACACACTTGTAAAAAAATCTCCATGTACACCTCACACCACGTGCACCTAGGATCACATATATCCTCATGTTGCACGCATCACCCATACTTGGTATACCATTGGTACTCATAATTTGCTCCCCATTGGGCATGATCAAGAAAGGCACTCTCATCATAAGATACTAATAAGAGGATCATGCATGATTCACACGACATCACCAAAGAGCATAGTTATTGACCAAACTTTGTCCAGTAACTGGAGGGTCACTTCGTGATGGGCGCTGGTCCGGCAGGATGCACTTAGCCTAAGTGATATGACTCTCACCTTCTATTAGTCAAGTACCTTCGACGTATATCGAATGGTTCCCCCGCATCGTATCGCTTGACTAAAATCATGACAGGAGGTATATCGCAGGGAACTCATTCACATATGCCGAGTATATCAAATTATCTCTCACACGTATCGTCCCCACGAGGTATATGGTGAGGCAATTCATGTACACTCAGGTATATCAAATGGCTTGTCCACACGTACCGATTGCCCGCAAGAGCAAGACGTATATCGTGGAAGTCACGCCAAAGGGGGGAACCTTTTTCGGTTCATCCAACCAACTGCATGCCCGCATATAGTTATCAAGCCTATGACACATATATTATATTGCCGGTTTCAACCCAAAACTCTGCCCAAATTCTAGGTCGGGCCGTCGCCCAAATTTTTGCCCATTTTTAAAACAGGACAGTGCCTTTGAGCCTGGTTACAAGTCCAGCCATAGCTTTGCATATGTTACAAACCCAACTTTTCCAGGCTCGGGTCCAGTCCGGCATTTCATTTTGCATTTAGGAGAATTTAATACCAGTGAGAACATAATAATCATGATGAGACCGTCTCCTAAAAAAATTCCTTTTTCACTATCAAAAATCCAAAAACATTTCACCCCTCTTTATCAAAAATCCAAAAATATTTTGTCTTCCATTCTCAAAAGAAAAAAAAATGTCAAAAATATTTTCATCCCTTTATTCTCAAAATAAATCCCATTTTACGCCTTCTCAGGTCGATCGTACGCCCTTGGCCTGGCTCCTTATTGGCTTTGGTCTTCAGTCAAATCACCCCTGTGTTCTGTCCGTTCCCCTGTTACTTATTTCGCGTTCAGTACCAATTGTGCAGCCAGATTTGACAAAAGTTTTAGCTCAGCTCGTGTCCAAGATTGACAACCTTCGGACTGAGGTCTGGGAGGTGCAACAAAACCAGGTTACGTTCCTCAAGAGCCCGAGTTCCCTCGCGCTATGGGTCTACCCGAGCCTATCAGGGTTCCCGAAGAATATCAGCACGCTCCATGTGCCCCTCCTACTAATGGGCCTCCGCCTGCCCAGCTTCCTATGCCAAACCTTGCCCAGCCTGGGGCTAACTTGCCTATGATCGTTGATCCAAAAGAGGAGGAATTGAACAAGGTCAAAGAAGATCTCAAAATTCTAACTAAGAGGTTCAACCAAGTCAGAATCTCTGGAAATTACATGGAATACACCCACATGTCTCCTTATGCTAAAGTGAGGTTACCCGAGAAGTTAAAGATACCAAATATCGAGAAATTCGGAGGAAGTGGACCCCCGATTGTTCATCTTCGCAGTTATCACCGTTCCATGACTCTCCTAGGGGCTTCTAAAGAAGTGATGGCCCAATTGTTTCAACAAACTTTGAAGGATATCTCCCTCCAATAGTTTTTGCTTCTCGAAGATCCCAGAATTCATAGCTGGGAGGATATGGCCCGAGAATTCATGTCGCAGTACAAATACAATAAAGAGCTTGAGGTCACCCGTCGTGATTTAGAGCTTCTCAAATAGAATTCTGGGTAATCATTCGGTAACTTCATAGATGGATGGAGGGAAAACAAAGATACCATGACCAATCGGCTTTCCGAGGAAGAACAAGTCAGCATAGTGAAGAAGAATTTAATACCCCATGTCCGAGCAACCGTGGGAGGATAATACTATCCTCACTTTCGAGCTCTCAGAGAAACGGGAGTACAATTCTAGGAAAGTATAGCTCAAACAAATGTTGAACCAAAGAAGGTGTCCGGACAACTCACCCCTAGAAAATATGATAAGTCTGCCAGTGCAACATTCTCAACCATCAACAACATCGAGCTCCATGCTCCCCTCCCCAAAGTTTATCAAGCCTTGTTGAGCCGAAACCTTATCAAACCCTTGGATCTCCGTCCTTTGCCAAATATGGTCCTAAGAAACTTCAAGGATGATGCCCATTGTGCCTTTCACCAAATCGCTGGCCATACCACTGACCAATGCTTTCACCTTCGAAACATAATCCAATGTATAATTAACCGGGGTACCATTGCCCACCATCTAATCTTAAGCCAAACACTACTCACAACCCACTCCCAAATCATACCGATGCCATTTTCCTAGAAATGAACCCACAATTTGATCCCGCAACTCAAATCACACCCAGACACTCTCCCAAACCTCTCCAAACTTGCCCATATTTCCTCCTACACCCTATTAGCCTCGCTGATCAGGCACTGTCACTCCTTACTAGAGCATGCATCGCTATCCGTGCCCGTTCTCAAAATGGTGTCATGGAATTATCAGAAGTGTTAAACCAACTCCTAGAGTTCGGGATGAAATCGCCCTCACAGATCATCATTAATTGCTAGAGGTTCAGTACATTGTTCTTGGAAGAACAGAAATGGGCTCGAGAGTAAGACAGTTGGGTGGTACCGAGCGATGAAGTCAGCTTGGATGGTGTTGTATGGATCATGGCAGAATTATTCAGGCAAACCAATAACATTTGTAGTATGACCAAGTTATTTGATACTTTGAAGCTACAAGGCCGCCTGGTCCCTTCAACCTCACATATCCCACAGCATGGGCAGACCTATATGAAGAAGCCATTGAAGTTATGGAATGCATCAACTTTACATGGAAAGACATAATTATTCCCACCGGATGGGGGAAAGAGTTCGAAGATTCGAATGAAGAGCAAACTCCAGAGAAAACTGGTCCGGTAGCTGACCTGTGTGGTATGATATCATTTGAAGAACTCCTCGAAGAAATAAACAAAGTATAAGAACAACTCGAGATTGACGAGGAAATAAGGTTCATGTTCTTTCCTTCTTCAGTAAATCACATGACCAGATCAGGGAGGCATTACCAGATCCCAAGCTGACTACCAAATAATAACAAGGGGAAGGGCATCGAAAACCTTCCTATGCCAGAAATTACCCTCGAGGAAAACAAGATCCTCGGTCAACTGAAGAAAACTCAAGCTAACATCACTCTATGGGGTTTTTTCATGTCTTCCTAGATACACATAAATGTTTTGATCAAGTTGCTCACTGGACCCACAGTTCCTCCCTTTACCACACTAGAAGAAGTGATAAATTTGGTCAGATCCTTGACCTCTACCCGAATGCTATCCTTTTCTGATGAAGAAATCCACAGAATTGGGCCAAACCACAATCATGCACTCAACATCTCCATCGAAGTTATGGGGAAGGTCATACCACTATATCTTGTCGATAATGGATCCTCCTTGAATGTTTTCCCACTAAGAACCTTCAAATGTTTAGGCCTAAAAGAAAGTGACCTCGCTCCAACCTCTACTGATGTATGCGCCTACGATAATACCCGTCGGGAGGTGATGGGATCCATAAAACTTATAAAAGGGGATGGCCCTATAAACCACGTCGTTTAATTCCAAGTTATTAACATCCCATCTTGTTTCAACCTATTTCTAGGATGAACTTGGCTCCACAGTATCAAGGGTGTGTCTTCCTCACTCCATCAGAAATTGAAGTTCTTCACCAACGGATGAGTCATCAACATTTTGGGCGATGATGATAATGCCGAGGGTGCAAGTACCAGCAGTCCGATCCCTGAGATACAGCACGGGTCAAATGATATTCTCCAATCAGGATTCTGAGTTGAGCCACTCCTACTCCCGACAGGGGACGATTTCAAAGAAAGGGTTTTTCCAGAATACGACCCTCATGGAAACATCAATGTGATTTAGATGTTCAGAAACATGTAATTCATGCTCAGACTGGGGTTAGGACAAAGATAGCAAGGGATACTTGAGCCTTTTGAACTGAAAAAAGCTTTCCCTCCTTGTGGGTTGGGGTATCAACCATCAGAACAAAAGCATAGAGTGATCCGCCAGTCTCGACCAAAGAGAATATTCGACTGCATCCAGACTATCCCAGGTGACTCCTTGAATGGACGATTCATCAAAAGAGGTGAAGACTTCCCCTTTTATGTCTTTCCGGAACCATGGTATGACCATATAGACAAGAAGATGAAGCCTAGAATGGAGATCTGTTTTCAAGACAACTACCCATGGGTCAAAAGTTCCCAACATCATGTACAACCGTTCATCAAAGATACCGAAGAGACTGAGGAAAGCCAATTTGAGGACTCATTTAATTTACAGAAACTGAGGTTGACACTCTGCATGGTTCACTCAAGCACTACATCACTAGATCCATCCCACCTGATTAAAGCTGCTGATACACCTCTCCTCAACTGGCATGTTGCGCCATTTCTACGTGTTGAAATCCCCCCTAATCCTAATGTTTAGCCTATTTTTTCTTTTATTGTCTATCCTTGCTCAAATGTAATCGAGTCCTCATTTGATGAGGTTCTCAATACTGTTTTTCATATCAATGAAATAAATGAAGATTTTGAGTATCTTGTTGTGCCTTACATTAACTATTTGGATTCTGATCAAACTTTAGATGATGATGATTTTGCAAATGAATAATTCTTAACTGATCTAAATAACGTTAATAATAAACAACATAACCGCGTTCAAGTTAATGAAGAAGAGACTATTGTTGTTAACCTCGATTCTAGTAGCCAACTGCGCGAGATTAGGATAGGGGATACCCTTGACGAGCATGAGCGTGCACAACTCGAATAATTGCTAAAGGAATTTGTGGATGTCTTCGCATGGTCCTATGATGATATGCTCGACATTGATCCTGAAATTTCTTAGCATACGATCCCCACTCTTCCATATTACAAGCCGATTAAACAAAAGTTGAGAAAGCTCCAGACCGAATGGTTGTCAAAGTCAAAGAAGAGGTGGTCAAATAGCTAAATGTAGGCTTCATTCGTGTGATCGAATATCCCACATATCTAGCCAACATAGTGCCCGTACCAAAATTAGGAGGGAAGGTTTGGATGTGTGTAGACTAATGGGACTTGAACAAAGCCTCTCCAAAGGACGATTATCCGCTACCCAATATCGACATGATCGTGGACAACACAGCCAGTCATGCTCTTACGTTAATCGTCTACAAGTTTATCGTATATAACCAAATTAAAATGCACCCATATCACCAAGAAAAAACCGCGTTCATCACCCCATGGGGAACCTTTTGCTACACTGTTATGCCATTTGGTCTCAAGAATCCTGGGGCTACCTATCAGAGGGCTGCCACAACCATCCTGCACGATCTAATTCACAAAGAAGTCGAGGTCTATGTGGATGATATGATTATTAAATCTAAAACTAGAAAAGGTCATGTTCCCACTCTCCGAAAGTTCTTCAAACGACAACGACAATATCATATGAGACTCAATCTGCAGAAATGCATCTTCGGCATTACAAAGGGAAAACTCTTGGGATTCATGGTAAGTGAGAAAGGGATAAAAGAAGATCCTGCCAAGCTGAAAGCCATACTTGAGATGCCACCTCCCCGAACAAAGAAAGAAGTCCGAGATTTCCTTGGGAAATTGAAATACATCATCCGGTTCATCCACCAGCTAACCTCCATCTGTGAACCTATCTTCAAACTCCTCTGAAAGGATTCAACCAAGGTTTGGAACGAGGCCTACCAATAATCTTTTGACCGAATCAAGCAATATCTAATCCAACCCCCGATACTCATGTCACCACAATCTGGTCTCCCTTCACTCCTATACCTAACCATAACCGACACTACAGCTGGGGCTTTGCTATCCCAATACCTTAAAGATTCTTGCAAAGAAAGATCCATCAATGATGCTAGTAGCAAATTGTCCACGTACGAGGTCAACTACACTAATTTGGAAAAGGCATGTGTTGGTCTTATCTGGGTCACCCAAAAGTTGCAACACTACATGCTCGCCTTCCCTATCAAACTTGTATCCCGAATGGAGCCCATCAAGTACCTGCTTGAGAAACCCTCTTTATCAAGCCGATTGGCTCGATGGCTGATGGTCTTAACCGAGTTTGATATTGTGTACGTCACACAGCAATCTATGAAAGGAAGAGACATCTCGGATTACCTCGTTGACTACCCTATAGAAGAAGCTAATTTCTGGGTCTCTGAATTCCTAAATGAAAATATCCTCTACGTTGCTCGAGATGACCTTTGATGGAAAATGTTCTTTCACGGCGCTGCCAACAAAAAATGATATGACATTGGGATACTTCACATTGCCCCAGATGACTCCCACACTCCCATAGCCATCAAATTGGATTTCCCTTGCACCAACAACATGACTAAATATGAGGCACGCACGGTAGGCCTCAAGGTTTCTCTCAAGAGAGGCATTCAATGCCTGGATGTCTACGAGGATTCCTCCCTCATCATCGATCAAGTGTTCAGAAAATAGAGAGTCAAGGACGGGAGGCTCCAACCCTTCCATTCCCACTTGGAGGAACTAGCCTCCCAATTCCAAAATATTACCTTCCACTACCTACCACGAGTGAAGAATAACCTAGCCGATGCCCTTGATACCTTGGCCTCCATGGTCGACATGCCCAAAGGAATAACAATAGCCCCCTTTGAGATTCAAAAATAAGACAAACCAACCCATTGCTACCACATTGAGCTCGTCACCACAAAAGATCCCAAACTAACCAATTACTGATACTATGATATCTCGCACATCGTCAAGCATGGTAGGTATCCCAAGGGTTCCAATAAGAAAGACCAAGCAACCCTCTGAAGACTGGCCACCCAGTACATCATCTATCACAAAGCACTGCTCAAAAGGAACTTCGATGGAACTCATCTGCACTGTATCGCAGGGGCTGGCATTGAAAAGATAATGTAAAAAATCCACAGCGGGGAATGTGGGACCCATATGAACGGTCACATGTTGGCCAAAAAGATCATCCGATAAGGCTACTACTGGACCACCATGACCCGGGATTGCACCGCCTATGTCCGGAGATACCTCAAATTCTAAAAGTTCTCCAATCTTCAGTACCTGCCTCCGCGAGAATTATATAACATGGTTTCTCCCTGGCCGTTCTCCACCTAGGGTATCGACATCATAGGGAAGGTTACACCGAAGGCTTCCAACGGACATGAGTTCATCCTGGTTCCCATTGATTACTTCACCAAATGGGTCGAAGCTGAATCATATGCAGTGCTGAACGCCAAGAAAGTAGCCAAATTCATCAAGAAAAACATCATATGCTGGTATGGGGTCCCGCACGATATTGTGTCAGTTAATGGATTTCATTTCAAGGAAGAAGTCACAGAAGTGGTCAACGAATATGGGATTCAGAGACACAAATCTTCTTCCTACTGACCTCAGACTAACAGTGCAGGTTTAGCCGCCAACAAGAACCTTAAAGACATCATCAGTAAGATGACCGAAAGCTATCAAGAATGGGTCGACCGGATCACGTACGCCTTCTGGTGCTACCGAACCTTAATTTGAACCTTTATTGGGGCTACCCCTTACTCTCTAGTCTATGTCATGGAAGAAGTCCTACCCGTGGAGCTGGAAATACCTCGCTGCGCGTCATGCTTGAAAACAAAATCAGCGAAGAAGACTGGTGCCAAAGTCATCTTGACGAAATGGCCCTCCTAGATGAAAAGAGATTGAAAGCTCTATACAACATACAAGGGTACCATCACCGTATGACGCGATCATTTCATTAGTGAGTCAAGGATCGCGGTGTCGGAGAAGGGAATTTAGCCCTCAAAGAAATAGTAGAGCCCATCTGGGACCCCAGAGGGAAATTCAAGCCCAATTGGAGCGGACCCTACATTGTAAAGAAAATCTTATCCGGTGGTGCTGCCATGCTCACTGACTTAGATGGAGAGGAGATGGCTCGTCCAGTCAACTTGGACCATCTCAAGATATTTTACTCCTAGTCTGAAATCTCGGCGCACTACAACTCTTCTCATCTCCCTTCTAAAAAAAATCTTCATTTCCCTCTACCCAGAACCACGTGGGCCTGATCCTCTGCAAAACATTTTCAAACAAATTAAAAAAATTCAAAACCCCAAAGGTACGTAGGCAGCTCATACATCTTACATGAACACTGACCTTCATTTTTCACAAATAAACTATTATTTTCTTATCTCCGAGAACAAAAGTTCATTCTAACATATACTTGAACAAAAGGATTATGCGTGCCTTAGCAATCGATATAGATAATTCAAAAAAATACAAAACTCATCAAAAAGGCACAGTTGGATGATCAAAAATTTGTTTATTTCACTAATAAGAAATAACAGTACAATTACATAAGAAAAGGAATGGATAACTCCCTTCCCCCTACTTTCCTTAAAATCCAAATAAATTCCCACATTTATTCCCCATTACAAAATAAACTCTCCACAACTACCAGAGGAACCTGCTCCGTCATCATCATCTACATCCTGGGGTCCCCAAGCTTCCCCTGCCTGAATAGAGTGCCATAGATGCTCCATGGACCGATAAGCTCAAACCAGCTTCGAAAAAACTACAATGCCTCCTTCCATGGTATTAAATAAGACAAGCCACTTTTGTCCAGTATCCATTGTCAACATCTTGCTGACTACTATCCTCCATAACCACTTCATATAATCCCCAAGGATATGCCAAACTCTCCCAACAGACTGAGAGGGACGGGTCGACGGACGCCGACTCTCCCACAAAGAGATAAGCCGCATGCGCAGACGCTCTATTAAATCTTCTATCGGAAATAAGTCTAGTGTCTGAGGTGGCACAATCTGCTCCCAGCCAAATTGGCGCAGAATTCACCAAAAGAAATAGAAAGAGGTC
Organism: Sambucus nigra; assembly: GCA_949130495.1. Classification (NCBI taxonomy): domain Eukaryota; kingdom Viridiplantae; phylum Streptophyta; class Magnoliopsida; order Dipsacales; family Adoxaceae; genus Sambucus; species Sambucus nigra. The sequence continues at coordinate 58,472,304 of OX422218.1, read as the reverse complement.
TGTCTGAGACCAACCAGCCGAACGTACGGATATTCTCCCAGCTCGAGAATAGGCAGTAGTTGTCCCCACAAAGGCACTGACCAGTACAGATTTAGAGCCCCGTGCTCCATAAACTAGTTCTCCCAGATCTGAATATCTAAGCCGACGCTGATGAAATGGCATGAAAAGAAATTAGGTACAGCCGATAAAGGGTACTCTGGACGAGTCATCAGGCGGAGTCTTTCAGACAATTACATGAACAACATCACGGGGATACCCCTCAGGAAGTCACAACGACCTTTTTGCCAGGCATCCAGGCCATTTAAAGTCTCCTCCAGTATCACCGCCGCAGGATTGCAACTGTATGACATCCATAAAATAATAACTGAAAGTTGTGGATCCACCAGTAGTTCCCCAATCACAAGAAATAATTTTGAAACCAAGACCAGAAAAACGGCTTTGGCGTATCCATCATCGCCAACTTCCTACAAATGCACGGATTATAACACCGTCGAAAGAGAGATCATTCCCCTAGCAACTAGTGGTCTAGCGGCTGAAGGCAAAATACGAAGGAGCCCGACCAACAAATCCCCGGGAGAATAGGAAAACTCAGGAAGAGCTGTAGCAATATTGGGATCTATTCCCAACGTGGAAGAAAATTCCTCATAGGTAGGAAAGATTTCCTTTAAGCCAAAGAGGAATACATGGTCTTCGGGGTACCAAAATTGTACCGCCTCCATCAGCATGCTCCATTATATAGGCTTGTTGCGCCACAAAGAGACTCAATGCATGTTGAAAGCATTATAGTCGACATTATAAGAGCACATTGTTTCCAGGGGTTCGAGGTAGTGATAAAACTCAATGCTACCAGGGAGAGTCATCTTCCAAGACTAAAAAATAGTATGCAAGTAAGCAAGAATGAGAATGTCAGATGAAAAAACTCCAGCCTTACCCCTTTTTATACTTGAAAACCCCCACAAAAGACATAATCCCTGTAGAAATCGAAGGTAATCCTACCCCACAAAGTACAAAAGGTTGGAGAGGGTACCAAATCAAAACTTTGAATTGATGGGACTGGACTGACCTGCCGATAGGCAGGACAAGGGTCTTGCGGATCAGTAACCCCCTATTTTTTGAAATTTTCCATTTTCCACTTTTGTTAAAATCAGAAACTCAATAAAAAATAAATTGGTATTTCAAAAATCCCCTTCCACCCTTATATAATCTCTCATTTTTCAAACTTTCCTTCAAAATAACAAAAATATCTCTCTTTACGGTCTCACCAGCAAAGTAAAAATCACATGCGCATGTATTCATTCATCATTAACAAAAGATAATAAAAAAAACCATTGCATTGCATATATATGTTTTTTTGTGTTACATCAAATTTTGCAGAAAATAAAGAAAAACAACGGGACACAACCTGAACCCACAATCTCTCAATCTCTCTCACTTTCCTTCTCTCCTAAGAGCATCCACCCCGGCAATGCGCTTTCTTTCCCCTACGACGAGATGACACACCACCCTCTCCCCGAGATACTAAGAGTGGCCAAACTCATGTGCCAGTAAGCGCCGCAGCTGTGCATTCACTCCAGTCACCACTGTTTCCTGAATAGAAATCCCCTAAGGGTAAAAGGTCACCTGAAAATCCCCAGAAGGTATAAGTCAATACCGAATCAGAGTATACAAAGACAAAGACCAAAAAAGGAAAGTGTCTTACCCTATCACTGGTCAGTCCATTCAAGACCTGACGCACTGCCTCCAGAGAGACAGATCTTTTCGAGTGCCGATTGGCCTTGCGCCATCGATACAATCGGCAAAAGTCCCCAATGGTATCATCCTTCAAAGCGATCAATTGGGTATTTCACCCAGTCACCTCATAGAACCACGTATGCCAAAGACAAAAAATTGCAATCAAAAAATGAGACGCATAAGGAACGTGCGAATGCATGAAAGAAAAATGCGCAAATTAAAGAATACCTCAAGGAGATACATGGCTCCAGTAAAAGTCTAACGACACCACCGGCAGAATGCATCCAAACAAAAATAAAGGGTCACCAAAGTCAGGCTCCCCCATTTATAGAGGGGAATGTTCGAAAACACACTCAAGTACGACAAGAACCACAAATGGACGACGTCATCGCTTGACGCCACCATGAAACCCCCATCACTAGCAAGATAAACAATCGGGCCATGTGCCTCACCTGCAAACCATCCTCCACATCAACCACCATGCTCAGCAAAACATCCTTCAATAAGGACAACCGGATGGAATCCCCAGACACTATCCTCCCCACATCACCGAGCGCCGCCCGCACCACCTCCAGCCTCACTCGCAAAGAGCGATCCACCTCTATCCGCTCCCCATCACAATCCAGCCCTAGTAGATGTTGCACATCTATGGGAGTCACGGTTATCTCCCCAAAGCCGAAATGGAAGGAGTGGGTAGTATCCCACCATCTCTTCCCCAGAGCGCACAAGACCGATGTCGAACGAGGCGTCTCATCTAGCATAGACGCCAGCCTCCCAAAACCTGCTGATGATACCACCCAACGCACCACAAGTGGAAGATTCTCCCTAACATCCTTAAGCCTCGTCGTCCTGCGGGCACACATATTTGATAGAGAGACATCAGACTGTCAAAAAAAAATCTTGTCAAAATCCAAAAGGAAAAATCACCAAAAAGAGAAGAATGCCAAAAGTCACTTTACTGACATAACCGCCAGGGTTCACCACCCTCGAAGAGAGATGATGCGACGACTCCTGTAGCAAGGTCCGCTCATCCGCAACCGGCTTGAATGCGTCGAAATAATTCTCATTCCCCAAAGTAAGTGGCGCTCTGGCCCTCCATTCCACGTTCACCCAGTCATTAACAGTCAACCATTCCCTATGTGCTGCAGTGCTCACAAAAGCTACCATTTTTTATATCGGAATGCTAGAATGCTAGAATGCTTTGTATAAGCAAATTGCAGAAAGAAAGAAAGAAAGAAAGAAGCTATGAGAAATGAAGGGAATTTGCCCCTTTATATAGGATGCCAAGGATCATGCATATCGGCAGTAACCCTAACCCGATCGATTGGCACTACCTCTTTGCCTTCCCGAGGCAGTCAAAATTCTATGCCACTGCCGAATGGCACGCTCCACTCCATGCCAACCGGCACCCTTTAAAATTTCATACAAAAAGGTCCCAAAAAATACCAGAAAGCCCTGAAAAATCCTTTGAAAATTCCTAAAAACCCTAAGAAGGATTTAGAACATTTTTACTAAGAAAACTTCGCACTCCCTCAAGTGAAACCCCTATTTCCCTAGCAAAACTCTCAAAAAACAAAAGAATTATCCTCCCGGCGACGCCCCCGGAGGATCTCTAAGGATCACCTCCTATGCCCCAAAGGTCTCAAACCTCCCCGAGCAATACGTCCAATACGTGGGCCACCTAATCACTTCCCCAGTGGAGTTTATGGAATCAAATTTGCTTTTCCTCCGCAAGATCTCCAAAATCAGAAGGATTTCCCCAACCGTCGGCTCCCCAGCTCAAATCAAGATCACAAGGTAATTTTCCTCGACAGAGCTCCCCGAGAACATCTCAACTTAAGCCCGCAAAATTAGCTTCATCCTGCAAAATTGGTCACCCCAACTTAAGCCCGCAGAATTTGCTTCGACCCGCAGAATTGGTCACCTCAACTTAAGCCCGCGGAATTGGCTTCGACCCACAGAATTGGTCACCCCAACTTAAGCCCGCAGAATTGGTCATCCCTACTTAAGCCCGTAGAATTGGCTTCGACCTACAGAATTGGTCATCTCCACTTAAGCCCGCAGAATTGGCTTCGACCCGCATAATTGGTCATCTCCATTTAAGCCCGCAGAATTGTCTTTGACCCACATAATTGACCCCAACTTAAGCCCTAAAAATTGGCTTCGACCCACAGAATTGGTCATCCCTACTTAAGCCCGCAGAATTGGTCACCCCAACTTAAGCCCCTAGAATTGGCTTTGACCTGCAGAATTGGTCATCTCATCTTTAAACCCGCAGAATTGGCTTCGACCCACAGAATTGGTCACCTAAACTTAAGCCCACATAATTGGCTTTGACTCGCAGAATTGGACATCCTTGTTTCCTTAAGCCCGCAGAATTGGTCATCTCAACCTTAAGCCCGCATAAATTGGCTTCGACCCATAGAATTGGTCATCCTTGTTTCCTTAAGCTTGAAGAATTGGCTTCAACCAGCAGAATTAGTCATCTCATCTTCAGGCCCTCAGAATTGGCTTCTACCCACATAATTAGTCATTCTTGTTTCGTTAGGTCCTCAGAATCGACCTCGACTTGCAGAATTAGTCATCCCCATCATGCTCCTTAAGTCCTCAGAATCGACATCGACCCTCTGAATTGGTCATCCTTGTTCCTTAGGTCCTTAGAATTGGCCTCGACCCTCTGAATTGGTCATCCTCTTTCAAAAGGCATCATGCGATATCTATTCGACGGCTATCATTTGTTCCAAACTCACCCGTCGAGGGGATCTGTAGACACCCCATTTTGTTACCCCCTAAACTATCCTTAGGTCCCAAGCACCTCCATTCAATACCACAAACCTAGGTCATACCCCGAGTACCGACCTAGAGGCCAACGGGTACTCCCAGGCTCCATTTGACTAAAAAGTCAAACTCTTCAACTCTATCCATACTGAATGAATCTTCGAAGGGCACTGAATCCCCTTTCCAATGGTCCATCCCGTGCATGATTTTGACTTACCATGCGGACGAACGACCCATTTTCCCCTAAAACTTGATCTAGAAGCCACTGGGTGCTCCCGGGCTCCATTTGACCAAAGTCAACCCTTTAGCTCGATCGAGGCTGAATGAATTTGCAAAAGGCATCGAAACCCCTTTCCAACGGTCCATCCCGTGCACGATTCTGACTTAAAGTATGAATGAACGATCTGTTTTACTCCGAGAGGTCACCGAATGTTTTCAGGCCCGGATTGACCAAAGTCAAGTCCCCAAACCGAGTCAAACTCTTTGGAATGTCGAATTACATCTCCTAACCTTTCCAACGGTCTGCCCCGTGCACGATTTTGACTTACCATGTGGACGAACGATCCGTTTACCTCCGAAGTTTTCCCGTCCAAATGACTGACAAGCACTTCCGAGCTACATTTGACCCGAAGTCAACTCTTGAACCCAAGATCATTCCAAAGTACTTTCGAAGGTCTCTAAATTACCTTTCCAATGGTTTACCCCGTGCGTGATTCTAATCAACGGTTTGCGCTCTACGGTTGATTTTTCGAAAAGGCCTAAAAGACACTGCCAAACGGCAGGTCCCAGACCCTGCCTATTGGCAGTGTGCCTAAACACACCTGCCGATATGCAGGAAGATGGCTATGTCGATCATCAATGACCTGGGCCTATAAAAAGGAGGGCATGGCCTCATTGCAATAGAGAGCCCAGATCTTATAGACATCACTCTCAGCAAATCTAGAAAAACTTTCTCGAAGTCAGCGTGATTTCAACATCCAAATCCCTTTCCAACCTTCACTTTTCATCATCCTTTTCATCAATCTTGGTGAATTAACTACCCTCCATCATCATCCAAGTGCAAGGGCTGCTCTCCAACATTCAAGATCAAGCTCACGATCTTCAAGAAGGTCCAATTTTCTCAATTCTCTTCTTAAATTCTCATAAATTCTCATTAACTTCTTTTATTACTTAGAACTTTTATTATCTCATCTCACATATCCTAATATACTTTTTATTTAGTATTATTTCACATCTCTTATTTTCATAAAAAAATAAAAAACAAGAAAAAAAGGGTTTGCTAATAAATTCCAAATGGGAATTCTCACACTTTTCTCACAACTAAAACACGTTTTTACACACACACACACACAAATAAGAGAATTCCCCGGTTGGATTTATGGGATAAACCCCGCCCCCTCGTTTTTCATGCGAACTACGTGGACTTTGATGCCTCTATAGGCTACATAGGCGTCTGAGGGTAAAACCCGAGACTCTAGTCCTATTCTCACTTTTTCTCTCATTTTCTATTTTCTCTAAACTTAACTCTCTTAGATTACATATATTTATATATGCATATATTTTTTCTTAGTGGCATATTATTCCACATACGTTATCATTCCATTATAACGATCAACACAAGGATAATCGCGTAAATCCTATTTTCTAATATTATTTTTACGAACTTCCTACGGATGGCTTGCTTTATCACTTCCATGATACACGTTGAGGATTCCTATCTCCACTATATATATACACATGCACAAATATCACAGGAAAAATAAAGTAAAATAGAAAAAACCCATGAGAGACCATAAGGGCAGAATGGGTGCCTAACACCTTCCCATTTCGTAACTTAACCTCCGGACCCTTTTCAAATCATTTTGGTTTCGTATGTATCAGTATGTCTTTGGATGCTGTCCTTCGGGATGGCTCCCTTTGTTTTGTTTGTTTTGAGTAAAATAGAGTGGCGACTCCATCTCTCTACATTTTTCACCTCATTCAAAAACGCCGGTCGAAGCGATCCCGAGAGGGACTCCCGCGACCTAGGATCCTCACTCTCCCTCTCGCCGTGAGGATCGGGTATGGCCACATCCATTCTTCGACATCTTCATGTGTGTCAAATAGATAACGAGTTACTTGTTCATGTTACAAACTCATTAATTTCACTCGTTTTCCCATCACATGACCACTATCATCGACGAACTCATCAGTTTCATCAATGCTGGTCGAGTCAGGCATATATTTCCAAGTATATATTGATGACTCCACGGTGATGTATTCCTCTGCAATTGATCTTGCAATGTATCGTTTATTCTTTTTGTAATCTTAAAACTTTCATCAATCTTTCAAACGGATACATGCACCAATATCCAACTAGACCACAAAGAAGTTCCTCATCGCATAGGTGTACCAACAAGTGAACACTTAGGTCAAAGAATGCTGGGGGAAAGTACTTCTCCAACACACAAATCTCTTCGGTCACCGCCAATTTAGCGTCCACTATGTGTTCTCGATTGACTACCTTCTCACACAAGAGTGAGAAGGTAATACTAATTTGCATAATAGCCCTCCGCAAATCCTTGTGCTTGGAGAACAGTGCTTAAACAATAGAGGAACCAATTGCATGATCACATGCCAATCGTGGGACTTACACTTATGTAAATCATGAGTAGCATAATTCACAATCCTTTGCAAGTTGGACGAAAAATTAGATGGGACCTTCAAATTATATATTGTGTCTAAAAGCACCTTCCTTTCCCCACTCGTCAAAGTAAATGCACCACGGGGAATTATTGTCCTTCCCCTACTATCTTCTTTCAACCATAGTTGTGGCTTAAGTTGCAACGATTTAAGGTCTTTTCTTGAATTTTCTCCATCCTTCGAATGACTCCTCCCAAGGAAAGTGCCCACAATATGTTCAGCGAAATTCTTCTCTGCATGCATCACATCCAATTGAAATAACAATCACACTAGTCAATCTAGTATGTACCCAGAGAACATTAGGATACGACTGCAGAACTTCCTCCAAAAGTAACAACTTTAAGCCACGAAGAATATTATTATACAGAAATTATGCAGTACCAAACAGTCCAAATGGGACAATTCGAGATATCTCATTACAGGGATAATGACTCTCCAACGGGTCTAAGGGTTATTGAATGCGTACGCATAAGAACTAGAAGGCTAGTATCTATGCGCACAATATGTAATTTCAAGTATGTTTCATTTAATTATCATACTATATATATATTGTTCGTTATACAAAGTAATTTTCAAAAAAAAGTTGAAAAATCCCACCCCCATATGGACAATAATCCAGTGGTCATGCCACTTTTAAAATTAACCAACCCAACATCGATCCACTATAATCCAACCGCAATGGAAATAACAAGTGTGTATCCCGTACTCATTCTAATTCACCTACTCAATTAATTCTTTCCATCAATTAAACTAACAATTAAAGTATAAAATTATTAATTTACTAATTTACAATGAGGGGCAATCCTACTTTCATATGAAAGGGGCACTAATTATTAATTTACAAAAAAATTAACATCCATCAATATTAAATCAATCAATTCTTTTACAAGAGGCACTACAATATGAGGGGACATATCTAATAAACCAATAAAAATTTAATTAAAAAAAATACACACACGCACATATACACACACAGCCCCAGACCCCCCACCCCCACCCCCACCCTCAGCCCTGCCCCCTCCCCCCCCCCCCCCCCCCCCACTGTCGCTGCCCACCACATGCACACACACACATATATACACACGCATATATACACACATGCACATATACACACACACGCACATATACACACACCTGCACATATACACACACACACATATACACATGCACACACATACGCGCATAAACACCCACCTCCCCTCCCCCCAGCCCTACACCCTCCCCCCCCCCCCCCCCCCCACACACACACATGCATATATACACCACACACACACACACACATGCACATTTACACACACATATATACACACACGCACATATACATACACATATACATAAATGGAGGAGAAATAGAGAGATAAAACGTACCAAAGTTGTAGAGAGAGAGAGTGTGCAGTCGCTAAAGAGAGAGAGAGAGAAATGGAGGGAATTAGAATCGGTGGAAAAAAAGAAGAGGGAGGGTTTTTTTAATAACAAAATTGTCGCGGGCATATCACGGTCCTTGATCGTGACAACTTTATATTATTGTCACGTTAAATGTCCGTGATAAGTCCGTGAAAACTGTACTTGTCAAGGATTTATCACGGTTATTGACCGTGACAATACCTTGTCACGGCCTTGTCATGATCAATGACCATGACAAAAAATGTGTATTTTTTTATCACGGTCATTGACCATGACAAGGCTGGACGGTTGAAGGGTGCCAATTTGACCATTTTGGTGTAGTTATATACATATGGAATCCACCAAACTATTAATGTTGGGTAATGGAAACTCATCCTTTGACAAGCAAAATTCAAATCTCTAAAGTTCACGGAGACTCATATTTGCTTTTTATCTTTGTTTACCATAGGTACAATACTTGATAACCATACTGGATGCTGGATAGGATTGATAAACCCATCTACAAGAAGCTTCTCCAACTCCGCTTTAATCTTCAAATCCAACTTAGCCTTATAAGTTTTTGTGGCCTACCTTACGGGCAAAGCATTGGGTAAAACATTTAGCTTGTGAGAACTCACGTATGGGTCTATCTCTGACATTTCTATATATTTCCATGCAAAAACATCTATAAATTCCTTGAGAAAGCCAATGATCTCCTCTCACTGCTTAGGACTTAGACCCTTGGAAATGAAGATGAGTCACTCATCACCACCTTTCGTTGCTAAATTTATCTCCTTCGACTCTTGAGGCTGCACACGTTGCCCATCCTAAAGGTATTATGTTTCTTCCTTTGGATCTTTAATGTGCTCGACAATATGGGACTCATCAACCAAAAAATATCCAGGTGATGGGTTGACGCTTTCATCCCAAAACGCCACACACAGACCGTTATAAGCGTTAACTGACTTTACCATTAGGCAAAATGATCTTATTACAAGTCAGTAGGGGTCTTTCCTCCTCTTCAAAGTTCTACTTTTCTTTTCCTTTACTCTTTACTCTTATAGGGGCCACTCGCTGGCCTAGCCTTTCATGCACTGACTCTTTGGGATTAGCATTTTCTTTAATCGCATGGGGTTCTCCTTCTCCCTTAATCAAACATCTCCTTTCCTCATCCAATTCTATGTAAAAAAATTCATCAAGCAAGCGGTCATGTTTCCCTAAAAATGCTTTTTAGGTGGCTTTACTCACAATCTTCGTCGAGCGAATATTAGCTTTTGCGCATTGGTGGAATATTAATGGCACAATCCCATGCGTATGCATTCATAGATGCCTTGTCAGAGTAGGTAACTTGTGTTGGCATTGATGATATGAAATTAAATATGGGATGTGAAGTTCCTCAACTTAATCCCCACGTTGACATATCGAAATGACTGCATCCCCACGCTAGTAAATCCATAGATCACGAGTGGTACCAGCATAATCTTTTCTTGAGAAATTTTGGTTTTGTAACAAGTACTGATGGACATAATGTTTATTAATTCCCCTCTATCTAGAAGTTCCCTTAGAAAACTAATTACATTTATGAAGGTTGTAACATATAGAGGTATTTTGTGAAAGAAGGGGACCTGGCTTTCAAATTTAAAAAATACCACATATGATGTGTACCTCTTAATTAACCTCCCAATGGGACGATGTTAGTTGAAAGAGGGATCCCCTCCCTCTTTGGATGCTTCCAAAATCTTCTTGTTAATCACCATCTTCTTATCTTGCTTTACCCCAATCTTGTAAAAAAAAAACTACTTGAACTTGGGGCTTCTTGCAATAGTCGCACATTCTGAGTCTATTTCAACTTCATATGTCGGTGCATTACATATACTCATCTCCCTCTATTTTTCCCTTATCTAGGATAAGGACTGCATCCACACATCCTTCTAAGGGTTCACCTTGTCACCCTACTCATCCTTGTGATCTTCTTTGTCTAAGTTAGACAACCACTCTTCACACGAATCATCATTGCTCGACCACTCATCAAACATGAGCATTCCTTCCTCATCATATGACACCACCATATTTGTTGTGTCGTAGTGGTGAGCAGGCAATGATTTTTCATTAACATCCATTGGAGGGATCTGCAGGGTGTCGTTAGAAACCTTAGTAGGTGCAACTCACAAAACATTGCAACTGCTTTTTTTGCCTCTATAGGTACTTGACCGTTTAAATCAGGAGGACCTGTCATCCACTTATGCACTAGAGTCCAATAATAATCCAAAGCCTTTGTCACGTTGCAAGGTAGTGGCGGGGGATATCATTCCCAAACTTCCTTTTCTCAAAAACATTGTTGCTTTTAGACCCTTCGCCCCCTTCTTTCCTTTAGGGTTCCCCTAAACATATTTCACTGTTTGCATTCAGGACCCTTGAAACCTAACCATTGGTAAGGGAATCTGCATCCTCCATCTTTGGGGAATTAGTATGATAATCATAGTTATGTAATTGGTTGCCTATGTAAATTCTATGAGAGTACCCTCTCGGGTCTTATTGATCAGATGAATTCTTACTCCTTTAGAAGCCCATCCATACAAATCTGCAATTGCCTTGCCTCTGCAACGTCTTCATGCACATCTCGCACCCACTCTCTAAAGTTAGTGATGTATGGCAACAATTCCTCAACCGGTTATGCAACTCCTGAGCCAAGTTCCTCAATGTGAACTCATCATTTGCTGAATTTTTTTGTAAGAATTTCCTCTGTATCTCCTCCCAAAGAGGGATGTTGTTTGGATCCAAATGGGAATACCACGGATACGCCTTTCCTGTGAGGGTTTTCAAAAAATCTCGTAATTTCATCTCTTTGACATTTCCATGCAAGCCAAAATACTCTGCAAACCTTTGATGTATTCTCTAGGATTCTCACCCCTCCCATTGAACTTTATGAACTTGGGAGGAACATACCCCTCAGGGTGTGGGTTTTCATTGATACAATCAAGGTATGGATTTTGAAATTACTCATACATAAGAGGTGACTCCTTTAGGGAGAAGAGCATATTTTTATTACTTCTTCTATTGTGACAACTTTAAAGGGTGATTCTTATACCTCCACCTTTTTAACAGCTGAACTCACTAGCGTCACCACTTTTTCCATCATCATTCTTCTAGCTGGAGTTATCTCCATTGCAGTAGCTCTAATAATAGGCATCATCACATGTGTCACACAAACTTGTCCCAAGCTAGTCATATCCAGATTGTGCTAGTTTAGAAACCTAAAAACATGTTTGTCAAGTTCATCCCACTCAACGACACAACCGTTGTTGCATTTGTCTACCTCTATTGAGGAGAAGGAACTCTTACTCCAGTAACTGTGATATTTTCATTGGTCGTCTCATCACTTCTCACTACATTACCAGTCACAGTATTGTTAAAAACTTGCTACTTCGAAGCATTGTAACTTTATTTATCCATAAAAGCGAGAATACCTCCCAAGAAGAGTCACCAAATGTAAGAATGTAGTCGTACTGGTGTCTATGAATATACTGAATTTGGTGAGTTGTAACCCACTCCAATGGAAGTTGCCTTCAAGGTATTTAAAGCCTCAAGAGTAGCAAGTGGTTGAGAGATAAATTTTGTAGTAAAATGGTGATTTTATGATTACTGAATGAGGAGGACAATGATTGACTATTAGCTTTTCAGTAAGAATAAAAGATAAAAGGTATCATTTGGAAGCAATGATTTTTGGTAGTGAAGAGACAAGAACTTCAAGTATCTCAGAGAGAGTAGGGAGAGAATATGTTATGTGCAAATTTGTGCAGAGTAACAATGCTTTAATTATGTTCATTTATTTTACCTAAGTGCTCTATTTATAGGTAAGTACTAGGGCTAATGTGGCGAGTGCGCACCAAAATGATATTCTTTGTGACAATATCTTACTTATAATTTTTGTCCTATTTTAATATTTATCGCCTGTCCACTCTGACAGATGACATCTCATGCAACCCAAAGTCAAAAGGCAAATATGTCGGACATAGTTCCAAAAGTATGATTTTTTAAAATATTTTCAAACGGTTTCTTGATAAACAAACTTTTTGAAAATTTACGAGTGGCCTTGCAGGCCACTCGCCAATGTTTCTAACTTAAAAACACATTGTGAGCAGTGCCTTGGATACTCACCGATATTGATAAGTATGGACTGTGTAAGTGTGTGAGTGACCTCTTAGGTCCCTCCTATTAGTATTATCTCTTTCCTAAGATAATGAAGCGGTTGGGCCATAGCTTACCCAATAAAACTTGCCTCTCAGTATACAAACGAAAACTCCTAAGTAATCCCAACATGCCATTTGCTCGAGCCATGCTTGCTCGACTAAGGCTTCTTCCTAATAATTCTTGTGTATAATAAGTAACAAAGTATTAGAAAATATTATTTAGGTAAACTTATTTGTAACATGGGTTTGGGGATGCTCGTATAGCACCCCCTCGTTGTCTTGGAATTGCTTTCAGAGAACCTCCTTACTATTTTGGGGTTTCTCGCCTGCCATTCCCTCGTTGACTTGGATCCATTTGGCGGGAACCCCCTCGTTGGCTTGGGGTTTTTTCATGCCCCTTGTGTTGATTTCTGCCTTGGCACCCCCTCACTTGGCACTTACTCGCTTGGCACCCCCTCAATTGGCGCCCACTAATGCTCAAATTTACTCTGTGAGGTTGATAGGGTACCCTTCTACACACATAGGTATTGATGTGTCTGCTCGAGAAAAAGATCCATACTTTAATGTTCTCTACCGCATTCATTAAGTAGTTACATAAAATTTCACTCTTTATGATATGATTTTTATTTCCCAATGCAGTCATAAGGAGTCGTTACCAAATCTAAACGATAACTTTGAAAGAAGTGTTGACGATCTGAGAAGAAAGTGGATTTGAGAAAAGACTGGCCACCATTAAATTTTCTCATTCAAGAAGTTGTTTCAGTATACATACCATTATGGTTGGCTAGAGAGGTCACTGTTATCCTTGATAGGGATAACAAAGATCTAACGGTTGATATTGAAAGTCTCAATAAGTCTAGAACAAGTTAATAGGCTGGAGATGGGACTTCAATTTGGAAAAGGAGAATGCCCAACTGAGAGATGAATTGAAGAAAACTCAAAAGGCTTTAAATGACAAAGTTGTACTTGCAAAGGGTCAATCCTCATCCCAAATACAGAAGGAAGGTCATCTAGTAGAAGAGCTCTAGAAGGCCAAAAGTTTATGCTCAATAATGCATCGACCCTACAAAGCCTGATTGAGAAGATTTCCCATAATACATTCCAATTCCATAAACAACCGCATTAGGTATGGATTGATGGTTATGATGAGGCTTTTCATAATATGGATCCTTCCCTGAGCAATGCTCGAAATGATGGCTATAAACAAGGTTGACTTAGTATCCTCATAGTGGCTAAGATTCGATGAGATTCTGAGTTATGTTATTTGTACGACCAAGGATGCCTTAATCATCAAGACCCTCCTTAAAAAATTGATGTTTTATGGATCCCAATGGATTCTATTCCAATTATACTTATAATAAAGTACCTCGGTGACTTTGACATTGATTTAAAAGCTGAACTCTGCCACCCTCAACACTCTATCGACAAGATGAGTCCTCGTGGGTCGTCAAGGATCAGGGATATAACTTTGACCATTACCTTATGCATTGGATATTACATCTCCTGAAGTTAGGAGTTTAATGATTGAGCCATCCATATCGTGTTATTGATCTAGTTATTTTTATCATTTTGTTGTAAATAGTTTTCTTCTCAATTTCCTTATAATAACTTAAAATTATTAATGGAAATTTTAGAATTTTTCCTTTCCAATATGATGTGTGGTCTCTTGGTATAACTTCTAAGGTGATGTATCTTATCTAACCTTAGGCCTGGAACCATAAAATTTAAAAATGCACCTACTTGTAGTTTTGTTCCCTAGTGAGGATTTTTTTACCCAATTGGAAATATGTGCCAAGAGTTTCCCGATAAACCTCTCATCGACGGTATGCCAATGTTCATTTTTTTTTATTCTCCAAAATTCTTTGTGTTGGCCGATCGACCACTTAGTCAGAGTTGGTTTATGGTCTCTCGACTAGTTAATTTTAAAAAGAAAAGATAACGATTATCGCAGTGATAAGCAATAAGTTAAAGATAATTCATTAAACTAATTGGTCTTCTTTTCCTTACTACTTGGAACAAAATATAGAGATAAGTGAAAAAAGTTTGAAGAAACTTTAATATTGAAACAATTGAAACCAGAGTAGTCATAAATAAAAAATTTAAAAGTAAAATGCATTTAAATTGGTTTCATTCCATACTCGGGTATCCTACCTCCCTTCCATTGTTTCGAAGTGGTAGGGTCCCATTAAGTAATTAGAAATGACTTTGAACGGGGCTTCCCAATTTGGCCCCGTCCGAGGGATTTTTTGCATTGTCCACGATCTTTCTAATTATATAGTCCCCGACCTTGAATCTTATCCCTTTCACCCCTCCTGGTTGTATTGCTTTACAAGTGTCAATTCTTTTTTTCATCGACTAAGTTCAGCTCTGATATGATTGTTTTGTTGTTGAGATCTCGATCGACTAAGGTGGACTTCATAGTTGGCAGACATGCTTCCAGCTGGATGACTTCCTCCATTCTATAGGCCAAAATAAGTGCCCTTATCCTTTTCCAAACTATTTTTTATTCCATTGAGGAATGTCGTGTTGGAAGATTCTATTTGTGCATTGTTTTGCGAGTAAGCCACTTAACTGCTGTAGTGCCTAATTTTGTGCTCTTCATAAAAGCTTTGAAATAGGTTGGTCTCAAACTGTGTCCCATTACATGTAATGATAATTCTAGGTATGCCAAACCCTGTTATGATTCTCTTCCATACGAACTTAGTTATATTTATATTGTGAATGTTTACCAAAGGTTCCCCTCAAACCATTTAATGAAGTAGACTATGCTGACCAACTAATATTTCCTATGACTATACGCGAGGGGAAAAGGGTTGTCGATGTCAAGTCTTCACTGAGCAAACGACCAATGACTGGTGATTGAATTAAGGTCATTGTCCAACTAGTGTAACAATGGTGAGAAGATATGATAAGTTTTTAATTTTTAAATGTAGGAAACTACGTCCTTTTCATATTTGGCCACTGATATCCATCATTAATTTTCATAAATTATAGCGATCTTCCTCCTGCATGTCTTCCATATATCCCCTAATCAATATCGTAGAGGTTCCTCTCGATGTTGTCTGGGTGCACGTATTAGAGGTAATGTCCAAAAAATGAGTGAGATAAAGCTTTCAATTTATCAATGTGTGGAAACGAGTAAATTTCACACGTATTTTGTGTGATTCCTTTTTCTCAGTTGGCAAGGCATCTTCCTTCAGGTATTGCATGATAGGATACATCCAACTTGAAGTCTATTGATGACAATAACTTTCTCGGCTAATTTCCTTTGATGACACTGGGCTGGTGAAGGTATTCCACTTCGCTTTTCCATTTCATATCCCCCTTAATGACAGAAGCAAGTGTGGATGACTAACATGGTTATCAATTTTTGTACTTGGCGCACAGTCTTGGGGGGGGGGGGCTTCACCTTTTTTATGTCTTTAATTTGGTTGGGGTTTGCCTCATACCTATTTAATTGAATAAGCATATAAGGAACTTTCCTGATTGTACCCCAAATGATCACTTCGTCGCGTTTAGTTTCATCCAGTAATAATGAAGGAATTCAAAAGTTTTTGTTAGGTCTTCAAGGTGATCCCTCTTCCTCGTTATTTTCACAATAATGTAATCTATATACACCTCCATCGGGTCTCTCAATTAATACTTGAACATCTTCATCACAATTCTCTAGTAGGTTGCCCTAACATTTTCAATTCGAAGGGCATCACCATGTAGCAATATCTCCCTAGCATGGTGGTAAAGGAAGTCTTTTCCTGATCGGGGATGAACAATGGGATCTGATGATACCTAGAGAAGGCATCGAGGAAGATCATATGCTCATGGTTATTAGTGGCATAAAACTTTATCTTGGGAAAATGAAAATTATCTTTTGGGTATGCAAAGTTCAAGTCAAAAAAATCTTTAAAGACTCTCCACTTCCTATTGCTTTTCTTTATGACTACAGGGTTTGGTACCTACTTGGGGAATTCAACCTTATTTATGGACTATGCCCCCTGAAGTTTTTCCACTTCCTCCGCAATAGCATTATCCTTCTGTAGCGCAGTTCATCCAACCTTTTGAGTCATTGGTGGATGTAGGGGATCTACTTGGATCTCTTGATACGTTATTTTTGGATCTACTGTCGGCATTTCATATTGCCTTTAAGAAAAAAATATCTTGGTTGCTTTTGAATAAAATAATCAACTATTTATTTTATTCATCCGTGAGTGAACTATAAATCAAAAACATTTTTAAAGTTGATTGTCATCAAATTCCACCTCTTTGCAGGGGTTTTATAACATGATCAAATAAGGTTGCTGGCCGACAAGTGTCATCAAATGCTATTTCTTGAAGTTGCTAGCAGACTGGTTTACCAACGATGAGAAGATCTGATAGTTGTTGCATTTTCAAACATAAGAAACTACATCCTTTTGTATATATGGACACAAGTATCTGTCCATATATCCCCATTCATACACCAGTCGTTTAGATGCCTAGCCTGGACCATCTCCTTTAGGTGGGACTTGCTTGTCTTACATTTTTTTGTATTTTGATCATGATCTTTATGCTATGAACATTTTAGTGATCCTCTTTTTAGAATCTCTGAACATCCTCTCGAGCCATTTTAAATATTTTCAATATTTGATCATATAAAATATTTGGTACATTAGTTCAGAGAACACTGTGTTAATTTACTTAAATGATTTTTTGGGATCCTTCTTCTCGTCCCCTTTCAGCTTCCCATTTACTTTCTCCTTACTTTCTTATTCACCCCTCATTATCCACATTCTTGGGCTACTTTTGTCGCTCTCTGTCCTGACCAAATTTGGTCACCGTATCTTCAACCTTTGTCTATTTTTCAATCCTTTCCGTAAGTCTGACGATCATGAAGTAATCTCTCTTTGTGATTGGCAAAGCATGGAACTACTCGACACACCAATTTTAAATATTCCACCATGACTTGCTACCACATTGTACACCTTCTAGTACCTTCTAGTGTAGTCATGGAGTGTTTACTAGGGATTTTTCTTTATTGTTATAAGTGAATCGATCCTCTGGGGATAGGTGCTTCTAGTAATGAATATGGATTTGAATGACTCACCAGTTTCTTGAAGGAGGCTATGGATGGGTATGGAATATTTTCAAACCACTTTTTGGTAGTGTCTCCAAGACTGGAGTGGAACATTCGACATATTAGTCCTTCATTAGTGTTACACAACTTCATCGCCTAACGATATTTCCTAACATGATCTGTGGGATCAGTCTTTCCACCATAGATCTTAAATCTTAGGGGATAAAAATTCATGGGAGGCTCAAATTATTCTATATATTAACAAAAATGTGATTTCATTTGGTAGATGAGGGATCTTCTGGTGGGACCTTGGTAGTATGATCCCCTTAATGGGTTGGGTATTTATCTATCTCCTTTCTGATAAGGTTACGAAGATCTCTATCTCATCATCGATGATAGCGATTTGGCCTCCCTTTAGGAGACCATTGATAAGGAGAATATTTATGTCGCTGAGTATAACTTCCTCGACTGCGAGCTCTTCTCACCTGAGGACTAGGAGTTCATGAGAGGTAGCCATGCTTGCGCTTACCTTTATAGGATTCACTCTTTACCTTCTCTAGGAAGCAAATAAGCACGGTGATCTACTCCTTTTAGATCTTGTTGGTATCCCTTTCATCTCGGAGACTCTTATCACGATTGTCAATGAGCCTTGATATCTTGCTGGATCTCTCAAGGTAATTAATTATCATCATTATATCCTTCTGAGTACGATATCAAGCATTTGAGGATTGGTAATACTCACCAATATCATATCTAACCCTCTGAGAATGAGGGGTTACTTAGTAACCCTCCTAGTCGTCATAATCTCCATGGTCAAGGAGATAACCATCTGGGTCTCCATAAATGTGTTGTTGATGGACCTCCTAGTCATTTACCTTCATATGATCTTAGTTAGGCGAGTGGGAAATCAGAGGAATTTAGCTAGTGGCAAAGAACTTAGATTGTTCCCATAAGTAATGCCAATTGTAGATGGTAATTTCCTACAATGTGTGTATTCAATGCACACGATCTAAATTATGATAAGTGTTCAAGTATGGAGATAAAAAAACACACATCGAAAGATATACATGGTTCAGAAATGTTCCTACGTCGACGAAG
Organism: Sambucus nigra; assembly: GCA_949130495.1. Taxonomy (NCBI): domain Eukaryota; kingdom Viridiplantae; phylum Streptophyta; class Magnoliopsida; order Dipsacales; family Adoxaceae; genus Sambucus; species Sambucus nigra. Next base: position 58,453,392 of record OX422218.1, on the reverse strand, counting down.
TCTGGGATTTGATATTTTACTAACTCAAAGAATTATTTAGCAGAGTTGTAGTACCACTCGACAATGCAATCTCACATGCCCCTCCTAATGAGGGGTGATTTTACATTTATAGAGAAGATTAGTAGAGTCATAAGCTCTATTAACAACTATTCCTATAAGTTCGAACCTATCACTTATTAGTTTGAACCATTCTAAGTGATAGATGCATGGGAGTCTACAATAATTTGGATTCTTCATTAACTTGCTGCGTAAGAATCTTATAGGCTTGTGCCAAACACATGCACTTCACATGCTAGCATAATTCTTTTCCCCACCATTACCAAACTCAAGGTTGATAATAATACCTCATCTTAAGTTTGAGGGGAATGTTAGCGTGTATTAATATATTTAGTCGTTAAGTCTTTTACAACTTAGTCACCAAGTATTGTAACATACTTAAGTGCTAAATCTTATAATTTGTCACCAAGTCTTATAAATCTATAAATATGCCTCATGTAAAAGTTTGGAAGCATATAAATACAATAAGTATTCCTCACTCTCTCAAATTCTTTAATTTCATACAATACAAAAGAGAAGTCCCACATATGATAATTGTACATGGGTGAGCTCCCACTTATAAATTGTTTTATGAAAGATTTGTCTTTTGTAAGGCAGGAAAACCATAGTTTTGTCATTCCCTTACCAAACTACCCTACCATATTCCATTATTGTAAGTGCAAGATTTTATAATTGCTCATTGCTTAGGCATTTAGTATTTTGGCATATCCTGTTATGAATTGAAATTTCAAACTGAACACCTCATCCGCATTGCCTCCACAATCATTCGATGATATGTTAGTGACCGAGCATCATTTTTAAATTTATCACCGACATTTTTTAAGGGATAGGACTTCTGATTTTTATTTCTTATTCGAGTTAAATTCTAGGATGTTTATTTTTTAAAATCGAGGCTTTCTGATAAAATGGATACTAAAAGATCATATTTTCTATTTTTAATCTCGTTATAACGAAAGCTTCGTGTCATTATAACGATCTTCAATTGCCATCAAATGACAATCCTCTATTTGTCACACCCAATTTCATTAGAAGGTCGCTAAAAGCCTATTCTAATGAGAGTGGGTTCTCATTCAAGTGAGAATTTATCTCGTTAGAATGAAAATTGAATTTTCATTCGAACGAGATGCCATTTTCATTCAAACGATATTGTCGCCTCGAAATTCATTTTTTTCTATAAAAACCTATTTTGTTCAGTTTTTCTCAAGACTGTTGGCAAAAATGAATTTTTAAATTCTGAACCAAAAGTTCTCATCTTTATATTTTAGGAAACACCTTTCCTTCAAAAATCATTCCTCTCATATATGATTTGTTAAAAACTTTCAAACCCAAGTTTCCATACACTTGAATCAAACCCTTGTAGAGTTTACTCTACTGCTGATTTTTGGAGCTGAGGCTCTATTACTGAAGAATAAATGATTGCGCATCCTAAGGCTGATAAGTGGATACCGAGGGAAGACCACTTCCTGTGGATGCTAGTAGAATGTATTGTAGATGTTGAAGATTTTGAATTATACTTAGTGGAGATCTAAATAGATTGTAAGTTATTAAGTCTAAAGTATAGGTTTTTCCCGAAAGGGATTTCTCAATCTTCTTCGTGTGTTTGTCTGGTTTGATTATTTGCATTATTTGACATGCTAAAATTGGACATTATTTTGCATGAACACCTAATTTCTAATGAAGATACACATTTCATTAAAAGTTTAATTTATGATGAGTAACTTGATATACGGACCATCCAAATGAACCCGCTTTATCATATTAGTATCAGATTAGTTACACTAAGTTTTTGTCTGATCCTTTTTAAATTTAGTTTTTATGGATAATTTGTATAATAGGCTACCTGCTTTCAATGGTTCTAATTAAGAGTATTGGAAAACTTGAATTATGTAGGCTTTAAAAGCGATTGACGAGGGTGTCTGGCTAGAAACGGGATGAACATCACCCACAGTGACTAATGGCGATGTCGTAAGTCATAAACTCATCATCACTTGGATGGAGGATGAGTTGAAATGTAGTAATTTTAACTCACACGGTTTATGTGTTATTTCTGGATCCATCATCCTTGAGGAGTTCAATCGCATCATAACATGCACCACGTCTAAGGAAGCTTAGGATACCCTCCAGATCATTCACGATGGTGCCAATGCTGTCAAAGATTTTAGGCTACAAAATTTCCCCACACTGTTTGAGACTAATACCTTGCTAGAGTTCTAATATTTTGATCAATTTTATGCATGATTATATAATATCGTTAACTATAGTTACAATTTCGGTGAGAAAATTCTTGAGACGCATGTAGTGAAAAAGATTTTGATATCCCTTCCATCCCAATTTATTCCTAAGGTTAATGTCCTTAGTTCTTTGGGTATTTTAGATGAACTCATAGGATACTTTCAATCTTATAATATTGACATGTTCTCCAAAACTGTTAAACCTAAGGAAAGGTTTAAAAGTTCAATCTAAAAAGAAAAAGGAGGTTTCTTGTGACTCCGAGTATGATTTTGATCTCGATGATCTTTCCCTTTTGCAAAAATATTTTTTAAAAAATCTAAAACATAGAAAATAAAATACTTCGAAAGAAAATAAAAGTTTTGATAAAGAAAAAAAAATAAAAAATGAGCCAGAATATGTTTGAAAAAGAAAGAAAATATTACCCTAAGAACGATGAAAGGAGATGTTATGAGTGAGAAGGTAAGGGTCGCAAAGCTCATGAGTATGCTACAAGATTAAAGAGACAAAGGAAATGAAAGTTGCCTTCAATGCCATTGTTAGTGATAGCAATGCCAACTTGGTGGATCTTCAGGATGAATCACAGCATGGGCGTAACTTCACCGCGTTCATAGCTAGTCATGTTAGTACATCAAGTACACTTTATGCCGATGAGGAAGCTGCTAAAAATGATGACCTCAACAGTGAGTCTAATCATTTTAGAGAGAGTGGTGCAATGAAATTTTGAGTGAGGGAGAGAGTGACCTTCAATGTTCTTACGTTGCATTTTACGCCAAGTCGTTTAAAATGAAAAGGCAAAACAAAGGTTTAACGCTTAGAGTTTTATCTTTCGAGAAGGACTTGAGAGATTCGAGATAGAGAATGAGTCCTCCATGAAAGTTTCTTTTAGAGAGAGAGAGTCGTTTTAGTGGAGAGGGAAAATAGTGACTTGATGAACAAAGTGGCTAGTCTTACGAGAGATCTTCAAGCATTCGTAGAGACTCATGAGAAACTTAAAACCTTTGTATCACAACTCAAAAAAGATCTCAAACGTGCTTGGGAGGTCAAGGTTACTAAAGAGGATACATAGAAGAAAGTTGGGAAGACGTTCCACGGTAGTTCTTTAGGTTTTAAGGAGAGTAAAGGAATACGTTACGACGGTGCATCCACTTCCCATGCCACACTGGAACCGATTCTTAAATTTGTGGTAAATCCTTATAGGACTCGACCTAAACCACAAAAGAGAGTTAAACTTAAGAGATTGAACAAAGTTAGACCCAAACAAGTCTATATTTTCACCCACTGCAAAAGGAGTGGTCACCTTAGGAAATTTTTCTACAAGTCAGGAATAACTCAATGTACGCATACTCCCGCGCACCGCTATAACGGTTTTTCTAGTCTTGGAGAGCAAGTTGAGTTCCTACTCATGACTTCACAAAGCTTAATGAAAGAATTTTAACGGATGTCTATGTCGTTTGAGAATACTTCTAACACTACGAATAGAGCTAACAACGATTGAGGCACATAAAATGTTACCTCCACTTGGGTACCAAAGCAAGACGACAAATCTCTTATTGTATACATTTCTCTCAAGGTTAAAAATACTTCCCAATCGTATTTTGATAGTGGGTTATCTAAGCACATGACAAGTGACATATCATTTTTTACCAACCTTATGCATCGTAAGGAATTCAAAGTCACATATAGAGATGGGAGTAGGTCTAGTATTTTTGGATGTAGATGTGTTAAAATACTCGGATTTCCTAAAGTAGACAATGGATTGTATATAAAATGTTTGAAAGAAAACTCAATTTTCTTAAGACAATACTAGGACCCAAATTTTATGGTAATGTTTGACTAGTCCAAATGTAACGTATATGATTCATCTGGTGAAATTTTAGTACAAGGAGTGAGGAATGAAGATAAGTACTATAGGATCATTCTAAAGTCCTCATTTGTGTGCAATAATGCCACAGTCTCCTCTATGGACTTTTGGTATCAACGACTAGGTCATTTGAACTTCTTAGATCTTTAGAGATTAGTGAAAAAGGGCATAGTTCATGTCTTACCATCACTTGGGAAACTAGCTTCCTCGGTTTGTGGACCTTACCAACAAGGATAATAAATTCAAAGTCCCCCTCAAAAGTTGAATACCATTACCACCACACGTGTGTTGGAGTGGTTTCACATGGATCTTATGGGTCCTACTCATTCGTAGAGTTTAGGTGATAAAAGATACATTCTCATGATGGTCAATGACTTTTTGAGATACACTATCACGGGGGGTTTTAAGGAAAAGTTCGAAGTAATTTATTTCCGAACTACTAAGTGTTATGTCCTTTAAAACTAATATAGTATCACTATTAATCGGATGTGTAGTGAAAATGATAATGAATGGAAAAAAGTTATAGTTGATAGTTATTGTGATGGAGTGGGCATCAAACACGAGTTTTCGATCATTCATACTCCTGAACAAATTGGATAGTTGAGAGGGAAGAATTGGAAGGTACAAGATATGGAAAAATTTGTGCTTCTTAGGATAAATGTTCCTATATATTTTTGGGTAGAGGCGGTGAGTATCGCATGCCATGTGGTGATTAGGTAATATCTTCGTCTAGACATGTTACACACGCCAAATGATTTGTGGATAGGAAAGAAACCCAACACATCCTATTTTCATGTCTTTGGGAGTACTTGATACATCTTGAGAGATATAAAGAACCTAATAAGGTTCGACTTCCAGAGCGACGACGGGATATTTTTAGGTTATTCATCACCGAGTAGGTCTTATAAGGTGTTAAACTTGAAAGATCTAAGGATTTGGAGTCAATAAACTTCATTATTATTGATGAAGAGTCGTCGATGTCTATTGACCCTAGCTCCCAGTGTGAGGATAATGCACCCCCTGGTAATGAACCCATCATTCCTCATACTCTATGGGTAGATTTCACTGATGATTTAGAGCATCCACTCTGTTGGGTTCGAAGAGTCATGACCCTACCATTATACTAGGTGATCCTACACTAGGGGAAAATCGATTCGCTAAAATGGTAGGCTACAGGTCTGTGATGGGAAAATCGATTCGAACTGACCGAATAGATTCGACAAACATGAAGAAAGATTAGTCCTCTTGACCCAATCGATTCGTCTAGGCCGAATCGATTCGCTTTCAATATCGAATCGATTCGGACAGGGCGAATCGATTCAAAAATCTTGGTGTTTTATGACATTTTCTAGCTTAGATTCTAGCCACTTTCTTTTAGGTTTAAGGCCTAGGAACCTTCTATAATGAAGTAAAATAGAGTACTAGAGTATTGTATTAGGAATATGAATACCCTAGGTTAGAAGGGGGTAATTGGTCTTCTTTCGGGGGCTATATAATGGATGTTAAAGTAGTTTCTTTATTTAGTAAACTAGCCTAGGCCTAGGTTTACCTAGTTTTGGACTTTTAGAGATTTGTATGAAGTATTATCACTTGATGGATTATTTAGTTATAGTAAATTCATGGAGATTAATATGAAGATAATCGGATGTTGAGTTTTACGTTGTTAAACACATATGGCTCCGGATATATCGTAATGTACATTTTAATTTGGTATATTTTGTGAAAATATTGATTTGCATATACATACCTCCCTAAATGCTATCATAAGGGAAGTTACGCGCATGAGGTGATGTCCCCTGTCTATTGAATGTCGGGTGAATATAGTCCTCGGCCATAGGACCGATTGTTAGATTATGATGTTATTTTATTCGAAGTGAGTTAATTTCGGATATGGTTATGACTCACTGTCGAAGGTATATGGTCGCTTCCCACGTGGTGTGATTTAGGATACCCAATTTGTCTTGGTGTTAGGCCCGGGAAAATGATAGCTATTTAGGGGCACATCCAGTGGGGTGACTCCCGAAAGGATGGTCTTAGAATCATTATATATATTGTGAATATAACTAATTTCACGACTGTTGAACCAATAGTTTTTAATAAGTTCCGAATGAGAAATTGAACTTGTAAAGTCATATTATGGAAAACTGAATTGTAATCTTTTTAAATTTAAATTGAGTTATTTGTTTTGCATTAATGCTTAGTGTTGATGCAAAAAATTGGACCGAATCCCATTTTTATGATCACAGATAAATAGATAAAAGCAATCCAATCAAGCACATGAGAGACAAAGATTTTTAAAGTGGTTCGGTTATAAGTAAAAGCCTACGTCCACTGTTATTTTATTCCCAGGGGTTTACAATAGCACAATATGGTCTAGACAGAGAAAAAGGTGTAGATCTTGTGTATGGTGTCTCTCATCCTTGTCGGATCTCCTTGGATCTCTTGGATCTCTTGGATCTCCCTCTTTTTGGCTAAGGGAATACATGTATTTATAGTGATGGGAGATAAAGAGATTCATCGTATGTAGACATTTATACATTATGTCTACATTCAACGAATCTAATTTTTGAATTGCTTGGTATGCTATGTGTTGTCATCTATTAATACAGTATAAATGTACATTAATGATCATTAAATGCGTAGTTATCCTTTGATCTTCCCTGTTGGTATGCCGACCAACTCTCCTCGGGTGCCGACTAACTCTCCTAGGGTGTCGACTAACTCTCCTCGGGTACCGACCAACTCTCCTCGGGTGCCGACTAACACTCCTCGGGTGCCGACCAACTCTCCTCGGGTGTCGAATATTGCCACATAGGATGACACGTGTCCTTTTCTTATTGGTCCTCGTAGATGGAGAATTTTTGCGTTAACACTTAGCTTTCATTAAATGACTTTTTGCTAGGTTGTGCTTTTAGATGAGAGGTGAGGATTATTTTTATTGTGGAGAGCGAGTTAAGCTTATTCATGATATTAGACATTCATAACTGTCATGATTTTTATTCACATGGTTATCATATCAAATTGGAACCTCACCCATTTATATCTCTTTGTTTTGTATAGATTCTATTTACGCCCTGATGCTTCGCCTCAAGGACGCCTGTGTTTAACTTTCCATTTAAGTGTCCTAGAGCTATAACATTTTTGCGAATGTTGTAGGATAATTGTTATAGATGCCTCTATCTTTTTGTACTCTAGATATGATCAGTCTAAACATTTGGGCGTGTTGCCAAAATTTTGTACTTGTTTATGTAATGTTATATTAAATTTTAATACTCGGTGTAAACTTCTTGTACTGGGCTGTTAACCGACAGCTTATTCGGTTATTGTATTGTGAATGATTGTATCTATTATCTGTCTTTTTAGCCAAAATCTTTCAAAATTATATTGTCTAAATGCTTCCCTTTAAACTTATAAAAAAAATTGACCTCGGTTTTCTAAAATAATTGGTGGTTACCTTGTAATATTCTTTTCACGACTATAATGCTAAGAATGGACCATCTATCATTCCTGTAATAATTGGAATATCGGGTTGGTCACCTCTTATTTTAATAAGAGGGGTGTCAATGATGGTATCAGAGCATTAGGTTCTAGAGTGCTTAGGATCTATGCGAACTTATCACGTTCTACCGTATCGTTCTTTGATATAAAGCCCTATTGTTAGGACTGTATTGTTAGAATATGCTTGCGATCTTCTGCAAAGATAAATTATTTTAAATTGTATTCTGATTCAGTTATTTCTTCATCACCCATTGAGAATAAATAGAGTTATAAAAGATAATGTAGAACCCCTGCCATAGTAAAGAATGATAACTGCCGCGGAGGTGGCTAATATCGTCGCCCATGCAGTCAATACTGCAATGACTACCATGGCTCAATAGTTTCCTCATGCCCAACAACCGATAGTACAAGAGGTGCAAGCCCATGCGGGACCTTCCCCATGGGAGAGAGTAAGAGAATCTTTCTTAAAGGGTAACTAGCCCAGAATTTCAAGGTGGTTCTGATGTAATAGTAGCAAACCAATGGAAGAAGGACATGTAGCGTCATCTTCGAATGGTAGATTATAGCAGGGAATGAAAAAAGATCCTTGCCACTTTCAAACTACTCGGTCGGTGACCAAGACGGAGCAAAGAGATACTATGACTATATCAAAATTTAGGGTTTTGTTCGACTGAAAGTATTTTCCTCCCGCAATCTAAAAGGAAATAAGGAGGAAACTCCAAGATGTAGTACAAGGAGAACGTTCAGTGGCATAGTATGAGGAGGAATTTACTCGTCTGGCTAGTTTTTGTGCCGGATGAGGTAATTCCGGAGGAAAGGAGGATATCTAAGTTTATTGGAGCTTCGCATTGGATAATATGACAAGACTTGCTGGGAACTCCATCTTTACAAATATTTGGTGACGTAATGAATGTTGTATTGCTTCATTGTCAAGATCATCATCTGTATGTGCAAGGAAGTAAGAAGGTTTTGGCCTCGAGTCAAGCTAGTAAGTTGGGAGGTGACGGTGCCGGGGGAGCACTACCCTCATCATAACCATCGGGAAGCAAACAGAAAGAGAAGGACACCCTGCAGGGGGATTCATCCAAGAGACAGCATTTTTGGGGTTTTAATTTTGGTGGTAGCAGTTTCAAGCATGGTCAGGTTGCCCAACAATAGCAGCAGTAGGTGGGCCAGTAAGGCCAGGCAAGCTGGGGTAATAATAGGGGTCGAGGCTATCCGAGTCAAGGCTTGGAGCAGTTTCAAAATAATAGGAGCCGTTATTCAGAGAATATGGCGGGCCATTATTTTTAATGTGGGGAACCGGGTCACTTTAGGAAATCTTGTCCATAGTTGATTGGGGGAAAGTTGCCTAGGGGTCCACGGCATCAGCAGGAAAATCTATCGCCACTAGCGCCTATTCCAGTCGTCCCTCCAAAATAGGGACAATTATAGTAAGGGCGTTGTTGATACCAAAATTAATATGCTGATGTGGACGAATCATACGAAGACACTTGTCAATCTACGTGGCACAATAACAACGAGGAAGTTCATTTCCTCGACCAACTCATGTTTTCCCCGAGCAACGAAGATATACCGAGGAACTACAACACTCCAAGGTACTCTAGCGCTCTGAGGAACTCCTAATCAACGAGCAACTAAGGCGGTCCGAGCTGCATCTCGGCCGTAGTATTAATTGCCAGAATGTCAACAGTTCAACTATTCATTGAATGTTGATCATCTTGACGCACACGCTGTATTAAATGTATTACCCTTTCATATGTATATCATTTAATGTATCAACCCATTCATGTACAGCCTAAGGGCTATAAATACCTTGTATCACCCCCATTCAAAGGGACCGGAATTTCTGGATTGAACTGATAATCGAGAATTCCCAAACACTCAGCAATAACATAACAGTGGACGTAGGCCATTCTTATAAGGCTGAACCACTTTAAAAATCTTTGTTCATTTTATTTATCTGCGATTGAATAATTAGAGCGATCTAATTTTTTACATCAACAGATTGGCGCCGTCTGTGGGAAACGACTGTTGCTATCGTTTTTCACCAAAAATTATTTATCATCGATGGCAGATAATCCAGAATCCAGTAATCGAAATGCTGGAAGTACTGGAAATCCTCCGAATCCATCTGCACCTCCAGATCTGGCTGGAATTATGACGAATCTGGCTGAAGGACAAACCGCCATGCAAGAAACAATGAGGCAACTCATTCAAACTCTTCACGGCGGTGCACCTACCCATTCAAGGAAAAGGAGTGATCGTTGGCAATCGCGATCCAGGCGTACTGAGTCATATCGTAATGAAGAATCTAATGATTTTTCTTATCAACCTGGGCGAACTTCATCGATACGGGCTACGGATACAGATCAACATATCACCCTCTCTCCGGAGAGAACTAGCGCCCTGGAAAGATTAAGCAGGGCATCTCCTTTCAGTCGGTTAGGACCAAGGAGAAATATGAGTCCACCTAGAGCCCCATCGAGAAGCTTTCGACCACCATCAGGTTTGAGAGAAGGATCAGCAAAATCAAGACCAGTTACTCGTCGAGATAGATCTTAGGAAGCTACGTCAGAGCAATCAATTGCTCGGACTAAGCAGCCCGAGGAAGGAAATGAAGCATAGAAGGGTTCCATTCAACGATTGGAGGATAGACTTGGAGAAATGGTTAAAGAAAGGAATCCCTTACAGAGAACTTTTGTTCAAGGGACACCTTTTGTGCAGGCCATTGTGAATTTTCCTACACCATCGAAATTTAAAGCACCTGCAGTGACACCTAAATATGATGGAAAGACAGATCCTGTTCTTCATATAGAGCAATACCAAGCTGCTGCCGACATATATGCTATCCCCGATGAGATGAGGTGTAGAGCATTTTTGGGAACTCTTACCGGATCTGCGCAGATATGGTACAACAATCTTCCTAGGGGTAAGATTTCGACTTTTATTCAGTTAGCCGAGTTGTTCATTGGTAATTTCTATTTTGGATCAAAGCCAGTAAAATGAGTAGCGCACTTGTTAAGTGTTAGACAAAAATCAGGTGAGAGTACTAGAGATTACAGAACTTGTTTCAATAACGAGAAATTGGAAGTCATAGATTACGAAGAAAAGACAGCGATCACTGCTTTGATGAGTGGATTGCTGCCTAACAAGTTATATTATACTTTGGCCAAAGATCCACTTAAAACTATGTCGGAGTTGATGGCAAAAGCGGCCAAAATCATGAATGCCGAGGAGGCTATGGCTGCGAAGAAGAATATGGATAAAGAAACCAAGGTGGAGGTTGACAAATCTAAGAAGAAAGAGCAAAAAGGTAATGGTGGTGATAAGCACTCCAAGAATAATAGGACGTCATGGGAAGTCCTGAAGAAATATGATAATTATACTCCATTGAAGATGGGTATTAATCATGTTTTAGAAGAAATCAAGAATAACGAAGAAATCAAGTGGCCAGATAAACTGAGGACCAATCCTGATCTGAGGAATAGGGCCAAATATTGCGAGTTCCATAAAGATCATGGCCATACGACCAAAAATTGCATAGCCCTTCAGAACGAGATTGAAACGCTCATCCGAAGAGGAAAGTTGTCAAAGTATGTAGATCGCAGAGGTGAAAGGAAAAATGATGATAGAACTAGAGATCGTTCCAGATCTCCTCGTCGGACGGAGGAGAAAAAGAAAAGAAATCATGAAGATGATCCAGATGAAGACCCCGATCTTCCAAAGAAGCCAAGACAGCCTGAACGAGAGGTATTTTCCGTACGTTTTGGGTCAATTAATTGTAATGTTATAACAGGAGGAGATGCTGGAGGGGGAGACCTTACTGCAGAAAGAAAGGCCTATCTCGGAGAGGCCCAAGCCTGCTCATATATTCAACGAATAAATCTTGCCGAGGAGGATCGTCCGAGGAAGGTAAATAAAGAGAAGCTGGTTATTGGTTTTTCAAAAAACGATTTGGCAGGTGTTCTTTACCCTCACGACGATCCCTTGGTGATCAAAATGAGGATGAAAGATGTGGTGATTTCAAGGGTGTTGGTGGACAATGGTAGTTCGGCAGACATCATGTACTATTCATGTTTTGATAGCTTGAATTTGAAATTATCTCAATTGGAACCTTATCACAGACCCCTTCTAGGTTTTGCTGGCGAGAAAGTTTTTCCGCTTGGGACGATCAAGTTGGACATATTCATTGGAACTTGGCCCGCTTGTCGAACAGAAAGAATACGCTTCTTTGTGATGGATAAGAATGTGCAGTCAGCCTACAACATCATCATGGGAAGAGTTGGTTTGAAGAAGTTCGAAGCAGTTCCATCTACAGTGCATCAATGCTTAAAATTCCCAACAAACTTCGGAGTAGGAGTTGTGAAAGGTGATCAAAAAGTAGCTCGGGAATGCTATTATTCATCTGCCGAGCAAGAGGAGCTTGAAGAATCAAGGAAAAAGACTATTACCTACCAGGTGGAGGAAGGTACAGAAATTGAAACTCTTGATCCCAGGGATGAATCCCAACTTGTAAAAGGACAGGTGGTAGAATCTACAGAAAATGTTATTCTGGACGAGGAGCACCCTGAACGAGTAACCCAGATAGGTTCGTCGTTGAATGCTTCAATAAAATAAGAGTTGATAATGTTCTTGAGAAACAGGAAGAAAACTTTCGCATGGAGTCATGAGGACATGCCAGGAATAGATCCAAACTTCTTATGTCATGAACTTAATGTGAATAAGGAGATCAAGCCTGTAAAGCAGAGAAGAAGGGTATTTAGCCCCGAGAAGAATCAAGCCATACAAGAGGAGGTCGAAAAGCTCCAGAAAGCCCGATTCATTGAAGATGTGAAATATCCAGACTGGCTGGCAAATGTGGTGATGGTAAAGAAGAAGAATAATAAATGGAGAATGTGTGTTGATTTCACTGATCTCAACAAGGCATGCCCAAAAGATCATTTTCCATTGCCCAAAATTGACCAACTGGTGGATGCTACCTCGGTACATGAGCTGCTCAGCTTCATGGATGCTTACTCTGGCTACAACCAGATCAAAATGAAACCTGAAAACGGGGAAAGTACTTCTTTTATTACCCCTAGGGGAACTTATTGCTATTATGTTATGCCTTTTGGTTTGAAAAATGCAGGAGCGACATACCAGCGGCTGATGAACAAGGTTTTCACCGAACAAATCAGTTGCAACATGGAAGTCTATGTCGATGATATGCTAATAAAAAGCAAGAAAGTTGCAGATCATCTAGTTGACTTAGCTCAAACATTTGATCAATTGGATAAATACCAGATGAAGCTCAATTCGACGAAGTGCACATTTGGAGTACGAGAAGGAATGTTTCTCGAATACATTGTCAATCAACGAGGCATTGAAGCAAATCCAGATAAGATCAAAGCTCTTTTAGGGTTGCGATCTCCAACAACAAAGAAAGAAGTACAGAGTCTTACAGGACGAGTTGCAGCGCTCAACAGATTTGTATCTCGAGCAACTGACAAATGCCTCCCATTCTTCAAAACACTTCGAAAAACTTTTGAATGGACTGATGAATGTGAGAAGGCCTTTCAAGAATTGAAAAAGTATTTGGGAGCACCTCCATTGTTGTCTAGGACAATAACAGGAGAGAAGTTGTACTTATATCTAGCAGTATCAGAGAATGCAGTTAGCTCGGCATTGATCAGATTGGAGAATGGAGTCCAGAAATCAATTTATTACACAAGTAAAGCTTTCCGAGGTGCAGAGATCAGGTACCCAAAGTTAGAAAAATTGGGATTGGCATTAATTGAAGCAAGTAGAAGAATGAGGCCATATTTCCAGGCCCATACCATCATTGTGTATACCGACATGCCATTGAGACAAGCCCTTCACAAGCCAGAAAAATCAGGAAGACTGATGTACTAGGCGATAGAACTCGGTGAATATGATATTGTGTATGAGCCCAGAGCATCATTAAAAGGGCAAGCTGTAGCAGATTTTATAGCAGAATTTACATATCCTGATACCCCCGAGGAACAAAAACTGCTCACTGACCAACCTGTGGATGTTACAGGATCAACAGACATAAGTCCAGACCAACTCCGATTGGTAAAAGGGCCTATGGATGTAGAAAGATCATCAACTTCAAATTCAAACCAGCCCCGGATGGTTGAAGAGCGAGAAGAAATGATCGACGAGGAGCAAAAAGTGTCAGGGGAGGATGAAAAGAAGCAAAAAATATTTCACCGAGGAACCCTGTCAGATAAGGAATTTGAAGACGGGTTACCCATATGGAGATTATATGTAGATGGCTCATCTTGCACAGCAGGTTGCGGCGCAGGAATTGTTTTGAGCACCCCAGATGAGATTGACATGGAATATGCTTTACGATTCCAATTCAAAGCCTCTAATAATGAAGCTGAGTATGAGGCCATGATAGCGGGGTTAAACTTAGCAAAAGTTATGGAAGCACAACAAGTGATGGTATTCAGTGATTCTCAACTAATTGTGAATCAGATGACGGAAATATATGCGGTTAAAGGAGAGTTAATGATCAAATATCACGCAAAGGTGATGAAATTGTTGACAGAATTTGATGCCATTCGGTTGGTGAGAATACCGAGGATGGAGAATGTACAAACAGACGCACTGGCCCGACTAGCATCAGCTACTCGTACCGAGTTGCGAAGAACCATACCGATTGAAGTATTAGAAGGTCGGAGCATAGATGAAGACCTGACAATGAATGTAATAACCCTTGATTTAGGACCATCTTGGATGGATCCCATCAGGGCATATATTGAAGAGGGAGTATTGCCGGAGGACAAGCTCGCTGCCAAGAAACTGAAGTATAAAGCTGCTCGGTATGTGTTAACTAATGGTATTTTGTATAGACGAGGAATTATGGCAGGTTTGCAGAGATGTGTACATCCCTCCGAGGTGAAAGAATTGATTGAAGAAATCCATGAAGGGTCTTGTGGAGCTCATGTAGCAGGTCGAACACTTTTACAAAGGGTAATGACTCAAGGATACTACTGGCCAACGATGAGGGCTGATTGTATAGCCTATGCTAAAAAATGTGACAAGTGCCAATGTTTTTCCTCTATCCGACGAACTCCACAAGCATTGTTGACACCCATAACTTCCCCTTGGCCATTCGCCATGTGGGGAATTGATTTGGTGGGACCATTGCCGACCACCCGAGGAAGATTCAAGTACCTCGTCGTCGTAGTAGACTATTTTACTAAGTGGGTAGAAGCTGAACCCCTCATCGACATGATGTACGAGAAGGTATACCAGTTCGTTTGGAAAAATATCATCTGACGATATGGTCTCCCTCATGCCTTCATCACAGACCATGGAACCCAATTTGATAACGAAGAATTTGCTGCTTATTGTTATCAGTCGAACATTTTGAAGGTCCATTCAGCACCAGGCCATCCTCAAAGCAATGGACAGACTGAAGTGACGAATAGAACACTGCTAAATGGTTTGAAGAAAAGGCTAAGTGAAGCTAAAGCTAACTGGATTAACGAGCTACAATCAGTATTGTGGGCTTACCGAACAACTCCCCGAGCAGCGACTGGAGAATCACCATATATGCTGGTATTTGGAAGTGAGGCTGTAATACCTGCCGAGTTAGGTCTCCCAACACACAGAGTGCTGAATTTCAGTTCCCCAGTCAGCGACTTGATGAGAAGATTGGATTTGGATATGCTCGAGGAAGTCAGAGAAGAGGCAGCCATTAGGAATGCTGCTTATCAACAACGAACAGCTCTTTTCAACAACAAAAGGGTGAAGAAATGCGATTTAAAAGAAGGAGATTATGTGCTAAAGAAGGTCATTCAGAAGCACAATAAATTGGAGGCAAACTGGCATGGGCCTTACCGAGTTACAGAAGTTGTTCGACCAGGAACTTACCGAATAGCAACTCTAGAAGGAGAAGAATTCAAGAATGCTTGGAATACTGAACACCTTCGCAAGTATTATCAGTAATGTAAAATGTAAAGCAGTTCCTTCATTATGAATAAAACGAGGATGTTTCACCATTTTCTTTCTATTGAAAGTTTTTCGGGGAATACTAGTGTTGTACACTACGCTACTCGACAGCAAAAAGAAGACAAAAAGTTCGAAAGAACCAAAAAATATACTCCTTTGGTTAGGAGGCGTACACTAGCGTGACCAACTAAGGTTGGTAAGATAACTAGTGGACAAAAAGTTCGAAAGAACCAAAAAAATATACTCCTTTTGTTAGGATGCGTACACTAGGGTGACCAACTAAGGTTGGTAAGATAACTAGTGGACAAAAAGTTCGAAAGAACCAAAAAATATACTCCTTTGGTTAGGAGGCGTACACTAGCGTGACCAACTAAGGTTGGTAAGATAACTAGTGGACAAAAAGTTCGAAAGAACCAAAAAATATACTCCTTTGGTTAGGAGGCGTACACTAGCGTGACCAACTAAGGTTGGTAAGATAACTAGTGGACAAATAATCATTTGATTTAAAACCAACAAGTTGGTCGGAAGGTAAAATCATTCCAGAAAATACAAAGAATTCCAAACTGAACCAAGTATAGTTGGCTGGTGATAAATTATATTTGGTCGACAAAGATAAATTATCGACCATGGTTGGTCGGGCACATTTTATGAACCAAGTATGGTTGGTCGGGGGTAAAAGCCCATCAACTGTAGCTGGTCGATAAGCACAATTTAACAACCTTGGTTGGTTGGAAACATTTTGAACATTTTATACTCATTACTTTATTATTAAGTGATTGAGTAAACTTGATACTTGTAACTTTTTATTAAGTTGGTCGATGAACAACAATATTGTTGTTATTTTTTAACTTATACATATGAACATATGTAGAGCATTTTACAAGACAATAGCAATACAGAAAATGAAATTCTTTCATTAAGATAAAAATGTATTACAAGCTATACATGTGTGCTAATCATTACATTGAGATTTCTATTCTATTGGTTTCTTGCCCTTTGCTTTTGAGACAGGCTCTTCGCCAGCAGGAGGATCTTCCAAGCAAAGAGGAGAATTAATAAAATTCAAGTCCTTCAGCATTCTGACATTCATTATTGAGGGTGTATCCATTAGATGCTCTGGACGAGATACTTCGATCTGGGAGTGAAGACTGTAGTCACCAAGGTATTTTGAAATTAAGCTCTGAGGAATGGAACGAGCTGGGATCCATTCCATGTCCAATTTATAAGGTGGTACAGGCAAGTCTAATAACCCAGGAGCATGATAATCCCATAGAAAATGCCCTTGCTCCAATTTCAGTACACCCAGGGCGTTCAACCACCCCTGCTTATAACCTTCATTATTGGCATGTTCAATCCGAGCATCTAAATGAACAAGGGCTTCATTGTATCCTGCCATCCAAAATTCCCTGGGCTGTTTATGGAATTGGAAGGTTAATCTATCCAATTGTTCGTGAAGGCTCCTCGCAAAAACATCCTTATTATCCAGAGCAGACTTCATCGCAGTAAGTTGATCCTCCAAGGATAGGTTTTTCTTGGACATTTCAGATAGAGCCCGATATTTTTCGTTCAATTGGAATGCTTGAGTTTCTAACGTCGACTGAGTACGAGCCTCTTCAACATTGCGGCTAAGAACTCTTGATCGACTCCGAGCAGCGACTGGAGAACTTTGCTCCTCGGCAACATTTTGAACAGCTCTTCCTCGCCCACGATAACCTCTTCCTCGTCCCCGAGCAGTCACAGGAATAGCAGATTTTCTTAAGTTGTCCAGTTCTTGCCTTAATTTGGCATTCTCAACTTCTAAGAACGAGAAACCTTCATCGGTAACTTGCACTAAATCAGTGGAAGATGACGCTGCAGATTCATACTGTGCCAGCTTTTTCTGCAAATTATTGTTCTCCTGTTCCAGTAACTCAGCATACTGCCTGCAAGCTTCAACTTCACCTTTTAAAGTTCTTTCCCTAACATCGTATCCAACCAGGATCTTTTTATGGCCTGTGTCAGAAGAAAGTTGTTGGTATCTATTTTCATATTCCTTGTGCAACAAAGCCATTGATTCATTGTGCTGACCTTGTAGATCTTCTAAGGAATAATGAAGTTCCTCAATCAAGTCGTAGTAGGCTACATTGTTGGCCACAGCTCGGTCGAGTAAATCTTTCAAGTATCTATAAGCCTCAATTGCCTATTCTGAGGCATCATGGCCAAGGATGTCAGCAATTTCTGATGTACTAAGGTCTGTATGACCAGCCTTATAATATTTGTGACATTACTGCATCAGCTTGGTATCATGTGCAGATATCAGTTCCATTCTAGCAACAAACTAAGGATGAGAAAAAGACAACAATCAACAAAAACAAATCATCAACAACAGAGATGCACAAAAATGTATTTTATTAGATCATCAAAAGATTACATTGTTTGATTACAAGTGATAATAAAAGATAGAAATGATACCGAACAACTTCACACCTTTTTCTTGTCTCCCAAGACTTTCTCGGGAGGCTGGGACGAGGAGCTTGGTTGCTCGGAGGTGATAGCAGCTTGAACAGCAAGAGTTGAAATTTTCTCAGAAGGAGGAGTCATGGAAGAAATGTCCTCGTTGGCAGCAGGAAGAGAGGCAGGGACTTGATCACCTATAGCCATAGAAGATTCATCAGAGGCAGGCTCATCTTCTTCTTCTTCCACAATTGGTGGAGGAGGACCAGGGAGGTGCAACTGGAATAGATCGGAATCATCCTTGATCTTCAATTCCTGTAGGGCAGCTACCCAGCTATCTCGGAAGTATTTCAACTTCCCATATTGAACTTGGGATGTCATCGCAGCAATCCCCTTATCCCATCCTTTTTCCCAGCCAGTGCTGAAGGATTTTTTAATGGCGAGTTTTCTTTTTAGCTTCTCCGAGGAGAGCTTCACATCCAATTCTTCCTTTTGGACCTTGATATCTTGGAGGGCGGACAACTTTTCCTCTGCCTTCTTCAACTTATCTTCAAGCTCTCCCAAGTTCTTGAGCTTGACATCATACTTCTGATGTTCGACCTCTAAACCTTTTACTTTATCCTCCAAATTTTTGGAGATCTCAGCCATCTTCACCTTCTCGGCCTCAACTGCAGACAACTTTTTCTCCCAAACAGCCTTGTCCTCACTATACTGTTGGCGAGATTCCTTCAAGGATTGGGTCAAACCCAGCAGAGCATCCTCTACACCTGACGAGGAGCTTGAAGCTTTAATAGCTTCATCTTTCTTCACGATATTATTGAAACAGTTCACCAGCTGAAAGATGAGAAAAACAATAAAGTCAATACAAAATGCAAGCATTCAGAGAAAGAAAGAAAATTCAGAATGTGGGAAATTTACCGAAGCAAGATGACGAGTAGCTAGGGATGTCAGCATATCCCTAGAAATTTTCTCATCAATTCCTTGGACCTCGGGTATGATCCAAGTTTTTACCGAGTTCATTGCAGAACTCGGAGGAATGATGGTTGGAATACCAACACCACCAGCAGGTAGAGAAGGGACAGTTTCAGCCAAATTGACTGAGGATGATTTCCTCAATCTTCTCAAAGGGACTTCATCAGCTTCAACCAAGGAAGAACTCTTGGTCGGAGAGATAGTAATCACTTCCATAGGAGCAACTTTCTTGCTCGGAGCCACTGGGGGCTTCACGGCAGCTTTGGAGGGTACAACATCCACCTTCTTAGTCCCCTCTGGACATCAGTTTTGCTTTTCTTAGCCCCAACAGCAGAAGTAATGTCATCAAAAAGAGCAGGAGGAGCTCTTTTCTTGTCCATTCTTTGACTTAAAGGAAGATGAGAATCTGAAGAAGAATCCTCTGGAGTTGAAGCTGGTTCAACAGGGCGAGCAGTATAAGAGGTTGTGTAACTCTTATACTGTAGCAGATATGATGCAGACCTGATGTGCTCGTCTGCAATGTTCTTATGCAAACCCCAGATAAGTTTCAGATGCTTAATATTAACCTCTGATTCTTTTGGAGTTTTTCTTTTACTATCAACTGCAAATAAGCACATAATGAAATATCAGTCATACATTTTGTCAAACATGATAAAAGCATAACTTCATAAGTAAAATAAAATGAAAAATAAACCTATCCCATTACCATATGGGGGGCATCTGGGACCGTTGTATACTTCATCTCCAACTAAAGGGGCATATTGCCAATTTTTAATAACCAACCCATGTTCAAAATAATCTCTATTTGAGTCAGGGAGGTTAACTACAAGAGCCCTATTCAGAAACCTAGTTTTTAAGTAATAAATATTATCTAGAGTGGCCCATTTATAGCAATACATAATTTCAGGGATCCCTATACGAGTCCCATGAGTTAGATTTAATTTGTGCACCCCATTAATTATTCTCCATGAATTGGGGGCTATTTTTGCAGGGACAAGATCAAAATACTGACAAAACTCAAGACACAATGGGTTTGGTGGAAAAGAAAATCCACATTCAGCTATGAATAGACTGGGGAACCAATGCCCCTCAGCCAATCGAAAATAATCTAAAGGCTCAGAAAGAACCTCCAGAGTTACCCAAGAAGGAATGGAAAAATCGAAACGAAATTTCTCAACAGACTCCACAATATAAACCATACTGAATAAAAGAGATACAGAAGAAAGGAAGAAGATCTTACAGGAAGAAAGGAGGTATGTTGACAACGAACGAAAACTAGGATGAACGCACAAGAGAGAAGGAGAGAATAGAAAGCTTGAATGCAGGAAATTGGAAAAAGAAGAAGACGGTATGGTTACCTAAGAAGTTTAAATACTTTGCCTTGGGAAGCGGCGAAGGAAATGATTACAAAAAAGAAACTATTGAACTTTCGACGGCTAAAAGGACAAAAAGGGCACTAAGATCGAAGCGCTCTTAAAAGTTCGAAAAAAGGCGGATTCTTTGAATTTGGAAATGAATTCAAATACGATGCTCCTAAAACCCAGGAAGATCATTCAATATTACCATAAACCGAGAAAGAATGTTCCATACTCCTCAAAGTTCGAAATATGAAACATTGGGGGTTTCTGTTGATACCAAAATTAATATGCTGATGTGGACGAATCATACGAAGACACTTGTCAATCTACGTGGCACAATAACAACGAGGAAGTTCATTTCCTCGACCAACTCATGTTTTCCCCGAGCAATGAGGATATACCGAGGAACTACAACACTCCAAGGTACTCTAGCGCTCCGAGGAACTCCTGATCAACAAGCAACTAAGGCGGTCCGAGCTGCATCTCGGCCGTACTATTAATTGCCAGAATGTCAACAGTTCAACTATTCATTGAATGTTGATCATCTTGACGCACACGCTGCATTAAATGTATTACCCTTTCATATGTATATCATTTAATGTATCAACCCATTCATGTACAGCCTAAGGGCTATAAATACCTTGTATCACCCTCATTCAAAGGGATCGGAATTTCTGGATTGAACTGATAATCGAGAATTCCCAAACACTCAGCAATAACATAACAGTGGACGTAGGCCATTCTTATAAGGCTGAACCACTTTAAAAATCTTTGTTCATTTTATTTATCTGTGATTGAATAATTAGGGCGATCTAATTTTTTACATCAACAGGCGTGTTTATCATATTCAGGATGCTTTACTTCCTCCAGCCCCGCCCACACCGCCAGCTATCGAGGGTAAGTTTCCCATTCATGGGCATATGGGTCGTGTGTTGTTTGATACGGGTGCAACGCACTCGTTTATTTCTAGAATTTTTTCTCAATCGACGGAGTTGATTAAGTCTGCAGAAAGTACCTTTACTAGTGTCGAATCTTCCATGGGTGATGGTTCGTTCATTTTCTTTGTTTGTAAAAGAGTAGAAATAAACCTTGGTAATTTGTTTTTTGAGGCCGATTTACTCGTCCTGGATATGGTCGGGTATGATGTTATCTTGGGTATGGATTGGTTAGTGAAATACCGTGCTATAGTAAATTGTTATGGGAAGAGTATAGTCTTTGCCATTCTAGGGCAAGAGATGTTTCTAGTGACTATGCATCTTTCTGAGGGAGGTTCTAGCACGTATTTATATTGTATTACAGAGGAGACTTCTCGTGATATAGTTGTCTCCCTAGATTCGATTCCCGTTGTTAGATACTTTAAAGACATTTTTCGGGAGATACCTAATTTACCTCCAAGTTGGGAGATTGAGTTTGTGATTTATTTAGCACCGAGAACTCGATCGATTGCTAGGGCTCCATATCGTATGGATCCTGTGGAAATGAGGGAGTTAAGAGATCAGATTCAGAAGTTGTTAGAGCAAGGGTTTATTTGGCGTAGCACATCGCCATGGTGTGCTCCTATATTATTTGTGAAGAAAAGAGATGGTTCCTTTCGGTTGTGTGTTGATTATCGAGAATTGAACAAGGTTACCATCATGAATAAATACCCGTTGCCTTGGATCAATGATTTTTTTTATAAATTAAGGGGAGCGTCGTACTTCTCTAAGAAAGACTTGAGGACTGGGTATCATCATTTACGGATTCGAGAGCAGGACGTATCGAAAACTACATTTTTAACTAGATATAGGTCCTACGAGTTCTTGGTCATGCCTTTTGGGATAACCAATGATCTTGCGGTGTTTATGGACCTTATGAATAGAGTGTTTCAGGACTTCCTTGACCAATTTGTTATCGTGTTTATTGATGACATCCTAGTCTATTCTCATACTAAAGTCGATCAGCCTAAGCACTTACAGTTGGTCCTGCAAACACTACGGGATCATCAGTTATATGCCAAGTTTGAGAAGTGTGGTTTTTGGCTACAGAAAATGCAGTTCTTGGGTCACATTGTAATAGATGAGGGCATTTTGATAGATTCGAGTAAAGTTTCTATGGTGAGGGAATGGGTTCAGCCCACTACACCTACATAAATTCACAATTTTCTAGGTTTGGCTGGCTATTACCGCCGATTATTAAGGGCTTTTCCAAGATTGCTAGCCCGTTGATAAATTTGACTCGGAAGGGAGTGAAGTTTGTTTGGGATGATTTTTATCGACTAGATTTTGATGAGTTGAAAGATAAGTTAACTTCTAGTCCAGTACTTGCATTACCAAAGCTGAGGGTGGACTATTTAGTCTTTACTGACGCATCTCTGGAAGGATTGGGAGGTTTTTTACAAAAAGAGCATCGGGTTATTGCTTACGCTTCTCGCAAGCTAAATCCCCATGAGAAGAATTATCCAATGCATGATCTGGAGCTTGCTACAGTAGTGTTCTCTTTGAAGATCTGCAGACATTACCTCGTGAGGGAGAAGTTTAGTCTTTTTGCGGACCACAAATCATTGCAATATTAATTCTCAAAGAAGGATTTGAATATGCGACAACGTCGATGGCTAGATTTTGTGAAAGACTATCAATTTGATATTCATTATCATATGGTCAAGGCTAATGTAGTGGCGGATACGCTAAGTCGGAAACCCAAGGGGGAGTTAGCGAAAGTATTGAAGGCTAAATGGAAAGAACATATCCAGGAGGATGATGTAGAAATGGCGTTTATGTCAGTGTTGATCGTTACGCCTACGATTGTAACTAGAGTTATGGAAATCTCAAGGAAGGGACAAAGATTGCCAAGATCGTATAAGCCAGTTGCTAACCGAGGGAGCAGAATCCTACTCTATAAGTTCTGAGGGTGGATAAGATTTCCATGAGAGACTTATTGTCCAGGATGAGAGAGATTTGAGACGTGTCGTTATGACTGAATCTCATGGGTCCAGATTTGCAGTGCACCCTGGTGGAGACAAAATGTACCAAGACATGCGTCGTCAATATTGGTGGGCGGGTATAAAAAGGGACATCTCTGAATTTGTTTCCCAATGTACTACTTGTCAATTGGTGAAAGTATACCATCAGCGACCAACGGGATTGTTACAACCTTTAGAAATACCGGTATGGAAGTGGGAAAGTATTTTGATGGATTTCATCACGGGATTGCCAACATCACGAAGTGGTCATGATTCCATTTGGGTTATCGTCGATCGTTTAACCAAGTCGCCACACTTATTACCGGTACATAAAGATTGAAATACGGCTCGTTACGCCTGGCTATTTATTGCGGATATTGTGAGACTCTATGGGGTGCCCATTAATATAGTCTCCGATAGAGACAATATTTTTGTGTTCCACTTTTGGCGAAGTTTCCAAGAAGCGATGGGAACCGAATTAAAGTTGAGTACCTCTTACCACCCGCAAACGGATTGGAAGACGGAGAGAGTCAATCAGATGTTAGAAGACACGCTTAGAATGTGTGTACTTGATTTCAAAGGAGGATGGGAACAATATCTTCCCCTGGTCGAATTTACTTATAACAATTCGTACCAATTCACAATAGGTATGGAACCTTATGAAGAATTATATGGCCGACTGTGTACATCACCTACTTGTTGATTAGAAGTAGGGGATACTAATTTTTTTGGACCTAAAATGATCCAAGATACCTCTTCCAAGATAGAGCTCATTCGCAACCGCATCCGAATAGCTCAAGACCGTTAAAAGAGTTATGCCTATGCGAATAGAAGGCATATGGAATTGGAGGTTGGAGATCAAGTTTTGGTACGGGTGTCGCTAATAAAGGGCATAACACGATTTGGGAAAAAAGGGAAGCTTACGCCTCGCTATATAAGCCATTTTCTCATTATTGTTAAAGTAGGCCCCGTAGCTTATCAACTCGCCTTGCCGAAACACCTACAACAGATTCATGATGTGTTTCATGTTTCATCCTTGAAAAAGTACAAAAGGTATGACGGAGATCACTCGAACATTCCTTTGGATGAGATTGAATTGCAACCCGATATTTCCTACGAGGAACAACCAGTTGCAATCTTAGATCACGGGGAGAGTAGGCTAAGGTCGAGGGTGGTGCCCTTGGTTCGTGTCCAATGGGGACATCATAACACCGAGGAGTCAACGTGGGAGTGGGAGTACGATATTCGAGAGAAGTATCCACACTTCTTTTTACAAGGTACGCCTAAATTTTGAGGGCAAAATTCCCTTATAAGCAGGGGAGTATGTAATGCCCCTTATTTTTGAGTAATTTTTTTTATATTATTTTTCCATATGGGGTAATTATATAAAGTAAAGAAAGTTGGAGTAAATATTTTTTTAAGTGATTTAAGAGATAATATTTACTGAATTTTTGCATATTTACTGTTAAGTGAATGTAAATAGCATCATATTTTGTTTTGTTGCGTCATTGTGCATAACGCGACGAATATGATTTGAAATGATGTTAGATCATGAAATAGTTTATATTATTCCAGAGGCCAATTTAGAGGACGCGGTTAGTCCTGAAATAGTTTAGATAGTCAAAATAAGTGACATGTTGTATTTTTGAGTTTCGGGTACTTTTGACCGATTATGGCTTAATTATGCTGTTACGAGTCATTTTAAATGGTGTAGTAACATTTAAACATAGAATTTAGTGTTAAGGGGAATTTAAGTCTTGCTACCACATTTATTCTCATATATGTCTTAAACCTTGAGAGAAAGAGGGAGAAAGAGAAATTAGGAGAAAAGAAGAAAAAGGAAGAGGATTAAAGATTTGGGCTTTGGATTTGTTTCTACCGGAAGAAAATCTGAGATTACAACTCTAAGGCAAGTTTCTAACTTACAAATTTATGATTTAATGTGGATAAATTGTTGTGATAGTTGTGTATTTGGAAGAATTGAACAATTATGAATTTTGATAAATTCTTGATGTTTAAACCCTTAAACTTGTTTTAGATAGAATTTGTGTTGGTTATTTTAGTTGGTGGTTATTTTGGATTGTTTTGGGGGGATTAGTGATGGATGGTGTTGGAAAAAAAGGAAGAGAAATGAGTTTAGGGAAGTCAGGGTTCTTAAAACCCATAGCCGAAATTGGGCATTCTGGCCCAGGCGAATTGATTCGCCCCTAGCGAATCGATTCGCTAAAATGGTTGGCTACAGGTCTGTGATAGGAGAATCGATTCGGACTGACTGAATCGATTCAGCAAACATGCAGAAAGATTGGTCCTCTTGACCAAATCGATTCGTCTAGGCCGAATCGATTCTCTTTCAAGACCAAATCGATTCGGACATGGCGAATCGATTCGAAAATCCTGTTGTTTTAGGATATTTTTCTAACTTAGATTCTAGCCACTTTTTTTTAGGTTTAAGGCCTAGGAACCTTCTATTATGAAGTAAAATAGAGTATTAGAGTTTTGTATTAGGAATATGAATACCCTAGGTTAGAAGGGGGTAATTGGGCTCATTTCGGGGGCTATATAATGGATGTTAAAGTAGTTTCTTTATTTAGTAAACTAGCCTAGGACTAGGGGAAAGTAAGTTTACCTAGTTTTGGACTTTTAGAGATTTGTATGAAGTATTATCATTTGATGGCTTATTGGGTTATAGTAAATTCATGGAGATTAATATGAAGATAATCGAATGTTGAGTTTTACGTTGTTAAACACATATGGCTCCGGGTATATCGTAATGTACATTTTAATTTGGTATTTTTTGTGAAAATATTGATTTACATATACATACCTCTCTAAATGATATCATAAGGGACGTTACGCGCATGAGGTGATGTCCCCTGGCTATTGAATGAGGGGTGAATATAGTCCTCGGCCATAGGACCGGTTGTTAGATTGTGATCTTATTTTATTCAAAGTGAAGTAATTCTGGGTATGGTTATGACTCATTGTCAAAGGTATATGGCCACTTCCCACACAATGCGATTTAGGATGCCCAGGTTATCTTGGTATTAGGCCCTGGAAGATGATAGCTATTTAGGGGCGCATCCTGTGGGGTGACTCCCAAAAGGATGGTTTTAGAATCGTTATATATATTGTGAATATAACTAATTTCACGAATGTTGAACCAATAGTTTCTAATAAGTTCCGAATGAGAAATTGAACTTATAAAGTCATATTATGCAAAACTGAATTGTAATCTTATTAAATTGAAATTGAGTTATTTATCTTGCATTAATGCTTAGCTTTCATTAAATGACTTTTCGCTAGGTTGTGCCTTTAGATGAGAGGTGATGATTATTTTTATTGTGGAGAGTGAGTTAAGCTTATTCATAATATTAGACATTCATAACTGTCATTCTTTTTATTCACATGGTTATCATATCAAATCGGTCCCTGTCCCGTTTATATCTCTTTGTTTTGTATGGATTCTATTTACGCGCAGGTGCTCCGACGCAAGGACGCCCGTGTTGAACTTTCCATCCAAGTGTCCTGGAGCTATAACATTTTTGTGGATGTTGTAGGATAATTGTTATAGATGCCTATATCTTATTGTACTCTAGATATGACCAGTCTAAACATTCAGGTGTGTTGTCCAAAAAATTTGTACTTGTTTATGTAATTTATATTAAATTTTAATACTCGGTGTAAACTATTTGTACTGGACTGTTAATCGACAGCTTATTCGCTAATTGTATCGTGAATGATTGTACCTATTATCTGTCTTCTTAGCCACCATCTTTCAAAATTTGATTGTCTTAATGGTTCACTTTAAACTTACAAAACAAATTGACATCCATTTTCTAAAGTAATTGGTGGTTACCTTGTATTATTCTTTTCACGGCAGTAATGCTAAGAATGGACCATCTATGATTACTGTAATAATTAAAATATCGGGTTGGCCACCTCTTATTTTAATAAGAGGGGTGTCACATATGCCTTTTCTTTTAAATATATTTTGAAAAATCAAAAAGGATTTTTTATTTTTAAGAAAAATTTGAAAAATATTTTATTTTTGATAAAAAAAATTTGAAAGACACAGATATTTTTGTATTTTTATTTTTACCATATATGGATGAACATTTAAGATATTCGGATCACCCATAAACCCCACCCATTTATGTGGCTTTTTCATAGTCTTTTGAGACTGGCTTTGTTTCATTAGTGTGCTTAATAATGTGAGGCTAGCATTACGTTGTTCATTGATTATTACTTTCTTCGTGCTAGACTCTTTATCACCTTTATTTCACACGTGCACAGACTTTTTGAACATTGTACTTGTTTATCATGTGTCGAATGCGGTGTTCTCATTTAAATCTTGCTTAATAACGAACCAAATGTAATAAGAGATAAGTTGTGCTTGTAAGAATAGTTACTCGAATTTCGTTTTCTTGAAAAATATTGTTATATGCTAAGCAATGAAAAAGGGCTATGAAAGAGCGAAATTCTCTTTGAAAGACACCATTTATAAAAAGAGCTTAAAAAGATTAATGGAACATAAAAACAGAAGTGACAAGGCCATTGGTTTCATAATTATTGATGCTTATCTACATATGAGTATTATGATATCTTCAAAACATTTTGGAGTGAAATCATGTATATGTGAAATTTTAAGGTTGTTATAAAGTAGAAGATAGATGGGTTTGCACAACGGACTCTATTGATAAGCATTAAATAGTTTGGGGTTATTGATTTGAGAATCATTTAAATTCATGGAATATTGCATAAGTCCATTCAATTCTATTTATGTTCAACTTTTTTTACACCTAAAATTTAGTTCTTTCTTTAGAAGTATCTCATGACTTCGTGCACCTATATTATGAATGCTTATGTTTATTTTTATATGGAAAATGTTCACACAATTACATTCAGTTTTCACGATTCAGGTATTTTAGTGTTCTTCCATGGTTACTATGTGTTTTGTACTTATATGTCCTTCTTATACATATACCTTACACTTGAATATTTTGAAAATTTTCTCAAAAATAGTTGGTATGCCTTTTGGATTATCATTGCATGTGCTTCATCAAGTATATTTGTGATGATATCTTTGCTTCTTCGTGAGATGCTTATTATTCATGTTTAAGATTCTAACTCTTTGTTTATTACGAATAAAAAGGACGAGAAGTAATTGAGGGGGAGTTTATTTTTCTTTAAACGGGTACACATCATGGTATTTGAGTTTATTTTTCTTTAAACTCATACACATCACGGTATTTTTTCCCATGTGTGTAGGCCCCCCTCTGCATTGATGATGATTTCATCGACTACACAAGATGAAGAAAAGTTGTCCAAGGGGATAATAAATTCAGTTGAAGACAAAGTTTTGAATGTCGTTATGTTTTGGGGTTTGGGAGGGCATTAGGATACATTGTCATAGGGGTTTTAATTGTAATTTAGGTTTCGATTTTTGTTTTGTACCGGAATAGCCAAATGGGGAGATTTGTAAGAGCGAGTTATCCCATTACAAACCGGAGTTTCAAAACAAACACCTCATCTGCATTGCCTCCACGATCATTCGTAGATATGTTAATGACCAAGCATCGTTTTCAAATTTGTAACCGACACTTTTTGAATATATACGACTTTTGGTTTTTATTTCTCGTTCAAATTATATTCTATGATGTTTATTTCTTTAAATCGAGTTTTTTTGATAAAATGAATTTTAAGAATTTTTTTTTTAATTTTTAACCTCGTTAGAACAAAAGCTCCATATTGTTCGAACGATCTTCGAATGCCATCAAACGACAATCCTTTATTTATCACACCCAATGTCGTTAGAATATCATTGAAAGTCAGTTTGAACGAGAATGAGTTATTGCTCGAACAAGAATTTATATCCTTAGAACGAAAATTGTATTTTCATTCGAACGAGATGCCATTTTCATTCGAATGAGATTGTTGCTTCGAAATTCTTGTTTTTATTCTATAAA
The DNA here is from genome assembly GCA_949130495.1 of Sambucus nigra. Lineage (NCBI taxonomy): Eukaryota > Viridiplantae > Streptophyta > Magnoliopsida > Dipsacales > Adoxaceae > Sambucus > Sambucus nigra. The sequence goes on along the minus strand of OX422218.1, from coordinate 58,424,109 downwards.
AACCTATTTTGTTTAGTTTTTCTTAAATTTTTTGGTGAAAATGAATTCTCAATATCTGAACCAAAAGTTCTCCTGTTTATGTTTTTGAAAATAATTTTCTTTTCTAAATCATTCATCCCATATATGATTTGGTGAGTTTTTTCAATCCCAAGTTTCTATACACTTGAATCAAATCCTTGTAGAGTTTAGTATACTACTGATTTGTGGAGTCGAGGCTCTGCTGCTGAAGAAGAAATGATCATGCATTCCGCACCTGATCAGTGGATACCAAGGGAAGAGCACTTCATGTGGACTGTGTTATATCATGCCATAATTGTTAAATAATTGAAGACTGTGCATTATACTTAGTGGATCTTTAAGTAGTCTGTAAGTCAGTGAGTTTGTCAATTTCTTAAATAGTGTTGAATTTTAGGTTTTGCCCGAAAGTGATTTTTGCTCAATCTTCTTCTTGTGTTTGTTTTGTTTGATTATCTGCGTAGTTTGGCATAATCAAACTGGACATTATTTTTAATTTGTATGTGAGTAACCTAATATACGAACCATCCATACGAACACACTTCCTCAAATATTACATACACCACGAAGAGACTAAAATTTGTAAAGGTCCAACTTCCGTTTCACCAATTTGGATGCTCTTTAGAGGCCCTATATTCCGAACTCCATTAATATATTCATATATTATTTAATTGTTTGAGAAAAAATTGGGTTTCACGTCTCACCTATAGTTAAATCATCTATATAAAAGTTTGGTTAATAAACATTATTATTAAATATGTTACTAATTTTTTTAACTAAAATGTGGGGATGTAATTTCAATAAGCTAACAATATTATCAAATAATGAGAATCAAAGTAGTTCAAGAGTAACAATATTTTCAAATAATGAGAATCAAACTAGTTTTAATACCTTAGGATGTAAAAGGACTTGTCAAAAGAAGTCGGTTATCATTTGAAAGGGGTAGTTAATGTCACCGAGTGTACAACATCCACCTAGATACGTAGTCAAAGAATTAGCCTGCTCATATATACGCGTATGGACGCCAGCACACAAATTATAGTGTCACTTTCGTGAAAACAATAAAGAGCAAGGGTCCTTCTGTTTTCAAATAGCTTAAATAGAGCACATGTTTTTATTTTACTTCACATCTCAACCGAAACCCCATGGTCAATATGGCTTCTAAATCATTTTCTTTCACAAAACTTGCTCTCTTTCTCTCTCGTCTTCTATTAAAATACTCTAGGAACCAAAAAGGCGTTCAAAGAAGCTTTAGCAATGCCCATATTTCCCACTTTGAGTTTGAGAAACACCCTTCAAATATTTCTCAAAAATTAGAAATATCAAATGACGATATTTTGATATTCAATGTGGAAGAAGCTTTGTTAAGATCTTCATCTCTTTTCTCTTACTTCATGTTAGTGGCCTTTGAAGGAGGGAGTCTCATTAGGGCGTTTTTCCTTTTCCTTTTATACCCTTTTCTTCTTTTGGTTAGTAAAGATATGGGGTTAAAGATTATGGTCATGGTTTGCTTTTTTGGGGTGAAAAAAGAAACTTTTAGGGTTGGAAGTGCAATTTTGCCAAAGTTTTTTTTAGAGGATGTGCGTGAGGAAGGGTTTGAAGTGTTGAGGAGAGGAAAGAGGAGAGTTGGTGTGAGTAGTTTGCCTAGAGTGATGGTTGAATGCTTCTTGAAAGACTATGTGGAGATTGATTTTGTAGTTGGGAGGGAGCTAAAGGTAATTTGTGGATACTTTGTGGGGCTAATGGAGAACAGAAAGAACATTGATGACCATTTGAAGGATATGTTTGGAGACGAAACGGTGGGGTGTAACTTAATTGGAATTTGCAATTCGATCAAATCCATTGATCGGTTTTGGTCCTCCCATTGCAACGTGAATCTCTCTCTCTCTCTCTCTCTCATTCTTATATATATATAATGCTCTTACTCTCCTGCATCTTAAGGTTGTGGATTGTACATATGTTACTTGACGGCTAGCCTAGAAAAAAGAAAGAGAATGCCAATAATTTAGCAGATTATATAGTAATTATTTATGGGTTCATCGTCAGGTGATACATATTAAATTCGTATTATTAAAATATTGGATAATCCGCACAAAAACAGTGTTATATATATATGTGTACATTTGCAACACTACTAACTAAAACTTATTAACATGTTAGGAGGTCCTACCATGTGTGTGTGTTCAATGTTATTTAATTTTTTTTTCTCTATTTTATATGATAGTAATAAAGAGACAAAACCTTGACTTTAAGAAATCTCGTAACCTATTTTTAAAACACTCTGAATTGTGTTTTCTATTGCAAATATCCCTATATGGCCATAACAAATCAGTAAAAAGTCAAAATGAAAAAAAATGTGGTTGCGTAAGCAAAATTTATTGAAGCCCGGCATTTAAAAAAAAACTGTACTAATGTAGAAGCCCACATTAAAGAGTGAAACTAAAATTTGTGACATACATTTAATGGGGTAGTTATACTTAAAAGTTGTCCTCCACATTAAGGGCACATATCATTTTCACTATTATATATAAAATGCTCATATGTACTTTGATATTTTCAACAGGAGATTTACTTGATGAATGGTGACAAGAGTAACTGGAATTCCCTTCCTAGAGAAAAATACCCAAAGCCACTCATCTTCCATGATGGTAGATTGGCTTTCAAACCAACTCCACTATCAATGCTTGCAATGTTCATGTGGCTCCCATTTGGGTTAACCCTAGCCATAACAAGGGCCATAGTTGGCTTATCACTACCCCACAACATAGCCCTTCCAATACTAGCATGTACCGGAATTAAAATTAAACTCACAAAACCACCTAATTTTTCCAAATCAAAAGGCCTATTATATGTGTGTAACCATAGAACCTTGTTAGATCCACTATGCCTTTCTCTTGTTTTGAAGAAAAACTTGTCTGCGGTCACGTATAGCCTAAGTAGGGTATCGGAGATTTTGGCGCCAATCAAGACCGTCCGATTAAAGAGGGATAGAGATCAAGATGCGGCGATGATGAAGAGAATGTTGAATCAAGGGGACCTGGTCGTTTGCCCTGAGGGGACAACTTGTAGGGAGCCTTATTTGCTGAGGTTTAGCCCGTTGTTTTCGGAGTTAACTGACGATATCGCCCCCGTTGGAATGGATACTAAGGTGAGCAATGACAGATTTAGGTGTTGTTTATTTTCGTTCTTAATTTGAATTTGCCTTTGAATTCATTTGTACAAGGTGCTAATAATGTTCATATGTGTGTGTGTAGTTCTACCACCTAATTAAATCTAAAATAATTTATCGTTAAAGGATTTTTACACCGTTAAATAAGACTTCATATAATATAATTCGTAGGATAATAAAAAGCTTTGTACTACATATATTTTGCAAGAAATTCTTTAAACTAGTTTTAATGCCATAAGTATATTCAAATAATGAATTCTATTGCATATATAATATTTGCTTAAGTTAAAAGTAAAGAAAAAAAATAAAAGAAAAAAAAATAGAAAAAAACCTGTCGAAATGGGGTTTATAACAATATACATAGTGGAAAGGGTATAAAAAATTATGATTCATTATTTGCATAAACTTAGAAGTTCATAAGATTTATTTTTTTTCGCATTCTTTCAATCTATGTTATATATATATATATATATATATATATAAAGAGATGATGATGATGATGATAATGATGATGCCATGAGTCAAGAGGTCTGCGAATGTGTTTCATAAGCAAAATTAAGACTGGTCTAATATTTATTCTATTGAACTATATAATGTGAATTGCATATGCATGAATCTCAATTGCATATATTAATAATTTAATTAATTATTTAATTACTTTTAATTATTGTGAAAGGTTCATTATATATTAACACATCTTCAAAAAAAAAATATTGTAACTCATAATTTGAAAATGAAATGTATTGTATTGTTGTCCCTAATAAAAAATTTCTGAAATGACCTCCAGGTGAGCTTATTCCATGGTACAACTGCAAGTGGTTTAAAGTTCTTAGACCCACTTTTCTTCCTCATGAACCCTTGCCCAATTTACACCGTCCGATTTCTTGACATAACACGTGGCGCATCAACGTGTGGTGATGATTCAAGATCAAAGTTTGATGTAGCAAATTATGTGCAATTGGAGATTGGGAAGGCATTAGGGTTCAAATGCACTAAACTTACAAGAAAAGATAAATACTTGATATTGGCAGGAAATGAAGGAATAGTTTCTAAATAGTTCCATGTGTTTATAGTTTAGGATAATGTTGTTTATTTCGATACGTTTGACTTGCCAAGCAAAATAATATGTAAAATCGCGTCTATTCTTATTTTTTGAAGGAATATTATGTAAAATGGATTAGTTTATGTTCTTGTTTTTTTTTTTAGAGAAATTTCGATGGTTGTGTAAATAATACTATATGTAATATTATAAATACTCAACATACAAAGTCACATATTATTTTTATCTCTAGCTCATTATGTGTATGCATTGTTAAAACAGTAAAATCCGTACATTCTCCCTCTTCTATATGGATCTTGTTATTAAATTATCGTTGTTCACACAATTGATATAATTCAAATGTCTACATTGATGCCATTGGAGCAGTAATTATAACACTTTATAATTTTTGTGTAAAATGAGCTTTACATAAAAATTTCAAATGACTATTGGATATACTTTAAAATGTATTATGTCAATCCAATTAGTTTCTCTTCTTTTTGGTGTTCTAGATATATTATGCGCGTCGAAATCCTTGGAGTAAATTACACTCTCATGTTGTATAAATTTTGTTATATATATTATAGATTGAAGTGGAAAGTAGTTTTGGTTACTCATATAGATTACAAATAGATTCTACATCAATAAATTCCTGCACAAGGACAAGATCCCTCACTAATTTTGAAAATTTAAAAATACCCTTGTAAGTAACATATAATATATTTTAAACAACATTTCACATCATAGATATTATAGACCTCATTCATAGTATATAACAATATTAAAATACTAGGTACCATGTAACATTATTAAAATCACATAACTCTGTGTATTATATAATAGCATAAAAACTTCAAAGATGTAAAATATTACTTGACACCAAAACTACAAATATAAATTTAAATATCATAATAGAATATTTATGTACATTCATGATACATACAATAATAAAATAGCATCACTGTGGATAGCAATATCATATAACATCAATGTGTATATATAAATATATATATATATATATTTATATACAGGTTCATGTGCACACTAAGTTTGCATGTTATTTTTTTTAAATAGTAAAAAAATATTTTTATGTGATTTTTTTTGTGTGATATTTAAACATTTCAACGAACTCATATAAAAACAATCAGCTCAAAAAATATTTTTTTGCTATTTTAAAAAAATCGGTCAAACTTTCACACTTTTTAAAGCACTTAAAAGCTGCAAAAGTTTGACCGATTTTTTTAAAATAGTAAAAAAAAAAAATTGCGCAGATTTTTTTTTATATGGATCCGTTGAAATGTTTAAATATCACATAAAAAAATCAACTCAATTTTTTTTTTAATATTTTAAAAAAATAGGTGTGCGCCAGCACATGTGCAAACTTAATGTGCACATGAGTCTTTCTCTCTCTCTCTCTCTCTCTCTCTCTCTATATATATATATATATATATATATATATATATATAATTGAAGCTTGCATCTATTTGAGCGATACGCGTCCAGTTCCATAATGACACCGCTTAACTCCTTGTATTCCCCACTTCAGCGCATGCTTCAACCCCTTTACTCGGCTAATGAGAATTATGATGGATAACCCTTTGTATTCCCCACAACAATAAAGAGAGTGCTTCTGCTTCGTTTGCTAAAATCTCATTCATCTTCCTTTTTTATTAATCCGTTTAATAACCCATAAAAAATCTAAACCACACACACACAAAAAAAAAAATGATGACTCCCCTTACCCAACCACTGCTAACCTCATCCTAACTCCTCATCGTCATATCTCTCTCTCGCTCGCTAAATTTGAAACCGTTTGAACGTAATTTTTAAAACCAAATAAAATTGAAACTCAACCGACTTACAAGTGTATTGATTTAATGTTTGGTAGGTGTGACAACCCCCATTTTCTCACGTAAAGTTTGACCAGGCACGATACGACGAAGATGGGGCTTGTCGATCAATTAATATCATTCTCACCACAACGTAATATAAATATATATATTTAAAAAGGCCGATACTTTAAACTTTATGAATATCTCACTCACAATAATAAAACTCAACCAACACCAACTAAATAATAAATTTAACAGTAAGTAAATATCACAACACCAGCATAATGTAAATAAAAAATCTTTGGCTTGTGAGCTTACAATGTTTCTCAATAATAGTAACTAAACTCTGGCAGAAAAACACCTATATTAGAGTCAATAATCTAGAACACTCGTAAGCACGAGAGATTGCAAGGCTGGTATAGCAACAGTCATGCTATCCCTACCTAGAAATAACCCGGGGGGGGGGGGATTTATAATTTGAGTCAGATCCCAAGGTGTGCAAGAATTAAATTATTAAATTTATGATGCAATAATATAGTCAATGCACAATATTTATTACCCCTCCGTCACTCACATGCATATAAATCTTTTCCCCTCATCTAAGTGAGATATGTTTCGCATCCCCAAATAATGACTACGACTACATGTCAATTAATAAAATGGTTAAATGATTTAAGTGTAGAGAATACCCGTAATATCCAAATCTCATAATTTTCACATACGAAGCATGAACATCTATATTATAGAATCACAAATGTAATTTATGTCCACATTCTTAGGTAGTTCAGTTTACCTAATATAAAGTTCGGGTATATATATATATATATATATATATATGAGACACACAATGGCATCTATCGTTGGTGTCCGATCCGTGCTCTATCAGCAAATTCGGATGAATCCCTTAGGATAAAAATCACAAAATAGACACAAGTTAGGGGGATCCTTATGTATGACACCTATACACGGCCCATACCCAGCGATGTACAGGAACGGTCAGCGTTAACACCTCCCGCTCCTGGGTGGAGCCTCCACAAAATCATCAAGCCCACTTGTGCTGACGTGTAGTACACGACCCGAACGCCCGAACCCCGAAACTGATAGGACGGTCCACTGGTATGTCCACACAAATACATGATAGTACCTATTATTATCCCATATATTATGTATAGGTAATTACTCTATAATCACCAATAAAAGTCCAAACAAAAGTCCACAGTTTTTCTCCAACTATTAATAATTTATCATCTAATAAGTTATTAATTTCAATCCATAAATTAACTACTCAACCACTTAATCAATTTTATTTATTCCTAGTTAAAATCCCCAACATTTTCATTGAATTAATAATTCACCATCTAATAAAATTATTAATTCTAGTCCATAAATAATTACTTTAACTAACTAGTCAATTGTAATTATTATCAATTTAATTGTGGGCATCACATTATTCCATTAATTAAATAACTCACAATTTAAATCTTATTTCCTTATTGTTACATCATTGTTGCTCATTTGGCTATTAAAGAACTGAACATCAACTGTAGGCTAAAGTAAAGAAAAAAGGAATGAAGAAGTCAAAATCCTCATCCCATCACTCGAACGACTTGGGGGCTCGTTCGCGTGACAGGGCATGTCGCTCAAACGACCTGGCACGTCATTTGAGTGACTCCTCATATTCTTTTTATTTCCTCTTTCTCTAATCTGTTCTTCCAGTTCAATATTTCTAACCCAGAAACAATATACACTAAACCAGAAAATTCCTTCCCACAGTAGCCTACATCCACATTTAAAGTTTACTCAAAATTTATGTCCGTTCAAGACCTAAACGAATTATAGATTTTTCCCAACTTATGCCCATTATTTGATTCGCAATAATGAATTATTCAACGTGAATTATACATAAACTCCATTCCACAATTTACCAAAAAACATCATCTACATTGGTTATTCAATTATCCCCAAATGGCTATCGAAACTTGAGGAGATCTAACATCAATATTCAGATTTGTGATACTTAATTTATGGGACAATTTACATATAAATCAGTCCTCTAGATGAGTTTTTTATGACCAAATCCAACATAATCAATCTAAAACCCCAGAAATTTAAAGGGAACAAGTATGATGCATTGAGAAATAAATTGAAAACAAAAATTAAGAAAGAGAGAATTCTTTCCTTTAATTTTGTAGAGGAGAAACCCTTTGAAAACTCCCTTGAATTACCCTCTCTTCTTGCCCTTTTTCCCTTCCTTGGTATTTCTCCCTTTTTACTCTTGTGGCTGCTAATCTAGATTTTCTCTAATGATAATGGGAAAGTGGTTTACCCCCACTTAAATACTTAATTAGTAGGTAATACCGAGTTGGGCCTGAAACCCAACTTTTGGACCCCCAAACGTATCTGAATCCATGACTCAATTAACACAAAATTTTTCTAACTGATATACCTATGACCCGAGACCGATTATAAATATTTAAAGCACGCAACCGAGTCACTAACGCTCCCCAAAAATGCGTCCCAATTATTTTTATTTTACTTAGCCCTTTTTATTATGTTAAAATGACACGCGCCCATAAATTTATTTATGTGATCTATTTTTCACTCGCAAGCCCGTTATATACAGTTGAGTTTTATTTTTATAAAATCATGAATAATAGTTTATTTTAAATTTTACCCACCTAGATTTAAATTCATCTGATTTAATTTATTCCCAAATTAATATTAAATTATCAAATTGAAATTATAGTTTATTCTAAAATTACGGGGTATTACATTCTCCTCCCCTTATAACAAAATTTCATCCTCGAAATTCGCTAAAGCCAAACCTTTTTTTCTTGTTAGAACCTAAGTTTTATACATAATTAGTCTATACCCATATCCCATGAGATAAAAGAAAGGCTCACCCATGCCTATCGTAACATCATTGGGGTGTTCATATATTCCATATTATATGTACACACACATAACCTTAACAAAGATGGATGGCACATATACATCTAATGTGTACCATTCATACCAAGCATATCCATACACCAAATATACCACCATATATGTACATGAGAAAGAAAAATAATGATCTCAGTATCCGGCTTCCCTCAACTCCCGACTTTAGATAATTTCATGCGTGGGAGTCTCGCAAGTGAGAATCGAAACAAGGAACCCTCCCGATACACTACTATATGGCTTAGTCAATTATTAAGATCCATAGGCCCAAGATTAAAAGAAAAAAATAAGCATGAATGTGTGCAAAAATAATATAAATTTCAACTTTTTCCCATAGCTAATTAAAGTCTCATATCGCCAAAAAGGACACCCTAAATCCCAATAAATTACCCATTTAATTATACTAATAACAATAACCCAAAATATTCTAGGGTCTAAAATCTCTCAGCTCCCGACATTGGCTACCTTCATGCATGATATGTCTCGCAAGAGAAATCCGAACAAGGAACCTCTCGATACACTACTATATAGCATTGTTAGTCGCTGAGATCCGTCAATCCAGGACCCATGTTTATAATTTGCTCAATTAATTTTATTAAGTTCTGTAGGCCCTATAGTCTCCCATTTAACCATATTTAAATTCAAAGTGTCACAATTCCTTTAGTATTTTCTGTCATGAAACTAAACATTAATGCCAATTAGTCACACCACATTCGACTAATAAATTTAATTATTTCCGTAAAAATCAATGCAAACCCTATGGTTTAAATTAACCTAAGGTAAATTCCCATACCCATACATACGAGGAATTATAGGTGCATGTCCCTCAACTCGAGGGTGAAATAATGTAAAGAGTTTAAATAAAACGGAGTCTACACTCCCCAACGTGGAAATGAGATATCATCTACTAAGGGGTATTGTGCTCTAGTACTAAACTAAGCATGTTAAACAAAGTAAAAGAATTAGGGATCATTCCATCACTGTCTATAACGGCTCTAGTCCCCCTCCTGATGCGAAGTGATACACGCGCCCTTACTGTGGCTGCGGGTATTGTCCTTGAGGTGGAGCGGGTAGCGCTGGCACAGTTGACACTACCTTTGTTAGTTGTACCGGCAGTGATCGACACTCCCCTAGGGTTATTGGTGTCCCCGTTATCCCCCTCACTCCCGTGTCTCTCGATTCCCCTGAGGGCACCCCCGTCAATGTGGCCCTTCTCATCACGAACAAAGCAATTTCTTGGAACTAGTGCATGTATGGCTGTAGCCCCTATTGGCCCTGATTTTGATGCCATCGGCCCTGGTTGCCTCTCTGCTGTTGGCCCTGGCCCTATCTGTTACCATTTTTAAAACCCCTAGATCTCTTGTTCTGCTTTGAAGGTTGAGTTCCCTAAGATTGTTGGGCCTCCTGACTGTTACTCCCATTCATCTTGTTCTACTGGTTGGATGCCTCAGAGCAGTGTCTCTTCTCCCCCTTATCCTCATGGAATTCCCTATGATCCTGGCATTGCAATAAGGCAACATTCACTACGTAGTTATATGTAGTGAAAGTCAGATTTCCCAACAGTGACGGTCTAATGTGTGAGGTTGTTCCTCACATAAACTTCTCTATCTTCCTATACTCTGTATTCACATCCTTTTTAGAAAAATAAGAAAGAGTGGTAAATTCTTCCTCGTATTCTGCCACAGTAAGTCTCTCGTACATCTATTTGCATTGACCGAGGAAAGTGCTTCCCTTCAAATCTCCCTGAAAACTCCTCTATAGTAAGATTGTCCCTCTCCGAAACCGTCATAATCGCTTCCCACCATTGAAGTGCGGCCCCAACCAATCGAAATGACACTAACATATGCATCTGAACGAGTGTGTACTGCCTACTTGGCACTAGAATATATGAACAACCCACAAACTCCAACAGTTGGCCCTTAATAAAGGCCTCCCTCACTTTATCCCATACGTAACCTAGTATAACCATCTTCTCTAGTGGTAGTTGCTGAGGTGCCTATGGCAGTGGAAAGTGTTGAAGCATGGCTACCATAGCCATAGAGACAGCCTGAGACATTATGGTGGGTATCTCAACGTGGGTAATAAGTTATGGGGCCTATAGTGGCTCCGAGTGAGCCTCCTCCTTCTTAACCGAAGGAACCACAAGTCTCGGTCTAACCCTACTTCCGTTTTCCATTTGAAAGCAACCAAGGTTCGCATTAGTAACTAATCATAAAGAATACAACGATTCATAAATTTAGGTATCTACATCAAAGAACGCAATGTATAATGTAACGAGCTCAAACATAGATATTAAGGGCACTAGAACCGTGCTCTGATACCAACTGTAATAACCCTCATTTTCTCACATAAAGGTTGGGCATGCACGATACGTCGAAGATGGGGCTTATCGATCAATTAATACAACTCTACGCACAACGTAATATAAATATTGTTATTTAAAAAGGTCGATACTTTAAACTTTATTAATATATCACTGACAATAATTAAACTCAACTTACACCAAATAAATAATAAATTTAACAGTAAGTAAATATCACAACACCAACAAAATGTAAATAAATAAATAAATAAATCTTGGGCTTTTACCTTTACAATGTTTCTCAATAACAGTAACTAAAATATGGCAGAAAAGCACCTATATTAGAGTCAATAAACTAGAATACTTCTAAGCACGAGAGATTGCAAGGCAGGTACCGGGGGGGGGGGGGGGGGACATTTATAATATTGGTCAGAGCCTGAGGTGTGTAAAAATTAACTTATTTAATTTTTGATGCAATAATACAGTCAATGCACAATAATTATTCCCCATTCGTCACTCACATACATATAACATCTCACCCCTAATCTAAGTGCAGTACACTTCGCATCCCAAGAGTCCCTAAATAATGACTACGACTACGTTTCAATTAATAAAATGGTTAAATGATTTGAGTGTGCCAACTACATTTAATTATAAATACTAGTAATATCCAAATCTCATAATTTTCACATAAGAGGCATAAACATATATTATGCATTAAAAAATCACAATTATAATTCATGTCCACATCCTTAGGCATTTAAGTTTACCTCATGTAAAGTTCGGGTATATATATATATATAACAATGCTCCTGTGCGGACTAGTCCGCATTTTAAGAATGCGGACGGGACATGTGTCACCTAACGGTGCGCCTAGAAATTATCGCCTAAATTATAGGCACACTCTCTCTCTTTTCTGGGATCACCGCCAGGTGACACATGTCCGGTCCGAATTCTTAAAATGCGGACTAGTCCGCACAAGAGCAGGACTGTATATATATATATATATATATATATATATATATATATATATATATATATATATATATATATATATATACGACACATAAAGGCATCTACCAGTTGTGTCTAATTTGTGATCTACCGAAAAGTTCGGAGGAATCCCTTAACCTAAGTGGACAGCATAAAACACACACAAGTTGGGGGCAGTCCCTACGCAGGTCACCTATACACGGCCCATAACCAGCGATGATACATGAACAGTCAACGCCAACACATACCTCTCCGGGGTGGAGCCTCCACGTAGTACTTATCACCCACCTGTGTTGCCGTGGGGAACGCAGACCGAACGCGCAAACCTCCAAGCCGATAAGACGTTCCACTAGTATGTCCACACAAATACATAATAGTACATATTATTATCCCATATAATATGTATAGGTAACTACTCTATAATCACCATTAATATTCCTACTGAAGTCCACAGTATTTCTCCAATTATTAATATTTTATCATCTAATAAGTTATTAATTCCATTCTATAAATTAACTACTCAACCAATTAATCAATTTTGTTTATTCCCAGCTAAAATCCCCAACATTTTCATTGAATTAATAATTCACCATCTAATAAAATTATTAATTCTAATCCATAAATAATTGCTTTAACTATCTAGTCAATTGTAATTATTATCAATTTAAATGTGGGTGTAACAATATTCCATTAATTAACTAACTCGCGATTTAAATCTCCTTTCCTTATTGTTATATTGATGCTTCTCATTTGGCAACTAAATATTTGAACATCAACTATAGGCTAAAGCAAAGAAAAAAGGAATGAAGTCATCAAAATCCCCAACTCGTCACTCGAACGACTTAGGGGCTCGTTCGTGCGATAGGGCATGTTGCTCGAACGACCTGGCATGTCGTTTAAGTGACTCCACGTCTACTTCCTAACGCCTATTTCTTTAACTCTTCTTCTATTTCAATATTTCTAACCTAGAAACAATATACACGAAACCAGAAAATTCCTTCCCACAGTAGCCTACATCCCCATTTAAAGTTTACCCAAAATTTATGTTTGTTTACGACCTAAACGAATTAAATATTTTTCCCAACTTATGCCTATTATTTAATTTGCAGTAATGAATTATTCTTCATGGAATCTACATAAATTTCAGTCCACAATATACCAAAAACATCCTCTACGTTGGTTATTCAATTTTAAATCAGTCCTTTACATGAGTTATTTGTCATCAAATCCAGCCTATTCAACCTTAAATCCCAAAAATTTAAAGGGAACAAGTATGATGCATTGAGAAATAAATTGGAAATACAAATTAAGAAAGAGAATTCTTGCCTTTAATTTTGTAGAGGAGAAGCCCTTTGAAAACTCCCTTGAATTCCCCTTTTGTTCTTTCCCTTTTTCCCTTTTTTGATATTTCTCCCTTTTTTCTTTTGTCGCTGCTAATCTAGGTTTTCTTTAATGATAGTGGGATAGTGTTTTACCCCCTATTAAATACTTAATTAGTGGGGTAATCTCGTGTTGGTCATAAAACCACACTTTTGGACCCCCAAACAGATCTCAATCCGTAATCTAATTAGCTCAAAAGTTTTCCAACACATATACCTACGACCCGTGAGCAATTCTAACTATTTAAAGCGCTCAAACGAGTCTCTAACTCTCCCCAATATGCGTCCTAATTATTTTTAATTCACTTAACCCTTTTTGTTATGTTTAAACGACACGCGCCCATAAATTTATTTATGTGATTTATTTTTCAAATGCGAGTCCATTACGTCTAGTTGAGTTTTATTTTTATTAAATCAGAAATAATCATTTATTTTAAAATTTTAAATTTTACACCACCTATATTTAAATTCATCCGACTTAATTTATTCCCAAATTAATAGTAAATTTTCAAATTTAAATTATTTTAATTGTTTTATTCTAAAATTACGGGATATTACATTCTCCTCCCCTTATAACATAAATATCTCCACGAAATTCGCTAAAGCCCAGCAATTTTTTTGCGTTATAACCCAACCTTTTCACCCAATTAGTTTATACGCATATCCCATGATATAAAAGAAAGGGTCACCCATGCCTATCGTAACATCACTCGGGTGTTCACATATTTCACATTATATGTACACACACTTAACATTAACAAAGATGGATGAAACATATACATCTGATTTGTACCATTCATACCAAGCATATCCATATACCAAATATACCACCATATATGTACATGAGAAAGAAAAATAATGATCTTAGTATTCGGCTTCCCTCAACTCCCGACTTTCCAATTTCATGCGTGGGACGTCTCGCAAGCGAAATTTAAACAAGGAGTCCTCCCGATACACTACTGTACGGCTCAGCCAGTTATTGAGATCCATCGACCTAAGATTAAAATAAAAAGAAATAAACATGAATGTGTGCAAAAATAATATAAATTCCAACTTTTTCCAATTGCCAATTAAAGTCTCATATCGCCAAAAAGGGATACACTAGATCTAAATAAATTTGCCCATTTATTTATACTAATAACAATAACCCAAAATTTCCTAGGGTCAGACATCTCTCAGCTCCCGACCTTTGATCCTTTTATGCGTGGGATGTCTCGCAAGGAAAATCCAAATAAGGAACCCTCTCGATACACTACTATATAGCATTATCGGTTACTAAGATTCGTCAGTCCAGGACCCATATTTATAATCTTTTTAATTAATTTTATAGGGTTCTTCAGGCCCTATAGTCTCCCATTTAACCATATATTAAATTCAAAGTGTCACAATTCCCTTAGTATTTTCTATCGTGAAAATAAACATTAATGCCAATTAGTCACACCACATTCGACTATTAAACATAGTTATTTCCATAAAAATTAATACAAACCCTACAGTTTAAACTCTCCTGAGGTAAATTACCATACCCTTATATACGAGGCATTTATAGGCTCCTGTCCTTCAACACATGGGTGAAATAATGTAAAGCCTATAAATAAAATAGAGTCTACCCTTCCCAATATGCAAACGAGATATCATCTACGAAGGGGTACTTTTCACTAGTACCAAACTAAGCATGCCCTACAAAGTAAAAGAATTAGGGATCGTACCATCACTATCTATGCCGGCACTGGTCCCCTCCTGATATGAAGTGATACACACGCCCGTACTGCAGCTGCAGCTACTGTCCCTGAGGTGGAACGGGTTGCTCTGGCATGGCTGGTACTATCTCCACTGGCTGTACCCACAGTGGTCGACACTTACCCTGGGGTCCCTCGTGTCCCCGCTGTCCCCCTAACTTATGTGACACTCGATTCCCCTGAGGATACCTCCTGGAAATGTGGCCCTTCACACCACAAACAAAGCAATTTCCCTGGAACTGGTACCTATCAGGTTGTAGCTCCTGTTGGCCCTGATTTTGAGGACCTTAGCCACGGTGAACACTCTGTTGTTGGCCCTGCTTTCACTGGCCCTGTTTGTTCCCATTTTAGGAGCCTCTAGATCTCTTGTACTGATATGAAGGTTGAGGGACCAAAGATTGCTGGGCCTCCTAACTATTACTCACATTCACTCTGTTTTTCTAGTTGGATGCCTCAGAGAAGTGTCGCTTCTCCCCCTTATCCTTTCGGAATGACCTATGATCCTAGAAATGCAATAAGGCAACATTCACTACCTGGTTATATGTAGTGAAAGTCGAATTCCCCAACAGTGACTGTCTGATGTGCCAGGCTCTCCCTGACACAAACTTCTCTATCTTCCTTTACTCTATATGCACATCCTATGTGCCAATATAAGAAAGAGCGATAAATTCTTCCTCGTATTCTTCCACAGTAAAGCTCCCTTACTTAAGGTCCATGAACTTCTTCCGCATCTCTGTTTGCATTGCCCAAGGAATTTAACTCCCTTAAAATCTCTACCTAAACTCCTATATGGTAAGATTGTCCCTCTTGGCAACTGTTATTATCATTTCCCACCATTGAAGTGCGGTCCCCACTAATCAAAATTATGCTAACATTCTCTACCATCCGTAAGTGTCACTGAATATCTCTCTTCCACCTACTCGCCACTTGAATATATGAACTACGTGCAAGCTCCGACGGTTGGCCTTTACTATATCCCATATGTGACTTGGTGTCTATGCTGGTATAGCCGCCTACTGTGGTGGTAACTGTTGAGGTGCCTGTGGTGGCAGAAAGTGATGAAGCATGGCTTCCATAGTTGTAGAGACTACCTAAGACACTATGGTGGCTATCTCAGCGTGGGTGATAAGCTGTGGGGCCTATAGGGCCTGTAGTGGAACCGGGTGAGCCTACTCTCCCTCAACCTCGGGATCCACTCGCCACGCTCAGCCCCTACGTTCGTTTTTCATCTGAAAGCAAACAAGGTTCGCATTAGTAACTGGTCGTAAATAATATAATGATTCCTAAATATGGGGCTCTACATCAAAGAATGCAACGCAGAATGTAACAATCTCAAACATAGATCTTAAGGACACTAGAATTCTGCTCTGATACCAACTGTAACAACCCTCATTTTCTCACGTAAAGGCTGGCCAGGCACAATACTCCAAAGATGGGGATTTTTGATCAATTAATACCATTGTCACCACAACGAAATATAAATATTGTTATTTAAAAAGGTTGATACTTTAAACTTTGTGAATATCTCACTGACAATAATGAAACTCAACCAACACCAACTAAATAATAAATTTAATAGTAAGTAAATATCACAACACCAGAATAATGTAAATGAAAAAAAAATCTTGGGCTTATTCTCGTATAATGTTTTTGATTAATAGTATCTAAACGCTGGCAAAAAAGCACCTATACTAGAGTCAATAATTGAGAACACTGCTACACACGAGAGATTGTAAAGATGGTACAACAACAGTCATGGTATCCCTGTCTAGAAATAACCTTGGGGGGGGGGGGGGCATTCATAATTTGGGTCAGAGCCCAAGGTGTGCAAGAATTAACTTATTTAATTTATGATGAAAAAATATAGTGAATTCACAATAACAATTCCCCCTTCGTCACTCACATGCATTTGACACCTCACCCCTCATCTAAGTGCGATTAGCTTCGCATCCCAAAATTCCCCAAATAATGACTATGACTACGTGTCAATTTATAAAATGGCTAAATGATTTAAGTATATCCACTACATTTAATTTTAAATACCAAATCTCTTCATTTTCACATAAGAAGCATAAACATCCGTTATGCATTAAAGAATCACAATTGTAATTTATGTCCACATCCTCTAGGCATTTCAGTTTACCTCATATAAATTTCGAGTAATTATATATATATATATATATATATATATATATATACGAGACACAAGGGCATATACCGGTTGTGTCTACTTTGTGCTCTATCGACAAGTTCAGAGGAATCCCTTATCCTAAGTGGACATCATAAAACACACACAAGTTGGTGGCAGACCCTACATAGGACACCTGTACACAACCCATACCCAACAGTGATATATGAAAGGTCAGTGCTAACACCTACCTCTCGTGGGTGGAGCCTGTACATATTACCTATATGGCTTACACATCATCAAGCCCCCTTGTGTTGACGTGTGGTACGCAGCTCGAACGTGCGAACCCCAGAGCCGATAGGACAGTCCACTGCTATGTCCACACAAATACATAATAGTCACTATTATTATCCCATAAAATACGTATAGGTAATTACTCTATAATCACCATAAAAAGTCAAACCAAAGTCCACACCATTTCTCCAATTATTAATAATTTATCATCTAATAAGTTATTAATTCCATTCCATAAATTAACAACTCAACCAATTAATGAATTTTATTTATTCCCAGCTAAAGTCCAGAACATTTTCATTGAATTAATAATTCACCAACTAATAAAATTATTAATTATAATCCATAAATAATTACTTTAACTAACTAGTCAATTGTAATTATTATCAATTTAAATGTGGGCGTAACATTATTCTATTAATTAACTAACTCAAGATTTAAATCTCCTTCACTTATTGTTATATCAGTGCTGCTCATTTCGCAACTAAAGAATTGAACATCAACTGTAGGCTAAAGCAAAGAAAAAAGGAATGAATAAGTCAAAATCCTTGGCCCATCGCTCAAACGACTTGGCAGCTCGTTCGCGCGACAGGGCATGTCTCTCAAACAACATGTCATGTCATTTGAGCGACTCCTCGTCTTCTTCCTAACACCTCTTGCTCTAATCTATTCTTCAAGTTCAATATTTCTAACCCATAAACAATATACACGAAACCAGAAAATTCTTTCCCACAGTAGCCTACATTCACATTCAAAGTTTACCCAAAATTTATGTCCATTCAAGACCTAAGCGAGTTAGATATTTTTCCTAACTTTTGCCCATTATTTAATTTGCAGTAATGAGTTATCCTTCATGGAATCTACATAAATTTCAGTCCACAATTTACCAAAAACATCCTCTACATTGGTTATTCAATTATCCCCAAATGACTATTGAAACTTAAAGAAATCTAACATCAATATTTAGACTTACGATACCTAATTTCTGGGACAATTTCTACATATAAATCAGTCCTCTACATGAGTTATTTATCATCAAATCCAACATATTCAACCTTAAATCCCAGAAATTTAAAGGGAACAAGTATGATGAATTGAGAAATAAATTGGAAACACAAATTAAGCAAGAGAATTCTTTATTAATTTTGTAGAGGAGAAGCCCTTTGAAAACTCCATTGAATTCCCCTTTGTTCTTGCCCTTTTCCCTTATTTAGAATTTCTCCATTTTTTCACTCGTGGCTCCTAATCTAGGTTTTCTCTAATGATAGAGGGGGAGTGGTTTACCCCCATTTAAGCACTTAATCAGTAACTAATATTGAGTTGGTCATAATAACTAATATTTGGACCCCCAACGGAGCCGAATCCATAATCCAATTAGCCCAAAAGTTTTCCTACTCATATACCTATTACTCAGGACCAATTCTACTTATTTAAAACACTCAACCGAGTCTCTAATGATCCCTAAAATGCGTCCTAATTATTTTTGTTTCACTTAGCCCTTTTTATTCTATTAAATGACACGCACTCCTAAATTTATTTGTGTGATTTATTTTTCACTCGCAAGCCCATTATGTCTAGTTGAGTTTTATTTTTATAAAAGAATGAATAATCATTTTTTTAATTTTTAAATTTTACCCACCTAGATTTAAATTCATCTGATTTAGTTTATTCCAAATTAATATTACTTTATCAAATTTAAATTAGTCGAAATATTTTATTGTAAAATTACGGGGGATTACAGTAGACGTTGATCGTGGCGGGAGGTCCAGGCGGAGAGAGGTTTATCAATTCTAATTTACAAATCTCAAATGGTTTTGGTTGATTTCGGTGGGAAAACGAAGAAATTGGATGGAGAAGATGAAAAGGATTTGCATGAGAGAGAGAGAGAGAGAGAGAGAGAGAGAGAGAGAGAGAGAGAGAGAGCTGATGACGATGGGGGTTGAATTGTCGGTTGGTGGGGGGGCTGCCGATTATTTTTAGTAATAAGATTATGGAGGTTAAGACTCAACTGAGCGATGTCAAATCGAAGTAGGAACAATACTTTTCTCATTACATGAACCTTAATGAAAAAGTGGATGAGATCATTGCAGAGTATAATAAGCTTGAACGTCAATGAAAAATCTCTTTAACAACCTTAAAATCTATTTCAAGTCTTTTAAATATCATAAATTAATAGGTAGGAGTTATGGGATGTTTATTTTTTGCTGTAGGTACAAGGTTGCCTCTATGTGTCCTTAATTTGACATTTCTAAATCTATTTTGGTAAAAACAATTTGGATGTAGAGGAAGAGAAGTCACTTTATATGAGTCTCAAAAAGCTGAGACCTCGAGATCAAATTACATACGTCAACAAGAGGCTTCCTAGACCTCCGTTAAGGGTGGAAATGATAACAAGGTAGCCCGAGCCTTTGATGTATGTTTTTTTATTATTTGTTTGAATATTGTACTCATTGTAATCAACCTTATGTTTTGATAAAAAAAAATAGGTATTTTCTTTCATCTTTACATTGTACCTATTTATTTGAGTATTTTTCATTTGTTACTTTTGTGCTTTGTCAATAAGAAATCTTAATCTTCACCTTATTGTTTTTTTCGGATTTTGAGTTTCAAGTTTAGAGTAGGAATAGATCTTAGACTCCATTTCATTTTGCCAAAGCAATGTATTTTTTTCAAAAGCATCATAATAAGGAATAATAGGTTAAAGATCACAAGTCCTAAGAAAAAATTGAATGGGCGCTGAAGACCTCAGAGTTCGTATAACTTGTAAATTTCTAGGTTGTAAGATCCAGTATGACTTCATTTGCATGATTTAGTTTTCTTTTCAGATTTTTGGTAATGATTTACTTTGCATTGATCTCATAATCTCTCTCACGACCATATGTGGTAATAAGATTGCATGACTAGCAAATACTTACTTCAATTTGTTTAACTCCACTTTTTGTGGGTTCATAATTGGCATCAAATCATTTAATGGTTTGGACACTATTTAGAATGATGAAAATCCCATTTATCTCTCTCTAGCATTACTGACTTCGTGAGATGGCCCAAATATTGTAAAAATTTATGGCCTGTGATATAGTTTTTACTATATTATATAGTTGTTACTATATTATATTTATTTATTTTGTTTCATTCTTGATGTGCGGGAACAAATTTTGGATCCCCAATATTGTTTTTTTTAAGGATATGAGGTGGGGTTTCGAAGAAAGGGGTTACTTCATCTCACCTAAATGATTTTAAGAAGAAATAGTAATAATCACATCTAATTTAGTTAGTGTTTGATTTTACATCTTAATCTGAACCATTTAGATATAAGTGGGAACAAATATTATTTATTTTTTTAAATGCTTAAGAGGCTAATGGCTATATTTGACTCTTAATTCATAGTGTTTTTTAGTAGAAATATTACAAATTGTCGTACACATTTTCTTCTCACATTTAATATATGGTGAGATATATTTCAAATTTTTATGGTAGATTAACTTTTATCCAGGGAATAAAGAATAGAGAAAAGAACGATTATTCCCATAACAAGAAGAAAATGCTAAATCTTATGCTAAGACTACGAAAATATATTGTAATGAATAATTATTCTCTTTTTATATTTTTATTAAAATTATGAAATCGTCCAAGCATTGCGCGGATCTTCACCCTTCAACATTTCCTTCTTATTTAAACTATACAGTTTAGATAAAGTCGGTCACGCATCGCATGGCCTTCATGCTAGTAATAATATAAGGTGACACATCTCCATACTACTCTTAAATTCTTTACAAGCATTGAATATCACTGATCAACATGGCTATCCATGTCAGATTTCATATTCAATCCACATCAGATGCACCCACCCGATTTGGTTCTCATATATGGGTTACAAATTCCCCCAATATATATATATATATATATATATATATATATATATATATATATATATATACAATCCTGCTCTTGTTCGGACTAGTCCGCATTTTAAGAATGCAGACCGAACTAATGTCACCTGGCGATGAACCCAGAAAAGAGAGAGAGTTTGCCTATAATTTAGGCGATAATTTCTAAGCGCATCGTTACGTGACAAATGTCCGGTCCGCATTCTTAAAATGCGGACTTGTTCACATAAGAGCATTATTATATATATATATATATATATATATATATATATATATATATATATATATATATATATATATATATATATATATATATATATATAGAGAGAGAGAGAGAGAGAGAGAGAGAGAGTTAGGCTCTCCAACATACCTCATTAAACATACCTATTTATTTAAAATAGTAAAAAAAATAATTTTGAGTTAATATTTTTTATACGAGTCCATGATATTTCAATGTGCCCCTGTAAAAGTATTCAAATCAAAATAATGTGTTTTGATATTTTTTAAAAATAGGTAAAAAAACTGGCAGTTTTAAAGGGTAAAAAGTGGCAGTTTTTTTTACCTATTTTTTAAAAATAACAAAAATAATTATTTTCAATTAATTTTTTTTATAGGGGAACATTGAAATATCATGAACCCATATGAAAAATATCATCTCAAAATTATTTTTTTTACTATTTAAAAAAAAGCTATGTTGCTAAGAGGTATGTTGGAGAGCCTGACTCTCTCTCTCTCTCTCTCTATATATATATATATATATATAGTACTGCTCTTTTGCATATCAGTCCGCATTTTAAAAGTGCGGACCAGATATGTGTCACCTGACGGTGAGCCCAGAAAAGAGAGAGAGTGTGCCTATAATTTAGCCTATAATTTCTAGGATATATATATATATATATATATATATATTTGTATATATGCTGTTAGGTATGTGAAATCATCTAATTGCAAGGTGCGTAATGCTGTTAGGTATGTGAAATCGTCTCCGTCCCGATTGTCAAAATTCAAATTATGTGTTGAAAAGGAGAAAATTGAAAGTTTAGTGTGCTTAGATGTACCAACTAGGTGGAATGCCACTTATATGATGTTAGAAGCGACGGAGAAGTTTGAAAGAGCATTTGAGAGAATGGAGGATGATGATGATCATTACAAAGATTATTTTAGAAATGAGGAGGAATATGAAGAGATAGGGAGAGCACGAGTTGGAAGGGTGATATTGGGTCCTCCAGAAAGTATTGATTGGGTGAAATTTAGGATACTAGTAAAGTTTCTTAGGCTGTTTTATAATGCCACTATGCGATTTTTTGGCTCTTTGCATGTCACATCAAATTCTTTTTTTCATGAACTCATTTTGATACAAAGTAAGTTGGTTCAAATGAGTAAAAGTGATGATTATTTTCTATCGATGATGGCGCCAAATATGAGGGATAAATTTGAAAAGTATTGGAATATAGAGAAAATGAATTTTTTGTTATTTATCGCAATTGTCCTCGATCCTCGCTATAAGTTGTTATATGTCAAGTTTTATTTTGAACAATTATTTGACATTGATGTGGCAAAGGATATGTCACGGAAGGTGGAAGATGTGTTTCATTCTTTGTACGGGTGGTATGATAAGTCCAACGCGCCCAAATCAAGTGGTTCGTCTTCACAAAAATTAGGCATGTCAACGGGGGGTGTAGATGGTGTTAATGATGAGGATGAGGATGGACGTGCTTTTTTTGCGTCTCAATTCAAGATTCATTTGTAGGAGGAAGATACCTTTGCAAATAAATCCGAAGTTGATAGATTTTTGGCCGAAAGATGTGAGGAGGACGTAGAAAATTTTGATGTTTTGGGTTGGTGGAAGATTAATTCCTCCAAGTATCGAGTTCTCTCTTATGTTGCGCATGATATATTAGCCTTTCCAGTTTCAACCGTTGCATCCGAATCCGCTTTTAGTACCGGTGGTCGTATACTTGATTCTTTTCGTAGCTCAATGTTGCCTAAAACGATGGAGGCCCTCATATGCACAAAAAATTGGATTCGAACTTCAACCACCCCGATTAGTCTTCGTGATGCAATGGATGAGATCGAGGAATATGAGAAACTTGATTCGGGTAATTTTTATGTTTCAAATGTATTTTTTCTTATTTAAATATATTTGATACTTCAAAGTTAGGATGTTAATATTTTATTGTTTTGTTTTTCAGAGTTGTTGGGATGCCAAGACAAAGAAAAAGACATTGAAGGTTGATGTTTGGATTGGATGCTTGGGACTTGTTTTAGCATGGTGTTTGGGACTTTTTTAGACATTTACATGTTGCATTTGGAATATAATTTTGGGACTGTTTGGACTTATTTTTATTTTGGGACTGTTTTGGACTGTTTTTATTTATGACAGTTATCATGGGAATCTGAAATTATTGTAATTTTTATTTTAGGAATGTAATTCTGTTTTGGACTGTTTTGGAATGTAATTTTCAAAGATTTCTGAAAGTTGCATATAAATATACTGAATGTTGAAAAAAAGAATTTCAAAAAAATAAATAACATGTAATATTTTAAAGAGGTGCATATATGAAAGTTGAAAAACAGCTTACTGAAAGAAGGTTGAAAAAGAGATGCATATATAAAAGTTGAAAAACAACATAAATTGAAGTTGAAGTTGAAATATTACATGCTGAAAAACAGCATAAACTGAAAAAGAGCATAAATTGAAGTTGAAGTTGAAGTTGAAAAACAACATAAAGAGATGCATTTACAATGTGGTATGTGGGTATTTTGAAACTTAAATTGAAGTGAAAAAAAATGGTAATATTTTATTATTTTTCTTTTAGAGTTTTAAAAAAAATATTAAAAAAAATATTTTTTATTAAAAAAAATGACAAAATCGAACCCGCCCTGTATAAAATCGGCCCTGTTAAAAACCGATGGGAAAATTGAACCGGCCCTATCAAAAACCCACCCGGTTCGGTTCGGTTCTTCAACCGGTTTCGGTTCGATTCGGTCCTCTAACTCCAAAAATCGACAAGGTCGGTTCGGCTCAAAAAACCCGATCAAAACCGAACCGACCGAACCTCGCACACCCCTACCCACAATGGCACTTCTTGTTGATTGAAGTCCAAATTGTGGGCTCATTCAGTTTTCGTAATTTGAGGGGGCATGCCAACAATGGTACTTCTTGTTGATTGAAGTACAAATTGTGGGTTCTTCTTGTTGATTGAAGTATAAATTGTGGGCTCATTAAGTTTTGGTAAATTGAGGGGGCATGCCACAGTGGCACTTTTTGTTGATTGAAGCAGAAATTGTGGGCTCATTAAGTTTTGGTAATTTGAGAGGGTGTAGCAAGGATTTCACATCGGGGCAGGTAACGTTAATGGTGAGTTTCGAGGGTTCGGGGCCGGAGACCTCGAGCCGAATTTTTTCGAGGTTATTTTTTAGTATTCACCAAATAATTACTTAAAAATAATAAAATATTATTTTAATTAATGATTATACAAATACCTAACAATTAATATTATAAACTTTCAAATACCTAACAATTAATATAAATTAGTTAATACTCAAAAAGTAATATAAGACATGAAATAATTTGAAAAATCACCACAAACCCAATTAGAGATGAGTTGAATTTAAATTTAGAGGCAAGCTGAATTAAAATTTAAAAAACTCAACTTTTTTTAGGCAGCCTCATGCCCCCCAGCCCTCTCTTGGCTCCACCCAATGTAAATTGTGGATACTTTATTTCAAAGAGAAATTTAAGTCTTGTATGATAGCATATAACATTTTAGTGTTCCTTCAATCATTGGCAATTTCGAATTGAATGCTATGATATTTAATATGGTATTAGAATACGCTATGAATGGTCAATGATTCAATCATTATGTGTCACATAATATAAATATATCCACGCGTTAATTTCAAATCACATTCATACATGAGGGTCGTGATAAGAATATAAGATTTCTTATGAAAAATAAAAATATTACCCTACAAGATCCGAGGCTCATTCATCTAGAATTTATAACTCGATCAAATCCATTGATCGGTATTGGTCCTCCAGTTCAAGGTGTATCTCTCTCCAAAGGTCACATAAATTGGAGGTCTTACAATACAATGTGTGCGTGATTTTTTTAATTAGTTTTCAACTTTAAGAAATCTAGTATTCAATCTTTAAAACTCCTGAATGATGTTTTTGTTTTTTGCAAATATCTACACGTGGCCACAAAAATATCAATAAAAAGTCAAAATATGAAATGAATAATAGACCCGGTTGCAAATATCTACATGTGGCCATAAAAATATAATTAAATTCTTTACAATTTTTTTTTCGGGTTAATTATATTTGAGGCCCCCGAACTTTGGCCGTCTCGTCACTGTACTAGTTGAACTTTCACTATCTATACTTAACCCTCATAACTTCCAACATGACTGCAAATTGCCCCCCTACCGTCCAACTCCGTTACTTTTTTGCATGAAAGTTTAGTCATGTTTAAAAGGTCTTTTTGTCCAAAAAATATAAAACTTTAAATAAATAAAATTATAGAATAATTCATTTAAAATGTATTTAAAAATCTGAAAATTGTAGAAACATTTAAAAAAGTTACCTTAAAAAAATAAAAGAAAAAACATATTTATAATCAATAAAATAAAAAATTTCAAGAACAAAAATAAAATATATCTTCAATTAAAAAAGTAGTTTTCAAAAAAAAATAAGGAAAGTGCTAAAACAATCTAGAAAATAAGTAATAAAAATTGCTCATAAAAACCAATAAAAATATTCAATAATGACAGAAATTCTAGTAAATACACAAAAAAATAGAAAAATCTTTAAAAATAAAAAAAATGTAAAATACATTAAAAATAAAAAAAAATAATCAGTAAACTGAAAAGATATTTTTGAAAAATATGCAAAATCACTAAATGAATATTCTAAAAATTTTGAAAAATATTGCATAGAACAGATTTCCAACTACAATCCAAATCCCTAATAAAAAATAGAAAAATATTGAACAAATATAGAAAATTTAGAAAATACAAAAAATATAAAAAATATAAAAAACACAAATCTGGGAAAGACATAAGAACAAAAAAATATTCAAAAAGAAATAAAAATTTGAAAGAAAATCCTCCTAAAAACATTTTTCAAATAAAAAAATTCTAATAAAAATATAAAATAGAAAAAATATTTGTGAAAATTTTGCATAAAATAGATTTCCAATAAAAAAAGATTAAAACTGAAAAATAAATAAAAACACAAAATACATGAAATAGAAAAAATATTTTAAACAAAGGGAGCTTGAAAAAAAACTGAAAAAATATTTTTAGAAAATCTGCGTAAAAATAGATTTTTGATAAATAAATAAAGTTCGAATAAAAATATGAAATTTGATAAAATTCATAAAATATAAAAATATATTTTAGAGAAAACATAAAAGATTTGGAAAATGTAAAAAACAAAAAAAATATTCGTAGAAAATTTGCATAAAACCAGATTTGGAATGAAAAACAAATTTCTCATAAAAATAAAAAATAAAAAAAATACATAAAAACAATAAAGTAAATAAAACAAAAAAAACTTTAAAGAAAAAAATAGATACAATTATTTTTACACATCCAAGAATTTGATAAATCAAAGATCCAATTCCGACCCAAATGTTTACAAATTCAATACAAATTTGTACAAATCTAATATCAAAACCCTACCAAAACCTTTCCAAATCAAAACCCAACCAAAACCTTTTCAAACCAAATACAAATTTGTGTGTGTAAAGAGATACGAGAGAGAGAATTATGGGTGGGTGGGGGAGGTTAGCATGGGAAGGGGCTAGGCTGGGGCAAGGGTAGCAGGGGCGGGAGTGGGGGTGGGCTGGGGTGGGGGGTAGGGCAGGGGCGAGGGTGGAGGGTTAGCAAGGTGGGGTGGGGGATGAGGGATTGGCAAGCAAGGGGGAGGTGGGGGGATCTCCATGGTTATGTGTGTGTGTGTGTGTGTGTGTGTGAGAGAGAGAGAGAGAGAGAGAGAGAGAGAGAGGAGGGGAGAGGGAAGAGAAGAGAGAGAGAAAGAAAATTGAAAGAGAGAGAAAAGAAAAAGGGGGAAAAGAAAAAAATTCTTTTTGGACAAAAATACCCTTTAAAAAGTCATGTACAGTGCACGTGATTATACTTTTCTGTCAAAAATTAATAAAGTGGGACGTAGAGGGCAATTTTTAGTCGTATTGGAAGTTAATGGGGCTAAGTGTAGAAGCAAAAAGTTTGATTGGTAAAGTGATGAATGGAAAAAGTTCTGGGCCCAAGTGTAATTATCCTTTTTTTGTGTGTGAGTGTGAGTGTTTGTGTATGGTGGTGGGGTGTGTGTGTGTGGGGGGAGGCATTTATTGTTAGTGTAGGACATGTTCCCTTTATTACCAAAATAATAAAAAATCGCCTGAGCAGATACAACTTTTCATTCAATCATAATATAATATTAAATTAATTTCGAAACTTTAAGGTAGAAACCAAAATGATTGAGCCTTATGTATATGTATATGTATATATATATATATATATATAGAGAGAGAGAGAGAGAAGATTCTCAGACACACTCCATACATCACACTTATTTCTATGCTCTAACAAATTTATTTTCCAAATTTTTTATTGTACTATTGAAACTAACTTTTCAATTAGCATATGTTCAATAAATAGTTCAAAATAGATTTTCTGTCTATTTTTAAAAAATTCACAAAATTCTGCTAGCGTAGGCCCTTGTAAATAAGGTATTTTCAGCAATATTTTGTTGAATTTTTAAAAAATAGTTAGAAATTATATTTTGACCATTTTTTTTGAATATGTGCCGATTGTAAGGTTAACTCCAAGGTTAAATAAATAAATTAAATTTTTTTAGGACCTAGAACTATATATATACACACACAGAAACAAACATACGCACACGTGCACACACACACATAGCGAGGTAGAATCTTGCACATACCACCTATGCATACCATCCATGGGGAGCTATCTCTTCAAAATAGCAAAAAAATTATTTTTGAGTAAATTTTTGTTGTGGTATTTAAACATTTTAGGAAAGTCCCCCAAAAACTCAAAGTATTGTTTTTGTTATTTTAGAAAATTTTGTCAAAATATGTCAACTTTAAACTACCTTATTTTAACTTTTTTTAAATAGCAAAAATTATTATTTTGAGTTTTTTTCTCTGGGGCTACCCAAAAATGTTTAAATACCCCCCCCCCCCCCCAACTAAAATAATAAACTAATTTTTTTTTTTTTTTACTATTTTAAAAATATAGCTCCGCATGGGAGGTCCTAATTTATGAACCTCACATGAAACTCCGTATATATATATATATATAAACTGTAATTTGTTTTAAGAATGATATTTTCCTAATAAAAAAGCTAACTGTGACGGGATTATTCGACCCCACCTAAGAACGGGACACATGTCCACTAATCTCAATAACGATCTCACCTTAAGAGGGTAGGGACGATTGAGACCGATCAACAAAAATCACAGGATTAGATAATATGAATCAAGTTATGATAGTTATCTAGGGTTACAGAGTCCCACACTGCTCAACCTCTTTTTATTCTATGTAATTGGAACCCTCACCCTGGGGTAAAGGGGCATGTATTATTTGTGATCAAGGAACGATTAATAAAGTGAAGAACAACACTTGTGGTACATTATGTTCTTATGTGATTGTGCATGTTTTATTTTTACTTGTTGAAAAAATATTAGTAGATTTTTTACCACATATAATTAGTGTCGTCTGTGAAAAGAAATTTCTTTCTCGAAGCTAAGAAAAGATAATAAGAAACCATGTCTCACTCACATAACCAATTCCTACTATCTCATGGCAGCCGACATAACGATCAAAATCGACCAGAGGATCCCAGGGTCAAGTCTGAAGTCCATTATAATAGGAGTCGTAACACTCCTAACTCATGTTATTGACTCGAGGTTGAACATATCATAGAGATAAAAGAGCTACCATGGTACAATTAAATATCACGGCTTGTGGATGTCTATGAATGATGACTCCAACATCAAGAGGACGCCACGTGAGACCAGTAAGAAGAGAGCACCTTCCTTAATCATCGCCTCGGGAGGATGGAGCAAGATCTCCATGAGGACAAATGCAAGCACTACAAAAAAAGTTGCTTTTAAGACGCTATTTTTTGAGACAGACAAAATATAGTCTTTAAAACATATTTTTTTGGACGGATATAATTAGCCGTCTTAAAAAATATTATTTTTAGAGACTGCTAATTATTGCCGTCTCAAAAACTATTATTTTTTTAGACTACTAATTATAGCCGTCTCAAAAAAGGTCACTTTTTGACACGTTTAATTATTTCCGTCTTATAAAGTGAACCAAATGAGACAGTAAAATTTAGGGTCTCAAAAAATATACCAAATAAGACGGCTAACAAAAATTGCTTCCCTCTTCTAAAATTTTTTCTCCCGCTCTTAACACTTAACCTCCCACCCCAAAAAAACACACAAAAAAACAAAGATGGCCAAAATAACCAAGCCCTACCCTAACCTCAATATCCCGTCTCACCCACCCCCAGATTTCTTCTCCTCAGCCCCGACCTTCTCCTCCGCTGTTCTTTCCAATCCGACCTCCTCCTTTTCCGTTCTCTCTCTCTTCGGCGCTTTAAGGTAATATTCACACCCTTTGTAATTCTTTATATGTAGATACCGGATTGGATTAATGTTTGAGCATGAAATTAGTGGGTTCTTTAGATTAAGGAGTGGAGATTTTTTTTTTGATGTAGAGACTTGCATTTTTTGGATGGAAAGTTTTTTTTCTTTTTAAATATGGCAGCAGCCAAAACGCAACAAAGATTTTTTTTTAATATGGCAACAACCATTCCTAAAGTCTCTCTTTATATATATATATATATATATATATATATATATATATATATAGGGACGGTGCCCACTCCCTGAATCCAATTAGGGTTAATCCACCTTATCAAGCAGGTTATGGAGTTAATCCTAGTCCATCTTATTATCAAACATGCTATGGATATGGATTTAGTCCTAAGATTTGATTTTTTTAAGTTTTAGTATATTTTTCTAAGAGTCCTGCTATGAGTCCCAAATAAGTCCCGCAAAATTTTCCCCCAAATCAATAAATTTTTGCGCCCTGACGGGACTCATACCATAAGGCAACACTTAATATCTAAGTGAGAGAATAAGTAGAATCCACGTCACTTTTGGGGAAGTTTTTGGTGGAGTTTTTGGTACTCACATCATTATTCTTTTTCTAAAGTTAAAAAGTTGAGTTATTGAATTAACCAACTTAAACGACCAACTCAATCAGTTTTGTTTTGCAAAATATTATAGAGTGATGGAACAATTTGAATTTTGAAATAAATATAAATCATGCTATATTAAATAGTACACGTTTGACTTTACAATACAATTTACAATGTGAATAAATTCAATTAATACATACTATTAATATTAAACTTAGAAGTATATTTGTGGTTTTATTAGATTTGCTTTGTTGTATTTTTCTAATTTAAGGTTATTGGATTGCTAATGCTATTATGATTGTTTATATTAAGTTGTTTTTCCTAAATCTCATATTTTAGTTTAATTTCAATTGAATGTATAGTTGCCTAAATTTGATAATATGGCTAAATTTTACTGAAAACTTAAATACTTGTGAAAAATTTAAAAACAATCGTCTTGGAGGTTAACGCCTCCGAACCCCCGCACTGACGATTTCTTCTAGTGCCCCACTTGAACACGATTCCTGGCTCCGCCACTGTATATATATATATATAAAGACCTTAGGGCTACTCCAGCCTAAGTTCGATTCTTCTAATGTAACACATGCCATTAAGAAAAGAAGTATAAGTCAAAGTTTTTATCTCTTCTTTTGCATTGGTCATTGTGCCATTATTGCATAATCTTTTGCTTCTTTTCACCCATTGTCTTGATAGTTATGTACGGTTCTTGCAAAATCAAGCCTTAGAAGAGTTGGAAACATGTAAAGCATCCTCAATTATTAGATCAATAATATTAGTTTAATCTGAAACACTAGTTGGGAACATAAATAATGAATTTATGTTTTATTATATAGCTATTTCAATAATGCTAACCAATTATTGAGAAAGATCCGAATACAGATTCAAACGAGGACAAAAATGGGTATATGCCTTGTGAGTTTTTTAATGTGTAAATGTTTAGTGATGTAGATGTTAATTAGTTGATTGTGTGAATTCTTATTTGATACTTTCCATTATCATGAGTGCATTAGTACTTCAATATTTCAAATTTGAATTGTTCAATTTAGTTAGCCATATATTAATACTTAAAATTTATGTGCTGAATTATATTGTTATTTTTATAGCATGTTCCCCCTTTATGTGCTAATCTCTTTAGGAATTCATGTTTGTCATTATTAATCTCTTTAACTTTTCATCATCTTACGAAGACACGTGTAAAACACGTGTATATAACAGTTGGTATAGCCCATTGTGTTGGGCGCGAGTGTAGTGCTTAGACGTATCAGATATTGTGAGATTCAATTTAGTTTATACAATTGCTTTAGGCTGCGTACAAGTTAAATACAATGTTAGTGTATATCATGAAACTGGCGTGAGTTATCCACAACAACAAAAACTAGTGTTGAGGAAATATTCATACTACCAACAACAATACTTAGTTGAATTTCATAAAATAAAAAATAAAGAATCCAAAAACAAAAGATACCCAATCTGTGGGAGATCCTTTTCCCGAATCCATACTTATTTCTGAAAATACATATTTTTGCACCACGACGTGCATATCGTTTCTATAGGAGTATTCATAAATATTTAAATATGAATAACGGATAAATGCCCACCACATGAATATGCTTCTCAACCTTTCTCATGAAGTCCAATATGTTTATCGGTAGGCCAAGTTGAACCATTAAGTGTGGGGATGAATGCTCTACACCTGACTGGATATGACCTTCCCATATAATTCATATCGTAGTAATATATATAGTCACGAGGGTTAGAGGTTCAGTCAAAGTCATTAATTCTTGATAGTTTAAAGGCCGGAGACATTGGATAGTCTAGGATGTCACAACTAACTAGATAGACCATGTCGCCTTAGCCTTTATATATCAGAACGACTAGAAGAGTCATATGTTGGGTAATGTACTCAATTGAGAAAGGAGGTCTAGGCATGGTGAATTTAAAAATATATAATCAAGCTGCTCTGATGAAACTCTTTTAGGACATGATTCACTCTAATTCCCTATGTGCCAACTTCATTTTAGCTAGGTTTAAGTTAAAATCTTCCCAATGTCCCTCATATATAATCTCCTCTATTTGGACTGAATTCAAGTAGGTTCTTCCTTATATTACTCTTAATGCTCAATGGAGAATTGGAAATAAGGAGAATATTTTGTTTTGGCTTAATAACTAGAGTGGAACTCCTCTTAATCAACAACAGAATTTGAATAAATCAACTAAAGGTTTTGAGAAAGTGAAATTGTACTGTTACTATTGATGTAAAAAATTAGATCATATCTAATTATTCAATCACAGATAAATAAATGAGACAAAGAATTTTTAAAGTGGTTCAGCCTTATAAAAATGGCCTACGTCCACTGTTATGGTATTGCTGATTGTTTGGGAATTCTCGATTACAAGTTATATCAAGAAATTCCGGTCCTTTCTAATGAGGATTGTACAATGTATTTATAGCCCTGGGGCTGGAATGTGAAAGGGTAATACATTAAATGATGTACATATGAAAGGGTGATACATTCAATGCTCCTTAAGCGTATGCGTCTGAATGATAAGCATTTAATGAACAGTCAAACTGTTGGTTGTCCTGCTATTAATGCTTTGTTCGAGGTGCAGCTCGGACCGCCTGAGTTTCTCGGACCGCCTAAGCTTCTCGGTACTCAAGAGTTCCTCGGAGAGTTCTTTTTCCTCGGAGCGTATGAGTTCCTCGGGGAGTTCTTGTTCCTCGGAGCGTATGAGTTCCTCGGGGAATCAGTGCTCTTCGTTGTAGTATGGTTCCTTGGAATATGTGAGTTCCTTGGAAGTGTTTGTTGTTGCCCTGTAGACTACCACGTGTCTTCATTTTATTGATCCATGTTAGCAGACTAAATTTGGTATCAACAGAATCCCCCAATGTTTTATAGTTCGAAATTTGAGGAGTGTGGAACATTCATTCTCGGAATATGGTAGCTTTAAATGGTCCTCCTGATTTTTAGGAGTGTTTCCCTCGTATTTATTTCTCCTTCCAAATTCGTAGAATCAGGATTTTTTGAATTTTTATAACCGCCTCGATCTCCGCATACTTTTTGTCCTTTTAGCCGCCGGTAGCGTAATCGTTTATTCTCGCTTCGATTGCCGCGCCCTTTTCGTTCCTCTATCCACCGGTAGCATAATTGTTTCTTTTTGTAATCATTACTTTACCATTTCCCAAGGCAGAGTATTTAAACTTCACAGACACTCCCATTGTCTTCTACCTTTTCAAATTTGTATTTTCGAGTTTTCCATTACCTTACTCTCTTGTGCGTTCATCCTTTTCACCGTTCATTGCCAACAGATCCACTCTTTTTCTGTAAGATCTTCTTCCTTCTTTTTCATACTCTGTCTTGATTCTTATTGATTATTGCTTTTCTTCCTCTGCTAGTTTCTGGCCAGGATGGAATTATTATCTGCTCACGATACCAAGCTGCTGAGACAATGCAATGATTATTTTAAAGCTGGTCACACAGATCTGAGTGCAGCACAAGTCGTCGACATCCTCGGTCAAGATGCTTTCGAACAAGCAGTTGAAGCATACCAATATCTGAAGTGTCTACTTGATCGAGCAGTGGCCAATAATGTGGCTTATTACGACATGATCGAGGATCTCCAAGGCACCCTCGAAGATCTTCAACAACAATACAAAGAGTCTACTGCCCTCTTGAACGAGGGTTACGAGAAGAAGTACCAGCAGATCATTACCGACAAGGGTTACGAGAAACTTTTTGCTGGCTACGATGTGAGGGAGAGAACTATGAAGGGTGAGGTTGAGGAATGCAGGCAAATAGCTGAATTGTTAGAGCAAGAGAATAACAATCTTCAAAGAGAGTTGTCACAGTTGAAGTCTGTAGCTTCTACTTCAAACGCCTTAATCCCAATGAATGGTGAGGGATTCTCATTCTTGGAGGTCGAGAACGCCAAATTGAGGGACGAATTGGAGACCTTGAAGGGAGCTGGTCCCTCTACATATTCCCGTGGTCGAGCAAGAGCTCCTTGGGGACGAGCAAGAGCAGCTCGAATTCCTATCGAGCAACAGAGGACTCAGTCTGCTTTAGAGAACCAGGCCTTCCAATTAATGGCAAAGAACCAGGCTTTGACTGAAATGTCAAAGAAGATCAGGGACCAGGAAGAGCAGCTCTCAGCGCAGAAATCAATTTTGGATAATAAGGAG
The DNA here is from genome assembly GCA_949130495.1 of Sambucus nigra. Classification (NCBI taxonomy): domain Eukaryota; kingdom Viridiplantae; phylum Streptophyta; class Magnoliopsida; order Dipsacales; family Adoxaceae; genus Sambucus; species Sambucus nigra. Next base: position 58,388,962 of record OX422218.1, on the reverse strand, counting down.
CTATTCATCAAAAATTTCCACGAGCAGCTGGAAAGACTAACATATCAATTCCACAAACAGCCCAGGGAGTTCTGGATGGCTGGATACAACGAAGCTCTCTATCACTTGGACGATCGTATCCAGAATGCTAATAATAAGGGCTACAAGCAAGGCTGGTTGAATGCCTTAGGTGTGCTGCAACTCGAACAGGGTCATTACCTATGAGATTACCATGATCTTGGACTGCTCGACCTGCCCGCGCCACCATTCAAACTTGATATGAGCTGGATCCCTGCTCGGGCCATTCCTCGATGCTTAATTTCAAAGTATCTCGGCGACTACAATCTCCATTCAAGTGTTGAGATATCTCGTCCCGAGCACCTTCTAGATCGACCATCCGTGATGAATATCAGGATGTTAAAATATTTGAACTTCATAAACTCTCCTCTTGCTTTAAATGATCCGCCTGCTGGCGAGGAACCTGTCTCAAAAGCAGAGGGGACAAAACCAATTGAGTAGGAATTTTAACGTAATAGTTAGTATACATTTCATTATCAATGTAATCTATTCTTTGATTTAATGAAAGCCTTTTATTTTTGTTCGCAATCTTAATTTCTATTGTCTTGTAAAATACTTTACATTTGTGCATGTATGTCTATTAAAAAGATAACAATATTCTGTTGTTTTGTGTTGTTTGTCGATCAACTTATTGTCGACTAGCTTGAATTTGTGGTAGTCATAAAAATTACTAAGTTATTCCTCGACCAACTTACTAAGTTGTTTCTCGACCAACTCACTAAGTTATTTCTCGACCAACTTACTAATAATTTTAAAAAGTCACGAGTATCAATAATTTTGCTTGATCATTTTCTCGTATTCATAAAATGTTTCCGACCAACTACAGTTAGTGGGTTTTTATCCCCGACCAGCCATAGTTAGTGGATTTTTCCTCTGCGAGGAGCTTTGGCACCTTTTGGGATAATTTTACCTCCCGACCAACTTTAGTTGGCATTTTCAAGAATATATTTACTTCCTAACCAGCATAAGTTGGCATTTTTAGGAATATTTTTATTTCCCGAGAAACATATAGTTTTATTTCCCGTAGGAATACAAGTTTTACTTTCGAAGGAATACAAGTAGCTTTACTTCCCGAAGGAATATTGGTAGCTTTACTTCCCGGTAGCTTTACTTCCCGGAGGAATATTGGTAGCTTTACTTCCCGGAGGAATATAGGTTTTACTTCCCGGAGGAATATATTTGTTTCTCGACCAACCTTAGCTGGTGTTTTCGAGAAAAATTTTGAGTAGCCCGTTTTGCCGAGTTTCGCCGAGTTTCACCGAGTAGTGTGTAGCACTAGTATTCCCCAAAAAAATTTTAATAAAAGGAGAAAATACACATCACCGATAATACTTGCGCAGATGCTCTGCATTCCATGCATTCTTAAACTCCTCCCCTTCTAAAGTTGCTATTCGGTAAGTTCCTGGTCGAACAACTTCTGTAACTCGGTATGGCCCATGCCAGTTTGCCTCCAGTTTGTTGTGCTTTTGAATTACTTTCTTCAGCACATAGTCTCTTTCTTTCCGGTCGCACTTCTTCACCCTCTTATTGTAGAATAGAGTTGTTCGTTGTTGGTGTGCAGCATTTCTTATGGCTTCTTCTTCTCTAACTTCCTCGAGCATGTCTAAATCCAATCTTCTCATTAAGTCGCTGACAAGGGAATTGAAATTCAGTACTCTGTGTGTTGGGAGACCCAACTTGATAGGTATAACAGCTTCACTTCCAAACACTAGCATATATGGAGATTCTCCAGTTGCTACTTGGGGAGTAGTTCGGTAAGCCCACAGTACTGATTGTAACTCGTGGATCCAATTTTCTTTCGCATCGTCCAGCCTTTTCTTCAAACCATTCAGCAGTGTTCTATTTGTCACTTCAGTTTGTCCATTGCTTTAAGGGTGGCCTGGTGCTGAGTGGATCTTCAACACATTTATTTGATGACAATAGGCAGCGAACTCCTCGTTATCGAATTGTGTTCCATGGTCTGTGATGAAAGCATTAGGAAGACCATATCGACAAATGATGTTCTTCCAAATAAATTGGTACACCTTCTCGTACGTCATATCAATGAGAGGCTCAGCTTTTACCCACTTAGTAAAATAATCCACTGCGACGACGAGGTATTTGAACCTTCCTCTAGTCGTTGGCAGTGGTCCAACCAAATCTATTCCCCACATGGCAAATGGCCAAGGGGAAGTTATGGGTGTCAATAATGCTTGTGGAGTTCTTCGAATGGAGGAAAAGCGCTGGCACTTGTCACATTTCTTGGCATAAGCTACACAATTAGCCCTCATCGTCGACCAGTAATATCCCTGCGTCATCATCCTTTACAAAAGCGTCTGACCTGCTACATGGGCTCCACAAGACCCTTCATGAATTTCTTCAATCAAGTCTTTCACCTCGGAGGGATGTACACATCTTTGCAAACCTGCCATAATTCCTCGTCTATATAAAATACCGTTAGTTAATACATACCGAGCAGCTTTAAACTTCAATTTCTTAGCTGCGAGCTTGTCAATTGGCAATTCTCCCTCCTCAATATATGCCCTGATGGGATCCATCCAAGATGGTCCTAAATCAAGGGTGATAAAGTTCATCGCCAAATATTCATCTATACTCCGACCATCTAAAACTTCAATGGGGATTGTTCTTCGTAACTCGGTACGAGTAGCTGATGCTAATTGAGCTAGGGCATCTGCTCTTGCATTCTCCATTCTTGGTATTCTGACCAGCTGAATAGCAGCAAATTCTGACACCAACTCCATCACCTTTGCATGGTATTTGATCATTAATTCTCCTTTGGCTGCATATATTCCCAACATTTGATTTATAATTAATTGAGAATCGCTGAAGACAATAATTTGCTGCGCCTCCATAATTTTTGCCAAATTAAGACCACCAATCACGGCCTCATACTCAGACTCATTATTAGAAGCTTTGAATTGGAAACGTAGGGCATATTCCATATCGACCTCGTCTGGAGTGCTCAAAACTATTCCTTCCCGACTTCCTGTTGTGCAAGATGAGTCATCTACATATAGCCTCCATATGGGTAACTCGTCTTCAAACTTCTGATCTGACAGAGTTCCTCGGTGAAATATTTTTTGCTTCCTTTCATCTTCCCCTGATACTTCTCGCTCTTCGTCGACCATATTTTCTTGCCCTTTTACCAACCGGAGTTAGTCTGAGCTCGAATTTGATGATCCTGTAACATCCACTTACCCTTTTACCAACCGGAGTTGGTCTGAGCTTGTGTTTGATGACCCTGTAACATCCACAGGTTGATCAGCGAGCAACTTTTGATCCTCGGGGGTATCAGGATAGGTGAACTCTGCTATGAAATCTGCTACAGCCTGCCCTTTTAGCGATGATCTGGGTTCATAAACTATAGCATATTCACCGAGCTCTATTGCCCAGTATATCAATCTCCCTGATTTTTCTGGTTTATGAAGGGCTTGCCTCAATGGCATATCAGTATATAATACTATGGTATGAGCCTGGAAGTATGGCCTCATTCTCCTACTCGCCTCAATCAGTGCCAGTGCCAATTTTTCCAGCCTTGGATATCTGATTTCTGCTCCTCGGAAGGCCTTACTTGTGTAATAGATTGGTTTTTGTACTCCATTCTCCACTCTTATCAACGCCGAGCTGACTGCATTCTCTGATACTGCTAGATACAAGTACAATTTTTCTCCCATTATTGGCCTGGATAACAATGGAGGTGCTCCCAAGTATTTCTTCAAGTCTTAAAAAGCCTTCTCACATTCATCATTCCACTCGAAAGTCTTTCGGAGTGTCTTGAAGAATGGGAGACATCGATCAGTTGCTCGCAATACAAATCTGTTGAGTGTTGCTACTCGTCCTGTGAGACTCTGTACTTCCTTCTTCGTCGTTGGAGATCGTAGCCCTAATAGAGCTTTGACCTTTTCAGGATTTGCCTCAATTCCTCGTTGATTGACAATGTACCCGAGAAACATGCCTTCTCGTACTCCAAATATGCACTTCATCGGGTTCAGCTTCATTTGATATTTATCCAGTTGATCAAAAGTATGACTTAAGTCAACTAGATTATCGGCAACTTTCTTACTCTTTGTCAGCATATCGTCAACATAGACTTCCATATTGCAACTGATTTGTTCAGCAAAGACTTTGTTCATCAGCCTCTGATATGTCGCACATGCATTTTTCAAACCAAAAGGCATAACATTATAACAATAAGTTCCCCTAGGGGTAATGAAAGAAGTACTCTCCCTGTCTTCAGGTTTCATTTTAATCTGATTGTAGCCAGAATAAGCATCCATGAAACTTAGCAGCTCGTGTCCCGAGGTAGCATCGACTAGTTGATCAATTCGGGGTAATGGAAAGTGATCCTTTGGGTATGCTTTGTTGAGGTCGGTGAAGTCTACACACATCCTCCATTTGTTGTTATTCTTCTTTACCATCACCACATTGGCTAACCAGTCTGGATATTTAACATCTTCAATGAAGCAAGCTTTCTGGAGCTTCTCGACTTCCTCTTGTATAGCTTGATTCTTCTCGGGGCTGAACACTCTTCTTCTCTACTTCACAGGTTTGATCTCCTTATTCACATTGAGTTCGTGACATAAGAAATTTGGGTCTATCCCGGGCATATCCTCACGACTCCACACAAAAGTTTGCTTTCTGCTTCTAAGGAAAGTTATCAATTCTTGTTTTAGTGAGGTTTCCAACGACGAACCTATTTGAGTAGTTCGTTCAGGGTGCTCGTCGTCTAGAATGATGTTTTCAGTAGCTTCCACCACTTGACCCTTCACGAGTTGCGACTCATCTCTAGGATCCAATGTTTTAATTTCTTCCCCTTCTTCCACTTGATAATTAGTAGTCTTTTTCCTTGATTCCTCCAGTTCCTCTTGCTCGGCGGATGAATAATAGCATTCCCGAGCTACTTTCTGGTCACCTTTAACAATTCCTACTCCAAAATTTGATAGAAAATTTAAGCACTGATGCACTGTAGATGGTACAACCTCGAACTTCTTCAATCCTACTCTTCCCATGATGATATTGTATGATGATTGAACATTCTTATCCATCACGAAGAAACGTATTCTTTCTGTTCGACAAGCAGGCCACGTACCAATGAATATATCCAACTTGATCGTCCCAAGTGGGAATACGTTCTCGTCAGCAAAGCTGAGGAGGGGTCTATGATAAGGCTCCAGTTGAGATAGTTTTAGATTTAAACTATCGAAGCATGAGTAGAACATGATGTCTGCCGAGCTACCATTGTCGATCAATACTCTTGAAATTATAACCTCCTTCATTCTCATCTTGATCACCAGTGGGTCATCATGAGGATATAAAACACCTGCAAGATCATTCTTTGAGAAACCAATGACCAATTTCTCTTTATTCACCTTTCTCGGGTGATCCTCCTCAGCTAGATTTATTCGTTGAATGTACGAGCAAGCTTGATCCTCACAGAGGTAAGCTTTTCTCTCGGCAGTAAGGTCTCCTCCTCCTGCATCTCCACCTGTTATAACATTACAGTTAAATGACCCAAAGCGTATTGAAAATACCTCACATTCTGGCTGCCTTGGCCTCTTGGGAAGATCGGGGTAGTCTTCGGGATCAACTTCATGGTTTATTTTCTTGTTCTCCTCTGCTCGACGAGGAGATCTAGACCTCTCTCTTGTTCGGTCGTTGTTCCTTCTTTCTCCTCCACGATCAACGTACTTTGCCAGCTTTCCTCGTCCGATAAGTGTTTTAATCTCATTTTGAAGAGCTATGCAATTTTTGGTCATATGGACATGATCTTTATGAAACTCGCAATACTTCGCCTTATTCCTCTTGTCAGGGTCTGCCTTCATTTTCTCTGGCCAGTTTAGTTCCTCGTTGTTCTTGATTTCCTCTAGAACATGGTTGATATCCTTCTTCAAAGGAGTATAATTATCATATTTCTTCATCACGTCCCATACCGACCTGTTTTTTGAATGTTGGTCATTACCATTGTTCTTATGATCTTTCTTCTTAGCTTTATCGCCTTCCACCTTGGTTTCTTTGGCATCCATATTCTTCTTTGCATCCATAGCCTCCTCGGCATTCATAATCTTGGACGCTTTTCGCATCAGGTCTGACATGGTTCTAGGTGGATCTTTGGCCAAAGTGTAGTACAACTTGTTGGGCAGTAGTCCACTTATCAAAGCAGTAATCGTTGTCTTCTCCTCATAATCAATGACTTCAAGTTTCTCATTATTAAAATGAGTTATATAATCTCTGGTGCTCTCACCAGCTTTTTGTCTAACACTTAACAAATGTGCTACTCGTTTAACTGGCTTTGCCCCAAAACAGAAATTCCCAAAAAATAACTCGGCCAGTTGAAGAAAAGTTGAAATCTTACCCCGAGGAAGATTATTATACCATATTTGAGCAGATCCAGTAAGAGTTCCCGAGAATGCTCTGCATCTCATCTCATCTGGAGCAGCATAGATGTCGGCTGTAGCTTGGTATTGTTCTATATGAAGGACAGGGTCAGTCTTTCCATCATATTTGGGGGTCACAACAGGTGCTTTGAACTTTGATGGTGTTGGAAAATATGCAATAGTCTGGACAAAAGGTGTTCCTCGAACAAAGGTTCGTTGTAGAGGGTCCTTAGCTTTAACCATTTCCCCCAATCTATCCTCCAGCCTTTGAATAAAGCCTTTCCATGCATCATTTCCTTCCTCGGGCCTGTTGGTTCGAGCAGCTGATTGCGTTGAGGTGGCTTCCTGAGATCTATCTTGACGAGCAGCTGGTTGCGACTGGGCAGATCCTTCCCTTAAGTCTGATGGTCGTCAAAAAATCCTCGATGGGGCTCTAGGAGGACTTTTGCTCCTCCTAGGACCTAATCGATCGAAAGGAGATACTCTGCTTAATCTTTCTAGCGCACTGGTCCTTTATGGGGAGAGAGCGATATGTTGTTCAGTATCTGTGGCTCGCATTGACGAAGTTTGTCCAGGTTGATAAGAAAAATCTTCAGACTCTTCATTGCGATATGAATTGGTACGCCTAGTACGTGAAGAAGATGCACGGATATTTCTTTGAATACTTCGTGGTCTTGAATGGGTTGGTGCACTGCCATGGCGGGTTTGTATGAGTTGACGCATAGTTTCTTGCATGACGGTCTGGCCTTGAGCCAGATTTGTAATTATTCCAGACAGATCTAGAATATTTGGGGGAGCAGATGGATTTGGAGGGCTTCCAGCGTTTCGATTGCTAGATTCTGGAATGTCAGCCATTTGTGACGGATTGTTTTTGATGAAAAACGATATTACCAGTCGTTTCCCACAAATGGCGCCAATTTGTTGATGTAAAAAATTAGATCATATCTCATTATTCAATCACAGATAAATAAATGAGACAAAGAATTTTTAAAGTGGTTCAGCCTTATAAAAATGGCCTACGTCCACTGTTATGGTATTGTTGATTGTTTGGGAATTCTCGATTACAAGTTATATCAAGAAATTCCGGTCCCTTCTAATGAGGATTGTACAATGTATTTATAGCCCTGGGGCTATAATGTGAAAGGGTAATACATTAAATGATGTACATATGAAAGGGTGATACATTCAATGCTCCTTAAGCATATGCGTCTGAATGATAAGCATTTAATGAACAGTCAAACTGCTGGTTGTCCCACTATTAATGCTTTGTTCGAGGTTCATCTCGGACCGCCCGAGTTGCTCGGACCGCCTAAGCTTCTCAGTACTCAAGAGTTCCTCGAAGAGTTCTTGTTCCTCGGAGCGTATGAGTTCCTCGGGGATTTCTTGTTCCTCGGAGCGTATGAGTTCCTCGGGGAATCAGTGCTCTTCATTGTAGTATGGTTCCTTGGAATATGTGAGTTCCTCGGAAGTGTTTGTTGTTGCCCTGTAGACGGCCACGTGTCTTCATTTTATTGATCCATGTCATCAGACTAAATTTGGTATCAACAGTTACATTAAAAATAACTCTTGGAACCTTTCCTCCTTCTTCAAGTCTAATTTCGAAGAAGTTGCCCCCTAAATTCTCAACATGCATCCTCCCATAACCCAACAGTTGGACAAATGTATCGTTTAATGTCGGAAATATGGATAAATGCAAACGAATATTTTTCTAAGAAAAGATACGAACCCCCCACAAGTTTTATAAAAATAATAGAAGAAAAAGGCTCTCTTTTGGCATGATACAAGCTCTTATTATCTAAATCCTAGAAGAAATCTAGAGATCCAAACTACATTACTTGAAAGCTATAAAGATGGGGATTAATAAACATCCCCATTATAAGAGATAAAGCAATAATTTAAAATTTGGGATATATGTTATCCCCATTTACAATTGAACTTAATCAACTAGTGGTTACCTTAGAAAACCTAATGGAGGGAAATTCCACTTATCTAAATTTATGAAGCCTTTTATTAATTTTGGAAGCCGTTGAAACATGTCAAATTGACATTTAGTACTTGATTTGACTCCAAAATTTGCTAGAAAATCGGTCATACTATTGTAATAATCATTTGGATTTTGGTTGAGATAATTTGATGGTCATTTTGACATTTGATCTTGTTAACCTTTTAAACATTGGATCCATTATTTGAATGGTCTTTTTGAGATCTTCTTTGCTAGTCTTTGAATGGCTGCTGTTAGGAGGGAATAATTTTTTTGTTACTTTCAACAGCTCTTATTTCTTCATGTTTGTTTTTTGAATTTTGGTCACCAAATTCTTTGAGAACATGATTAAGTCTTCCAAGAAATGAGTTTCTCCAAATTAATTGGCTTCATTGTCAGATTGAGACAGGCTTTCACAAACGTTATCTAATCCACCATTCAACTCTCAGAATAAGACAGTAGAAAGCAAAATGCACTATAACTACTTTCTTTAAATAGTCTGAAATCCTCTGAACTGTAGTTGGAGAGGGATCAAGGGTGAGTGTGGAGCAAGGATTCTCCTCTTTAAATCTGCAAGCCCTTCGGCCAGGGCTTCATTCATAATTGCTGAAGCCTCTTCGGATCGGTAGAACTGGTTGTACAACTTGTCTTTACGAAAGTTTGGCAAAATATGTTTTGCATTTCTTTTGGGTACTTCTTTGAGCAAGCAGATTCCTTCTGCCAGGGCTTCATTCATCATTGTTGAAGCAAAGTCGTTTATTCACCTTCCTGTTCAGTCTAATGAATTTCTCATCTTGGTTACATCTTTTCTTCTATCCTTTTTGGTCCTTCCCACGGTCTAATTTCTCACTTGAACAAAACAATATGGGGATCCAGAGGCTCCCCAATAACAAACTGCAGCAGTGAATCTTATTGCCTAAAGCAGTACATGTTCTTCCAACCAAATAGAATTACTTCCCCTCAACATAATAATATACTAATAGAAATATTATGAGTATAACCAATAATAAATATTTACGACCTTATTGAGTTAATAATGATATATAAAGTCAATGCATTTATATATTTTAATAGATAAATAAAAAATATAACCAAGTAATGATACATATACTGATGATATATAAATATTTTAATATATATATATAAAAGGTTTGTAACCAAGTAAAAATATTACCAAGTAGATGAGAAAGTCATGAAATTAAAGAAATAGGGGTTAGTGACATAGCACCTAGTTCTCTCACTCGATTTGGCGTCCCACATCAGAAGAAAGTGGGAGTTCTTTAGATGATTCCTTGTTATAAGTAGATTGCATCATTAAGGTTCAAAGTAGTGGGATGCCTTTAAAAGTTAACTACTTCTTTAGTAATTATTATGGCCTTTATGATTCAAAACAGTTTAAAGTTTATTCATAACCTTGGCGCTGCTACTGCACTGTATGTTATATATAATTGATTTTTGCTGGATTGTTGGATAACTATATATATGATAGTTGAAATAATAATAACCTTGGCGCTATTACTGCACTGTATTTTAATTTATTTTTTCATGTTTGATTGTTTTTATAACTAATGTTGAAATGATGTTGAAATGTGATATATAAATGAAATGTGACTTCTTGCTATGATAAATGCAAATATACAAATGCATGACATTGAAGCGACATCGGCGTCATCATCATCGTCGTTGTCGTTGTCGTCATCGTCATCTTTTGACTATGTCCGACCTCATAGCCGAGGAAAGACCACTCGAGAAGCAAACACTCATAATTCCAGTGAGAAATGATTTAGAGAGGACATCCCAAGTTACTTCTGTGCAACACAACACAAGGAACCATGGAACTAGAGAAATTCAACCACAACTTTCCCCAAATATTATATTTTCATCATAGTCACAGAATACACACCGTAACTCAAGAGCTCAGGTTTCTTTATTTTAAACACCTGCAAGTCAACTTTCCCCAAATATTGAGCAGATTAATAATTTAGTTGGAAATTTCAATGCTCGATCCAATGCCATGACTTTAGATGGTGAGGATCTCACAGGTATGCTGTGATACACAATGCACTGTTTATATATCTCCATTTGTATTACATTTTATGTTTATATTCATATTAAACAATATGTATAAACATTATTAATCAAATTTTTGTTTCGGTACAATGACTATCATCACTAGTAAAAAAAAAGGTTAAAAAAGGGGAAAGGCATTGGCTCGAATGGAATGATAACAAAAAGAAGATATTGAAATGGAATGAACTTTGTCAGCCAGTTTGTAAGCTTGAAAGTAAATTGATGTCACATTTAGGTTATTATGTAAGGTGTGGAAATTTATTTCCATTGACAATGTTGTCTTGGAGAGAGGCGGACGAGGAAGCACTTAAAGATATTTGGAAGGAAGTGAAGGTAACTTATTAGTTTGATTTATTTGTTCCATTGTACATTAGCTTGTCAAGTTTTAACTAATTTATTCTTTTTGTTCTTAGAATAACACAAATGCACCATAAGGTTTTAAACAAATATGCTTTGCAAGGATGGGACTTGCGTGGAAGCAATGGAAGCATCGGCTGAAGGTGAATCACTATAAAAAGTTTCAAACAGATGAAGAACGATTAAGTTATACGCCTGAACGAGTAAAAAAAATCAGTGGCTTGAATTGGTGAAATATTGGGGTCTAAAGAAGATAAAGGTATAAATATCACATCTTATTACGAATATTATACTTACATTCTTCTTCACTAGTATCATAATTTTTATTTTTATTTCTTCAAATTTTAGGATATAGCAGATCAAAGCATTAAGAACTGTCAAGTTGAATGTGCTTACTCAAGGATAAGATGAAAGCCACATGCTAAAATAGCCCCAAGGAGGTTGGAATTGTTATTATTATAAATATTTTTGATTTTAATATAAGAGTATTAATATATATATACATTGTTTTTTTTCAGAGGATAGAACAAGGGGAGCCCGTCGACAATATTAGCATGTGGAAAGCCACTCGAGCTCCAAATAATGAACCTTTCAGTGTTGAAGATGGATCATTTGATAGAGCGGTATGTACAAATATTAATTCGTAAGAGATGCCTGAAAGATTTATTTAATATTTGTTATAAATTGTGTTCTTGAAAATTATTTTATGTTCATTAATAATAATATTTATTCAATTGGTAGAAAATGCTTGAAAGACGACTAAATGAGCTACCAGAAGAGAAAAAAAATGACCCAGAAGTGCGGAACAAGATTTTTACTGATGTAGTAGGATATAGAGGGCATGGGTATGCTTTACTAAAGGGAGCAGGTATTAGGCCAACGTCGACAAAAGCGTGTTCATCTCAGTTATTATTGGAAGAAATTAACCAATTAAAGAAAGAAGATGAAGATCGAGAGACTCGACATCGACATAAGCTTGAAGAGTTAGAGATTCGCAACGAACAAGCTTTATTACATATGGAGAATGATATGCGAAGTGAAATGCAAAGTTTGTTCCAAAGTTTTACCCTTCAGCATGCTTCCACTACCTCGACGATTCGTCCGACTAGGTAATACAATATAATTCATACATATAATTACTTATATATATATATATATATAATGGAAAATTCTCTCCTTGAAAGTTAAATTTTCAATGGTGGTGTTGAAAATTTGTTATGGTGGTGAGAATTTATTATGGTGGTGGTTAAATTTTCTATTGGTGGTGTATATCATTCTTAGAATCAATTTTGATGTTTAAAACAGGTTGGCTACCTTTGGTTTTCATGAATAAACAAAGGAGACTCTACCGAATTTAAAAAAAAATAATAATAGTTGGATATATATATTGTTAATGGTGAAAATATACTATATTGATTCATTTTTCACATTGTATTGTTGGCGAGGGGTATTAATTCTGACATAATCAAAACTATATTTGTTTTGTGCAGGTGACAATTTTTGTAGAACATGCAAATGTTAATTAGTGGTTTTGGAGGTCGTACGCTTCAGTGTTGCGGAATTAGTTTGATAAAAGCATTTCGTGTTTGGAGTATTAATAAATTGATTTATTTTTGTTGTCAAGTCAAATATTTGAACTTAGTGTTATAATTCTTATTTTAATGAATATTTGGAGATGGTTGTAAGAATACTATTTATTGTTGAATGAAAATGATTCGTTATGTTGGTTGAAAATCATCTTATGTATTACATTTTAGGATTATTCATTGTATGTGTTGTTTCAAATGTAATTCAATTCTATATTAAACTTTAGCGGTAGATTTTATTCTCCACAAAATATTGGTGCAAAAATTCTAAGATCCCTTCACCTGTTTTGGGATGGATAAAACTGTCCCAAAAATATATTAAAGACGGCTATGTTGCCGTCTCAAAAAGTTCTTTTAAAATAGTAATCTTTTGAGACAGATTAATGTTCGTTTAAAAAATAATCTTTTGTGACAGCTTTTGTGCCGTCTCAAAAGGGTCATATAAAATGAGGACCTTTTGAGACGGATCTGTTCCTGTTTCAAAAAACACTTTTGAGACGGCTATGGCATCACAAAAAGTATTTATAACCCCCTATCAAAAAGACCCCCCTAGCCGTCCCAGATAGTGTCACAAAAAGTATTTGAGATGGATAAATGATTTTTTAGGACTGCTAGGCCACCGTCTCAAAAGCTACTTTTTTTTTGTAGTGAAGCGCCACGCCAGTACACCAATCCCTTATGCAAGTAAAACTCGTAGCCATGGAAGGAGTTCCTAGTGTGACCATTATTGCTCAAATTAGAGGATCTCTCCAGGTAGAAAAGACCATGAAGGTAGTCACACAAGAGATGTCTCAGTAACCCCCTTAGAAAAGAGATGGACGATCATCCAACTCACCGTGGTGCGAGGTCCCCCACCAATGAACTAGTCAAGAATTCCCTCATCAGTCAGATTAAGTCAGGTTTCCAAATATTGATTATAGTCTCTTAGACTCCTAAAAAGTCCTCCGCCCCCAATTTAAAATGTACTATGGGAAGAATTATCCTATTGACCATGTCCTCTAATATAGAAAAGTCATTACCCCCTTGAGAAATAATGAGGCCCTCATGTGTCACATCTTCCCTTTTAGTTTGGGGGACATCACACATAATTTGTTTGAAAATATATCATACCAAACAATCACTAGTTTTAAGGACCTCGCAGAGGCCTTTACTTCGAGATTTTATCACCAGCAACTCCCATCCAAAGAGGATGGACTCTCTCCTTACAATGAAGAATAAGACTAAGGAGAACTTGCGCGAGTACACTCGAAAATATTGGGAATCCTAAAACGAGGTAGAAAACTTCTCCGAACAAGTGGTTGTGGCCTCATTTTAGATTGTCCTTCCAGATAGCTCCATATTGCGCCAGTCCCTTACCAAAGAGGAGCCCAACACTTTAAATGACCTCAAGTCCAAACTAGAGAAATATGTCAAAGTGGAATACCTAGTGGATGGATCTGGGTAGGATAATTGTAAGCCCAAATTTCTAATCTGTTAATTTATTTTTAATTGGCTTAATTTTGGAAAAAATAAATTGAGTCTAGACTAGTGTTAATTTAAGATTATTCAAAGTATACAAAGATTCAAGATTGCAGAAATTGCATTACAAAGCCACGAAGAACAAATCAATTCAAAGTGGCAATTTAACACTTTGTTTGTTATAAGATCACATAGGTATGAATAATCAAAGGAATATGTGATTTAGAATTTTGTTTAAATATTGGATGAATTAAATATTTTTATTAATGGGAATTAGAATTAAAGTTTTGAAAAACACTTTTATTATATCTAAGCTAAATTATTTTCAAAATATTCGAGGATAAAGTTTAAACAGGACATTTGTTCTCTGTCGCTCAAACGACACTTAAGGTCGTTCGAACGATCACGCTTATCGTTCAAACGAAAGCGTCTGTTGCTTGAACGAGAGCACCGCCTCAAATTTTTTGTTTCAGTTTTCTTGAACTCTGTTTTGCTCAGTTATAAAAACAACTCTGCATAGTCATTTTTTATAGAGACGAAAAAATCTAAAAATTACCATTCTGTTTAGCATTCATCCAAAGTTTATTCAAGATCCAATTTGCATAAATCCAAAGGTTTGTGATCTTTAACACATAGACTTAAAGAAAATTACTGACTGGGGTCATTGGGAGTGCTTGAGGGTATTCCTTGCTAAAGATAGGACTGTGGTCTTTAAGATTCACTGCGTGTGGATCTTTGCTGAAAATAGAACTACATATTCTTGAGGAGTAGTTGCGGTTGTTCCTTTGCCGACGACACCGACCGACACCTACGAGTATTCGTTTGTCAAAAATATATTTCATTATAATCCGTTGTAAGTTGCGATTTACTAATTATGGTGAAATAAAAGGTTTTGCCTTTCGGGGATTATTTTTCCTGAAATTGTTTCTTTTTCCCGCATGCTTTATTTGTTTAATGGGTTAAATTTATTAGATGCATGATTAGGTTTTAAAGAAGATAAAATGGGAAACAACTGAATTTTAATTGAAAAGTTGGTGTTACTTAAAGCACTTGTTAAAGGTCCTCTTCAAATTGGTATCAGAGATTGTTGCACTATTTTATTTTGTATGTGATCCCTTATCTTTAGGTATGGCTTTCGGTAATTTTGATGATTTTAGAACTCACGTGTTTGAAACTTCTAATTTGAAATCTCGCATGAAGGTTGCTCTTAAAAATTTTGTTAAAAAGGAGAATTGTGAGAAGGGTCTTTACTGCGAAGGGTTTGTCCATAAGTTAGATGAGTGCTCCACTAAACTTAGGGAAACTTTTAATAAACCATTAAATCATGTTTCTACCCTTAGTGAGCGTGACCCTGAAGAAGAAATTTTTTATGCTATTAAGCGAGAACTTCCCACTCTTGTGGATAATCATGTAGGTGATGACGGCATACTTTTACATGATTCTTCCGTAGTCATAGGCTGTGATACCCTAGAAAGTGAGGGTGAGGTGAGTGATGATGAGAATGAGGATAAGAGAGACTTGCAAACTGCCTTTAATGAGTTATATGAAGAAACCTTAAAAGTAAAGAAGGAAAATTTGAAGTTAGAAGCGAAATTGAAAGAACGTGCCATTAAAAATAATAATTCCAATACTTTAATTGAGGAACTTAGGACGCGTGAGAAGAAAATTTGAGAGAAGATAGAATATGTCGAGGGTGAGAGAGATAGTCTTAGAGGGTTAATGGAGGATATGAAAAAGGAATTACTTGAGTTTGAGGATTCTAGACATTTACTTGTGTTGAGGATAGATGAACTTGAGAAGATATTGAGATATTCGAGTAAGGTTAAGTTTGATATGGAATCTAGGTCCGAAAAGTTAGACAAAATTTTAGGAACCGTCCAAATCAAGGAAAATATGTGTGGTATTGGCTTCGATAAACATGTTCCACCCGTTCTCAAAACTAATACCAGGTTAGCTAGAGAGCCATCTAGGGTTGTTAGGAGAGAGCCATCGAGGAACGTTAGCTTTAATCGTCCCGTAGAAAACACTCCCCACTGTATCTAAACTTGCACTCATTGCGATAATACGACCATTCCTGTTTCAAAATCCCTAGGCGCTTTTACTATGATCTTAAGCACGCTCCTAGAAATTCAAAGAATACGACCATTCCTGTTTCAAAATCCCCCACACGTCGTTTCATACCCACATGGGTTAGAAAATTTGATTTAGAGGTGTTAGGGATTAAACTTGGTGATATGCGTGTCATTTCACGTGGATCTCCACATGTCTTATCTTTCAACTGAGCGTGTTCGTCGGTTTGTCATACTCTAGTTTGTGTTTTCAACATATTCTCTCTCTAGAGTTATGATGTTTATCCAATTGTCATTTTGAGTCTTTTGAAAAATATAAAAAGATTTTTGATTTTTGAGTCGTGAATCTTCATGTTTAATATGTCCTACTAGTGTGGTTGGACCCCCATCATTTCATTATCCATGTGGCTAGGGCATTTGGTCATATTTATTGATGCATTGGATGATCTTAACCATTGTCATAATGGAGTTATCTCGAAATTGATGTGCATTTGGATTCATCTTTATATATATGCCATTCTTGCACACATGCACGAGCTTTTATAAATGTTTGACATCACATGCATATTTGAGTTTGGTGAGACATTCTTATCTCAATTTTGTCATCAATGCGTAAGTAGTCTTAGGATGAGGTGTGCATGTAAGAACTGTTTACCATAAGAAATTAAATTACAAAATGTGTTGAGTGCTTACGAGAAAGGGCTGCGAGAGTGTGAAATTGACTCGTCGTGATAGCCACCGTATAAAAGAGCCCCGAAAAATTAAAACGGCAATAAAAAGAAAATTATGCCAAAAAATTAGGCCATTTAGTTTATAACACCTCAAAAGAAAAATAAGTGTGTATCATTTATGAGGGTGTTCGGATGGAAAATAAAAATGGGTTTGCACCATGAATCCTAGGGATGAAACATTGCATCATAATGATATTGATTGTAGAATTGTCAAAATTCTAGATTTGTGTGTATGTTGATCGTTTAGTTCACGATGCTCATTTATTAATTATCGCACATGGCTATATCATTGTTTGTTGACATATTGATATCATCTAGAGCATCTTGAACATTTCAATGTATTAAACTTGTGACTCATTTGTTATAATACACGCTCATTCACTCCATAGCCACGTTTGAGCTCATTAAATACATGTTGGCATTAATTTCAAAAAGTTTTAATTGTGTATGTACTATTTTTTTAGCAGCTTGTGTTGAATATTTTTTGGGGATTATTTTGTTAGATCATATCATCATCTCTTTTGAACCAAGTTCCATCTCGTGCGAAATGTCGTTCAAATGACATTGTCTTTCGTTCGACCGAGAATGGTTTCGTTCGAACGACAGTGGTTCAACTTCAAAACTTAGAGAAGTCTGTTCAGTTCACTTGTTTCCAACATTTCAAAATAGAAGTTTGCTGTTGTTCGTCCGTCGCACTTCCAGCATTCACGAACCCTATTTTTCATCCCAAAATTCATGATTTGAACCGGTTTTTCCACCAAAAATCATCACCTTGCTCATTATGGTCTCGGGTTTGCGATTTGAGGTATTCTTTTTTATTATTTTTATCTTGATTGATCATGTTTGAGATGCGTACTGTTTTTTTTTTGGAATAAAAATGACTGAGTTTCAATGAACATTTTTCCAACCGATTTATGATTTTAGTGTGGTATGCAAAATATTGAATTTTTTTTAACACCATTACAGTTTTGAAGAAATTTGAAAAAAAAATTAGGGGCTCTTGTTTTTATTCAAAAATTCATATCTTTCGAGTATCCACAATACCTCTCAAATGGGGTTATTTTTTTTGGGCTACTGTGATTGTTTTTGTCTTTTTCTGATTGCGAATTTTGTTGTTTGCTTGTTGGTTGTTGTTTGTTTGGATTAATCCGATGGTTCGGTTGGATATGTATGGAGATAGGCTCATAGGCGTCAGTTTATTTTTTTTATCCTACTTACTCATCATGCCACCTAGACATATGGGTATTTCTACTCGTAGGACAGTTGAGCCATCCACATCATCATGGGTACACTGTGCTAGGAGTAACAAGCCTCATTTCACTCTAGTACATTTGCACACAGCTTTTTAGTACAATTACCATTGCCATCCGGGTTTGCATATTCGCGCTGTAGTTAGAGAGAACACTTTCTATGTCGATGAATTCTCTGAGTTATCTATTACCACCTGGATGTCTGGTAGGGGTTGGGATATGTTGTTTGATGCTCCGGGTATGGTATACCCTGACATAATTTGTGAGTTCTATTTTCGGGCGATGCACACTCCTGATGGTATTCATACATCAGTTAGGGGAGTCCAGTTATTAGAGACTTTTGATCTCATTTTTGAGATGCTTCAGTTACCTTGTGTACCTGATGCAATTTTTCCTTGATACTCTAAGGATTGTCCATCCGCTGATGAGATTATTTGACACTATTTTTGGGATATTCCTCACACGGGGTGCACTATGTATCACTGTCACTTGCACACCGCATTATGGATTTTTAATAGGTTTGTAGGTTCATCTATATATCCTCGAGTCAATCACACTCAGATTGGCTTCGACATCATTTACTTTATGTATGCAGTATGTCAGGGGTGGGACATAGATCCACCATCACTTCTTTTTCGAGTTATGTCCTTTGTTACCATTATTGGTACCATACCTGTACGCCCCGTACTTCCTTACGGACTCCTTGAATCTGGTATATGCACTTATCCTGGAGTTTCGATTTTAGAGAATGATGTCTGCATTTATTCTCCCTCCATCATTGATCGCAGTACTTTGACTCGATCTGAGAGTCATCTACCATCCTATGCGAGAGCGAGACCTCCACCAAGTGACACATCATATTCTGGGGGGTCATCTACACCTGTTGAGCTGAGTTCTATACCTTTTAGGTCTCATCTTTCTATATCTAGTCGACCCACAATGGAGGAGTTTGATCCATTACAGGCACATGTGGCGTCACAATCACAGATGTACGATGCTATGATGGCCCATTTTGATGCAGAGATTGAGGTTAGGGCTCAGAGTGACTCATAGATGACTGCCTCCTTTGATGAGATGAGACGACATGAGATAAACAGAGGAGCCGATTCATCAGGATTGAGCAACATAGCTGCCATATATGCTGATTCTGATGATGATGCTGATGAGGATATTTATTGATGTATTTATTAGAGACATTGTATTTGAGTTTTTTGTACAGTTTGTGTATTGAGCTATTTATCTCATATGATGTACTCTTGGAATTCTGATGATACATTTTCTGTATGTGACTGGATATATTTTGTAGTTATGATATTGCTGATTTTGATATTCACTTGTTTCTATTTATTCATATTCACATGTCAAACTTTATCCTACTTATCATTGATATTATTTTTCTACTTAATTGTTTTATCTATCCCTGATTTGTCTATTCTAGGCAAAAAGGGGGAGAGATATGTGATGGAGGGGGAGTTTCTGTTTATTATGCTTAATTGAAAATTATATAATATTATGTTTCTCTATACTTCACTTGGGTATATTTGTCTATGTCTCATATGTGTAGGTACTTGTTTAGAGATTCAAATATTCATTGCTACATCACATTCAGTGATTCAGATTCATAGATAGTTTTAGACTTCTTAGACACAAATGCTTCTTTATAATTTATTCATGTCCTATATGTTTATATTTGGGTTTCTGGGATAGGGCATTTGAATACAGCCAGTTGTTTATTTTTAGTTTTACCTGGAATAGCCAAAGGGGGGATTTTGAAGCACAAATTTCTAATTTGTCAATTTGTTTTTAATTGGCTTAATTCCGGACAAAATAAATTAAGTCTAGACTAGTTATTAATTCAAGATTATTCAAAGTCTACAAAGATTCAATATTGAAGAAATTACACTACAAAGCCATGAAGAGCAAATCAATTCAAAGTTACAATTTAACACTTTGTTTGTTCTAAGATCACACATGTATGAATAATCAAAGGAATATGTGATTTAGAATTTTGTTTAAATATTGGACGAGTTAAATATTTTTTACTAATGGGAATTAGAATTAAAGTTTTGAAAAACACTTTTATTATATTTGAGCTAAATTATTTACAAAATATTCGAGGATAAAGTTTAAATGGGACATTTGTTCTCTGTCGCTCAAATGACACTTAAGGTTGTTAAAATGACAATGCTTGTCGTTCGAACAACAATGTCTGTCGCTCAATTTTGTGCTTCATTTTTCTTGGACTCTGTTTTGCTCAATTTTAAAAACAACTCTACATAGTCATTTTTTATAGAGATGAACAGTTCTAAAAATTCCCAGCCTATTTAGTTTTAATCTAAAGTTTATTCAAGATCCAATTTGCATAAATTCAAAGGTTTGTGATCTTGAACGCATAGACTTGAAGAAAATTGTTGACTAAGGTCATTGGGAGTTCTTGAAGGTATTCCTTGCTGAAGATAGGACTGCGGTCTTTGAGATTCGCTGCTTGTGGATCTTTGCTGAAAATAGAACTACGTGTTCTTGAGGAGTAGCTGTTGTTGTTCCTTTGTTGACGACACCGACCGACACCTGCGGGTGTTCGTGTGTCAAAAATCTATTTCATTATAATCCATTGTAAGTTGCGATTTACTAATTATAGTGAAATAAAAGGTTTAACCCTTCGGGGATTTTTTTCCTGAAATTGTTTCTTTTTCCCGCATGCTTTATTTGTTCAGTGAGTTAAATTGATTATATATATGATTATGGTTTAAAGAAGATAAAATGAGAAATAACTAAATTTTAATTGAAAAATTGGTTTTTACCTAAAACACTTGTTAAAGGGCCTCTTCAATAATGCTCGGTTAAAGGCAAAAAAGAACGGATATAAGGAAAACGCCCCCAAGAAGGGAAAAAAGCATAATGGTGGATTGAAGGTCAATGATGATGCATACCCATGTAAGTCATACTATTCCATTAACATTGTATGCAATTAAACGATCTATAAAATCTTGAACAAGATCAAAGATAAACAATATTTCATATGGCTGAGGAAGATGGAGAGGGAACTATCGAATAGAAATACTTCCATGAGATGTTCTTATCATAAGGAACGTAAGAACAAAATAGAAAATTACAAGGAACTCAAGTCGAACCTAAAATATGTTGCCATCTGGAAGACTACATAGATAAAAAGAGAAGAAGGAACATGATAAAAATCCTAACAACGTACTAGACAATGACGATAATCGGACACGAGTTTTTGTTATCCATGGTGCCTCACGTCCAAACCCGATTCAAGGCTACGCTGTGTGTATAGGAAAAAAAAAGTCACCCAATCATGGAGGCTTTCCATATTGGCCCTGCTAAGACCTCAACAGGAAAAAGCCGCTGACCAAAAGATAATGGCTATGCCAAACATATATTTTTCACCGAGGAAAGCCCGGTCTAAGTCAGAACTCCACATCAAGGCACACTAGTAATTACTCTCAAAATTTACAGTTAGGATGTGTATAAGCTACTTTTTAACCAAGGAAGTTCTTCAGAGATCATGTTCCTAAAGTTGATCAATAAATTCAACCTCAAGATGGAGGACATGAAGTAATCGACCATTCATTTGTGACACCCCGCTAATTAAAATACCGGGTGGTAACCCTTTATCAAAATAAATGTTTGTCTCATGTGGCTCATTCTTAGCATCACTGTTGAAAGAATTTTTAAAGTTACTAGCCACCTAGTAGTTAAAAATATCTGTGCCAAAATAATTTTAACATTAATTAACAACATGCCGAATTAAATAATAATTACACCATCCACACAAAATGGTAACTGAATTCCAACACAGACAAAAACAATGAATGAAGAAGACCGAATCAACTATTTGTTCATTAATAAAATCTAACAATAAACTAATATAATAAACTAGACTCACAAGTTCTAATCCATAAACTAGAAATGCTAAAAAAGTCTGAAGGATGACATGCCCAAATGAGTACTGAACTAAAGTCTACTCTAGGAATAAATGAATATGGCGTCTATAGAAAATTCATGCAACTTCCACATGAGCTGCAGCTACGCATCCCTGGATAGAATAAGTTGGGCGTCACTGTGGCTGGACACCTAAAATGTTTTGAAAAATATTTTGACACGGGTCAGAGCCCAAGTAAAATATTTTGAAAATATCTAGGCAGTCAAATTAAAATTAATTAAATATGCATGCACACTTTTTATATTCAAGCTAGGGTCGCACTCTCTTGAGGTATAAGTCACTCCTCATCTAATGTGCACACCTAACGCTTGCCTACTAACCTCACTAGTTATGCTACCCCACCTAACTAGCCTCATCACACCTCTTTATGTCGCACTACTCTAACCCAAGTATTCTTACTTTGATTATTAAGTTATCTACTCATTCTTATTAATCAGTTCAATTATATTAAGTCATATAACGTTCACACTAGTTATATAGGAAACCCCTTTTTAATCATATAACTTTCACACTAGTTATATATAAGAAATACATTCACACTTATGTATTAATCCCATATTAAATTATCTACTCATATTATATACATACTAGTATACTACAACATTCACACCCATGTTATGAATAATAACCATCCATTCCCGAGTAATAATTCATCACTTGCTTTCTCTAAACTGCTATCATATTCAAGTTATGGTCACTCTACCCCAGTTACCTCAAGTCGGACTCACTCACGAGCTTGGGTAAAAATATCTCAAACGTAGTGGAGGCGGTCATATTTCACCGAGAGAGATAGAGACCGAATCATACCCAAAATGTCTCACCTCGAAAATAAATCACACAATGAAATACCGAACGATATGACCCCGGGGATATACTCTCCCTACATTTACTATCTAGGGGATTCACCCACATTGCGCAACCTCCGATGACAACACTAGACGGGTATGTATTCCTATAAATATCATTCTTACCGAAATTTATAATAAGCACACAAAACTATATATATACTATCACACTATCTGTATATATTTATAAATCAAGTTAATTAAGTTCGGATAATCCGTGCCTAACTTTCTTGGCACTAGCCTATAATAACCGAGTCTATATTCCTCACTCAAATTTATCTTTACCATATTGATTTCCAATTTGGGTTTATTCACTCTATCCGAAATTCTGTCCCAATATCTAAAATCCTATCTATTTCATACTATCTCCAAAAAGTTCTTAGCCTTGGCTAAACAACGCTCCTAATATAGCCTACTGAAATTAAATATATACCTCCTTCTATTTTTATATTAACACAAAATTTTCCCCGGCAATTAGTCATGAATTTAAGGCTTAAACAAAAAATCCCCCAAAATTTGGGAAGCCCAATCGATTTGGCTTAGGGACCGAATCAATTCGACAAGAACAAGTCTTGTTCTTCGTCTCTATTCTGCCATTGTTATTCCCCGAGTTCTACACCTTCAACCCAAAACTTAATTGAACCATAACCAACATACAACCCCTCTCTTAACCATGTTGTAATCACAAATTGATCCCTTAAATATCATTGATTAACATTAACGATTATAAATTCCCAAAATGGGTTTTCACGATTCTCATTCTATCGCGTTTTCCAATTCGATTCTAAAGCCCAAAATTTATCAATAACGACTACTGGGATTTTCACATAGTTCAGATTCCTATATTATGAAATTTCATTTCATCATCAGTTAGTCTTTAATCTACACAACATGATTAAATCATCCAAACCCCCTTTTTCGTGTATTACCCACGCAAAGAAAATTCTCAATCACATCCACTATAATATGAATTGAAATACTACAATTTAGATTGAAATAAATTTTAACCACATGCCTGATTAGATTCATAGAGTCTGATTCCTTTGGTGTAGAAGATGAATTTGACACAAGCACCTCAATCCCTCTTCAATTTTGGCTCCCAAAAGCTTCTCACTTTCTCCCTCTTTTCTTATCTACAGATCTAGGGTTTTCTAATTGAGTTATGGATTCCACTAACTCCATGATTTAGTTTTAATATTGTTAATCCCAAAATTATGCTTATTGGCCAAGCCCAAATGACTCGTACACTCACGTATGGGCCCAGTTATGTCTAAAAATGCACCGAGACCCAATTACTACCCTTGGGTACTCTATTTCGACTATCTTAACCCATCCACATTCAATCGTGACCTCGAAATCGCCATTCGAGGCACCCTACAACAATTTTCTATCTTACCCCCAATTAGTCTATGTCGACTCCCGGTTGAGATAAAAGACTGTCATCTCACTATTACTCGCTAGGGCATAAAATTAATAACTTACTATTCACACAATAATTATATTTCATAAATATTAACCATTAACTCTTCTGATTAATATTTTAATCAAAATATAATAATTAATTCAAATACATTTCACCACACTTGTAATTTAAAATTACCCGAGTTAATTAAATAATATATACTCAAAAAAATCGGGTGTTACGCCCTTTAGTCGGCTTCGTCGGTAGAATGATAATGAATTTGGGGAAGGTGGTACTCCTAGTTCGAACTGGAAAAACTTCCAAGATGATAGAGTTTTTAGTAGTAAACATCGACTCGCCCTTCAATACGATCCTAAGGCGAGGATTGCTCCACATAATTAAAAAACTCATATTCATATATCAACAGAAGCTCAAATCCATTACGTAAGGACATAAATTTCCAATTGAGTCCCTGTATTGTTTTGACTTAATTCCGTGAACAAAACTTGTTTGTAATATGTCATAGGGATATTTTTATTTTGTCATGATCCCACTTGGTCTATGATGTATTGAAGAAAATTGAAGACGTTGCGACAACGCTTCAAAGAATTCATCATGACGATGTTTAATTGGCGCAAGTTTAATCATCTTCAAAGATAATTTCATTCCGAAATCACTCATGTATGAATGCGTATAATTAATGGTTCCCGGAATTATTTTTATAACAGATAAGGATTTATTTTTATAAAGAAAAATATTTTAAAATATTTTTAAAAGTGTTTTAAAGGTTTACACTATGTTTTATTCTGATATACTCGAAATAGAGTTTGACTTATTTGGATCTCCTTTAAAAGAGACGTTTTGAACAAAAAGTCAAATTGCCACGTCAGCTTGTTCAAACGACTTAGGGATCTTGCTCGAACGAGATGCCTATGTCGCGCGAACGACATGGAATTATCGTCCGAACGACATGAATTTTGATGCGGCGCTAAATTGTTATTTAAAGCATGTTTCTATCAGAGTTTTGTAAGTGTGCATTCTGGAAAACTGTTTATGAACCAGAAACTTGTTTGCACATGTTTTCTAAGGTTTAAAAAGATTAAACACATCCTTAGAGTTTGTAAAGATACGAGTTATCATTCTTACATACTTACGTGATCTTGAAGCACCAAAGAAGTTTGTTCTATCATTGAACATAAAGGGTTTTGCGGTGAAGAAAAGAGAAGGACTTCTTGTTCGACATCGTAGACGAATCAAAGCCAATCGGTGGACACCGAGACATACGTGGACGTGTGTGTTGTGGAAAGGTATCGTGGAAGAAGAACTGTTTGCGTGGGCACTGTGAGAGGAGTGGTTGAAGATAAAAAGAGCGTCAAGACCCGTGGGGATCGAGTCATTGAGTGAGTCTGTGTCTGTTCATTGTAAATCCACATTCATAGTGATTGTTTGGCTTGGTCCGTCCGAGGTTGTTTTCCCGTTTTGGGTTTTTTTCTCGTACATCCGGCGTTGTGAGTATCCTTTACTGTACTTTACTTTCTTTAATCACTAGATGCATGTTTAAGATTAATCAAGATAAAATTGGTTTAAAGTAAGAATTGGGTTTTTCACAACATGGTTTGGTTCATAATTAAAAGTTGGATAATTTTCAAAGAAAAATTTAGTTTTGTTTAAAACAGACATATTGGGAACCCACTTTCAAATTGGTATCAGAGCTAGAAAATATATTTTATTTGTTTTGTGATCCTGTGTGTTTGTTTATCTCTCCTGTGTTTATTTTCTCTTGATGGATTCTCTAAGCTTTGACGATTTACATCGTTGGAATTTAAAGTTTGAAAAACGTATTGAAGTTTTGGAGAAAGAAAATTATGGTTTCAAAAATAGAATTGAATATTTGAAAAAATTTCAAATTCAAAGAGATATTTTCCGTGAGCACTTTAGTTCCTTGATTAAAAATTTTAATATATTAAAATTGGACAAAAAGGAGAGTGATGATAGAGTCCTCATTTTAGAAAAAGTGTTAGAGGATTTAAAAAATTCCAGAGGTTGTGCCGTTGAGGAAAATAATTTGAAAAATGATTTTGTGGCACGAGAAAAGGCTCTTAGGGATAAGTTTGCTCACATTGAGGGGGAGCGAGATAACCTTCTAAAGGTAATTGAAAATTTAAAGAAGGAGTCCCGAAAGTTTGAGGAGTCTAATCGTTTGTTTGAGTCGAAAGTTTTAAAGTTAAAAAATGATTTAAATGACTCGAGTAGTGATGGTAGCGGCTTATCTTGTTCTAGTGGTTCGATTGTAAAAGCCAAAACCATAGTTTGTTTTTGAGCGTAAACCACATCCGAGGGTATTAGAAAAGGTCAACCGAAAGGTCCCATTCCTCATCGTATTTTCACATGTTTGCATTGTGGTAGGAAAGGTCACCTTAGGAGTTTTTGTTTTGATCTTAGAAAAGACCCTAGGAAGATTAAATGTAGTGTCCCATTGGTTCCCAAAACCCGTTTTGTTAGGTATATACCTGTTTGTGTTAAGAAATCCATTTTGGAGATGCTAAATGCTGCGTTGGTTGATTCTTACATGCATGCACATGATTCATATCTCGCTATTTCTTATGGTTAGTAGCTTGCATGTTTTGTCATACGCTAGCCCTTACATCATGATTTAAAATGTTCTAGTGTTATGATATGTTTATCTCTTTGTATTTTATTTTTCACTTGTTTGAGTCTTATTTGAAAACTACAAAAAGATTTTGGTTTTGAGAAAACTTTTGAAAAATCGAAAATAGTTTTGTTTTCTTGTGGTTTTTGTTTTTGAGTTTACATGTTTGATGTGGCATATTGGTGTGCTTGGACCCCCCCCCCCCCCCCCCCCATCGTTTCATTATCCAAGTGGCTAGGACATTTGGTCATTATTATCGATGCTTAGAATGATATTAACCATTGTTTATATGGGGTTGTTTCGAAGTTGATATGCATTTTGATTCAACTTTGTTTATATGCCAACATTGCACACATGCACGAGTTTATATGGATATTTGACGTCTCTTGTATAATTGAATTTGGTGAGGCGTTCTTATCTCAATCTTGTCATCTATGCGTAAGTAGACTTAAGGAGAAGTGTGCATGTAAGAACTGTTTACCGTGAGGATTTAAATTGGTAAAAAAGATGAGCGATTCACAGGAAAGGGATGCGAGAGTTTAAAATAACTCGCCGTGAAAGCCACCGTTTAAAAAGAGCCCCAAAAGAAAATGCAATATGCTAAGAAAAGGGTCAAACTAGTTTAGTTCATTCCACAGAAAATATGATATTATTGAGAGTGTTTGGATGGATTAAAAAATTTAATGGGTTTGCACATCTAATCCTAATGTTGAAACATTGCAATTTGACGCTATTGTTTGTAGAATCATCAAAATTCTGGATTTGTGTGCGGGTAGTATGTTTAGTTCATTAAGCTCGCTCTTTAATTGTCATATGGCTATGATAAAGTTTGATTATTTATCGCTATTAATTAGAGCTTCTTGATCATTTCTATGTATTGGAATTGTGACTCATTTGGTTTTAGTTTCACACCCATTCATTCCATGTCCATGTTTGAGCACATCGATACTATGTTTCCATGTAACTCGCATTTTTAGTTTTTATGAGTTTTTGCGTTTTGTGTTAAAAGCCTACTATTTTAACGTTGTTTTGCTTATGTCGGGCCCTTCCTGGATCTTTTTTGTGGAAATTTTTTCACTGGGCAATATTTTATAATATATATGGGAATCTGGGAAATTTTGACAGGTCGCGAGAAGTAGTTCAAGCGACTTATCCATCTTGCACGAACGACAACTGTACTTCGTTCGAGCAACATCCTCAACTCGTTTGAGCGATGTCCCTTGTTCATTTAAACGACAGGCTGAAGTTTGGCATCTCATTGGTTTACAGTCCTTTGGTTCAAATTGGTATATTTTTAGTACTGCTGAAGTATTTTTGGACTGACTGGTTTATATGCAGGTTTTAATTGGTTCAAAATTGGATTTTTGCATAAAGTACGTTTATCACACCTGATTAGTTTGATATATCTTTTGTGTGATCCTTAGTTTACTAGTACTGATTTGTCATTACATGATCATATTTAGCTGGTTGTTTCATGGTTATCTAGCGTTTTTAATTCTCAAATTGGTATCCAATTGATTTAAATTGGTATATTCTCATGCTAGATACTTGGTTTGGTTTATCTTTTCACTGGATTGTCTATTTGAGACAAAAAGGGGGAGAGATGTATGTGATGTAAGGGAGATTTGTTTGATTATATCTGATATCTGGATTTACATATTATTTGATTATATTTCTTCCTAATTGGTATCAAATAATTGCTCACATGTTTCAAATGATTTGTTCTTATTAGAAATATAAATTGGTATCATTTGTTCCTCCATACTTCGCTGGGTATTTGCTTGTCTGTTTCATGTGTGTAGGTACACTTCAGTGATTCGAGATTTCAAGTCCACATCACATTCAGACAGTTTATGCTTGCTCGTGCTACATATTCTAGTCCGTCTCCTGTATTTTTGTTTTTGGGTTTATGGGATGGGATTTAGGTGTCATATGGCTTGATTGCCCAGATTAGGCATTTTACTGGTTTAGTTTTGTCCCGAAATAGTCAAAGGGGAAGATTTGTAAGGACATAAATTTCCAATTGAGTCCTTGTATTATTTGACTTAATTCCGTGAAAACAACTTGTTTGTAATATGTCATAGGGAGATTTTTATTTTGTCACGATCCCACTTGGTCTATGATATATTGAAGAAAATTGAAGACGTTGGGGCAAAGCTTGAAACAATTTATCACGCCGATGTTTAATTGGTGCAAGTTTAATCGTCTTCAAAGATAATTGCATTCCGAGATCACTCAGGTATGAATGCGTATAATTAATGGTGCTCGGAATTATTTTTATAAAAGATAAGGATGTATTTTTATAAAGAAAAATATTTTAAACCGTTTTTAAAAGTGTTTTAAAGGTTTACACTACGTTTTATTCTGATATACTTGAAATAGAGTTTGACCTATTTGGATCTCCTTTAAAAGTGACGTTTTGAACAAAAAGTCAAAAATTCAAACTTCCACGTCAGCCCGTTCAAACGACTTAGGGATCTCGCTCAAACGAGATGCCTATGTTGCGCGAATGACATGGCATTGTCGTTCGAACGACACGAATTTCGAGGCGGTGCTAAATTTTTATTTAAAGCGTGTTTCTATCAGAGTTTTGTAAGTGTGCATTCTGAAAAACTGTTCACGAACCAGAAACTTGTTTGCACATGTTTTCTAAGATTTAAAAAAATTAAACGCATCCTTAGAGTTTCTAAAGATCTGAGTTATCATTCTTATATGCTTACGTGATCTTGCGGCACCAAAGAAGTTTGTTCTATCATTGAACATAAAGGGTTTTACGGTGAAGAAAAGAGGACTTCTTATTCGAGATCGTAAACGAATCAAAGCCAATTGGTGGACACCGAGACATACGTGGACGCGTGTGTTGTGGACATGTATTGTGGAAGAAGGACTTTCTGCGTGGGCACTGTGAGAGGAGTGGTTGAAGATCAGAAGAGAATCAAGACCCATGGGGATCGAGTCGTTGAGTGAGTCTGTGTCTGTTCATTGTAAATCCACATTCATAGTGATTTTCTGGCTTGGGCCGTCCGAGGTTGTTTTCCCGTTTTGGGTTTTTTCCTCGTATATCCGCTGTTGTGAGTATTCTTTACTGTACTTTAATTGCTTTAATCACTAGATGCGTGTTTAGGATTAATCAAGATAAAATTGGTTTAAAGTAAGAATTGGGTTTTTCACAACTTAGTTTGGTGCATAATTAAAAGTTGGATAATTTTCAAAGAAAAATTTGGTTTTGTTTAAAACACACATATTGGGAACCCACTTTCACATTACCAACCATGGGTTAATGGAGATACATGGGAATCAATCTACATTTCTACAATTCTATATCTCTACCATCAGACCCAAGCAAGAAAGGAAAAAGGGTAGGTGATCACGAAAGAAGTGACCATAGAAGGAGCTACATCCTTCAAATAGAAAATAAAGTATGGGAGATAGAGGATAGAAAAAATAAGGTTAGACCCATAGATAGAGTCATGGAACTACTACAAGAAGTCATGCTCGCTGATTCTAACCTGGAAAATAATTTTCTAATATGCAACTCGCTCACGGATAAAAAAAAATGATCTCTATCATCAAGGAGAACCAATACTTGTTCATTTGGCAATCATATGATATGCTCAAGATTGATCCCAAAGTGGTGTGACACTGAATTTGCATGGATTTAGAACTCCCAATAATTATGTAGAAGGCACATCGAATAACTCCTGAAAAGGTAAAAGTAGTGGAAAAGGATGTAAGGAAAACTTTGGAGGCAATATCCAATAAAGAAGTTCAATTCCCAAAATTGTTCTCGAATCCCATCATAGGAAAAAAGACAAATGAAAAAAGGAGGGTTTGCATTTCCCTTGCCAAAGATTTATCATTTAGTGGATAGCATAGCAAGTCATGAACGAATTAGTTTCTTAGATGCTTATTTAGGGTATCATCATATCCATCTGTTAGAGCACGATAAAGAGAAGATCTTCTCTCTCATTACCATAAATTTGTACAGTTACATAGTAATTCCATTTGGACTAAAAAATGTGGAAGCAATGCATCAACGATTTTTCACCATTAGTTGGGTGATACCATATGGTATACATAAATTACATTCTCGTGAAGATTGGATACAAAGGCGACTATTGGACGGACCTTCCAAAGGCAATCGAGGTCCTCGAATATTACAGAATGAATCTTAATGTAGCCACGTGATCTGTTAGAATATAGTTAAAAAAAAATTGGCTACCTAGTCAATTAAAGGAAAATTGAAAAAATACCGACCAGATCGAGGTGATAAACAAATCCATCTACCTAAAATAGTTACGTAATTTAAAACACTGACCAAAATGTTAGTAGCACATAATCGCTTCATCTCTTGATCCTCGTAAGAGTAATGACCTTTCTTTAATCTCTTTAAGAAAGAGAGGTAGTGAATCTAAAATGAGGAATATACAATCATAAGACGACCTCTTTTACATGTAGTCTCAAACTTGGGTGATCCATTCTACCTGTATCTCTCAGTGTCCGACCACATAGTAATCTCGGACTTGGTATAAGAGAAGGACGAACCTCAAGTGCCCATTAATTATGTTAGAAAGATTTATATAGATTCTGAGAAAGGCTACCTTCCTTGGGAAAAGCTAGATTACACATTATTAATTGCCTCAAGCAAGATGAAATCACTACTTTTATGACCACTCCATCATTATTATCACCCCCTTTCCATTAAAAGTAGTCTTGAGAAAGGACAATCTCTATGGATAGATGTCCAAGTATTTGGTTGAACTGGGTTGGTACGATATCTATTATCAATCTATAATTTCTATCAAAGGACAAGTGTTGGAAGACTTTATTTCTAAATTCACTAGAGGGAATGACCCAATGAAAGGGAGTTTACCAATCAAGTGATGATCGGAGTGCCTCATCAACTCAATAAATAGATATTCTATGTTGATTGATCATCCAAATAAAAAAAAGTTATGAGTAGGAATTATCCTAGTAAGTCCAGATTGTACTTTACTCAAATAAGGAATCATACTTTGATTTGAGGCATCCAATAACGAGGCCAAGTACGAGGTCCTCTTTATAGGATTAAAAAAGGTTTTATCTATTGTCATTAGTCACCTTGAAGCCTATTGCGATTCAAGGCTGGTATCTAACCAAATATCAATAGACTATAATGCCAATGATGAACGCATGTGAACATACCTCTAGACCTCTTCGTACTTGGTCGCTTAATTTAAGTATATCCAAGTCCTATAGTCACCTTGAGGAAATAATAGTCTTGCATACATTTTAAACACTTTTGCCTCATTTGTTGACTTTGATCTCAGGAGAGCAATCAAAGTGTAATATCTATCCAAATCAAGCATTATAAAGTAAAAGAATATCGAATAAGTTCTCACTATAAAAAAGGATCCTAGTTGGATGGATCCAATCATTTCATATATGAAAGAAGACACTCTACCTTCTTACAATATACAGGGATATCAAATCAAAGTTAGGGTCACTCGATTTTACTAATCACTTGAGGGGATGCTTTATAGAAGATATTTCACTTGGCCATACCTATAATACGTGCATTCTGATGATGTTGATCAATTCCTATATAAGCTTCATGAAGGGATATCTGAACATCATGTATGGGGAGATCATCAGTAGTCAGGGACATAAAAGAGGGGAATTGGTGGACTTGCATGAAAAGGACTTTGGTATCATATGTAATTAAGTGAAAGAAATGCCAAGTATTCTCGCTAATACTTTATTAGCAAGCCAACGACCTCAAATCCTTAACTATCCCATGGCTTTTCGTGTAATGGGGGTTATATATTGTATGACCCTACCTATAGCGCCTAAAAACTGAAATTATCTACTGGTTAGCATATTTTACATCAATATGGGGATATAAGAAAAACCTTTGGCAAACATAAGAGATATCGACATAATTAGGTTCATCTAAAGGAACATTGTGACCCATTTTGGCGTGTCGAGGATGATTATAACCGATATTGGAATGTAATTTGAGATTAAACCGTATTAGTATTTCTTCAATAGTCATAACATAATGCTTTACTTTAATTCGATGTCATATTCCTAAATCCATAGAGAGGTTGAGGTTTGTAAGGAAAATATTTATGTCATTGTCCGCTAGAATCTAGGTATTTTTTTATTGTCTTATATCACATAAGATATGGCGTATGCCATTACATTGGCACGTCTACATGATCATCCATGATGTCCTCTATCTGAATCATTGTCAATGTGCTCATCATCATGCTCCCATTATTTTTAATGCACTTCACGTTCAACCTCAATCATTCTCCATAACTCCACTAGTTATGACAGTATTTTGTTTGGAGTTCTTAGTTTTTCGCAATTATATCTGGGAGAATTTTAATTTGATTTTAACTTTATTTTATTTTAATCAAAACGAGGTTGATTTTTTAAATAAAATATTTTTCACTAAGAATCATTCAAACGACTTAACATTATCGTTTGATATGGTCATTTAAAGTCCCTATTCTCATATGGATCAAACAAACCCGTAGTGTTTTGGTATTCTTTAAGTCATTTGATAGGTAACTTAAAGAGACTTCTAATGAGATCTTGATCTCAATCGAATGACCTCCAGGTGTCGTTTGAAAAATTTAGTGTCACCTCAATTTTCTTGTTTGCCTATTTAAACCTGCTTTCTGTTGGTTTTTCGTAAGACTTTTTAACTCCGCGTCCTGCAGACCTGCTGCACTTAAAGTCTTCCCTTTTAAAGGCCAACAATATTTTAGATTCACACAAACCTCTAATATTATATTCGCGAATCATTGAGAAACCCTCATAGACATATATTCCTATCTTGGAGTGGTACTTGTGGAGAATCTATCCCCATTGCTGTTCTTGGAATTCTTATGGCAGATATTTCTAAAAAATATGAACCAAAGCCTTCAGAATATTCGTCTATCGCTATCTGTATTTCTCTATTGTTGTAAGTTGCAATTTGCACATATAATGAAATAAGAATTGGTTTTTCCTCATGTGGATTTTTCTTGAATTTGGCCTTCTTGAATATTTAGCTGCATGCTATATTATTTTACTGCTTTAAATCACTTAGTTGCATAAACAAGGGTTTAAAACTGTTGTAAAGTTGACATTCAATTAAATAAGTTTTTCCATTGAACCGTAGCTCACTCTCAAATTGGTATCAAATCCATTTACACAACTTTACCCTCTAATTGATTTTTCGCAAAAAAAAAATTGTGTCAATTTTCTGGAAAAAAATGATTTTTGAAAAAGATAAGTTCTATTGGATAAGTTATACAATAGAATGCCAACTTTTGATGGATCCAATTATGGCTATTAGAAGGCTATAACGATATCTACTTTGAAGGCTATTGATGAACGTGTCTAGATTACATGTGAAAGAGGGTGGTCACCACCCACTATGGTAGAGGGTAATGAAATTAAACCTAAACCTGTGACTCTTTGGATTGAAGAAGAATTTAAATGGGCTAAATTTAATTCACGTGGCCTTAGTTCTATTTTCGAAGCCGTCACACCATACGAGTTTCAACGTATTATAACGTGCACCTCGTCAAACGAGGCATGTGATATCTTGTAGTTTACACATGAGGGCATAAATGTTGTTAAGGCATTTAAATTGCAAAACTTAACTACGCAGCTTAAAACTATAACCATTCTTGAATCTGAAAGATTTGATGAATTTTATGCTCCTTTGTCGAATATAGTTAATTCATGTTTTAATCTTGGTGAAAAAATACCTGACACTAGAGTAGTAAAAAAGATTTTAAGATCATTGCCTTCCCGTTATATCTCGAAAGTCACTGTGTTTAATTCTTTAGGAATGTTAGATTCCCTTAGGTTAGAAGAGCTCGTAGGAGATCTTTAGACCTAGAAATAGGCATGTTTACTAAAACTATAAAACTAAAAGAGAAAGGTATCGCACTTAAGGCCCAATCTAAAAAGAGTGAGGAGATGTCCAGAAAGAGAGAGACGGTAGCTAAAAAGAGAGAGGACGTGTCGTCAGATTCTGAGTACGACTTTGAATTATATAATTTAGCCCTTTTTACTACAAATTTTTAATAAATTTCTCAAACTTAAAAATAATGGCACATCTAAAATTAAAGAGTTTTGAGAAAAATAAAAGTGGGAAGAAATTTGAAAAAGATAAAAGGGACGCCCCAAAGAGAGAGGAAGAGAGATGTTACGGGTGTAATGGGAGAGGTCACAAAGAATATGAATGCACAACTAAGTTAAAGAATCAAGGCAATGGAAATCTGCCTTAAATTCCACCCTTAGTGATTAGAGTGAGGTGGAGTTGGTGGATTAAGGAGAAAAATCACCACAAATTCGCATTGAAAAAAGAAAGAAAGATTTGTTCTCTCCTATGAATATTTTTTCTTTTAATAAAAACTCAACTACTAACTAATAAAACTAAAACTAAGTAATAAGTTAAGTTTATATTCCAACATGGAATGAAAAGGACAATATACAGGATGGGTATATGAATGTAACATCACTGCATTCATGGCTAGTCAAGTGAGGACGTTTATTACACCTCACGACGATGAGGAAGCTACTTCATAAGGACACATCGACAGTGAGAACAACGTGAGAGAATGTGAGGATTAAACAAGTGTGAGAGAGAGAGTGACCTACAACGCGTATACGCCAAGTTATATATTGAGTCCTTTAAAAAAAAGCAAAACAAAGGGTTAGTAACTAGGATCATTACGCTAGAGAAAGATTAGGAGAGAAGAGAGAAGAGAGTCCTCCGTTAGAGAGTCTTTGAGAGAGAGAGAGAGAGATTTTAGGGGGAGAAAGAGATCTTTTAGAGAGAGAGAGGGAGCGTGTGTTTTTATGAGAGAGAGAGAGAGAGATGGGACTTGACCAAACAAGTGGCTAGTCTTACGAGTGAGATCCTTACATACGTGGAGACTCAGAAGAAACTTGAAGATCTTCTTACCCAACTTAGAAAAGATATTAAAAGATCCTAGGAGGTCAAGTTAAATATTGAGGACATATCTTGGAAGATGGGGCGACCCCTCTTTATGGTTTGGTGAGAGGCAGGGAATAGCTTTCGACGATGCTTCCATGCCACATGTCGCACCAGAACCGATTCCTAAATTCATTGTGAATCCTTATAGACCTCAACTAAAACCTTAAATAATAGTTCGGCCAAGTATATCAAATCAAGGTCGGCTTAAGACTGTTTATTTCTGCACTTATTTCATGAGAAACGACCACCTTAGGGAGTTTTGCTATAGTTTGGGTCGAAATTGACGTACACATACTCTGTTGCACCACTTTAGAGATTTTTCTAGCCTTGAAGAGAAGGTTGAGTGTCTAATCACCACTTCTCATAGTTTGATGGAAGTGTTCCAATAGATGTCTTTGCCATCAGTGGATACTTCCAATATCCCGACTAGACCCAACAACAACAAGGGTAAATAAAAGGTCACCACTACTTGGTGCCTAGGTGTGAAGAGGATGCCCTTGTTATTTATATATCTGTTAAGGATCATAATACCTCCCAATGGTTTTTTGATAGTGGTTGCTCCATGCATATGACTGGTGACATCTAATTATTTTCCAGTCATGAGGATAGTAAGGATGGTAAAGTCACCTTTGGAAATGGGAGTAAATCTAGCATTATAGGACGTGGTACAATAGAGATACCCGAATTTCCTAAGGTAGATAATATTTTGTACATCAAAGGTTTGAAAGAAAACCTTATCATAATTAGCTAGCTATGTGATGGAGACTTTGTTGTACAGTTTCATCAGAATGAGTGTAATATTTATAATCAAGCCTGTAAACTTACACTACAAGGGGTGAGGACAAAAGATAACTATTACGAGATTGTTCCCAAGTCCTCATTTGTGTGAAACTGTGCCATGATCTCTTCTATGAATATGTGGCATCAATGTCTAGGTCACGCTAATTTTAGAGATTTAGAGCATTGAGCAAAGAAAGACCTAATACGTGGCTTGCCATCTCTTGGAAAGCCAACTTCCATGCTTTGTGGTCCTTGTCATCTAAGAAAAAAAGTCTGTAATCCTCATTGAAAATTTAATTCCGTTCGGACATTACGTGTGCTTGAATTAATTCACATGGATCTTATGGGTCCTACTCTCATTGAGAGTTTGGGTGGTAAGAGGTATATCCTCATTATGATAGGTGATTTCTCTTGTTATTCTATAGTTGGTTTCATGAGAGAGAAATTCGATGTTGTAGAGCTTCTTATCACTAGGTGTCGTGTCCTGCAAAATCAACACGATATCACTGTTAATAAAATTCATAATGACAACAACATGGGATTTAAAGAAGCAAAGGTGGATCATCAATGCAATAGCCTTAGAATTAAACATAAATTTTTGGCCGTGAAAAGTCCTCAGAAAAATGGGATTGTTGATAGGAAGAACCGAATGATTTGAGATGGCTAGATTTATGCCTATCGGTCGTAGAGTTTTTAGGAGGTTTTGGGCAGAGCTGGTGTCTATCGTGTGCTATATTGTGAATAGGGTATATCATCATCCACACACACTTCAGACGCCATATAAATTATGGATAGGGAAGAAGCCCAACCTTTCATATTTTCCTGTCTTTGGGAGTAAATGCTGCATCCTAATGGATAGAGAGAAACTAGGAAAGTTAGAATCCCAAAGAGACGAGGGAATTCTATTAGGATATTCATCGATGAATAGAGCTTACTAGGTTTTTAACCTGAAAAGATCTGAGGTTATGGAATCAATAAACATCACTGTTAATGCTGACGAGCCGCCGACTCTTGTTTATCCTCACCATTTATGTGAGGATGGTGACCCCCCCCCCCCCAAGTGATGATCCCATTGTTCCTCACATACCTAGGGTGGACCCTACTCCTAACTTATGGGATACACTTGCTTGGGTTCACGATAGTCATGACCCTTCTGCCATTTTAGGCAATCCTACTTTAGGTGTCAAGACTTAAGCTCAGCTATAGAACATTATTAGCTTTATGTGTTACACGTCCAAAGTCAAGGCCTAAAATGTCAAAGAAGCACTCAAAGATGAACACTGGATAACCGCTATGTTGAAAAGTTACTTCAGCTTAGAAAGAATGATGTCTGAGAACTTGTTTCCCGACCTAGTGAGAAACATATGTCTGGTACTAAGTGGATCTTCAAGAATAATATGGATGAGAATGGTACCATTATATGTAATAAGGATATGTTGGTCGCTCAGGGCTACACAAATGTAGATTTTTATGAGACATCTGCTCCTATTTCCATGCTCAAGTCCATCCTCTTAATACTCACCATTGTATGTCATCTGTGCTTTCAGCTATATCAAATGGATGTCAAGAGTTAATTTTTGAATGACATTCTATATAAGGAGGTTTACGTGGAACAAACGAAAGGGTTTGAAAACCTTAAGCACCCTGGGCACGTATGTTATATGAGAAAAGACCTGCATTGTTTGAATCAAGCATTTTGTGCTTAGAACGAGAGGCTTACTTCATATATATTAGCTCGTGGCTTCAAAAGAGGTGGAGTAGATAAGACGTTATTTGTTAGGAGAGGAAAATGTCCTATTTTGGTTGCTTAGGTCTATGTGGACGATATACTCTTTGGACCAACGGGTTCCCTCCATGCTCACGACTTTTAGGAGAATATGAAGAGTGAGTTCGAGATGATCATGGTTAGTGATCTTACAAACTTCTCTAGTCTCCAGGTTCATCAATTAGAGGATGGGATGTTCATCTCACGACCCAAGTATGCAATAGACCATGTGAAGAAGTTTGGGTTACACTTCGGTAAGCACTCATGCACCCCTATGAATACCTCGAAAAATCTTAACAAGGACACTTCAGGCAAGGACATAGAGCAAATCTTGTATCGGAGTATGATAGCGAGTCTTCTTTACTTAATTGTCAATAGTCCCGACATAACCTTTAGTGTTGGAGTCTCTGCACGATACCAAGCATCCCATAGAGAGTCACACTTACATGATCTGAGAATTATTATAAAATACGTGAGTGGGACACTCTTATATGGCATTTGGTACCATTTATCTGCCTATTCAGATGACGATTGGGTCAAAGATGTCGGTGGATGTAGGAACACTTCAGGTGGGTGTTTTTATTTTGGTATTTCTCTTGTCTCTTAGTTGAACAAGAAGTATAAATCCATCTCTTTGTGTACTATGGAGGATAAGTAAATTGTCTTTAGGATTTGTTGCACGCAACTCTTATGAATGTAGAAAATGGTGGATGACACCATTACCATTTCCTGTGATAACACAAGTGCGATTCATATATCCTGCAATCCAGTCCAGCATTTACGCACGAAACACATTAGGATACGCGGGGACTTTATTCGAGACCTAGTAGAGGAGAAGGTCGTATCATTGAGATTTATGACCACCGATCGCCAATTAGCCAACATCTTCACAAAACCTTTAGAAGCCCCTAGATTCTAGAGTCTTACGAAGTCTTTAGGTATCTATACAGTTGACTGAGGGTTGGTTACTGTGACTTGTATATGATGATTATTCTTGATTCCAATTGCTTGACTGTATCATTTGTATCATATTTTTTTCTTATTAATATATTAGAAAAAGGCAAAAAGATTTTTCAACTTTTTTAGAAAAAATGGAAAAATACAAAAGGATTTTTGTTTTTTTTGAGAAAATAGAATAATAGAAAAATATTCTGGGATTCTAGAAGAAAAATATTCGGGGATTTTTGGAGCACATTATTTCAGATAGAGGGATATCCGTAGATGTCAGCGGTGAGGGAGTGGAGACAGACCACAATGTCAACGGAGATACGTAGTTTCTTGGGTCTAACAGGATACTACAGGAAGTTTATTCGGGGATTCTAGAAGATAGTGGGTCCATTGACTTATTTGACGCGCAAAGGAGTGTTGTTCACCTGGGATGATGCCTGTCAGTTAGCTTTTGATGAGCTGAAGGACAAGCTGACTTCATCACCAGTGTTAGCATTACCCGGGTCGGAGTAGAGTATCTAGTCTACGATGATGCGTCCTTACTAGGACTTGGGGGTGCGATTCAACAGGAGGATCAAGCTATAGCTTATGCTTCCCTAAAGATTAAGCCTCATGAGAAGAACTACCCAACAAATGACTTAGAGCTAGCTGCAGTCGTGTTTGCACTCAGGATTTGGAGGCATTACCTTTTGGGAGAGCAGTTTCACTTCTTTACAGACCATAAGTCATTACAATACTTGTTAATGCAGAAGGAGCTAAAAATGCGTCAATGCATGTGGTTAGAGTTTGTAAAAGATTATCAGTTTGAGATACACTATCACCCGAGAAAGTCTATATGGGTTGCAGATGCGTTGATCTGTAGGCCAGTAGATGACACGGTCGAGGTTTAGAAGGTGAAATGGAAGGAGATAGGACACAAGGATGCTGTGGATAGATCATTCATGTCAGTTATGATCGTCACACCGTAGATAGTGATGAGGGTGGTCCAGTCACAAGAGGCAGACCCTTTTTGCCAAGAGAGGATTATACAACTCTTAGCCGATGGATCCAAGTCTTATTCGGTAAGTTCCGTTAGAGGCTTGCGTTTTAACAGGCGACTCGTGGTTCCAGAGGGGGAGAACCTTCAACATGCAGTGATGACGGAGTCGCATGGATCTATATTTATGGTACATCCCTGTGGGGATAAGATGTACCAGGATATGAGGCGACAGTACTTGTAGAGTGAGATGAAGAGGGATATTGCATAGTTCTTATCCAAGTGTACCACTTTCCAGCTAGTGAAAGTAGACCATCAGAGACCACCAGGTTTACTTCAGTCGTTAGAGATCCCTATGTGGAAATGGGAGGGCATTTCCATGAACTTTATTACTCGATTTCCTACTTTGTAGAGGGGGCACGATTCATATGGGTTATTATGGACCGATTGACAAAATTAGCCCATTTTCTGCCAGTCAAGACAGACTATATAGCAGGACTCTATGCTAAGATATTTATTGCAGAGATAGTAAGACTGCATGGTGTTCCTCTTGATATCGTTTCAGATAGAGATAATATGTTTGTTTCTCATTTTTGGAAGAGTTTCCAGGAGGCTATGAGTACCGAGTTGAGCTTGAGAATGGCGTACCACCCGCAGACCGATGGGCAGACTGAATGCACTAACGAGATGATTGAGATCATGTTGCGCATGTGTATCCTTGACTTTGAGGGAGGTTGGGATAAGTACCTTCCATTGGTGGAGTTTGCTTATAACAACTCCTATCAGTTCACGATTGTCATGGACCCGTTTGAGGCATTATATGGGAGA
Organism: Sambucus nigra; assembly: GCA_949130495.1. Taxonomy (NCBI): domain Eukaryota; kingdom Viridiplantae; phylum Streptophyta; class Magnoliopsida; order Dipsacales; family Adoxaceae; genus Sambucus; species Sambucus nigra. The sequence continues at coordinate 58,347,885 of OX422218.1, read as the reverse complement.
CCTTTCCATTCTCCAGCTTGTTGGCTAGAGGTAGGAGACAACAAGTTACTTAGGCTAAAGGTAATTCAAGATACATCGAGCAGGGTTGAGATGATTCACAGTTGCATACAGGTAGCCCAGGATAGACAGAAAAGCTACGACGATGCTAGGAGGTCCTTTAGGGAGTTCGCTGTGGGGGATCAGGTTTTGTTAAGAGTATCTCCTATGAAGGGGGTGATGAGGTTTGGGAAGAAGGGGAAATTGGCTTTGAGATACGCAGGATCATTTCCTATTATCGAGAGGATCGACCCAGTGGATTACTAACTCGGGTTTTCGGAGAACTTAAACTGTATTCATGATGTGTTTCACATATCATCACCGAAGCGGTATCTTCTGGATGAGTTGTCCCACACTCATATCGCAATAGAGGAGATGGATTTGCTGCCCGACAGTTCTTATGAGGAGAGGCCAGTGGATATCCTAGATCACAGTGAGAGGAGATTGAGATCAAAGGTAGTTCCACTTGTGCGGGTTCAGTGGCAGCATCATAATGTGGAGGAGTCCACTTGGGAGCAAGAGGCAGATATGTGTGAGAAGTATCCAGATTTATTTGTATCAGGTATGCCTCACTTTCTGAATTTCAGGACGAAATTCCGTTATTGGGTGGGGGGGGGGGGGAGTATGTAACACCCCGTATTTTTTAGAACTTAAATAATCATGTGATTAATTATTATTGTGGGATTAATTAAATTAATATGCGAGAATTAATTGGTAATTAATCTCGATTTAAAAATAAATATTAACTAGCGTAACAAGGGTTAATACTTATTAATGAGAATTATTGAATATTACTGAGTGAATAAGTAATATGGAATTATCGAATCTGATAAATTGTCAAGAGTGAAATATACGACAGTTTGGTATTAAGTCGGGACAAGCGTGTGAGTCGTGTTGCGACTAATTGAATGGAATACAAAGGTAAAATATTTTTAAGTAACTCGTATGGTAATTTCGAACCGTTGAGTCGGGGAGGGTTGAGATAGTCAGAAAACACTACCCGGGTATTTTATTTAGACGCCAGGAGATTTTAGGCCAAACTGGCACCCCGTAAGGGTAGTTTTATAATTTGAGTTTTTGGAGAATTAAAATGGACAAAAATCAGTAATTAAATAGAAAAGGTACATGGGAGAGAGGTTACGTATCAGTTTCTAAACCTAAGTCAGAGAGAGGGAAAACCTAGGAGGGAGAAGAAGAACTCCATAGGTTTTCTTAGAGAAAGAATTAAGCTTTTACAGAAACAGTTCCACCAATGCGTAGATCGAAAAGCGAGGAACGCACAAATATCAGCATCATCAACGGATCAGACATTTGAATTTGAGGCAACTGTTTATTACTTTCTTTCATTTAGCAATAATCATATTCATGTTAGTGTAGGTAAATTTGATAATGAATTTCATTGAATTTGGCTGAAAATTTGGAGAAGTAATTTGTGATTATGGACAGATAGTTCAGTATTTAATTCCTTTATGTATGCAAGAGAATTTAATACGAAATTTGAGTACAAATTAACGAATAAATTTGAGTTAATTAAGTTCTTAAATGGAAAATTAGAAAACTAGGAGTTCTATGATATAAATTGGGGATTTTATTTTTACCTTATAATTTATAACGATTGAATGATCCTATGATGTTAGAAATTGTGCAAACATCTTGGGTTATCAATCAAAATAGTTACATTGAAGATTGGGTATGAACTATGAGGTTTTGGGTAACTGGTAAAAACGTAACTGCTGAAGAACAAGTCTGACATAACAGAACCGGTTCCTTTTTTTAATAGGATTGGTTCTTTTTTCTGATAGGATCGATTCCTTTTTCTGATAGGATCGGTTCATTTTATTTTAGTAGGATCAATTTGTTTTCTGAAGGATCGGTTCGATTCATTTTTCTGCAGACTTTTAGTGCTGCTGAAGAACTTTGGAAAAACCTTTAGAATCTTAAATTGTGATATTTGAGGAGAAAAATACCCTGGACCAGTAGAGTATCGAGACCGTATCTACTGTCGTGATATATAAATATAGTGGTACCCTTCGAGTGAGGAGAAATACTCTACGTAGATTATTTGGGATAAAGTAAATATATTATACGAAGTAATGAGAGAATAATACGTATGGAATATGTATGATTAGGTTGCGTAGATACCTAATGGATTTTAATAGGATGTGTTGATACCTATTACATACTTAATATTATGTGTATGACATACCTAGCTGCTTGCTATCGCGGGAGGTTATGTAGAGACAGTCTTATCCTGGGTGATCTTTGGGAGGATATTTGACTTGTATCTCAGGACATAGGACTATGAAGACTTATTTGTGAGTTGATAAGTCAGCTGACTATGGGAGTGTAGGTATGTGAATGACCCATAGGTATGTGAACTATGTTCGCCTCCACTATGTGTGATTTGTGTATATGGTTTGTGGGATACTTTCGAGCCGATAGTCCTTATTGGAGTACGAGATGTATTGGAACATGATAGCAGAGTATGCGATGCACTATAGGTTTAGCCTTGGGGTGTTGTATTAGTATATGTATATTATAGTGATGGACACATATGCACACTTGTGTTATTCCTACTGTGAGATAATTTTTAGGTTATTAAGATAGTACAATATTAAATAACGTAAACTATAAATACTTAACTTAGTGTGATAACACTTAACCGAATTAATAAATGATGTTACGCACAATGTGGGAATTTTGAAATTTCGAGTTTCTACCACGAGGTATGACTAGAAGTATAAGTCCTTACCTAGTTAGAAGGGTGGTGGATGGCTAGGTTAGAATAGATGTATGTTAGGTGTGCACAATAGACGAGAGGTGAGGATCTCATGTGGGAGTTCGAACTATCATGCATATGATACTTGCTTTATTGCAAATTTTTAAATACTTGCTAAAACAAATATTTTTACACATTGAGCTCTAACCCGTTTCTTGCATCTCTTTTCTCTCTTGCTATATATATGTATTGTATCAGATGCTCAGCCATAGCGACACTAGACTTAGAGACTTAGATTGCTTGGTGTGCTGCAGCTGTTGTGGAAGCTGTAGTTCTTTGCATTAGACGTCTCTGTCATTTCACTCAGTTTTTTTCTAGAATTTTCTTTTAGGGCATGTGTCTCCCACTCCTTAGACATTTTTATCAGAGATTGTATTCAGTTTACTTTCCAGTCATTTCAGTTGGATTTTTTTTACTATGGTGCTTGGTTTAGAGTTTTGAACTGGAAATGTTTATTCCTGTCTTAGTTATTTCAGTACATATTCAGATTCAATATTTATTTTATTCAGTTGTGTGGTGGATGGGTTATATTTAAATTCTTGGAATTTTTAAATAAATGATTTTTGGATTCAATTTAGAAAGGAAAAAAATAATATTTTGTCACCACCTTAATTAACTATTAGGTGGTTAATAAGGTTATTATATTTTCGACAGTGATGCTAGGAATGAACCAATCAAACATTCTGTTTTAAATTTTATAAAGGACTGATCACCCGATATTTAATTGGGCGAGGTGTCACAAACAACTTTAATCCACTAAGAATATTATTATATATAAATTATGCAGTCCCAAACTGTCCAAAGGGGACAATTCGAGAGATTTCATTACAAAGGTAATGACTCTCGAACGGGTCTAAGGGTTATTGAATGCGTACGCATAAGAACTAGAAGGCTAGTATCTATGCGCACTATATGTAATTTCAAGTATGTTTCATTTAATTATCATACTATATATATTGTTCATTATACAAAGTAATTTTCAAGAAAAGTTAAAAAATCCCCCCCATAGGGACAAAAATCTAGTGGTCCTCCCACTTTTAAAATTAACCCACCCAACATCGATCCACTATAATCCAACCACAATGGAAAAAAATGTGTATCCCGTACTCCTTCTAATTCATCTAATCAATTAATTCTTTTCATCAATTAAAGTATACAATTATTAATTTACTAATCTACAATGAGGGGCAATCCAACTTGCATATGAAAGGGGCACTAATTATTAATTTACAAAAAATATTAACTACCAATCAATATTAAAGCAATCAATTCTTTTATAAGAGGAACTACAATATGAGGGGAAATATCTAATAAACCAATAAAAAATTAATTAAAAAAACACATATACGCACATACACACACACACACAGCCCCACACCCCCAGCCCACCCCCACCCCCACCCCCAGCCCTCCCCCTCCTCCCACAACCACTGCCCACCACACGCACACACACACATATACACACCACATATACACACACACAAACACACACACACATGGACATACACTCCCTCCCCCCAGCCCTACCCCTCCCCCCCACACGCATATATACACAACACACACACACACACACATGGCCATTTACACACATATATATACACACACGCACATATACATAAATGGAGGAGAAATAGAGAGAGAAAATGTACCAAAGTTGTAGAGAGAGAGTGTGCAGTCACTAGAGAGAGAGAGAGAGAGAAATGGAGGGAATTAGAATCGGTGGGAAAAAAAGAAGAGGGAGGGTTTTTTACTGACAGAATTGTCACGGACATGTCACGGTCCTTGACCATGACAACATTATACTATTGTCACGGTCAATGACCGTGACAAGACCTTGTCATGGCCTTGTCACGATCAATGATTGTGATAAAAAAAATGCGTATTTTTTTGTCACGGTCAATGATCGTGACAAGGCTGGCCGGTTGAAGGGTGCCAATTTGACCATTTTAGTGTAGTGTGGAGTCATTGAGATGTAATTAGTGATTACTTTCTATTTCTATGAATCATTTCCTCCTTTAACCTACACATGCATGGATTTATTTGATTTTTGTACTTGTCTATCACATGTTGGTCACAATGTTTTCATCTCAATCTTGTCTTTAAAACGAACCAAATGCGATAAAACGAGTCGATGAAAGTAGTGCATGTAAGAACCGTTGCCCGTAAGAGTTTATTTAATATTGAAACAATTATGAGCGAACACGCGAACGGGCTGCGAGAGTCAAGTGAACATGTCGTGAATGCCCCCATTTGAAAAAAGCCCAAGAAAAAATTAAGGCAACAAAAAGAGCAATTTTGCTAAAAGGGGGACAATAGAAAATCTCTTAGAGAGAAATTAGAACCTCAATAAAAATTTCATTATTATGATAAGGGAGTTTGGTTGGAAATTAGTGAGTTTGCACATCATGACAAGGTCTCAAAAAAGCATTACGTAGTTTTAGATGTTATTGGTGTAGAAATAGTTTTAAACTTTAATTTGTTGGTTAGATTGAGTCAATTTCATATAAATTGACCTTTTTATACCTAAGGATGAGTTTGATTTCATTTGCTAGGAGTATCCAAAATTCATCGTGCACATATGTTATGAATTTTAAGTTGATTTTCCTATCGAAATTTTTCACACCCATACACGCACGCTATTATCAACTTGGTTATCTTAGTGTTAATTCGTGGAATGATTTATTGTATTTTTTGTGAGAAATTTTTTGAGAAATTCTAAAAAAAGAAGTTTATTTTTGTGACACGCTCTGTATTTATTGCTTATGTTTCTTTCCATATCTATTTGGGACATCATAAAAAGGGGGAGAATGAATTATGGGGGAGTGGAAAAGTTTGATTATTTAATAATTTTCTTGGGATTAATTATTCTCATCATCGTGCTTATCATTTTATTTCAAACGTTTGCGCGTCATGGGTATTTGTTTCTTGTCTCATGTATGTAGGTACATTTGAGGATCATATACATGGAACAATCAATGAAGACAGAGAAATTTTGGAGAATTGAAGTTTTAGAATTTTTTAAGATTTCAAGACATGTATTTTGATTTTTACATTATAGGGTTTTGGGGATATTAGATTGTATGTCTTAGGGACTATTTTGGGTTGCATAATTCGGATATTTTTATGTATGTTTCGGCATAGCCATAGGGGGAGCTTTGTAATGACAATATTTATGTCATTGTCCTCTAGAAGCTAGGTATTGTTTGTATTTTCCTAGATCACATATGATAAGGCATATACCATTACATTGGCACGTCAACACGATCATCCATGACGTCCTCGATCTGAATCATTGGCAATAGGCTCATCATCATGCTCCCATCATCTTCAACGTGCATCACCTTCAATTTCAATCGTTCTCCACAACTCCACCACATTATAGTATTAATTTCTTTGGAATTCTTAGTTTTTCGCAATTATATCTGGGAGAATTATTAATCAATTTTAACTTGATTTTATTTTAATCAAAATGAGGATGGTTTTTTAAATAAAAGAGTTTTTGATAACAGTCATTCAAGCGATATAGCATTGTCTTTCAAACTCCATTTCCATGTCATTTAATATGGTCATTTGAAGTCCCTATTCTCATATGGATCAAACGAACCCATACTTTTTTTTTCTTTAATGCGTTTAATAGGTCTCTTGAAGGGAAATCTAACAATATCTTGATCTCGTTCAAATTACCCCCAGGTGTCATTCGAATGACTTAGAACCACCTCAATTTTCACATTTTCCTAGTTAAACCTACTTCCTGTAGGTTTTTCAAAAGTTTTTTTTAACTCTGCCTCATGCAGACCTGCTTCACTTTAAGCCTTCCCTTTTAAAGTTCAAAAATATTTTAGATTCACACAAACCTCCCATATTATATTTTTGAATCATTGAGAAAGCCTCATATACATATATTCCTATCTTGGAGTGGTACTTGTGGAGAAGCTATCTCCATTGTTGTTCTTGGAGTTCTTATAGGAACTCTTGCTGAAAAAGACGAATCGAAGCTTGCGGGATATTCGTCTGTCGCTGTATGTATTTCTTTATTGTTGTATGTTCCGATTTTCATAGATAGTAAATAAGAATTGATTTTACCCTATGGGAATTTTTCCTGGATTTGGCCTTCTTGAATGTTTAGTTGCATGCTATATTGATTTACTGCTTTCAATCACTTAATTTTATGAACTAGGATTCGAAAATTGGTATAGAGTTGACATTTATTTAAATAAGTTTGACCATTGAACCGTAGAGCACTCTCAAGGTCTCTAACAAGACAATGATCAACATAATAAAAAAGATATTCTAAAATAAAAAAGGTTCTTGGGTGGATGAGCACCCCCATGTCCTCTGGGTGTACCGAACAACTCTAAGATGGTCGACCGGGGAAACACCCTTTGCCTTAGCTTTACAAAATGAAATCTATAATTATAGTGGAAGTCTATGAAGACAACCATTGCCAGTCAAATCATGAAATAGGAAATTATAAATATTAATCTAAATCTGGTCGAGGAAAGAAGATAACAAACCCTCATCAAGCTATCATCCTAACAAAAATAGTTGTCTAGGAAATATAGCAAAAGTGTCAATCCTAGGATGTTCCAGGTCTGAAAATATGTGCTAAGGAAGTTTCTCGAAAATGTGAGCAAGTGGTGACACAAAAATTTGGTCTCCAACAAGGATGGACCATTTTATATCAGCATGGATGACCTACAAGGAGCTTACCATCTAAAAACAATGGAAAGCATGGAGAAACTTAGGGAATGGAATGTAGAAAAACCTTAGAAAATTTTATTTTTGAAGTCTTAATCCAATTTATAAAGTTTTGACTTATTAGCTTGATTATGTAAATTTATTTGGTTTGTCAAACTCCTAAGATGATTCAAAGTTTAGTTAAAGCAATTAGCTTTCATATTGTTCCAAATGGCAGGTCAATCTTATTACAAATCCGTTTGATCAAATTATGATTATTTTAATGCTTTAATAAGATTACATTTGATCATATTTGAAGGTTAGATGTTTTCATCACTAGCAAATATAAAAACATCAAGAATTTCCTAGGAAAGAAAAAGACCTATGGGGGATCCCTACGAATTAAATGTTTTAACTTTGGTCGGCTAAACCTTGAACGAGTAGATGGCCCAGTGACCGGGTTCTTTTTTGCCACTGCTTGGTTATAGGACTAAGGCGGTGTGATGACACATTCCTATAAGGTAAGACCAATAATATCAAATGATCAACATATAAAATGGGTAAATGCAAACATAAAATTAAACTGTAATTTCATTCATAACTTTCACTTAATAAAAAACTATCTAAGTTTGGTTGAATTACAAATGAATAAAGTAAAAGATTACAAACTAACAAGAGCAATTTTCATCTTTGGAGAGTTACGAGTTCAATTATGGTTGCTTAAAACTATCATCAATATTAGGCTAAATCACATCACCATTGTTGTGCTTGGTAATATAATTCTTCACTAGTTTTTTTGGGATCGAGTCAGGTGTTTTTTAACAAACTTCACTCCAGGGGGGAGGTATCCAAGTAAATGGAGAATCTACATGGTACCAATAAAAAATTGAGAGTCCTTGGATATTTTACAAATAGTCAAGTCATATAGTTAGACATGATTATAGGCAACATATATAGCTTCATCCAAGTGTAAGGGAACATCCTTCCAACCTTCATCATAACCAGCATCCAGAATGCACGAGGACCCTTCTAGAAATGGTACCTTAATTTCATGATCTAACAGTGATGAACATGTTTGATCTCTTTAATTCAATTAATATTTACCTTGGGCCTCTCTCAAAGAGAAATTCTCAATTTACAGTAAACCATCTATGTTCTTTTACTTCAACCAATTAATTTTGGAGGAAGACGACCATAATACTCTTGACTCTATATGCACTTGTCATCTTTTAAAATGATTGGAAAATAATAGTAAAGGTTTCTCAATATCAATCAGAAGTATCTCATCTAAGTATGAAATCGATATCTTCACTCTAATGGGAAATTGGAACCAAGTCCAAACTATTGTCAAACTACAAGAGTAAAAGAAAATGCATTCATAATTTAAGTCAAGAAAAAAAATACACATAAGTATTAACTCATGGGAAGACATAACATAATGAGAACAAGAGATATGTTTCATTTCATTTAATCAAAACTGGGGAAAACACTTACAAGAGAATATATAAGAAAAAACAAGTAATTGAAAATATAATTTTTTTAAAAGATAATCTTTTTAGAAAGACTGTTTTTCTCTAGTACCACCTTGTCCTAATCAACAAAATTCTTATGTTGAACAATGACGTTATTATGTTATTCGTTTACATATTCTTCATCTGATTTCTCAAACTTAGGTGGAGTTCTAAGTTTATTCCCAACAAATATCTCGGATTAAGCTTGACCCTTAAACTTTTCCAAGGCTTGATCCTAACATTCTTGAAGAAGGACTTACATATGAAGTTTAATTACTTTTTGCCATGGGAAAAAGACTTATCCCATGCTTTGTCATAGGCACTATTATTGGACTCTAATACTACCACCAAAGACGGGAAGACTTTTCATTAGCCTGCACTACTTTCTCGACCTTCGACTTAAGACTTGCGAGATTTGTATCTTTGGATTTCATCACAACATTGTGCACCTTAGCCTTCTTCTGGGCAACATTAATGAATTTTTATGACTTATCCAATGGTATGACTAGATTAGCATTATCTTTCGCTTGATTGTCTCGCATGTTAAGTAAATTCACAAAGTCTATCATAAACTATCGATTGAAAATAAAGTATGACGATTAGTACAAGATAAATTAAAAGTTATAGGGATCCATCCAAAAGAGATCAATAATTACCAAGAAGAGAGTTTAGGAAATATGGGAAACAAGCCTATCAATGGATAGGCATTCGATCGTAGCTTGGTAGGCCCATAGGCAAGCTCCCCTCAGCAAATAATGTGTGAATTATGGATCCTTGGACATCGACCTTTCAGTATGGCCTTTCCCCTTATTGTAGGAGTCCACCATATATTTAGGTCGACAAATCAAACCCACGACCATAATTGGTCCTACCTTTCTTCATAGTTGTAGCCTTTATTTTATCGGGGTAATATCCCAAAGTCACGGGGTTGGATAAACCCTTGTTCTCCTTCCTCTTATAAGATTGGCCAATTGGTGAAACAAGAGTTCCGTCCATCAGGTTTGGAATCGTCTTTCTCTGTGACATTGCTTATTTAAAAGTGGCATGGGTAACGAAGGGTATGGTTGAGATCTTAATAGATTCAAACAAGCCTGAGGTTCCCAGTGAAAACGTATTTTTCTCACTAAATATTTCAGGGATTTCTTTATTCTTGTTAACTATCTGGGTAATAAAGTATGTGGTGGTGGGAGTGTAGGACACCAACAATGAAACCCACCCTGGATGTTCGACTGCAGTCAAAGGCTATCTCAATGACTAGGCCCTCCGTAGCTCAAGGAAATTGATGTCTTGGTGATGAATCACTATATTTTTTGGATATATTCACAATAAAGATCAAAACATTGAGAAATCATACAAAGCATGGATGAAGAATATACCATATTAGAATTAAAGTTAAATATACTGCGTATCCCCCTATTGGATGGGTAAGTGTTCCCACGACGTCACCACAAACCTATGCGGCCAATACTTTTTCTTAGAATTGAACATGTTTATGTAGAGGAATTTATTTGCCTTCCTCAATTTTTTATAGTAGATACTCTTATTTCATTTAGCAAACATATATTAATAATGGATTTTAGGTATGCCAAGTTTGGTACCATACAGTTTATTAATCTTGTGGATGTCATTTACAATTCCTTAAGTGTTTTGAGAACATTAGGTAAGGAACATGTCAAAGAGCTAGAAATACTAAAGAAAACATTTATTCGGAGGAAAGGTGATACTAGCCTTAACAAAAAATTGAGGGAAAAGACATTGACCTCCTCCAATATTGTAGTAATCCAGTTGGCCCCCCGATATCTCAACAGTCACCCACTAGGGAATGAATCAATGTCAAAAATCCTCAATAGTATTCTCATTAATGGCATAAACCATCCTTATTGTAAGGCAATTGAGAACGAACAAAGAAAAATAGAAGCTTGTGATAGAGATTTGTAGAAAATAAAAAACGAGAGGAAAAGAAGACGTACGAGGAAAGTCTCATCAATCAATGGGCAATAAAATAAACTAATGAATTGAAGAGAGTAATAACTTATGAGAAAAGTCTGATTAATTGATAGAACTCCCTTAATTGGCGACCCTATACACACAACCGCCCCTTGTGATGATTACCTTAAATTTACCAGCGTGACCCTAAAAATATAAAAAATAATTACTCGTGTGCCCTCAAAGTTTGATGGGAAGAATAAAATGATTTTACAAGTTTAAAACACGTGTCATCATCCTCCAGGCATATTACTTATGGTTGAACATGTTTCACTACCGACTACAATTAGGACTCTATCTATAGAATAAGAAAACCTTTGCATCCTCACCAGCTTCATAGCTTTTGGGGAATTGGGGATTATTTGAACCCATCTAATAAGGGGACATATGTCCACTAATTTCATCAATGATCTTACCTCAAGAGGGGATAGGGATGATTGAGTTTAATCAGAGGAAATGTTGGTGTTGGATATAGCTGATCAAGTTGTGAGAGCTATCTTAGGTCATGGAGTCCCTCATGATCAACCTATTTCTATTCTCTCCAAATGTAACCCTCATCCCAGGGCAAAGGGGCATACAATCTTTGTAATCAGCGAATGATTAGGCACATTCTCGAACCTTGTAAATCATGTTCTTCTGTGATTTTGCATGTTTTTAATTTTTGGGTGCTTTAATTATGTTGAAAAAATATGAGTAGTTTTTTTACCACCTACACTAACAATTATCCCATTTCCGTCACTCCATCTGAATATATATACTACTAGGTTTACTCGTGCCGATGGAACGATTATAATTTTGTTCTATTGTATCTGTGTCTCTGACACAATAATGCGACAAGTTTCAATATTTTTAATTTTTCGAGCAAATAACATGCATGGTGCAAAAGAAACTCTCTCGTGTTGTTTGTATGATATGCTAACTCGTTTAGCCTAACATATGCGACTTTCCTTCAACCTATAGTACATTGTCTTGTTGTTGATCACAACACTTAGCAAAACAACCCAAGTAAATCTTATATGTGAAAAATTAATTTGCAGTTTTTATGTATTTTGAACAAAAATTATATCTGAATATAAAATATATTTGAGAAGGGAGCACATAATATTTTCACCAATGTCTAAAATATAATCACAAATTAAATTACATAATTTATAAATATTAGAGCGAGGATTTAACAATTGGTTGCTTGTTGTTAATCACAACTATTGCTGAAAATCGCCAAGTAAACATTGTATGTTAAAAACTTATTTATAATTCTTTTATAAGTCTTTTAAATAAAAACTTATATTTACAATTAAAATAAATTTGGGGAGGGAAACAAAATATTTTCACTAATGTGTAAAATATCATATCAAATTACATTGTGCAATCTATAAATATTAGTTTGAGGATCTAACGATTGATTGCACATGATTAAATGTCACTAAATTTATATTGTTCTCTTTTTATCTACTGGGTTGTTTACCTTTAATTCCTAAAAATATTCTATTTTGTTTGTAGACTACCATAGTTTCAAAAAATAATAAATCCTCTTTTTTTTTATTAAAAATAATGGTATATTTACTCCTCCAACACAAAAGTACAACATCTTTACTGGTGCACTTTCCCTTCAATAGTAAATGTAATGCTAATATCTTGTGATATCCATTTCTAAGAGTCAAACCATTTAATAACTGACATATGTAATTAAGGTTTCAATACAAATAAATTTCATGTTCTTCTACACGAAGCACGTTATAGATATTTTTACAAAAACAATAATTATTTATAGGGGCGCGGATTTTAAAAATGATGAAAAACACAACACGAAATTATACAAAGTGAACTTAAAGTTGATACATTATGTCATGCTCGTTGAATATTTTTTCCACAAAATCATATTGTGTCATGCTCATGTCGAAATTCTAAGTCATGTTATCATGTAAATTGAAAATTTTTTCGGGTTAGCATACTTATTTTTGTTAAAGTTAGTGTAAATTTAACAATGCGCAATTAACTGAACCTCAATATATGGGTATTTAGATTCCCTTAACAAGGACTCATATAATATTATATTATTCTTATATTAAAGCTTAGTTAATGTTGTGACATATTTAAAAGCGTCAATTCAAAATAGCGTATTATGACATATATAAACTAATAGTTGTTCATATTGTATAGTTCACAAATAGAAGTTAATTTACAATTTGCTAACTCGTGAACAAGGAAATTAAACCTACTAAAAGACTAGTAAATTGAAATAAATTTAAAAAAGTAATTTGTTGGAAACGTAGGCCCCCAATTTTAAAATCCTTTACTTTAATTTACTTTTAAATGCGGAATAGAGATAGTTCAACACAACAATTTAATTTTTCAAATCTTATCTGATTTTCTTTTCATAAAAAGATGAAAAATTAAATTACACACAAATTTTAATTTCTAAAAATAAAATTAAAATTAAAATTAACCCTAAGTAAGTGAATTATGGTAAACACACACACACACAAAATTCACACAAACCGGTATTAGGATTTTCTCACAAACAAAAATAACACTTGAAGTTAACATATGATAAATTTAACTTTTAGTCTAAAAGAAATTTAACCCAAGTCCTAAAAATTTGCCTAACAAATAATTAATTCAATTTGAAAATTAGGCCAAACCAAATTAGATATTCTAAATTTATCTTTTTACCTAAGCATGCATCTAATATGATTTTGCAAAAGATAAAATAAACAAACCATTACACTGCGATGTACGAGGAAAAACTCAAAACGGAAAAAAACCTCGGGCGGCCCTAGATTTAAGTCCACTAAGTACGGAATTTTACAAGTATAAGACAAATGACTTAATTAACCCGACTCGAATCCTTTCAAGTTTTATCAACCTCTGCTTAGTCGATAATCTCAAAATCCACTATAACCTTGGAATCCACCAATGAAGCTTTAGGAACCCGCCTACCACACATGGTGCCTTTCACCGTATGAGAACGCCGCAACCAAAACCAAACTTCTTCTTTTATGGGAAATAGAAGAAAAATCCAAAATTCTACTTCTAGTGGTAGAGATGAACCAATGGTGCTAAACAACTCCAAGAAAATATTATATATATGAAGAAATACTTGGAATTGTAAACAAAACAATTTTATGGGTGTAAACACATGTGTATAAAAGAATTTCTAATTAATTTTAACACATGAAAACTGGGACTTTTGTTATGAAATATTGACTCTCTAAAAGATCTCAAGGAGGTTGCAAAAGTCTTGGAAAAAGTCTGTCCCAAAGTTTATTTTAAAACATTCAAAAGATAGTGGGACAAAGTAGCGGAAAATGGGTTAAACTGCCAAAAAATTTCCCGCCCAGAAATCTTGTTTGAATGAGATTTTCGTTCGAACGAAGTCTCGTTCGAACGACCTTCTAACTAGGTTCCAGTGGCCAAAAGGGAAAAGTCATTGGCAAACTCGTTCGAATGACATTCTCGTTCGAACGAAAAACTCATTCGAACGACAATATTGAACAAAGTGATAGAATGGTCAAAATTCATTTTAAGCCCAAAATTTTTTTATTTCAAAGTTCTAAAATAACCTTCAGTGTAAAATAAAATTACACCCATTAAAAAATGCTCCAAGCTCCTACATTTATATGTAATGCATTCATACCTTAGGAGATATTAGAACTAAGTTGATGACATGAAATGAGGCACATGTAAAACGGCAATGATGTTCTCTTGATAAGTAGGTAGCAACGTCTTCAACTTTAACATGTCATAGGCTTGATGGAGGGTCAAGAACTCTATCCTATGACTCAAACGTTTTTGTCCGAAATTGAGCCAATACTACATTAAGACTCAATCGGAGACTTGTGTGCTTACAGAATTGACTATCTTGGTAGTCAAGATAAGCATCACCAAAATCCTATAGTGATCTATGAAGTTGATAAGGGAGTTGACTCTTGTTGGAATATACTCTTCAACCAGTTACATGAAGGCCTTCCTTTTCTTAACCAACTCCTCATACTTTGGTATAACTTGAAGGACATAAAAAGTCTATAAAACATCAAAGGTTTAATTAATTTAAACCCTTTCAATTAATTTCAGTATGGGTGGTAATCCTATGCAACCTCATCCTACATATATGAAGAACTCGTGGCATGCGGCATTATACTGATGGATTTTATCCTCGATGTCTTCAAGTTATCGTCTCATGTTTGTTTCAAAATCACTATAGCTATTCAAATGTCTTATAAGGTCAACTGCTATTTATAGATTAATATGAAGAGTATTAAGGTTTGTGCCTGTATAATTTGTAGAGAATATGTACACTAATGGAGATTGTATTTCGATTTGGTTAATGTGTTTGTGTGTGTGTGTGTATATATGACATTTATGACCTTTTAGATATCGAATCAAACTTTTACCCTTTTGTTAAAGGCATGCCTCATTAAATACGTAAACAATCATCATTATCATTATTTTCTTTATTTTGTCACTTAAGCTATCAGTTCATTCGTTATGAAATGTATTTATTTTCAAAATGAAACATACTTATAAAATTAAAATTTAATTCGACAAGTATTATTTTTAGTATAATGATATTCATTGCTCATAATCATTTCACACTAACACGTGTTCATTTGTAGTGTGATTTTACACGCTGATTTTGCAGAGTAATTTTAGTATTCAACGCCTACATAAACTCGTTGATATTGCTGTCAAGATATGGATTCTTCATAATGACTTTTCACACAAGCATTTCATTTACTAGAGGATGAAGTTTTTTTCATTTTTCTATAAAGACATGGAAAATATTGGTAACATATCACTCTATCTTCATCTTTTATAATTGGAAAAAAAGCTCTTTTAAAAATTCACTGCCTTAAAAAATGGCCCATATTTTCTATAATGTGATGAAGTCCTCATTAAGATATACTCATTGTTTTCAGTTTTTGATATTATGAATATACTCCCTAAATCCAAAAATATTATGGAGTTTTGTTTGTATAATGATACCTTAAACCAAATTTATGTTGGAGATATTCCCATTGGAGATTTTGATTGGTTCAGTTTGATCCAGGCATAGTGGCATTCGAGGTTTAATAATCCTATAAATGGTATCAATAATACTTATTCTATTTGGAGGTTTATGGAATCTAAAGTTGGTGGTCCCCTGTGGTCTATACTCAAAGATATGGGTAATAATGGGTATATATACGTGTGTCATGTGCTTGCAATTAGGGGTGGCCATAGGCCCGAGGCCCGCCAAGCCCGCCCAACCCGCCCAATAAAAAAATAGGGCTTGGGTAAGGTAAATAGGCCCGCAAAGCGGGATTGGCAAAATTTTATTGGCCCGATTTTTTTTCGGGCAGGCTTGGGCATGAGTTCTTAAGCCCGATGAGGCCCGGCCCGGCCCGAGGCCCGAAATATATATATATGTGGGGGGGGGGACTTCTATAAATATAAAAACGTATACCAAGTCTTTTCATGTAAAGTGAGAAACTTTATATATGGACTTTGTAATATATGGAGTTTAAAACAGATTTTTAATTAAAAAAATTGGTCTTTAAATAAAAAAATAGGTATTTTAATTTTTTAAAAAAATCTTTTAATTAACATAATAGCGCCCGATCGGGCGGGCCTGGGTAAAGAGCTTTCAAATCTGGGCGGGCTTGGGATTACATAATAAGGCCCGATCTAGGCCCCAGCGGGCTTGGGATAACACTTAATTTTTCAAGCCCGGCCCGAGCCCGACCGGGCCTGCCCAGGCCCGGCCCACGGCCACCCCTACTTGCAATTTTTCATGTGAGGATTGGTTCAATAAGTACTAGGGAATTTGCAATTGACTTATTGAGGGAGAGGGTTTTTAAAAATGATTGGGATTTTTGGAAGAAATCATTCCGTCATTTTGCAAAAATTTCTCATGATTCAAGGTATTAAGGTCGTAGCGATAGGTTTCAATCTGCTTGTATAATACATAACAACTCTATGAGTAGTTTTTCCAAGGATAAGGAAGAGCATTTGGAGTGTACTAAATGCGAGTTTGATGCAATCCTGAAAAGGACCATATTTTATTAGTTATAATATCTAAATATCAATGTAAATAAGGTTTTTCTTCTACATCTTTAATATTATAGTGTTTATTTTCATTTCTACCTCACGAAAAGTTTCTCTTTTGAACCTCCAATATTTTAGTATTTATTTTCAGTTATACATCATGGAAAGTGTTATGAATATAGCAGTCACTAAAGGATTTAATAAAATATGAGTTTTAGTTATATAACTATATTAAAATAATTTTTATTCCGTAATGCGAATTTATGTCTATATCGCATATCCAAATGAAATATATCGCAGTGCAAAATAATGAATTCCACAATTTGAAATAAAGATATAGCAATCTGAAATAAATATTTCACCTTGCATTATACATAACTCTAACTCACCCGTTTAAACAAAATATTATCGGTGACTAATAAATCATTGACTATGAAATACATTAATGCATAGATTTCAAAACTAACTATACGATATAAATTAAACATATAAAATTTTATTTCATATCACTAAATATCTTGCATATTTTAGGCTAAATATAACTCATTTGTCCATGTGTTTGTTGAGTCATTTAGTAATATATGTATTATTTTACATCTAAATTCATCCATAAAGTCACTATCCAATTAACCTTTAAGTTCTCCACCCGTAATTAACTTCTCTATGACATAACAAATGGCAATTTCGCAATCCAATCTAAAAACCAATAAAGCAAATCATGAAATTAATCATTGATATATGATTGTATTAATGTCTGGATAAATATAGTTATTTTTGGTAGTTGTTCATCACCTCTCTAGGGATTGTTGAAGGTTTATTGTCAAATTGTCAATTATTCTTTCAAATTATTTTATTTCATTACAGTTTGCTAAAAATTGCCTTTAGCTCTTTTTTAGCTATTAATTGTCTATTAATTGCCTTTTTCCAATTACAGAATGAATGAATCGGCAAACAAAAATTTGATTGTTGTCAAGATAAACATATGATTGATTAGAATTCATAAATTACAATATCATATATTATATCAAATGTTTAATTACACAAACCACTTTAGTTGCATCGCTAAGGTAGATATATTTGGATTTTCGTTTCGAATAGAGGGAGTTGAATAGAGATCACGATCCAACCACATGTCATAGCATCCTAAGGTCCAATGGTATGTTGTCCTTTTTTTTAGAATCTTCTTTTATGGTTAATTGGGAGGAGAATATACCAAAACTCTTGGTATTTTCCATCAAAAAACTTTTTCACCTTATTTATACAACCTTTTTTAGTCAGATGATAATAATCACGTGAATAATTATAATTGTAAGTATTATCTTCGAATCTTATACTAAAATATAAAAATACAAACATTTTAATAATATAGTGGTAATGATTATTATTACCCGAAACAATGCCCTCATTATATAATATTTCTCTAGTCCATATTAATTATGTTGTATTTTTATCTTTTCTTGATCACATGTTATTTTTTATAATCAGGACATCATATCCCCAAAAGCATCAATTATCGACATTTTTTAGTCAACAACTACATTAGCATATATAAACAATTACAAGTAAATTAGTAAAATAATTTCATATTGTGAGATCTCAATGATTTTTGTTAATGTGATTTCGCACTATGAAATATATACTGATGTTTCCCTTTGTCGAATGACTATGATTTCGTTATGTCATTTCGAAGTGCAAAGTCTGATTATATAGTGTTATTTCACACAACAAATTATTAATGTGATTTCGCAGTACTATTGTGTAGTGAAAATTATACACTGAGATTCAATACCAATAATTATGTGATCAATTTAAATACTCACCGTACTTGACACCTCATCCTTGTTTATCAGGTTATATATGTCATTAATACAAACTGACGCTCCTCCACAACTCCCCATTATTGCCCTGTCATATAATCAACCTAAATTTAGTAATTTAATACACTTACTGTAATGAAAATAATAGTTTCATGATACTTATTCTTACTCTTTTCCATTCAGTGGCTTTTTATTTTTGAAGTAGCGCTTTGCCAGCATCTATCAATCCATGATAAATGTTCTTGGAAGCTGGAAATGACATTTAAAATTTTTAAACAGACGAATTCTCACCATCAGCTTGTTATTTCTCATTATTTAAAGTTTTTATTTTTATTTTTCATACTCTTTAACATGCACGTGTGTTCCTCCTTTTTCATTTTTTCTCCATTGTGAATTCGCCTCCAAATGGATTCATAATATGTCTTGGGTTCTATTTCACACCCACAAAAATTGTGTTCACTTCATTATTCTTAACTGTTTCTATATCTGGAGTTTCATGTGTCACAAGAATAGGTTTTTTGAGATCCTTCTTCGTATTTAGGATTTTTACCTACCCTGAATGATTCAAATTTTTTTTATTGAAAACTCTTTCTTTTTTTAGGAGGTTCCATTATTTTCTCATTCTCTTTATGGATATTTTTAGTATTTAACTTTGCTGGATCCTAGCTCTCTCTTGTACTTGTCAATGATGACACTAATTGTTGTCATATTATCTGTACTTATTTTCCTTATTGATTCAGTAGTTTCATTTTTTGATTCTTCAAACTCTTTTAATTGACTATGCTTTATTTTTAATGTGTTTTTTACTTCTTTTAACAACCCCTCCTTCTCTTTCATTTATTTTTATTTTTATTCTTTCTCTTTCTAGTTCTCTTATTCTATCTTCATGCATGGTAATAGCTAATTGCATATCCTGCTCAGACTCTTTTATTGTGTCCTTATATTCATCTGAGATGTTCTTTCATTTTACATACATAGGTTTCTTCCTCTTTTTCATTCATATGTTAATGACGGAAAACCTCTCCTTATAACCTTCCTATTAAGTCATTTTTCTGGGCTATTTCAACTAATTTCTTGCAGTTTTCCTCCTCTATTTATTTTCTGAACTTCACTTACTTTTTTTTAGAGATCAACACTTATAAATTCCACAGTTTTGATGTCATTAATATCAACTTAATGCTACAACCTCAATTCATCACTGTCCTTTTTAAAAGGTTTTCATCGCTGAATTTTTCAACCTCCATATTAAGAATTTATTTTAACTTTTTATATTTTATCTTAAGGTGTTCAATGCCCCTTTCTTGTTCTCCCCATAATTTATATCTGAATTACTAGATTGTTTAATTCTTTCTCAACATAGTTTTCATCCTTGTATACAACAAAGGATCTTCAAAGGACATTTTTGGTTTGCCATTCACAACTCCATTATACTATTCATAGCTTATCGTATGTCTCCCTCAATAGCCACTTACGTTGTACTCTTACTAATAACATCACATAATGCTCTTAGTGAGAATGTTGCTATGTCAAAATCATTATCATGGATGGAATTCATTCGTAATCCATTTTATCCCCCTGTCATTATATTTATCATCACCATTTACTCCATTGTCAGCATTTTTAGCTTCAATCCAAGCTTCAGCTTCAAATTCAACAAACTTTGATTTCTTCCTCTTCAACTTCATAATTCACAATGGGAAAGAAAAATGTGAAATTAAACTACGAAATGATATCGATTAATTAGAGTAATATATTCAAATTGGAAGATTTAGTTGTGAATTAATATAATGATATATAGTCAAATGTGATGGATGCCAGATGAAATTTTAGGGACTTGTTCCGATCGAACAGGATTTATTGAATTTATTGGGAATAAGGTTTAGAGGCCACTTCAAAAATTGAGGTTCTTCGGATGGAGGTGTTGTTTTTATGATATTAGTTTTCTCACATAACTAATAATGAAAATAAAAATCCATATTAGTAAAATTTATATTTTAAACAATTAATATTACAAACTTAACAAATGCATATAATTCCATACCATCAACACGGACAATAATCATCCTAGTCTTCTAAGTGTTGATGCTCACATCTGAATAATTCCATCACAAATGATTCATTTTCTTTTTCGAGTTGTATTTTCTTATTTTACTAAGCTCAGTTATGTAGCTATTAAATTTGCATCCAATTATTATTCTTGCTATTGCAAATAAGGCAATTGATATTAGGAAAGTCGTCAACAACTTAGCAACATCCTCAAAACCTTCCACCTCAAAGGCGACACCACAGGTGGATCCTTTATTTGGGTTACTTTGTGCACTATTCACTTCTTGATATTCCATTTGGTTAGGATGGCATCTTGGTCAATCTTGGTTGACATGACTAGTGATCCTTGTCCTACAGATGCTATCTAGGATGATATCTCGGCTATTATTATCTATTAGGTAGAGATGATCAAATTCTAAATCTCTACTGAGACTTGTGAATGAACTATCCATGCGACGACTCTGGGGATGCATTGGATACTTTACCTTGATGAGTACGATGATGGGTTTTAGCTTGATGGTATGACATGTATGTCATCTTATACCACTCGTTATAATCTTAACAACGCTCCTCCACACGTGTCATGTCCTTCGATCCACCTTGCATCTCCTTACCAAGGTGCAGACGATGGGGGTCTGCGCTCTCTCTTCTTCTCAATCTATATTAGACCTCTTTTGTTGGAGTTGGGTGTGGGCCCTCGACTATTCATGGTGCGATCCCTTCATGGTGGAAGGCGTGATAAGATCCACAATTAGTTCCTTTGGGTTTTGGTATATGATGTGTTAGATAAATGCTAAGAACTAGTGTTATATGGATTTATGATTTGCCATAAGATACGTTAGTGCTGCCTCTACATCGACATCTCAGACTGAGGGGGTGGTTGGTTGGAACCAACCTGGGCATTTGATGGTGGATTAGAAGACGTCACCAATCAAAGAAATAATAAAGTAGTAATAGGTGTGCAAAAACCCATAAAACAATATGAATCAAATAGGTGGATGATGAACTCCTCTTATTAAGCTCTTTTAATGGTTATTCAGATCCATCAATGGTGGACTTGAATCACAAGCATCGATGAGAGAGAAATCCAAGCTAAGGATGAGAACTATGAAAATGTTCTCACACATGGTTGTGACACCCCGCCTAATAAAATATCAGGTGATCACTCCAATATCAAATTATAACAAGAGTCTCATATGAATCATTCTTAACATCACTGTCGAAAATCCATTTTATTACTAATAACATATTAGGCCGGTGTCAAAATTTTACTTAACTACTCTTTTTAAACAACTTCAAAATTAAAACATCCACACAGTTTTGCAGAAATGAAACTGAACTGAAATAAAATAACCGAACACTCGGTCAAAATATACAACCATATCGAATGTTGTACTCAAAGAGTAAATAAATGCTGTTGGGTTATTAACCGGAATGATTATACAGTACCTCCTATTTAGAATACAAGGATAGAAACGTCTACTGAGAATCCTGCACGCGTCCACAGCTGCTGCAGCTGACGTCTGACTCGAAAGATGTGTCATCCAGGCGTCCCTGTGTATGGACACCTATATATATATAATAACAAGAGAGGAAAAGTAGATAAACGGGTTAGAGCTCCAGTTTTGAAAATATTTAGAAAGTGCATAAATGCCTTATTTTTAGAAAAAGCTTTTATCTCATATTTAAATTTGGTATCGCACTCCCATGAGATACCCCTTACCTCTCCACTAACAATGCACTCTTAGCGCATCCCTCTAAACATCCTAGTCAAGCTACCCTGCTAAACTAGTCTATCACCCAACCACTATTAACCCTAGATAGTCCAAGTAATGTACTAAGGGCTAAACTTCTCCCCAATGTCAACACTAAACCATGTTCGTGCGTGGGGTGTCTCGCAAAGCGAAATCCAAACAAGGAACCCACCCGATACACTACTACACGACAAGGTCAATCGTCGGGATCCGCCAGTCCCTCACTACAGAATATATATATATATATATATATATATATATATATATATATATATAATATATATATACACCATATAATAAATCTCAATATAAGAGCACTAAGGATTAAACTTCTCCCCAGTCTCAACACATTGCCATATTCATGCGTGGGGTGTCCCGCAAAGAGAAATCCAAACAAGGAACCCCCCCGATACACTACTATTCAGCAAGGTCGATCATCGGGATCCATTAGACCCTCGGTACTCGATTCATCCATATATATATATATATAAATATATTTATATATTCATTTTACAATACACATCCGGATCTATCTCCCGGACTGAGGATTCATATACAAAGTATTTATCAATACTTTTCATTTTTATCTCAAAACTTTCCATTTCCCTTCTCATATCCAGGAAATGTATTTTAAAAGCCAATTCATTATCATGAATTTCTTTAACAAATCATATATCTTTTGAAAGCCATTTTTATTATCATAAAAATGCTTTTTCCGTTTCAAACCATCCCATTTCCCTTCCTATATCCAGGAAATGTATTTAAAAGCCAATTTTTATTATCATAAAAAATGCTTTTACCATATCATATGCTTCCACTTCCCTTCTTCCATCCGGGAAGTGTTACCGAAGCCAAAACCTTTATCCCATTTCCCTTCTTCCATCCAGTAAATGTAAATTAAAGCTAATTTATTATCATAAATTGCTTTAATACCAATAATGTCCAACATTATTGAAACAAGTTATATATATCATATAACGCGTTCTAAGACCGCCCGTCGGGCGCGCCCCTAAATGACCATCATCTTTCTGTGCCTATCAATTATGACACTTGGGCACCTATACATACAACGTCGGGAAGCGGACATATACCTGCGGGCTAGTCATAACCACACCCCAAGTTACCTAACCATCGCAGAAAAAATAACATAACATAAACGCTCATATGGCCTATAGTACTATATCAACCCTGCATTCGCTAGCCAGGGGGCTTCACCTCAACGCGCGAACTTCCATTGTGATGTCATTTAGAGAGGGTGTTGACTATGATTTATTAATTATGAAAATCATTACTTTTCCATTTTGAAAACTTTCATTTTTGCATTTTCAAAATCATTTATCTCAAATCATATATATAATTTAATCACACAGTATATATATCTATACCATATATTCCTCCTCGAATATATACAAATGGCCATATTGCCAATTACATCTAGCGATGACCAATAATCCCAAGGATTCTCTCAAGGAATCATAATCATGCATTCATAATCGCATGATACTAAACCCAAAGTATTTTCTTACTTTGATAGCTAACAAATACCTTAATTTCATTTAAGGACTTATTGGATATCTCCAATTATACCATTTCACACTAAATGAATATATATCTATATTCCCAAATTATCCTAATTATCTTATAGGATATACTCACTCCACAATCGATTATAATTATGCTTCCTATACGCATAATTACAAGGGCCTAAATGCCCACTAAAATAACTTTAAATTTAATGGGTCATGGATTTCATTTCCATCAACCCAATGACTACCTCTTTCCATATAATCACTTAAAAGTGCCCAACATATTTTAGGAACCCTAAACCATTAAATTCTACAATTATTCTATTTTCCTCAAAAGTATAGTTTAAGGGTTATACATTCATAACCCTCACTTAAGCCTCCTAGATTCCATTAATTAGAGGACCATACAGTCCTACAAGGTCCCTTATATTATAACATAATTAACCTCAAGGCCATATGAATTGGAATCTATCCCATGCAACTCATCCTAAGAAAAATTTCCAATCTGTCAGCAGGGGTCGATCGATCGACCCTTGGATGTCAATCGATTGATGGCTTCGATCGATCGAACCCCCTTGATCGATCGATCGATTATGGCGGGCAGCTTCTTCTTCGAGAAGCTGTTTCAGCCATGGAAGCTTCGCCCAAGCTTCCATCTCCTCACCCAACGGCCTACAACTTCAACCATCGACAAATACACCTATAATACGGGTTCTAAACGTCCTAGAACCCGGAATCACCAATTAATTTAGGTTAAAACCTAATTTCCTCAAATTAAATTATTATTGGGGTTTAATTACTTTAACTCCCGAAAACACGTTTTATCCACGAAAACCCCACCCAAAATCTTTAGGGTTTGTTTATACCAAACTACGATAGGAGATTTATGCTCAAAAGTAAATAAAGCAAGTAAACACTTGCCTCGTGGATATAATCTGACGACCTCGAGCCGAATCCCGCAGAGTTTGGCCGGAACCGCCACTTTCTCATCCTCTTTCTTCTTCATTTCTCTCTTACCTCTCTTCTTTCTCTTTTCTCTTCTCTTTTCTCCCTTTCTCCCTCCTTTTATAGGGAGAAAAGGGTTTTAACCCTTAAAACCCCAAAACGACTCGTTTACTCAATTACGAGCCCGTTTAACTCCAAAATTCCCCGAAACTCAATTTCGACAATCGAACACTCTTTTTCGACTATCTCGAATATTTCGAGACTCACGGCGCAGTTAAAATTCCCATCCGAGGTACTTGACCTCAAATCACTATTCTAGCCCATAAAATTTAATGCGGGTTTTCTAATAAAAATCTTACCTCTTTTGTCGCTATACTCCACGGTGACATATAATTAAAATATTTCGACCTATATAGTCCCAAAAATAATTACAAGATTCATTGAAAATCAATAAATCCTCGAAAATCCCAAAAATCACTATTTTGAGAAATTCTCCAAATTACCAATTTATATTTAATTATGGAATTTAATTGTCTCCAAAAGGACAGGTTGTTACATACTCCCCCCCTCACAACGGAATTTCATCCTCGAAATTCAGATACAACCTACACCACAAAACCTAGAATCGCTCCAAATCCCAATACCTCAAGGGGAGCGATACTAACCCAATGGTTCCCAACCATATATCGTACTGTTATTACGGTTATAAAGTGACTCCAATAGCGTCACATTGCATTCATCATTACTAGTGCCTAACGGCATAAACTTCAAATTTATATACTACGCCCATTCTATTTCAGGCGGTATATAAACCAACTTACTAAGGTGCCCATACACCTTTCTAATATGTGCACATCTTCACATCCATAGTGAACGTCCAACACGTAACACTCTCTCCCAATAAGGGTCTCCTTTCCTCGGTGTAATACTCATCTATGGGTCCTCCCAACCCGCGAAATTCAATTCTCCTATCCTCGGCGCCACTAGCTCTACTAAACTTACATCCTAATAATACTAAGGTCTATGCGATGTCCTACCTACTCGAAACTAGTATAATCCTAAGTATGTCCCTAGTGCCCAAGGCCTCTCTCAACTTCCGACATTTTCTTGGTTTCATGCGTGGGACGTCTCGCCAAGGCAAAATCCAAACAAGGAACCGTCCCGTTACACTACTCCCTCGCATTGTCGATCATCGATATATAGCGACCTAAGGCACACCAGCGGGACGTCCTAAATCCTATCTTACTAACTAAGAACGCATTCTACTATTCTATCCTTCCGCACATACGAAAGGAAACCTAACTAATCGAAGTGCCCAATCTCTGTAAGAGAACTACGAACATCATACCCAAAACATACCTTCTCAAAATTTGCCTTTTCCTTAAGGCCTGACTATTATCCTCAAATCAATCTCTCTGAGTCCTGCTCCACCCACCCACTTGTGGAGAGAGGACCATTTTAGTGTTTTTCCATAGCACAATATTTCCATAATCATACCATCATCACATGGCTCATAGTCTATAGCGGTTCATCCACACTATAAGACTTTTCCACAAAACTAACATCCTTGCATCCTATAACATCTCTCCACTCCCGACGCCGTTAAGATTCATGTGTGGAGCATCTCGCAAAGTGAAATCCTAACAAGGAACCTCTCCACACACTCCTACTTAACTTTGTCGGTCATGGAGGTCCGTTATTTCAAACATCCAACCGGGATACCCTATCCCCTTTCCCAACAAAAGGTGATCTGAACTCCTATCTCTAACTAAAAGTCACACCACTCGGCGCTCGCACTAATTTTAAGTCCTTGCGCAATCAATAATGAGCTTTATCTTACAACTCAACAATTAACCCGTCACACCTCAAATCACATCTATAAGGTCTCCACATACTCAATTCACGATAGTGAAACCTCTCCTCATCGAAGTTCCATCTACCCTTAACAATAAAGGCAAACTCAACCTGTATCCAGGTGAGACACCGCAACAACAACCCATTCCATCCTGGAACTGCGGACACGATAGTCTTGCCATCATTAGCCTGCTATCGCTCCGAAAATACCATAACATCATATACTCACCATACCACCATACTCGTATAAACATATAAGACGAGTATCCCAAACCATATATATATATATATATATATATATATATATATATATTTAATATATCAACGCCCGCCTCTATGGAGAATGAAGGAAAATAAAACTTCGTTACCCCGAAAAACACATAGGCATACATGATATACTGTTATCAATACCGCCACAAAACTCAAAATTACACACACGAGTCTGGGGCTAACGAACACCACGACTTTATCTAGCCACGCCACTTATACTTCTTCCTTGAGGTAAAACTCATAACAATAACTTCGCCCTGCTCCTTATAATCATCTTACTAGTCCTCTTAACTTATTCGTTAAAAGGAAACTCCACTACGAGCTTCAACCTTAAAGCTCCAACAAAGCCCCACCTCCGGCCGCCATCAAATCCACGCACACGATTCTCAAACGAGCACGCAAAAGATTTCTATAATCTTATAATATGGTAGGAGAATGAAATCTCACAAGAGAAATCAACAATCCTAATCTTGAGGCTCTATAACAAACCGAGAGCAACGCTGAAAGCGTAGTATGTCCGCACAGATTCCTAAAGACACTAGAACATGATGCACTGATACCAACTGTGACACCCCGCCTAATAAAATACCGAGCGATCACTCCCATATCATATTAAAACAGGAGTCTCATATGGATCATTCTTAGCATCACTGTCGAAAACCCATTTAATTACTAATAACCTATTAGGCCGGTGTCAAAATTTTACTTAACTACTCTTTTTAAACAACTTCAAAATTTAAACATCCACACAATTTTGTAGAAATGAAACTAAACTGAAATAAAATAACCGAACACTCGGTCAAAATATACAACCATATCGAATGCTGTACTCAAAGAGTAAATAAATACTGTTGGGTTATTAACCCGAATGATTATACAGTACCTCCTATCTAGAATACAAGGATAGAAGCGTCTACTGAGAATCATGCACGCATCCACAGCTACTGCAGCTGACGTCTGACTCGAAAGATGTGTCATCTAGGCGTCCCTGTGTAACAAGAGGGGAAAAGTAGATAAACGGGTCAGAGCCGAGTTTTGAAAAAATTTAGCAAGTGCATAAATGCCTTATTTTTAGAAAAAGGTTTTATCTCATATTTCAATTTGCTATCGCACTCCCATGAGATACCCCTAACCTCTCCACTAACAGTGCACTCCTAGCGCATCCCTCTAAACATCCTAGTCAAGCTACCCTGCTAAACTAGTCTATCACCCAACCACTATCAACCCTAGATAGTCCAAGTAATGTACTAAGGGCTAAACTTCTCCCCAGTCTCAACACTAAGCCATGTTCGTGTGTGGGGTGTCTCACAAAGCGAAATCCAAACAATAAATCCCCCCAATACACTACTACGCGGCAAGGTCAATCGTCGGGATCCACCAGTCCCTCAGTACAGAATATATATAAATATATACATACACCATATAATAAATCATAATATAAGAGCACTAAGGATTAAACTTATGCCCAGTCTCAACACATTGCCATGCTCGTGCGTGGGGTGTCTCGCAAAGAGAAATCCAAACAAGGAACCCCCCCGATAAACTACTATGCGGCAAGGTCGATCATCGGGATCCATTAGACCCTCGGTACTCGATTCATCCATATAGATGTATATTCATTTTATAATATACATCCGGATCTATCTCCCGGACTGAGGATTCATATACAAAGTATTTATCAATACTTTTCATTTTTATCTCAAAACTTTCCCTTTCCCTTCTCATATCCAGGAAATGTATTTTAAAAGCCAATTCATTATCATGAATTGCTTTAACAAATCATATAACTTTTGAAAGCCAGTTTTATTATCATAAAAAGGCTTTTTCCATTTCAAAGCATCCCATTTCCCTTCCTATATCCAGGAAATGTATTTAAAAGCTAATTTTTATTATCATAAAAAATGCTTTTACCATATCATATGCTTCCACTTCCCTTCTTCCATCCGGGAAGTGTTATCGAAGCCCAAACCTTTATCCCATTTCCCTTCTTCCATACAAAAAATGTAAATTAAAGCCAATTTATTATCATAAATTGCTTTAATACCAATAATGTCCAACATTATTGAAACCAGTTATATATATATCATATAACGCGTTCTAAGACTGCCCGTCGGGCGTGCCCCTAAATGACCATCATCTTCCAGTGCCTATCAATTACGACACCTGGGCACCTATACGTACAACGACGGGAAGCGGACATATGCCTGCGGGCTAGTCATAACCACACCCCAAGTTACCTAACCATCGCAGAAAACATAACATAACATAAACGCTCATATGGCCTATAGGACTATATCCACCATGCATTCGCTAAACAGGGGGTTTCACCTCAACGCGTGAACTTCCCTTATGATGTCATTTAGAGAGGGTGTTGACTATAATTTATTAATTATGAAAATCATTTCTTTTCCATTTTGAAAACTTTCATATTTACATTTTTAAAATCATTTATCTCAAATCATATATATACTTTAATCACACAGTATATATATCTATACCACATATTCCTCCTCGAATATAAACAAATGGCCATACTGCCAATTACATCTAGTGATAACCAATAATCCCAAGGATTCTCTCAAGGAATCAAAATCGTGCATTCATAATCGCATGATACTAAACCAAAGTATTTTCTTACTTTGATAGCTAACAAATACCTTAATTTAATTTAAGGGCTTATTGGATATCTCCAATTATACCATTTCACACTAAATGAATATATATCTATATTCCGAAATTATCCTAATTATCTTATAGGATATACTCACTCCGTAATCGATTATAATTATGCTTCCTATACGCATAATTACAAGTGCCTAAATGCCCACTAAAATAACTTTAAATTTAATGGGTCATGGATTTCATTTCCATCAACCCAAGGACTACCTCTTGTCCATATAATCACTTAAAAGTCCCCAACATATTTTAGGAACCCTAAACCATTAAATTCTACAATTATTCGATTTTCCTCAAAAATATAGTTTAAGGGTTATACATTTAAAACCCTCACTTAAGCCTCCTATATTCCATTAATTAGAGGACCATCTAGTCCTAAAAGGTCCCTTATATTATCACATAATTAACCTCAAGGCCATATGAATTGGAATCTATCCCATCCAACTCATCCTAAGAAAAATTGCCAATCTGTCAGCAGGGATCGATCGATTGACCCTTGGCTGTCGATCGATCGATGGCTTTGATCGATCGAACCCCCATGATCGATCGATCGATTATGGCAGGTAGCTTCTTCTCCGAGAAGCTGTTTCAGCCATGGAAGCTTCACCCAAGCTTCCATCTCCTCACCCAACGGCCTACAACTTCAACCATCGACAAATACACATATAATACGGGTTCTAAACGTCCTAGAACCCGGAATCACCAATTAATTTAGGTTAAAACCTAATTTCCTCAAATTAAATTATTATTGGGGTTTAATTGCTTTAGCTCCTGAAAACCCGTTTTATCCACGAAAAGCCCACCCAAAATCTTTAGGGTTTGTTTATACCAAACTACGATATGAGATTTATGCTCAAAAGTAAATAAAGCAAGTAAACACTTGCCTCGTGGATATAATCCGACTACCTCGAACCGAATCCCGCGGAGTTTGGCCGGAACCGCCACTTTCTCCTCCTCTTTCTTCTTCCTCTCTCTTTTCCCTCTCTTCTTTCTCTTTTCTCTTCCTTTTTCTCCCTTTCTCCCTCCTTTTATAAGGAGAAAAGGGTTTTTACTTTAAAACCCAAAAACGGCTCGTTTACTCAATTACGAGCCCGTTTAACTCCAAAATTCCTCGAAACTCAATTTCGACAATCGGACACTCTTTTCTGACTATCTCAGACATTTTGAAACTCACGGCGCAGTCGAAATTCCTATCCGAGGTACTTGACCACAAATCACTATTCTAGCCCATAAAATTTAATATGGGTTTTCTAATCAAAATCTTACCTCTTTTGTCGCTATACTCCACGGCGACATATAATTAAAATATTTTGACCTATACAGTCCCAAAAATAATTACAACATCCATTGAAAATCATTAAATCCTCAAAAATCCCAAAAATCACTATTTTGAGAAATTCTCCAAATTCCCAATTTATAATTAATTATGGAATTTAATTGTCTCCAAAAGGATGGATTGTTACAATGATGCCAAATTGATTATGCTGATGTCATACAATGGATTCACCCAAAGTGTAACATCAATTAATTAAAAAATCTCATAGAAGAGACGAAAGGAAATAAAGATGAACACAATTGTTTATGTGATTCAGTCTTGGCTTATATCCAATATAAAGAGTATGTACATAATCAAGATTTCTCTCTCTAAACACAATTGTGCAGAGTAACAGTAGGGTTTGCAAAAGCCGATCCAAGTAAATAATACTTATTGTGTCTTATATTGGCTGGGAGGTAGGTAGTGTCACCCCTAACATGTGTCCTATACCCATCTGAGGTCGTGACATATGGGAGAGTTACAATTTTGTGTGCATTAACTAATATCATCATGAAGAATATTCCCTACATGGGTTGTTGACCTTCAATAATGGTTTTGTGTATATATCCCTGAAATGCCCTTTTTGATGTAAAAAATTAGATCACTCTAATAATTCAATCACAGATAAATAAATGAGACAAAGAATTTTAAAGTGGTTCAGCCTTATAAGAATGACCTACGTCCACTGTTGTTTTATTGCTGAGTGTTTGGGAATTCTCGATTACAAGTTATCTCAAGAAATTCCGGTCTGGGGGTCCCTCTCTTTACAATGAGGATTGTACAATGTATTTATAGCCCTGAGGCTGTAATGTGAAAGGGTACTACATTAAATGATATACATATGAAAGGGTAATACATTTAATGCCCTCTTTGCGTGCGCGTCCAAATGATAAGTATTTAATGAGCATTTAAACTAGTGGTATCCTGCTTCGAGGTGCAGCTCGGACCGCCATGAGTTGCTCGGACCGCCTAAGCTTCTTGGTATTTAAGAGTTCCTAGGAGAGGCATTGTTCCTCGGAGCTTGTGAGTTCCTCGGGGAACTAGTCTTCCTCGTTGTAGTCTTATTCCTCGGAGCGAGTGGGTTCCTCGGAAGTGTTTGTTGTTTCCATGTAGATAACCACGTGTCTTCATATGATTGGTTCATGTCAGCAGATTAATTTTGGTATCAATAGCCCTAGTCACGCTTTCTATGCTTGTGAAAATGTACCTGAGGTAGGATGTCTCGGCCTAGCCAAGGCCGTAGAACTTGTTCCATGTTATAGGATAAGACGAGTCCGAATGGTCATTTATAACTAACGCACCCATAGTAGGATGAAATTAAAGTCCTATAATGTCAGTGTCATCTATGGGTGACATCCATACTATTGTAGGAGGGATTGGTCTCTTATATGAGACGAGACTAGGGAGCCTAGTAGGTTGCATGGATGTCATATAGACGAGTCTGTTATAGGATGATACCACTCATGTAGACTAGGACAAGAGTGTTGGTCTTCTCTGAGGGAGGAGTTTGTTGTGGTCAGTTATTCCATTAGAGAGTTCAGGTATTTTCTACTTTATAGAGACAAAGTGCCCTATACTACTTCAATCTTGCATCAACGTCTATTTTGATCTCATATTCACCGGGTTTTTTCTACCATAATTTTTTTTACACTATTTTCATAATATTTCCACTGTTAAAACCTCCTAACACCATTATGGCAACCTCTTCAAGAAAAATTGGGAGGAGTTCCAGTAAGGCTATGGCGATGAAAATGATGAAACGTGAGGAGTTATATGGTTTATAATGTCGTGCTCCATAATTTGGGGAAAGTGATAAATTTTGTAAGTTAGGTAAACTAATCTCTTTAAATGTGTAAGTTAAGGATGCACATTTTCTAATGCCTGAGGAACCTTTAGATATCACTCAAGGGATTTGTTGATGTAAAAAATTAGATCACTCTAATAATTCAATCACAGATAAATAAATGAGACAAAGAATTTTAAAGTGGTTCAGCCTTATAAGAATGGCCTACGTCCACTGTTGTTTTATTGCTGAGTGTTTGGGAATTATCGATTACAAGTTATCTCAAGAAATTCCGGTCTGGGGGTCCCTCTCTTTACAATGAGGATTGTACAATGTATTTATAGCCCTGAGGCTGTAATGTGAAAGGGTACTACATTAAATGATATACATATGAAAGGGTAATACATTTAATGCCCTCTTTGCGTGCGCGTCCAAATGATAAGTATTTAATGAGCATTTAAACTGTTGGTATCCTTCTTCGAGGTGTAGGTCGGACCGCCATGAGTTGCTCGGACCGCCTAAGCTTCTCGGTATTTAAGAGTTCCTCGGAGAGGCATTGTTCCTCGGAGCTGGTGAGTTCCTCGGGGAACTAGTCTTCCTCGTTGTAGTCTTATTCCTCGGAGCGAGTGGGTTCCTCGGAAGTGTTTGTTGTTTCCATGTAGATAGCCACGTGTCTTCATATGATTGGTCCATGTCAGCAGATTAATTTTGGTATCAACAGAAGCCCCCAATGTTTCATAGTTTGAAATTTGAGGAGTATGGAACATTCTTTCTCGGAATATGGTAGCTTTAAATAGTCTTCCTGATTTTTAGGAGAATTTTCCCTTGTATTTATTTCTCCTTCCCAATTCGTAGAATCATGCTTTTTTGGACTTTTTTGCGTGCTTCGATTCCCACGTCGCTTTTCGTCTTTTTAGCCACTGTTGTTCGCTTTGATTCCCGCGCCAATATTTAATGCCCTTTTAGCCGTCGGTAACGTAATCATCCTTTTTTGTAATCATTATTTCACCATCCAAGGCAAGGTATTTAAACTTCACAGACGCTCCCACCGTCTTCTACCTTTTTAAATTTTTATCTTCGAGTTTTACGTCGTCTCTTCCTACTCTCTTGTGCGTTCATCTTTTCCGTCGTTCGTTGTCAACAGATCCATTCTTTTCCTGTAAGATCTTCTTCCTTCTTCTTTATTTCTTTATTCACCATGGTTTACCTTGTTGAGTCTCTTGAGAAGTTTCGTTCTGATTTCTCCATCCCCTCTTGGGTTGTCTTGGAAAAACTTTCTGAGCCTTTTGATTATTTCCATTTGGCTGAGGGACATTGGTTCCCCAGTCTCTTTTTTGCCGAGTGTGTATTTTCTTTTCCACCAAATTCCTTGTGTCTGGAATTCTGTCAGTATTTTGACGTTGTTCCTTCACGAATAGCCCCCAACACCTGGAGAATAGTTAATGGGGTGCATAGGTTAAATCAAGTGCATGGAACTCGTATAGGAATTTAAGAAATCATGTACTGCTATAGATGGGAAGTCAATGAAAATATTTATTATTTAAAAACTAGATTTTTAAACAGAGCCTTAATAATTAATCTCCCTGATGCCAATAGGGATTATTTTGAACATGGGGTTGTCATAAAAAATTGGCAACACCCTCCATTGACTGGAGATGAGGTTTACCAGGGTCCCAGATGCCCTCCTTATGGCAATGGGATAGGTTATTTTTATTTCATTTTATTTTGAAATTATGCTTCTTTTGTGTTTGATAAAATGTGCCATTGATAACAATGTTTATTTATTTGCAGTTGATAGCAAGAGAAAGTGCCCCAAAGAGGCAGATGTCAATATAAGGCATTTGAAACTTATCTGGAGTCTACATCAAAGTGTTACTGACGAGCACATTAGATCAGCTTCGTATCTGCTCCAGTACAAGAGCTACACCACTTCCTTCACTGCTCGTCCAGTGATTAGTGAATCAGAGCCAGTTACAGCTTCCACAAGCTCATCGCCTGAATCCCATATTCCTTTAAGTGAAAGGATGAAGAAAAGAAGAACTCCTGCTCTGTTTGAGAAAACTGCCTCCGGTTCTGGGGAGGTAAAAAGGATTAAGATTGATGTCCCAAGGGAGGGGACAAAGAAGACTGATGCAGCTCCTCCAGCTGCTCCTGCTAAAGTCGCCGAGAAGCCCGCAGTGGCTCCGAGCAGGTCTGCTGCTCCTGGAGAGGTGATTGTGATATCACCGACCAAGGGTTCTTCCTTGGTTGAATCTGTACCTGTTCCCCCGAGGAGGCTGAAGAAAATCTCCTCGGTCAATTTGGCTGACACCACTACTCAGCCCCCGGCTGCTGGGATTGTAGTTCCCACTTTTGTTCCTCCGAGCTCTGCCATGAGCTCGGTGAAGTCCCGGACCATTCCCGAGGTCCAAGGTAATGAAGATAATCTTACTCGGGACATGGTTACTTATTTGGATGCTCGTCATCTTGCTTCAGTAAGTCTCTTTACTTTGAACTTTTTATATTTTCCTTTGTCATTTCTATTTCTAACTTGCTTTCTTTTTCTGTTCACAGTTGACGAGCTGCTTTAATATAATCCTGAATAAGGATGAAGCGATTAAGGCTTCTTTCTCCTCGTCCAGTGTGGAGGGAGCTATGGTAGAGGCTATTAAGTCTTTGGAAGACTCTCTCCAGTAGTATGCCACTGATAAGGCTATCTGGGAGAAAAAGCTTGCCTCCTCCGAGAAAGAAAAAGCTCGAGCGATTGATGCCTCCAAGGAGTTGGAGAAGAAAAAGACTGCCTTGGAGTAGGCAAATAAAGAGCTTGAAGAGAAGCTCAGAGCTGAAGGGGAGCTTGAGAATAAGCTCAAAGTTGCTGAGGAGAGGTTGGACCAGGTCCAGGAAGTAGGTCGGCGGAAGGAGGAGGCAGAAAATAAATTGAAGGCTGTTGAGAACCTGTTGTCCGAGAAGCTTGCCTTGGAGAAGACCAAGAGGAAAACTGCTATGAAGAAGTCCTTCATCTCTGGCTGGGACAAGGGGTGGAACAAGGGGTGTGCTGCCATGGTATCTCAAGTGGACTATGGCAGTCTAAAGTATTTTAGGGATGGATGGGTTGCTGCCCTTTAGGAAATGAAGGTCGATGAATCATCCGAGATCTTCCAGCGACATATCCCTGGTCCCCCTCCTAGTCCAGAAGAATTAGAAGAGGACGAAGCTACCTCTCAGGAGTCTTCAATGGTGATGGGAGATCACCCCCCAACTATCTAATATGCTGTCGAGCAAGTCGTTTCTTCTTCTGAGCAACAGCTGGTGCTCTCCGAACAACCCACAGTTCCCTCCGAGCAACCTGCTTCCTCTTCCCAACCTCCCGAGAAGGTTTTGGGAGATAAGGAAAAGGTGTAGTGTTGTTCGGGCTTAGCTTTATATTTTTCTTCTTTTGTCAAATGTAATCCAGAACTTGTAACTCTGAATTGTATGATCTAATAAAACTTGAATTTTCTTA
Source organism: Sambucus nigra (assembly GCA_949130495.1). Classification (NCBI taxonomy): domain Eukaryota; kingdom Viridiplantae; phylum Streptophyta; class Magnoliopsida; order Dipsacales; family Adoxaceae; genus Sambucus; species Sambucus nigra. Next base: position 58,311,402 of record OX422218.1, on the reverse strand, counting down.
CATATTATTGTCCATCTTCTATTCATACTCTACTTGTTTTTCTTATTGATGATTGCTCTTTCTTTCTCTGCTAATTTCTGGCCAGGATGGAATTTCTATCTTCCCATGATACAAAGTTGTTGCAACAATGCAATAAGTACTTTAAGGCTGGTCACACAGACTTGAGTGCCACACAAGTTGCCGACATCCTTGGTCATGATGCTTCAGAACAGGCAGTTGAAGCATATCAGTACCTAAAGTGTCTACTTGACCGAGCTGTGGCCAATAATGTGGCTAATTATGAAATGATCGAGGATCTCCAGTGTACCCTCGAAGACCTTCAGAATCAGTACAAGGAATCAACTGCCCTGCTGCATGAGGGGTACGAAAAGAAGTACAAGCTGATCATGGCTGACAAGGGCTACGAGAAGCTTTTTGCTGGGTATGATCTGAGGGAGATAACTTTGAAGGGTGAGGTCGAGGAATGCAGACAGATTGCTGAGTTGATGGAAAAGGAAAACAACAATTTGCAGAAAGATCTATCACAGTTGAAGTTTGCAGCCTCTTCTTCAACAACCTTAATCCCAATGACTGACGAGGGATTTTCATTCTTAGAAGTTGAGAATGCCAAGTTGAGGGGAGAATTGGACGCCCTGAAGAGGTCGGGCCCTTCCACATCTTCTCGCGTTCGAGCAAGAGCTCCTCGGGGATGAGGAAGAGCAGCTCGGGTTCTTGTCAAGGAACAAAGGACTCAGTCTGCCCTAGAGAACCAGGCCTTCCAGCTGATGGCGAAGAACCAGGCTTTGTCTGACATGTCAAAGAAGATTAGGGACTTGGAAAAACAGCTCTCTGCGCAGAAGTCCGTCTTGGAGAATAAGGATATTTTTATCAAGAATCTCCACGAGCAGCTAGAAAGGCTAACATATCAATTCTACAAACAGCCCAGGGAGTTCTGGATGGCTAGATACAACGAAGCACTATTCCACCTGGATGATCGTATCTAGAATGCCAATAATGAGGGCTACAAGCAAGGCTGGCTGAATGCCTTAGGTGTGTTGAAGCTCGAACAAGGCCATTATCTGTGGGACTACCATGATCCCGAGTTGCTCGACTTGCCTGTGCCACCATACAATTTGGAGATGGATTGGATCCCTGCTCGGTCCATTCCTCGGAGCTTAATTTCAAAGTACCTCGGTGACTACAATCTTCACTCTCAAGTCGAGGTATCTCATCCTGAGCATCTTTTAGATCGACCATCCGTGATGAATACATGGATGTTGAAAGATCTTAATTTCATTAATTCTCCTCTGTCTTTAAATGATCCGCCTGCTGGCGAGGAACCTGTGTCAAAAGCAGAGGGGAAGAGACCAGTAGAATAGGAATTTTTTGATGTAATAGTTAGTATACATTTCAACATCAATGTACTTGTAATTTATTTTGAATTCAATGAAAGACTTTCATTTTTGTTTGCAAATCTTGATTGCTACTGTCTTGTAATTATCAAACACTTTATATTTATACATATCTGTTAAAAAGATAGCAACATTGTGTTGTTTGTCGACCAACTCATTAACAATTAAAAAGTTATAAGTATCAATAATGTTGCTCGATCACTTAATAATAAAGTAATGAGTATAAATATGTTTATTAAAATTTTTCCAACCAACTAAGGTTGCTAACTTATGCTTGTCGACCAACTACAGTTAGTGGGTTTTTATCCCCGACCAGCCATACTTGGTAGATTTTTCTCTTAAATGTTTCCGATCAACCAAGGTCGGTAAATGTTCATTGTCGACCAACTATGATTAGTGGGTTTTTATCTCCGACTAGCCATACTTGGTAGATTTTTATCTTTTTCATAAAATGCGTTCGACCAACCAAGGTCGATAAATTCTACTTGTCGACCAACTACAGTTAGTGGGTTTTTATCCCCGACCAACCATAGTTAACAACTTTTGCACTTTCTGGAATAATCTTACCTCCCGACCAACATAAGTTGGCATTTTCGAGAATGTACGTACCTTCCGACCAACATAAGTTGGCATTTGAGAGCATATTTTGTTTCCTAGCCAAACAGGTTGGCATTTTTAGGAATATATCGTTTCCTAGCCAAACAGGTTGGCATGTTTAGGAATATATCGTTTCCTAGCCAAACATGTTGGCATTTTTAGGAATATCTTGTTTCCTAACCAACCGAAGTTGGCATTTTTAGGAATATTTTGTTTCCTAACCAACCGAAGTTGGCATTTTTAGGAATATTTTGTTTCCTAACCAACCGAAGTTGGCATTTTTAGGAATATCTTGCTGAGCAGCCCGAGCTTTGCCGAGTAGTGTGTAGCACTAGTATTCCCCGAAAAATTCTCAATAAAAAGGAGAGACTTTGGCAGAATATCTTCGTTTTATTCATACTGATGGAACTGTGTTACATATACATCATTGATAATACTTGCGCAGGTGCTCTGCGTTCCATGCATTCTTAAACTCCTCGCCTTCTAAAGTTTCTATTCAATAAGTTCCTGGTCGAACAACTTCTGTAACTCGGTATGGTCCATGCCAGTTTGCTTCCAGCTTATTATGTTTTTGAATTACTTTCTTCAGAACATAGTCTCCTTCTTTCAGGTCGCACTTCTTCACCCTTTTGTTGTAGAACAGAGCTATTCATTGCTGGTAAGCAACATTTCTAATGGCTGCTTCTTCTCTAACTTCCTCGAGCATGTTTAAATCCAGTCTTCTCATTAAGTCGATGACAGGGGAATTGAAATTCAGTACCCTGTGTGTTGGGAGACCCAACTCGGCAGGTATGACAGCCTCACTTCCAAACGCCAGCATGTATGGTGATTCTCCAGTTGCTACTCGGGGAGTAGTTCGGTAAGCCCAAAGTACTGATTGTATCTCGTTGATCCAGTTTGCTTTTGCATCATCCAATCGTTTCTTCAAACCGTTCAGCAACGTTCTGTTTGTCACTTCAATTTGTCCATTGCTTTGAGGATTGCCTGGTGCTGAATGAACCTTCAAAATGTTTGACTGATGACAATATGCGGCAAACTCCTCATTATCAAATTGTGTTCCATGGTCTGTGATGAAGGCATGAGGGAGACCATATCGGTAAATGATGTTCTTCCAAACAAATTGGTACACCTTCTCGTACGTCATGTCAATGAGTGGCTCAGCTTCTACCCATTTAGTAAAATAATCCACATCGATGACGAGATACTTAAACCTTCCTCGAGTCGTTGGCAGTGGCCCAACCAAATCAATTCCCCACATGGCGAATGGCCAAGGGGAAGTTATGGGTGTCAACAATGCTTGTGGATTTCTTCGGATGGAGGAAAAGCGCTGGCACTTGTCACATTTCTTGGCGTAGGCTATGCAATCAGCCCTCATCGTCGGCCAGTAGTATCCTTGCTCCATCACCCTTTGTAAAAGCGTCCGACCTGCTACATGTGCTCCACAAGACCCTTCGTGGATCTCTTCAATTAATTCTTTCACCTCGGAGGGATGTACACATCTCTGCAAACCTGCCATAATTCCTCGTCTATATAAAACACCATTAGTTAATACGTACCGAGCAGCTTTAAACTTCAATTATTTAGCAGCGAGCTTGTCATTTGGCAATTCTCCCTCCTCGATATACGCCCTGATAGAATCCATCCAAGATGGTCCTAAATCAAGGGTGATAAAGTTTATAGTCAGATCTTCATCTATGCTCCGACTAGCTAACACTTCAATTGGGATTATTCGTCGTAGCTCGGTGCGAGTAGTTGATGCTAGTCGAGCTAGGGCGTCTGCTCTCGCATTCTCCATTCTTGGTATTCTGACCAGCTGAATAGCGGCAAATTCTGACACCAGCTCCTTTGCCTTTACATGATATCTGATCATTAATTCTCCTCTAACTGCATATACTCCCATCATTTGATTTATGATCAATTGAGAATCACTGAAAACAATGACCTATTGCGCCTCCATAATTTTTGCTAAACCAAGTCCTACAATCATGGCCTCATATTCAGCCTCATTGTTGGAAGCTTTGAATTGGAAACGCAAGCCGTATTCCATATCGACCTCATCCGGAGTGCTCAAAACTATCCCCGCGCCGAATCCTGCAGTGCAATATGAGCCATCTACATATAGTCTCCATATAGGTAACTCGTCTTCAAATTTCTGATCAATTAGAGTTCCTCGGTGAAATATTCGTTGCTTCATTTCCTCCTCGGATTTTTCTCTCTCTTCGTCGATCATTTCTTCTTGCCCTTTTACCAATCGGACTTGGTCTGAGCCCGAAGTCAATGATCTTGTAACATCCACTTACCCTTTTACCAACTGGAGTTGGTCTGAGCCAATGTTTGTTGATCCTGTAACATCCTCAGGTTGATGAGCGAGCAAATCTTGTTTATCATCCGGAGTCCTCACAACTATCTCTGCGTCGCATCCCGTAACATCCACACGCCCTTTTACCAATCGGAATTGGTCTGAGCTTGTGTTTGTTGATCCTGTAACATCCACAGGTTGATCAGCGAGCAACTTTTGCTTCTCGGGGGTATCAGGATAGGTGAACTCCGCTATAAAATCTGCTACAGCCCACCCTTTAAGTGATGATCTGGGTTCATAGATTATATCATATTCACCGAGCTCTATTGCCTAGTACATCAATCTTCCTGATTTTTCTGGCTTATGCAGGGCTTGCCTCAATGGCATGTCAGTATATACTACTATGGTATGAGCCTGGAAATATGGCCTCATTCTCCTACTCGCCTCAATCAGCACCAGTGCCAATTTTTTCAGCCTTGGATATCTGATCTCTGCTCCTCGGAAGGTTTACTTGTGTAGTAAATTGGCTTTTGTACTCTATTCTCCACTCTGATCAACGCCAAGCTAACTGCATTCTCGAACACTGCAAGGTACAAGTACAATTTTTCTCCCATCACTGGCCTGGACAACAGTGGAGGTGTTCCCAAGTATCTCTTCAAGTCTTGAAAAGCCTTCTCGCATTCATCATTCCACTCAAAAGTCTTTATGAGTGTCTTGAAGAATGGGAGATATCTATCAGTTGCTCGTGACACAAATCTGTTGAGTGCCGCTACTCGTCCTGTGAGACTTTGTACTTCCTTCTTCGTCGTTGGAGATCGCAGCCCTAATAGAGCTTTGATCTTTTCTAGATTTGCTTCAATGCCTCATTGATTGACAATGTACCCGAGAAACATGCCTTCTCGCACTCCAAAGATGCACTTCGTCGGGTTCAGCTTCATTTGATATTTATCTAGTTGATCAAAAGTCTGACTTAAGTCAACTAAATGATCAGCAACTTTCTTGCTTTGCGTCAGCATATCGTCAATATAGACTTCCATGTTGTCACTGATTTGTTCAGCAAAGACCTTGTTCATCAGCCTCTGATATGTCGCACCTTCATTTTTGAAACCAAAAGGCATAACATTATAACAATAAGTTCCCCAAGGGGTAATGAAAGAAGTACTTTCCTGTCTTCAGGTTTTATTTTAATTTGATTATAGCCAGAATAAGCATCCATGAAGCTCAGCAACTCGTGTCCTGAGGTAGCATCCACCAGTTGATCAATTCGGGGAAATGGAAAATGATCCTTTGGGCATGCTTTGTTAAGGTCGGTGAAGTCCACACACATCCTCCACTTGTTGTTCTTCTTCTTTACCATTACCACATTGGCTAACCAATCTGGATATTTAACATCTTCAATGAAACAAGCTTTTTGGAGTTTCTCGACTTCCTCCTGTATAGCTTGATTCTTCTCGGGACTGAATACTCTTCTTCTCTGCTTCACAGGCTTGATCTCCTTATTCACATTGAGCTCCTGACATAAGAAGTTTGGGTCTATCCCAAGCATATCTTCATGACTCCACGCAAAAGTTTGTCTTCTTATTCTAAGGAAAGTTATCAATTCCTGTTTTAATGAGGCTTCCAACGACGAACCTATTTGAGTAGTTCGCTCAGGGTGCTCGTTGCCCAGAATGATGTTTTCAGTAGCTTCCACCACTTGACCCTTCACGAGTTGCGACTCATCTCGAGGATCCAATGTTTCAATTTCTGCACCTTCATCCACTTGATAGGTAGTAGTCTCTTTCTTTGATTCTTCCAATTCTTCTTGCTCGGTGGATGAATAATAGCATTCCCGAGCTACTTTCTGATCACCTTTCACAACTCCTACTCCAAAGTTTATTGGAAATTTTAGGCACTGATCACTGTAGATGGTACAGCCTCGAACTTCTTCAATCCTACTCTTCCCATGATGATATTGTACGATGATTGGACATTCTTATCCATCACGAAGAAACGTATTCTTTCTGTCCGACAAGCAGGCCACGTACCAATGAATATATCCAACTTGATCGTCCCAAGTGGAAATACTTTCTCGCCAGCAAAACCAATGAGGGGTCTGTGGTAAGGCTCCAGTTGAGATAGCTTTAGATTTAAACTATCAAAGCACGAGTAGAACATGATGTCTGTCGAGCTACCATTGTCGACCAGTACTCTTGAAATCATGACTTCCTTCATTCTCATTTTGATCACCAGCGGGTCATCATGAGGATATAAAACACCTGCAAGGTCATTTTTTGAAAAACCGATAACTAATTTCTCCTTGTTTACCTTTCTCGAGTGATCTTCCTCAGCTAGATTTATTCGCTGAATGTACGAGCAAGCTTGAGCCTCACCGAGGTAAGCTTTTCTTTCTGCAGTAACGTCTCCTCCTCCTGCATCTCCTCCTGTAATAACATTACAATCAAATGACCCAAAGCATATTGAAAATACCTCTCGTTCTGGCTGCCATGGTTTCTTGGGAAGATCGGGGTCGTCTTCTGGATCAACTTCATGGTTTCTCTTCTTGTTCTCCTCTGCTCAACGAGGGGATCTAGACCTCTCTCTATTTCGATCGTTGTTTCTTCTTTCGCCTCCCCGATCAACATATTTTGCTATATTTCCTCGTCGGATGAGTGTTTCAATCCCATTCTGAAGAGCTATGTAATTTTTAGTCATATGGCCATGATCCTTGGAATTCGCAATATTTTTCCCTATTCCTCGTGTCAGGGTCTGCCTTCATTTTCTTTGTCCAGTTTAACTCCTGGTTATTCTTAATTTCTTCCAGGACGTGGTTGATATTTGCCTTCAAAGGTGTGTAATTATCAAATTTCCTCAAGACCTCCCATGACGACCTATTTTTGGATTGTTTGTCACCTCCATTGTTCTTGTGTTCTTTTTTCTTAGCCTTATCACCTTCCACCTTGGTTTCTTTGGCGTCCATATTCTTCTTCGCAGACATAGCCTCCTCGGCATTCATAATCTTAGACGTTTTTCCCATCAGGTCTGACATGGTTCGAGGTGGATCTTTGGCCAAAGTGTAGTACAACTTGTTCGGCAGTAGTCCACTCATCAAAGCGGTAATCGTTGTCTTCTCCTCATAATCAATTACTTCAAGTTTCTCGTTATTAAAACGAGTTATATAATCTCTGGTACTCTCACCAGCTTTTTGTCTAACACTTAACAAATGAGCTACTCGTTTCACTGGCTTTGCTCCAAAGTAGAAATTCCCAATGAATAGCTCGGCCAGTTGAAGAAAAGTTGAAATCTTACCCCGAGGAAGACTATTATACCATATTTGAGCAGATCCGGTAAGTGTTCCTGAAAATGCTCTGCATCTCATCTCATCGGGGACAGCATAGATGTCGGCTGCAGCTTGATATTATTCTATATGAAGGACAGGATCAGTCTTTCCATCATACATGGGAGTCACAACAGGTTCTTTAAACTTTGATGGTGTTGGAAAATCAACAATGTCCTGGACAAAAGGTGTTCCTCGAACAAAGGTTCGTTGTAGAGGATTCTTAGCCTTAACCATTTCCCCTAATCTATCCTCTAGCCTCTGAATAGATCCTTTCCATGCATCATTTCCTTCCTCGGGCCTATTGGTTCGAGCAACTGATCGCGTTGAAGTGGCTTCCCGGGATTTATCTTGACGAGCAGCTGGTCGCGACTGGGCAGATCTTTCCCTTAAATCTGATGGTTGTCGAAAGATCCTCGATGCTGCATTAAGAGGACTTTTGTTCCTCCTAGGGCCCAATCGATCGAAAGGACAAACCCTGCTTAATCTTTCCAATGCGCTGGTCCTTTCTAGGGAGAGGGTGACACGTTGTTCAGTATCCGTGGTTCGCACCGACGAAGTTCGCCCAGGTTGATAAGAGAAATCATCAGATTCCTCATTGCGATGTGAGTTAGTATGCCTAGTACGCGAAGAAGGTGCACGAATATTTCTTTGAATGCTTTGTGGTCCGGAATGGGCTGATGCACCGCCATGGAGGGTTTGGATGAGTTGTCGCATTGTTTCTTGCATGACGGTCTGGCCCTGAGCCAAATTTTCCAGTATTCCATTCAGATCTGGAACAATTGGTGGAGCAGACGGATTTGGAGGGGTTCCAGCGTTTCGATTGCTGGATTCAGGAATATTAGCCATTGGTAATGGATTGTATTTTTGATGAAAAATGATATTATCAGTCGTTTCCCACAGACGGCGCCAATCTGTTGATGTAAAAAATTAGATCACTCTAATAATTCAATCACAGATAAATAAATGAGACAAAGAATTTTAAAGTGGTTCAACCTTATAAGAATGGCCTACGTCCACTGTTGTTTTATTGCTGAGTGTTTGGGAATTCTCGATTACAAGTTATCTCAAGAAATTCCGGTCTGGGGGTCCCTCTCTTTACAATGAGGATTGTACAATGTATTTATAGCCCTGAGGTTGTAATGTGAAAGGGTACTGCATTAAATGATATACATATGAAAGGGTAATACATTTAATGCCCTCTTTGCGTGCGCGTCCAAATGATAAGTATTTAATGAGCATTTAAACTGTTGGTATCCTGCTTCGAGGTGCAGCTCGGACCTCCATGAGTTGCTCGGACCTCCTAAACTTCTCGGTATTTAAGAGTTCCTCGGAGAGGCATTGTTCCTCGGAGCTTGTGAGTTCCTCGGGGAACTAGTCTTCCTCGTTGTAGTCTTATTCCTCGGAGCGAGTGGGTTCCTCGGAAGTGTTTGCTGTTTCCATGTAGATAGCCACGTGTCTTCATATGATTGGTCCATGTCAGCAGATTAATTTTGGTATAAATAGGAGTTACCTCTCTTTTTTCGGTGTGTAAAGGTTTAGGTTGGATTATGGGAACTTTCGATACTCGAATGTTGACTTTAAGGGATCAAGATGTTCCCGAGATGGTTTTATAGCTTGGTCGAGCTATATCTACCAGAAATACAATGAGACTATTCGCAATGTTGGTCTGACATGTGTTGCCCTCTAGTTTGGGTATTTTACTTTCTTAAAGAATAACCCCAAACTTTAACTACTAGTCTTTTGATAGACTGTGATTTCATACACTTTTTTTTATCAACTTGGGGTGAATTTGTTATCTCCTTAGAGGACGTATGTAAGTTGATGGGTCTAGAGTCATATGGTGCTCTTACATATAATGACAAAACCAGAATATAAAGAGGTTTTGTATTTGTTCTTCAAAAAAGAAGCCCATATACCATTTGAAGTTTTAACTCGTCATGCTAACTTCATAGTACTAGCAGTTATAATGTCATTCATATTTAACAATCCCAATTTACCCTCATTAGTGGGGAAACTTAACTTATCCTAATTTAGGCATGCATGTCTATCATGATCCATATTAGAACCTGTTGGAGAAAAACTGCCATAGCTGTTATGTGCAAACTTTGAAATGCCTTTTGGCTTTGTCTCACATCGGTGGGTTCATTTAAATGAGTAGAGGATATTTACAATTTTTATGGGACTAATGGGCAAGCCCTTTGGGCATTAGATGTTTTGTGTGTATGGGTGGGAGACTTATTGGTCTGAGTCACGGGCGCTGCCACCGTCCATACGGTCCAGCCCGTGCCTGTGCCTGTGTCTTGGACTTAAGCTCATTAAGAAACAATTTTTTGGACAAATAAATTGACAGCTTTTGGGGTTTAAAAATTATTTTTTAATGGTAATTAATCCTAAAAATTAAAAAAAAAAAAAACCTGGTTTATTAATTGTTGAATAAGTCTTCCACGTGAACACGTTTTTTTCAAAATATTCTCCCCACTAAACCACTTTCAACATCCAAATTATTTTCTAATAAATTATGGCTTCCAATCTACGTTTATATAACAGTTCTTAGAAAATAATTTCCCGCCTACATTCAGTTCTCTACGAAAATTTTCACAAACAGAAACATAAATAATTTTTCAATCCCTGAATAATTATTGTATCACAAAAATGATTAATCTTTTCCCAGATTTATTATAGTTTCATATTCGAGCAATATTACAGAATGGGTGTTGATTGAATGAATCTAGTTCGTGCTACCAGTTCATACTTTTTTAAGGTTGTTTTATCTTGGGGTGACAGGGCTATACACTATCAGCACAAATTGGAGGCAGAGCCGCGAAACACCTTAAAGAGAGTGACATTATTCGCTACTCAGTCGTGTTCTAATTTCTACATGCTTTCAAGATTTCTTATACTTGTGCCTAGAGTTTATTTGCTCGACGTTCGGTAATTTCGTTCCTTCTTAAATTCTACATTTACACTGCTACTACTGCAACAACAATTTTAAGGCGTGTGCAATTCTTCCACGGACGAAATTAACTCAACCAACTTTAATAAGCCTTTCAAATATTAAGGCCAACATTTCAAATATTGGAGCAAAAAACTGCTATTTTATTTAACTACGAAAAAAGGTCGCCTCTTGTGTTCAATTAGACAAACCCGTTGTGAATAATCCACCAACTGTTGAGGAAAGCAAAACAATTCGGAATTGGGAGGAAAATTATTTTCTGTACAAGAACTATATTTTGAATGCTCTAAGTGACAAACTTTATGACTATTACGCTAATTATAAAACTGTAAAAGATGTTTGGGATGCTCTTTTTAAAAAATATGACACGGAGGAGGCAGGTGATAAAAAATATGTCGTTAGCCATTATTTATAATTTCAAATGACGAATGATAAATCTATTATTGCTCAAACCCATGATTTATAGATGATTGCCCATGAAATTATTTTTGAGAGCATGACTTTAGATCAGCAATTTCAGGTGGCAGTAAATATTGATAAATTGCCTCCACTGTTCAAAGAGTTTAAAAATATTTTGAGGCATAAGGCTAAAGAATTTTCACTAGAGTCACTCATTACTAAATTGAGAATTGAGGAGGAGTCTCGAAAACAGGACAATAAGGATGAAATTCTCATTGTGTCTAACAACAAAAATCAGAAAAAAGAACCACACTTCAGTTGTTTTAAAGGCAAATAAGAAAAATATGAAATTTCAGAAAAATAGCCACAACCAGAATTTTAAGAATCAGACTCAGACTCAGAATAAGAATAAGAACCCTGGAAATGGACAGATTAGCTACTCGAGATAGTTTATTTGTTTCAAGTGTGGCAAGCCTGGTCATATAGCTCGCAAATGTCGCAATGTGCCACACACATAAGCAAATTTGACCGAAGAGGACCTATGTGCTATGATTTTTGAAATTAACATGGTTAGTGGTGACGAAGGGTGGTGGGTGGATACTGGCGCTTCTTGTCATATCTGTTACGACCGTACACTTTCTAAGACTTATTCTGAGACAACATATAAGAAGGCGTTGTTGGGTGATTCTCACTCCATTGAGGTTGTTGGTACTGAAAATGTGGAATTAAAGTTCACTTAGGGAAAAACAGTGATCCTCAAAGATGTTCTTAACACTCTTGAGATAAGAAAAAAATATGTTTCGGGTTATCTTCTCAACAAAGCTGGTCTCACTCAAACTATTGGGGTTGATTTATTTAATTTGACCAAATATAGAATTTTTCTAGGCAAGGGTTATGCCACTGATGGGATGTTTAAATTGAATGTTGATGCTATGAATAAAATTTCTCCTTCTGCTTATATTGCTTGTTCATTTAATATATGAAATGCTAAACTTTTTCATGTTAATAAAAGACTTATTAAAAATATGAGCACCTTAGGATTAATTCCAGAATTATCTTTAAATGATTTTGAAAAATGTGAATGGTTCTATCAAGCAAACATTACTAAGACACCACCTAAATCGATTTTTAGAGAATCTGAACCACATAATGTAATTCATTCAGCTATATGTGAATTGGATGGTGTCACCACTAGAATTAGCAAACGTTATTTTATAACTTTTATTGATGATTGCTCTGATTATACATTTGTGTATTTAATGAAAAATAAAAGTGAAGCGTTTGACATGTATAAAATTTTCTAAATGAAATTAAAAATCAATTTAATCGAAAAATTAAAAGGTTGTGTAGTGATAGAGGCTCCGAATATGATTATGTACCATTTGTTGAATTTTATAAAACCCTAGCATTATTCACGAAAAAACTGCCCCTTATTCACCCGAAATGAATGGTGAAGCCAAAAGAAAAAATAGGATATTTACTGAATTAGTTGTTGCTATTTTATTGAATTCAGGGTTGCCTCACATTGTTGGGGTGAAATCATTTTGACTGTGGGTCACTTACTTAATAAAATTCCAAAAACTAAAACAAAAATATCTCGTTATGAAATTTGGGAAAATATTAAGCCCAACATGTCATACTATTGAACGTTGGGGTGCTTAGCCTATGTACGTATACCCGACCCTAAAAAGTCTAAATTAGCTAGTAGAGCTTATGAGTGCGCTTTTATAGGCTATGCTATTAATAGCAAAGCATACCGATTTATGAATTGGAAAATCAAGTTATTATTGAATCTAATGACATTGATTTTTATGAAGATAAATTTCCTTTTCAATTGAGAAATAGTGGGGGCGAATCATCCACTAATATTTCTTTAAATAAAAATAAAAAAAATAATGAATTCCATTTTAGAACTTTGAAAAAGTAAAAGGGATCTTGTTGAAAAAGATTTTGGCCCGACCTTTATGCGTACACTTTAGAGGAGGATTGTAACACTATTCAAGAAGCATTATCGTCTTTAGATGTCGATTTATGGCAAGAGGCTATCAATGATGAAATGGATTCTATGGAAACAAATAAAACCTAGCATTTAGTGTACCTTCCTCCTGGGTGTAAAACAATTGGGTGTAAATGGATTCTTAAAACGAAACTAAAACCTGATGGCACTGTTAAAAAATATAAGGCACGTCTTCTTTCCAAAGGTCTTAGACAAAGAGAAAACATAAACTTTTTTCATGCATTTTCACTCGTGACTAGAATAACATTTATACATGTACTATTTGCCATAGCTTCCTTAAATGATTTAATTGTACATCAAATAGATGTTAAAACTTCATTTTTAAATGGAGAATTAGAAGAAGAGATTTATATGGATCAACCTGAAGGTTTTATTATACACGGTTAAGAAAATGAAGTATCTAAATAAAGTAAATCTCTTTATGGACTCAAACAGGCACCTAAACGTGGCATGATAAATTTGATAGCTTAGTCATCTCTAATGGATTTAAATTAATGAAAGCGATAAATTCATTTATTATAAATATATAGAGAATATTTGCACTATTATATGTCTTTATGTTGATGACCTGCTTATATTTGGTTATAATATTCATGTCGTAGAAAATGTTAAATCATTATTGTGTGCCAATTTCGATATGAAGGATTTGGGTGTAGCTAGTGTAATATTGAGAATTAATATTACTAGGTCAGAAAGGGACTTTCTTTGGATCAGTCTCATTATAATGAGAAAGTTCTAAAGAAATACAATTACTTTGACTGTAAACCTGTTAGTACTCCATTTGATCTTAGTGTAAGGTTATTTAAGAACACCGACGACAGTGTAAACCAAAATGCTTATGCAAGCATCATTGGTAGCTTAAGTTATGCTATCGATTGCACTAGACTTGACATAGCTTATGTTGTGGGAGTATTATGTAGATTTACCAGTAGACATAGTATGGATCATTGGCATGCAATTGAGAGAGTCACGCGGTACCTTAAAAGGACGATGAACCTTGGATTACACTACAATAATCATCCCGCTGTACATGAAGGATTTAGTGATGCTGATTTGGACACCCTATCGGATGATTCCAAGGTTACTAGTGGATATATATTTAGCATCGCTAGTGGTGCAGTTTCTTAGAAATCTAAGAAATAAACTATTTTGGCTCAATCCACTATGGAGTCTAAGATGATAGTGCTAGCTACTGCTAGTGAAGAGGTAGGTTGGTTAAGAAACCTCCTGTCAGATATCCCGTTATGGAAAAGACCAATACCAGCCGTTTTGATTCATTGTGATAGTATCGCGACTATTACAAAAGTAGAGAACCGTTACTATAATGGTAAAAGACGACAAATTCGTCGTAAACATAGTAATGTTAGAGAATTTATTTCTATTGGTGTTGTGAGGGTGGATCATATATGATTTAAACAGAACTTAGTTGATCTTTTGACGAAAGGATTAGCTAGGGAGAAGGTGTGGAACACCTCGAAAGGGATGGGACTAAAGCCCTTAGATACATGAGTCATTTGTGATGGTAATTCAACATATAGACTAGAGATCCCAAGAAATGTGTGCAAAGGGTAATAACAAGTCACAAGTAGTATGAGTTTAATCATGCTATTATTAATAAATATAGAATGGAGATTTATTCCGAGTCCATCCCTATGGAGCATGATATCCTGAAGTGAGTAGAGGATGAGTTATTATAACTCTTAATGAGATCTATATAGCTCTACTTTGAGTGGGGTACCTAGCTATTGGATTATCCTTGATAGACTCGCTTATGTGAATGTGGAAGTGTGATCGCTTCCTATGGATATTTTGGGCAAATTCCTAAAGCGTTCACTATAATGGGATAGAATCACATGGCCATAATGTGCTCGCGATTAGAACTATACCCAAGTAGGGTTGTGTGTGGGATGTTGTCAGAGATAGATTTCTAAACTATAGTTACTCTAGTATATTCTGAATCTATTTACTACGTAAAAGTTCAAGTCAAAATTCACCTTTGCTTATGGACAATTCTACAGGTTATTGCTCGATAAAAATGTTTTCAAATTTTGCAAGTGGGGTATTGTTGGAGAACAACTGTCATAGTCGTTATGTGCAAACTTTGAAATGCCTTTTGTCTTTGTCCCACATCGGTGGGTTCATTAAAATGACTAGAGTATATTTACAATTTTTGTGGGACTAATGGGCCAGCCCGTTGGGCATTAGATGTTTTGTGTGTATGGATGGTAGACTTTTTGGTCCAAGTCACATGTGTGCACCGTCGGCGTCCGTCTGGCAGGTGCGTGCCCGTGTTTGGGCCCGAGTCTTGGGTCTTGGGCTTGGGCTCATTAAGAAATACTTTTTTGGACAAATAAACTGATATTTTTTGGGCTTTAAAATTTATTTTTTAACGGTTACTAATTTCAAAAAAATTTTAAAAATGTGGTTTATTAATTGTTGAAAAAGTCTTCCACGTGAACACGTTTTTCAAAATTTTCTCCCAACTAAACCACTTTCAATGTCCAAAATTTATTCTAATAAATTGTGGCTTCCAGCCTGCGTTTATATAACAGTTCTCATAAAATAATTTCCCACCTACATTCAGTTCTCTACGAAATTTTTCACAAACATAAACATAAATAATTATTCAATCCCTGAATAATTATTATATCACAGAAATGATTAATCTTCTCACAGATTTATTATAGTTTCATATTCGGGAAATATTACAAAATGGGTGTTGATTGACGAATCTAGTTCGTGGAGTTCGTATTTTTTTATTTTAGAGGTTGTTTTATCCTGTGGGTGACGGGGCTATGCACTGTCAACACGAATTGGAGGAAGAGTCGCAAAATACCTTAAAGAGTGTTACATTGTCTGCCACTCAGTCGTGTTCTAATTTGTACCTTCTTTCAGGATTTATTATACTTATGCCTGTTTATTTGCTCCACGTTCGATAGTTTCTTTCCTTCTTAAATTCTGCATTTACATTGCTATTACTGCAGCAACAGAACCCCAAAATAATTTGCATATTAATTTATGGATTTTATTAATAATGGATATTGAAGGCTTAATATAGGCTGGAGTGAGGATAGTAATATAACTTTGGACATATTTAATAAGAATAATTTTATCCCTAGCAGAGAGAAACTTTGTTTTCCAACATTTAAATTTGCTTCTTATCTTATCTAAAAGCTCAAAAAGGTGAGCAATCTTTCCTCTACCCTTGTATAAAGGGTACCCAACATATTTAATGTCATTTTTTATGATAAAGACCCCAATGAGAGCCAATGGTAGCTTTTCTCTCAATAGAAATCTTGTTATCCAAGTGAACTACTTTTATTCTTATTGATGAGGTGTCCTGAATATGCTTCCTACGAATTGAGAAAGGGCATCAAATTCAGTAAACTTCTCTTACCACCGTTGACAAAAATTATAAAGTTAGCAGAAAATTTTATATAAGAAATCAAGCTACTTCCACTAGGGTGACTGAAAGGTTTAACTTTATTAAAAAACACGAGCGAGTCAACACCTCTTCTGAGAACTTCATTCGCGATGATAAAAAGAGTAGGGTAGAAGGGATCACTCTACATAGACCTCTGGATGATTAAAAAAATGGCATTTTTGGGGAAAGGTCCTCATAATTCTCAAAGTGTATAAAAATAGGGCACTCTAAATAATTATATAAATTTAGTCCCTGTACTAAAAACACCATGAAAAATGGTGCCGCTGGCGCAGACCAAAAAAATAAATTCCTAACTCTAAACGGACCACTCAAATAAATGCTATTGTACCACAGGAACTAGATTTATAAATTTGAAAAGCACTGTCTAAAAATTCAAATATAAAAAGGAACATGAACTTTATCTTAATTCTCTATTTAAAAACTAGAAGAATTTTCATTAATTACCACTGAGAACCAATTATTAGAGAGAATACTCCAAATGAAGTGGATGAAAATTTGACAAAACCCAAATTTCTAAGCACTTAAAGAAGAAACAGCCAAAAAATTATGTCGTAAGCATTTTCCATATCTAATTTTATGATGATGTTCGAACCATGAGATTATCTCCCAAAAAAATTAGTCATTTAATGAGCATGAATAGTGTTATCCTTAATAATTCTACCTTTAATTAACCTCTTTGGTTAGGAGAAGTGATGGAAGAAAGGATAGTAGAAAACCTTGAGTTGACAATCTATGAAATAATCTTCATGGAGAAATTACATGAGTTGATGGGTCTGGACAGAGAGCATTGAGTAGGTGTTTGGAATTTTGGATAGATAACAATTGAAGTGCTAAACCATCTTCTTAGGACTTGACAACCGAAAAAGAAAGAAAGCAAGGCTTTGATTAATTGACTTTAAGGGAGAGGTTCACACGTGAACCTAAAAGATGAACTTTTTAATGAACCTTAACAAAAAATACTTGACAATTAATTAATTTCAATTCCTATGTTGTAATTGGTCCGCACCAGTGGCAACGGACACGTGTGTCGATTGATCCCCAGCACCCCCCACCCCCACCCCCCACCCACCCCGGTGCCCCCACGCGCATGGTAGCCCTGCTGCCAGAAGGGCTGCTATAACGGCTGCCATGGTGATGGTGGTGGTTGGGGTGGGGGTGGGGTGGGGGTGCAGGGAGTGAGGGAGTTGGGAATCGATCGACACGCGTGTTTGTTGCCGGTGGCGTAGACCAATTACAACATAGGAATTAAAAGTAATGAATTGTAAGGTGTTATTTTGTTAAGGTTCATTAAAAAGTTCATCTTTTAGGTTCACTTCTGAACCTCTCCCTTGACTTTAATTATCTCCCAATAAAAGACATAAAAGGATCTAAAATAACCATCCGAACCAGGATTTCTATCATAATTGAGATATTTAAAGGCTTTCAAGATTTTTGCTTCATTTGGTATCTCAGTAAGGGCATAGTTCAGATCATCGGAGATTAAATCTAGGATGACATCTAGCATAGAAAAATCTTAACTAGTAGGCTCAACAGAAAATTGATTATAAAAGTGGGTAACAAATACAGTCTCAATATCAACTTTACCATCAACCTAATAATTGGTATGGTATTTAATACTATGAATAACAAATTTTAATATTCTTACACCCTGTTTGGTTGCGCAAATTATTTAATTATGTAAATTGATTCATTGTGAATTAGTGAATTGTAAATGAGTGGATTTGAAATGAGTTTAAATCCAATTTTATGCGATGTTTGGTAATTCGAAATTGATATTAAGGTTCTATGAGAAAAAAGATATAAGCAAATTAAGAGAGAGAGGGAGAGGGTTAAGGGGGAAGAGAAGGAAAAAGAGAGAGGAGCGTGCACTTTATGTGCCTCCTATTTCAAATTGATGCATTTCATGTTTTTTGTGAAATGATCCAATTTGAGATTTTACATAGGAGCTAAAATGGATCAATTAATGAATCATTTTATTAATGAAACCAAACACAATTAATGGGTCAGTTTGTAAATGGAACAGTTTATTAATGAGTCAATTTAAAATTTTAAGACAACCAAACGGAGCCTTAATGTTTACCATCATTCCATTCTTAATGTTCTTAATGTTTACTTAAAGAATTTTCTCATACAACAAAGTGATTGCGCTTAAAAGACTTTGAATATTGCTAACCTTTATTTTTATATACTTGACACCCTATCCAATATAACACACACACACACACACACACACACACACTCACACACACACACACACACATAATAGATAAAATCTAATTTTTTTAAATAATTTACTCTCATAATAGTAATATCTTCAGTGTGTATTGGCTTGTAAACCAGGGAAAAAATGATTAGATACAACTAAAACACGGAGAGAAAAAAATAGAACCAAAACGAAAAGCAAAAAAAAAACATGACTTTGTAGTGTATATATATAACTATCACTAGCTTCATTGTTTAGACATTTTAAACCATATTCTTATTCATAGATTGAATGATTCTACATTCCATACTTATACTAAGCATCCTCCTAAACGAACTCAACCTACACTAAATCTAATATATATATATATATATATATATATATATATATATATATATATATATATAGAGAGAGAGAGAGAGAGAGAGAGAAAGCATTATACCTTCTCCACTAAATGAAAAAGAACTATAACCAGAGATTGAACCCTTAGTTTGCGATTGAAGAAAAAGAAGGAAATGAAAAAACACATAAAGGTGTAGACATAATGTAATACCCCGTACTTTTATACATATTTAAATTACATAAATAAGTGTAATTCAAAAATTTGACGAATTTTAATGAATAGTAAATTCTGGATGAATAAGCGTTAGATGCTTACCTACGCGTGCTACATTTACTTTGGAGATTGAGTAAATGAGTAAGAATGTTTTTATGACATGTTGCAACTGGGTAAGGCAACAGGGATTATTTTATGTTGTGGAAAATGCATATCGAGATGAGTCGGGTTTAATAAGTGAATTTTAGTTAAGTGACTCAGATGGAGATTTTGAGTGTATAGTTGGTTTCGAAAGGGCCTAGATAGTCAGAATAGAGTATCCGAGGGAGGTGTTTAGGTTTCGGGAACTTTTGAACTAGTAGGGACTCACAATTGAGTAAACGAGTCATTTTTGGGTTTATAAGCGATAAACCATTATATCATATTTTCTCTCTTAAATAGGGAAAATAGAGAGAGAAAACAGAAAGAAAAGAGAGAAATAGGGAAAGGGAAGGGAGAAAAGAGATTTTCGGGCCAAACTCCACGGAATTTGACTCGAGGTCGTCGGATTTTATCCACGAGACAAGTGCTTACTTGCTTTATTCAATTGAGTGCATGTATATCATATTATAGTTGGTAAACTATATGATTGTTGGGTTGGAACCCTAGAAATAAATTTGGAAAAAAATTGATTTTGAGTTTACAAATTGATGTATTATTAACTCTTGATGACTTCTAGTGGTAAACCCATGTTAATGGTATGTGTATATGATTAGAAATAGAAGAAGTGAGAAAGTTAGGTTTAATTAAGTTATCAGTTTAAATATTTGATTGAATGATTGAATCTCGTGATTTTAATTGATGCGTTGGTTAAATCATTATGTGTAAATTATTATTTTGTTGGTTATTGAGGTAGAAATCATGGAATTTGAGTTAGGATTGTGTTGGATTAAAAAGAAAGTGGGACAAGATGGTGAATAGTAAGATAGTGTCATTTTCGAATCGATTCGGCCTAGAAGAGAGTCGATTCACCTCTTGGTCAAAACATAATTTGTAGATATTTTCGATACGGTCGCGTGGGCACTGATCGCGTATTTTTCTGATTTTTTTTGAATTTATAATGATTTTTCTACAGAAGGTTGTCTAAGATCGAAATCGTTAGATAGAAATGAAACCTGATATTGGGAGAACTAAGGATAAAATTGTTTGGAGATTATTTTAGGGGATTCTAGAAGTGATATTAGGACTCGTAGATAATGGTATTGACAGTGAGTAAACGTTGGATCGAAAGAGGGAATCTCGAGTTAATTTGGTGTACAGTTCGGGATATGGATTTAATGAATGTATGAATAACATTCACGGGAAGTATTCAGCAAGCATATGTAGATATATTTATGTGGTTAGAATAAATACGGGCCGATTGTAATTAAGTAAATCCTAGGATGTGATTATGATAGAATTTAGGATACAGGCTCAATAGAATTATGTAGTTATCCGGTAAGTCTATTATCAACTATTATTATAGTTGATGTGATACCTATGGAATTAAAATAAGTTGAGAGTATACTTATTTAATTAATATGAATTGGTATATTCGGGAGTATGTATAAATCCTTAAAAGTGATTAAGGTGCGAGTTATATATTAAGTAAGAGAATACTTATAAGTTATGTATTGTAAGTGTGCCAATACTTAGATACTATTACGAATGGGAACATTCGGGGTTATCGGCTATCGCTATGAGAGTTAGGAAATTTTATCCATATATATATTGAAAAGTGATATAATATATATATATGGAAGTTGTTTATATATATGTGATGATACGATAAGAAATATATCTATGTGTGATTGGTATATTTGTTTCTTAAAGGCTGGTTCCACAGGCTTCCTCGGGCGTAGGGTTGGAAAACTAGGTTATATTTTCTCTAGTGCGATCTAGGGAGTTTGTGCGATGTGGGTGAATCCCCTGGCTTGAGGAACAGGGAGAGTATATCCTTAGGTCATCCCGTCCCGTATACGAGTGCGGTGTGTGTATTCCACTTATAGGAGGGAACATTATCGCCTCCACCGTTATGTATTTTTACCATGACCATGAGTGAGTCTGGCTTGGTACCGTGGTTCAGTGAGTAAACCCGGCTTCGAATAGGCACTACGAGATTGTATCCTCAAGTTATAGCTCGGTGGGATGGTTATTATACTTACGATTATGATAGGTATAATTATACTTGTTGCGTATAGTATATCGCTTATATATGAAGACGAGACATCATATAGCTTTAACTTGTGTAAAGAGTAAAATGAATAAGGTTTTATTCTCATTCCGGGAGATTATATCCATATTTAAATTGTGATTCGTATATTAAAATGAGAGTTATATATAGACGGTTTTATATACTAAAGTGAAAAAGGGTATTTTAAACTAGTGAAAGTTTTGGAATATGAACAGTATGCCTATATATATATGAGAAATATTTATGAATCTAATCGAGGATTATATTAATTTTAAGCTTGTGTGATAGCTTATTGTATAACCGATGATAGTTATGAGGGCTTTGAGGAGGGGTGTTATAGATTAGTTAGGCAGGGTAGCTTAACTAGATGGTTTAAAAGATATGCGATAGGTGTGCACTATTAGAAGAGGGGTAACTCATAAGAGTCCGATACCAATTTAAATATAAGAGATTTTCATATTTTAAAATATGGCATTTATGCACTTGCTAAAATATTTTCAATACTCGAGCTCTGACCCGTTTCTCTATTTTCCCCTCTCTTGCTATATATATATATATATATATATATATATATATATATATATATATATATATATATATATATATATTAGGTGTCCAGACACAGGGACGCCTAGATGATGATTCTTTCGAGTCAGATGTTTGCTGCAATAGCTGTGGATGCATGCAGGTTTATTGTAGACACTTCTATTCTTGAGATTTAGATAGGAGGTATTATAGAAACATTCGGGCTAATAGCTCAACTGCATTCATTTATTCTTTTATCGCCTTTTAGTGCGGCATTCGATTTGTTTGTATTATGTGAAACCGAGTGTTCGGTAAATTTTATTTCATTTCAGTTGTTGCTTATAAACTGTGTGAATGTTTTATTTAGTTGGTTTGGTTAAAAAGATTAGTTAAGTAAAATTTTGAGGCCAGCTTAATTGGTTATTAGTAATTAATTTGGTTTTTGGCAGTGATGCTAAGAATGAACCATATGAGACTCCTGTTTTAATTTGGTATAGGATTGATCACCCGGTACTTTATTAGGTGGGGTGTCACACATAACAGAGCCCCTGGTCTGAGATTAATCCACTAACAATCCCCTTTTGGTTTGCGATTTTGATTTGCAATTTTGTGAATATTTAGTAGAGGGAGGCGAGGGAGGGAAAATTGTGACCGCCAATTTTGTTTACCCTTTTTTTGGACCATGTTAAACTTTTAGGTATGGTGAATAATAAAATTAGAAATATCACAATGGTTCTTTCCACTTACAAATTTTGTAAGTGTAAAAATTGTGGTTAATTTTGTAAGTATTATAAACACTTGCAGATTAAATATTGTATTAGTTGTAAAATAGTCATTATGGTGTACTGATAATTTTCCACTCGTTACGCTAGAGGCACACTTGAATGAGTTCATCTTTAGCTTTTATTTTCTACACCTTTTGAAAACTCTCCTCAAATCAGCTAAGTGTAAGTCTTCCTTATTAGATTTTATGACCAAGTCACCTATATATAATTCCAAGATGTCATGAAAGAGGTCGTGAAAAATAACCATCATTATTTTCTGGTAGGTTACCTCCGCATCTTTCATACCAAAAGGCATGAAAGTGTAATTTACCATCCATGGAACTATACATCTATGCATCAACTGGGTCCATCTTGATCTGTTTGTAGCCTCCATAACCATCCATGAAACTATAAATCTCATAGCCAGCTACTCAATTGATAAATATGTCAATTGATGACAAAGGGAACACATATTTTGGGCGTTCTCTATTAAGATCTTTACAGTTAACACAAATGTGTATTTGTGTTGTATATTTCTTGACCACTAGAACAATGCCAGAAAGCCAAATTTAATATTGAACCAGCTTGATAAATCCAGGTTCTAGTAATTGTTCCACCTCAACTTGTATGTTTAGATGTAGCTCACGTTTGTATGTTCTATGATCTGTAACACCCCACTCTTCCACCACCAATATTGTCCCCACTTTAACCACCGCAGACGCGATATGGTTTTTTTTATTAGCTATATATCCACAAACTGGTGCCAGTGGTTAGAGTGGGGACAATATTGGTGGTGGAAGAGTGGGGTGTTACAGAATGGTAACAGAGCTAGTACCCAACCAGAATAAGTTTGCCAACATGTTGGGTGATGGTTGATTTCATCCCAACGAGGATGTTTAGATCCCTAAGGTGGGTGGATTGTAACAGACTAGGCCATAGTTGATTTGTAGCCAGAGTGTTACATCTCCCATCGCCTGGGTGAGGGAAAGTAATGGTTCATATATGTAAATTTGCACTCTTCTAACACTAAGGCATTTTAACTAACCCCACTGACACGAGTTTGTGAATATAGGGCTAATAAAAAAACCATACCGCTGGGTGTGATGGTTAAAGTGGGGAGAATATTGGTGGTGGAAGAGTGGGGTTGAAACACCCCGTAATTTCTAGGATATTTACATTTAATTATTTTTGGGTGAAATAGAAAATTTTTATTTTTGGAGAAAATTAAATATTTGTGATTTGGAGAATTTTTGAATTAGAGGCTCTATTTAATTTGGCGAATTAAGATTTAATTATTCGGATTATTTTTATGTCGCATTTTTTAGGTTAAAAAATTAGAGAATATTATAAATTAATTTGGATGGCAATCCTGAGCGCACGATTGAGTCCGGATGGGCGAAATAGTTGGAAAAGAGTACCCATGGGTAGTAAATGGGTCTCAGGGTATTTTTAGGCAGATTTAAGCCCACATAAGAGTGTTTGGGTCCTTTTTAAAAGCCCACAAGCCTAAAAACGGGATTGAGTTATTAAACCCTAAAAGTGAGAGAGTGTGGCAGCCATAACACATTTTAGAAAACCCAATTGAGAGAGAGAAAAGTGGGTGTAATTGGAGAAACCATAGGAGAAAAAATGAAGAACAAAAATGGGTGTTCTTCATGAAATAATCATTGTTTTCACCAACGGATTCAGACCCTACGAACCCTAAGGAATGTGGTTAAACTTGCTTCTAAATTAATTGCATTTTTCTATTCATATAATAGTGGGTGTGAGATGAATGTAATGTTTTTGGATTAGTTCAGTATTAAATTTGGGTTTCAAAGAATTTAGAGTTAAAATCAATAGACGATTTGAAAATTTGATTTATTAACCTCCAATATGTGTTGGTGTTGTATTTAGATTAAAGGTCTTGAATTAGTGGATGTAGTGTAAATCTTAATGGATTTAATGGGGTAAATCTGAACAGAAATGGAGTTTTTAACTCATCAGTGGCGGACATATTTTTGGGGTGACGATGGAGGAGAGAGAAAAGTAGGGTCGTTTGAATGACCTAGTTTCTTGTTCAAATGACAGCCATAGTCATTCAAACGATAGGCCAAATCGTTTGAATAAGAATGCTTTTTACGCAGCCCTTCTCTGTTTTGTCTCTAGTTCAGTTTTTGGGGTTTACTGTTTTGGGCTTTAATTTATGGTTTCTACATGTATGGGCTGAATTGTGTAACATTTTAATGGGGCAATTAGGGTGATAATCCCAAAGGTAATTAAGCTTTAATTTGAGTAATTTAAGAACCTTGGACTATTAAGTGTAAAAGACTTATTAAAAAGAATTTTGAATAGTGAATTTTGAATATTTTATTTTTAGGCCAAGTGAGTGAGTTCGGGTATATTAGTTGAGTGATGCCAAGATAATAAATTAATTAATGCATGATTAATTAAATTGGAGTCGGGATATTGACTTGGATATTTTAGGGCTAGTGCTGCAAGTGCTTAGGCATGAATTTGGCTGAATTAATTTATTATAGGTTTATATGATAAATAATCAATATTCAAGATAAAAAGAGAGTTAACCTTAATAAGTGGAATTTGAGGAATAAGTTCAATAA
Organism: Sambucus nigra; assembly: GCA_949130495.1. Lineage (NCBI taxonomy): Eukaryota > Viridiplantae > Streptophyta > Magnoliopsida > Dipsacales > Adoxaceae > Sambucus > Sambucus nigra. The sequence goes on along the minus strand of OX422218.1, from coordinate 58,286,122 downwards.
GGTGAAATTTTGGACCGAACAAGAGAGTTCGGGTTGATGATGCTATGAATAGCACCACCAGATGAGGTGTTGATAAGCTCAAACTATCAATAACAATGGCTGGATAAGAGTAATATCTAGTAGAAGGAGGTGAGGAGAAGAGGAGAAACAATGATATATAAGTGGCTCGGACAATTTCCCACACATCCACTGTGAGTGTGTGAGCAAGTTTCACTAGAACGAGGGCACTAATGGCCTGTGATACAATATCTCACTTTCTCTCTCTACTGTGTATTTCTACAGAGTTTTTCTAGGGTTACAATTATTGATCCCCCTCCAAGCTAGGAGAAGACATGTATTTATAGTGCTTGGGTGGTGTAGTGTACCCCCAAAGCATGCTAGGAGCATGTGTGTGTTGAATGCACTAATCATAGGTGGACACCTAGTTGTGCCACATGTAAGGAATGATGACTAAATATTCCCTCACGTGAGGGGAATGATTTGGTTATAACTGATTTGCTCACATATTCCAAGTCTTTCATGTCCTCGCGTGTGCTCGGACTTGTGACATCATCTATTGTAACCTCGACCTAGCCGAGTAAAATATTGGGGAAGTGAGATACTTGCTTTGTCCTACCAATCATAAGTATAACCTCGTACTGAATGATTAGCCGAGGTTAGGTACGATGTTGGATCCAAGGTCGGCTTGAGCAGAGTATGATGATGGCAATAGCCTGAGCTCATAAGATGCTACAAACCTCGACTGCTGCCCAGACGAGAGTATGATGATGGAAATTGCCTTAGCTCATAAGATATTATTTACCTCGGCTGCTCGCCAGCCGAGGTTGGTCAATGAGGAGTCGACCCTGCATAAGACGATCTTTCTAGCAGCTACTGTGAGCTTTCTGACGACTCGGCTATGAGGTCAGCCGAGGTTGGTGACTCGAAGTACGAGGGTACACTTTGGCCGTATCAATCACCCCCTAACCCTTAGTCTCCTATGTGAGTGGGTGACTGGGGGGTATAAGAGTCAGGCTAATGAAGGGACATTTTTGGTGTCTTGAGGTTTGGAATGGTTCTTTGGACACATGTCACTCTTTGAAGTGGCTAGCATTTTCTTCAAGGCATGGAAGCTTCGATGGTACCTTTTAGGATTTCTAGGTCAATGATGAGTGCCTAGGGAGTTGAGACACATCATTAGGAAAGGTTTAAAACCCTCTCTCTTTCCTCATTTCTCTTTCTTCTTCTCATTTCTCCCCCCTTAGCACCCTTGCTAAAAGTCTTCTCTCTCACCTTCCATAGCCAAACATCCACTGTTTCTCTAGTTCTCCTATCATTTTTGGTTAGTAACCCTCGCTTCTTCATCCGTTATTACTCAGGTAATCATCTTTGTTCCTTGTTTTCAATTTTATGGGTTTGTCAACTGTATGTACATTTTCGATTGGTTTTTTAGTTTTTGATGAGGAAAACCATCACTGTTTGGTGGCTATTCTGGGTTGATACGAGGTTGTTTTAGCTAAAACCCCCATTTTAAGCTTTTCTGTGACCCTCCAGTCATCTTCTCTGGCGACATAATCTATAGGGGTTCTTGGTGTTCTTGCTAGAAACCTTTCAGTATCCAAACTTTGATCTTTAGTGTAGGTTGTATAATCTATTTATCATTTGCCTTTTGAGCTTTCTCCCATAAGATCAGACCTTTGTATAAACTCATTGAAGAGTTCCCATCTATGCGTGAGAAGACCTTTGAAAAGATTAGGCAGCTAGAGTTCGCCCAAGAGGAGGCTCGTAGGTCTGAGGCCTTCCCCTCAGACTAATCTTTCCTCCACCTTTGAAGGTCATATACCCTGAGCCTACAGAGGTTCATATGCTAATGTCTGAGTCAGTTTCTTCAGACCCTATGTCCACCTCTAAGGCTGCTGAGTCCATATACTCTTTCCAAGAGGCTATGGATTGCTCCCTTAAGGGAAATGTAGTCTCTGAGGAAGCAGAGGTTTCTGACCATTCCTCATCTCACTAAGAGGCTAACACTTCTTATACGTCTTCCTCTATAGAGATCTTAGAGCCAACTATAGCTTTCCGTGGTCCAACTGAGGCTGTTCCTATAACGGCTTTTCCTGGGGCCCCCTCTGGGGCTCATGCTCAGGCTATTGATGATAACGGTGATGCTGAAGGGAGTGAACTTGAAACCTCCAAAGTTTATGGACTTGAGAACTCCGTCAATAAATACGACCTTCTCCTCTTCCCACATCTATATGACATTCCCTCTTTTGTAACTGTGATGAGAGGGCCTTCGACGGCCGTGAGGGAGAGATCTGCGTCTATGAGCAGATGTTCAAACTTTACTTATGTCTCCTAATTCACCCCACTATTCGAGCTTTCCTCTCTTACATCAATCTTGATCCTTCTCAGCTTTCCCCAAATCCCCTGGAGGGTCTTAGTTGGGGCTATCTTCCTTTGGAAGGTAGTTCACCACACCGACCTTCTAGTTAGGGTTTTCTTAGCTTGCTACATACCCTCGTCTGCTACAAATCATCCTAGATACTACAACTTCGTAGCCATGAAGTCTGAGAAGAAGATGATGTTAGTGACATAGACTTCTAACAATAATTGGAAGCATCGGTTCTTCTTTGCCTTAGGGGCTTGGGAGTTTGGTCTTAATGAGGCTTGTGGAATATTTATTCCAATAAATCCCTAATTTGGGGTAACGTCTCTTTCTCGATCAAAACTGGCCCTGGGCTGAGCCCAAAGAACCATAATAGTGTTGTGGACCTTTGTAGTGAGGGCGAAGATGGCTATCTCATCAAGTACGAGCATTTTATGACCCCTTACTATTTATCTCAGACAGGTCTTGAAGGTGGACCATTGGCTGAGCTTTATAAGTGATCTATAATAAAACTTTTTTATGTCAAGTTAAGTCTCATACCTTTAATGCATCTGAGCTAATAACACTGAGTTTTTTCTTTTTGTAGAGAGACTAGAAGGCATTTCAGACGATCTTTGGAACATGTCTGCACCAAGTATTACGAAGCTACTAGAAAATTATGGTGGCAAGAATGCATCCCCTCCTATCCAAGCAAATAAGGGGAAGGCCCCTATTGACACCACAAAGAAGAGGAAGATACCTGTAGACCCTTCCCGTACGAGGCCTAACAAATCTCAAGCTACTGAGTGTGGTATCCCCATATCCTCAGACGATTCTTTAACCACTAGACTCTCTCAGCTGAAGATTGGTGACAACCTCATCGGAAATAGTGTTCAGGCTTCTGATGCCCTTCGTTGTGTAATGACCAAGGATGATAAATACCTCCTGCATTCAACGGATGTCCCTTGATTGGCTGAGTTTGCAGTCCATAGGGCAGTTCAGGTATTTATTTGAAACTTGTGTTACCTCTGACTTAGCTACTCACTTTACTAATATGTCTGATTCTTCTTTTTGCAGAGTGCCCTCTCTCTTCATCGTCTAGACGACTATATGTTGAAGAGGTTGCCTCTGATCTAGAAGGGAAAGGATGATGAGAGGTGTGAGGTCGATTTCTAGAGGGAGATTGATAACTTGAAGAAAGATTTAAAGGAGAGAGATGACCAGATTACAAAGCTTAAGGAACCACACCCTGGCTCTGAAGGAAAAGGATGAGAGCCTTCAATCAAAAATTTCTACTGCTATTATTGAAGATGCTTCAAAGATGATCATCAAGGAGTATCACACCTCGGATGAGTTTGTTAGCTTCACCCTTAAGTATCTGGAGAGGGGCATTAGGGCAACCAGCTGATGGGCTTCCATGAAACAGGCCAGCTCTAGATTTCTGTCTGTTGCAGACTTTATTGGTCTTGACTTTGCAAATCCTCAGCTTGATCAAGCCTTATAGGAGATTGATAAGGGTGGTCTAGATAAGACCAGCTAGCTAGAGGTTATTGGGACCGATGATGGCACTCATGATTACGAGGTTGAAGTTAGCCATCCAAACCCAGAGTAAACCAACCCTGCTACTGATAGGTCGTCCAGAGCTGGGGTACAGACTCAGGTTTGAGTGTCTCACCATCATGTCTGCCATTTTTGTGAAGCTTTTATGTAACCCCTTTTTCGTATGAACAATAACCTCTTCTTTTTAAATGATGAATCTCTATGCTTCAAATGAATGAAATTCCATTTTCTTTTTGTGTTGCTTTGTTATTCTATGTTTATGATGTTTCACTTATTCACCATATCATAAAAATTGAATGATGGTAATAAAAGAAAGTAACAACAAATATTTATAATTAAAGGTCTAATGTCGCCAAGTTAATGGTGTTTCACCTCATAATTTCACCAAATTAATGATCTTAAAGGTATGAGGTCACCAGGTTAATGATGTTTTACCTCATAATTTCACCAGATGAATGATGTTACAAGTGTGAGGTCACCAAGTTAATGATGTTTCACCTCAAAATTTCATCAAATGAATGATGTTAAAGGTCTGAGGCACTAAGTTAATGACGTTTCACCTCATAATTTAACCAAATGAATGATGTTAAAGGTCTGAGGTCATTAAGTTAATGATGTTTCACCTCATAATTTCATCAAATGAATGATGTTAAAGGTCTGAGGTCACCAAGTTAATGATGTTTCACCTCATAATCTCACCAAATTAATGATGTTGAAGGTCAAATGAACGATGTTAAAGCTCCGAGGTCACCAAGTTAATGATGTTTCACCTCATAATTTCACCAAATGAATGATGTTAAAGGTCTGAGGTCACCAAGTTAATGATGTTTCACCTCATAATTTCACCAAATGAATGATGTTAAAGGTCTAAGGTCACCAAGTTAATGATGTTTCACCTCATAATTTCATCAAATGAATGATGTTAAATACATATATATAAATTGGAACAAAAACATCAATACAACATTGCTATTTTCTCATTAACATTCCTTATATAAGTTGATACATGTATTACAAAAGGATAAAACAATTGCAACATCATAAGTAATATTTTTTCAAGTAGTCGGAATTCCAAGGGTTAAATAAAGGCTCTACTTCGATATTCTCAAGTCGATAGGTACCTCGTACAACCTCATCAATTACCCTATAAGGACCATGCCAATTGGGATGGAGCTTATTGGTTTTTTGTCACGTCTTCTTCATGACTAGGTCTCTCACTACTATCACCCTTGACGTTACCCTCTGGTTATAGAATCTCGCAGTTCTCTGCTGATAGGCTTCCTGTTTTATCTTTGCATCGTCGGAAGACCTATCTCTATTGGGATGATAGCCTCTGAGTCATGGGCTAACATAAATGGATTTTCCCCTGTATGTGTCCTCACTGTCGTCCTGTAAGCCCAAATCATATCATATACCTCTTTTATCCATCTTCCTTTAGCCCTTCCAACTTCTTTTTTATCCCATGAAGGATTGTTCAATTTATGACCTCAGTCTGACCATTTGCCTGGGGTCGACAAGTGGAAGAGAAGAATTGCTTGATCCATACTCTTTCATAGTATTTCTCTAAGGAAACATTCTTGAACTGGGTTCCATTGTCTGAGATGAGGGTGATACCTGCATATGATGTTCTTCCAGATGAACTGGAAGGTCTTCTGCTCAGTGATTGTGATCAATGGCTCGGTCTCTACCCACTTAGAGAAATAATCAATTGACACAATTAAGTACCAATGGTTATTTACATCTCTTGGCAAGGGTCCTACCAAATCAATGCCCCATACTGCGAATGGCCAAGGGGAGCTGATATAAGTTAGAGGTTGGTGAGGCTGATGGGGGATGGTGGAGAACCTCTAGCACTTATCATATTTCTTTACATACGCAGTTGCATCTTTAGCCAAGGTCGACGACCAGTACCCCTGGGTGATTATCCTTTTAGCCAATGACCTTCCTCCAATGTGGCTTGAACAAGAGCCCTCATTCACATCTTGCAAGATGTATGGAACCTCTGAAGGATGAATGCATCTGAAGAGAGGAAGTAGTAATCCCTTTTTATACAGGACATCTCCCACAATGGAGAATTTAGCAGCTCTGAACCTCAGCTTTCTCCTTTCTAACTTTGACTCTGGTAGCTCTCCCTCTCTGATGTATCTGACAAGAGGATCCATCCATGAGGCTTTCATACTCAGATTTAGGCAAGGTCTAGCAACCTCTTCCTCTTTGATGGTCAGGTTGAGCAGAATCTTAATTGGTACTGTTCTCCTTATGTCTGTTCTTATTGCTGAGGCCAACCTTACGAGTGCGTCAGCTCGGCTATTGTTTAGCATTGGTATCATCTTTATCTTTACTTCTTTGAAGCTTTATAGCATCTATCTCACCGTCTTCAGATATCTGGTCATCCTTTCATCTTTGGCTTTATATACCCCCAGGATTTAGTTCACGACCAATTTTGAGTCACTGTGGACTAGGAGCGGGCCGACACCAAGGGTTTTTGCCAAAGAGAGACCTTCTATTAAAGCCTCATACTCTGACTCATTGTTGGAGGATATAAAGTTAAACCTCAACACATACTCAATATCTATACTATCTCATGCCGACACTATCAGCCCTGTTGCACTTCCATTTTCACAAGTCGACTCATCAACGAAGAGGTTCCAAAGGGTTTCATTTGAAGAGAAGTTTCCCTCTAATAGGGTCCCCTGCATGAAGAGGTATCTTTCTTCTTAATTATCAATTATTCTGTGTCTAGTTGTACTTATGTCGTCCAAAGTTCGGCTGACATTTCTATCTACCGGCTCATCTATATCCTCCTAACTCTTCTCAACCTCGGCCTCATCCTAGGTAAACTCAGCCATAAAATTTGTGAGTTCTTGTCCCTTGATGGCAACACTGGGTTGATAAACATTATCGTACTCCCCCAACTCAATTGCCCAGGTCATTAGCCTTCCTGACTTCTCAGGCTTATCGAGGTGTGAGTGGGGAATCAGTGAGGATGACCATGGAATGGGATTAGAAGTATGGCTTCATTTTCATAGAAGCATGTATCAAGGCATATGCTAACTTTTCCATCTAAGGGTACTTCTGCTCATACCCTTGGAGTGCTTTGTTATTGAGATACACTGGTCTCTGCACTCCATCCTCTTCTCTTACTATTGCAACACTGATGGCTGACTCTGAGATAGCTAAATATACATACATCTTCTCACCCTGAATTGGCCAAGATAGTAGTAGAGGGGATCCGAGGTAGGACTTGAGATCTATAAAAACTTTGTCACAATCCTCATTCCATTCGAAGGCTTATCTAAGAATTTTTAAAGAAGGAAGACATTTATATATATCTTTAGAGACGAACCTGTTAAGTGAAGCCACTCATCATGTTAGCCTCTGAATGTCCTTGATGGTTCTAGGTGTCTTCATTCCCAGTAAAGACTTAATCTTCTCAGGGTTAGCATCTATTCCCCTTGGGTTGACGATGAAGCCCAAAAACTTTCCAGCACCAACCCCAAAGACACATTTAGCTGGTTTGAGCTTCATTCTATACTTGACCATGGTATCAAAAGTTCTTTCGAGGTCGGCCACGTGCATTTCGGCCCTAAGACTCTTTGTCAGCATGTCATCAACGTAGACTTCCATGGTTTTTCCTATCTGATCCTCGAACATATTATTGTAAGATGTGGGTTCTTTAAATGCTATTAGTATTGAGTTATGCATAAGCCCTTATCAAGATCGGGATTAACACCATTAGATATAGAGTATAGGTGAGAGCCACAGGTGAATTAGAGACAAAGAGATTTAATATTCAAAGTTGCACTAAAGAATATATTGACATGAGCAGCATACGGCAAACACAATAAATGAATGGGACCAGCAGGTAGCGTGGTTGGAGGGAGAAAGAAGAAACACTCTAGGCACAATAAAGACAAGGCAGAAACTTCAATCTCATTAATTCCCAATAATGGGTATTTTGAATGTGTATGGGAGTTAATGCTCTCGTGAGAGTTCTCTGGTATAAGAAAATTTGGGCAACAATTACGGGCTCTTGATGATCTCTATTTGATTTGTTTATTTGGTCTTATTTATATGGGGGAGAGGTTGCTTGAGTCAGCATGTCATCGATCTCTTTGGTCTGGTGCATTAAATGCATGGGATAATGCATTTAATGCATGGGTTCTAGTAGTTTTGGCGGGAAACCATTCTATTGGTTGGAAGTATTGAGAGCATTAATAAGGGATATGACTCGTCAGCTTGAGGCTTACTTTAGGATGGCTAGGTGGTTATGTTTGGTGAACTAGACCTGCCATTATAAGGATAAAGGCACTTATGTAATGTATTCTTGAGTCCCTACCCGTCAGACGTCGTGACGTCAGGAAGTGGTTCAACTAGTGACCATTGTTAGGTATCTAATCACATCAGTCAGACGGGCTAGCACCCAAAGTACCTCGAGGAGGTAACCTCGAGGGGCAAGTATCTAGGGCAATCGAATGACTTGAGGAGGTTCACTCGAATAGGTAAACAATGAGTGGGCTCGAGTGACATTTGTCATGGGTGAAGTTTTGTCCAAGTGTTCCAAGAGGGTTGGTAATAACTCCCAACGTTACCTTGTTCTCAATCCTCCAAACTATGTCCCTGCGAAGTTCCTAAGAGGAGATAGCTTGATAGAGCATGAAAGCTCTCCCATGCCCTTCCAGGAATGGTCCCTCGTGGGTACCAAGCGACCCCACTAAACATATATATTCATAAGATAAATTACATAATACAACATTCTATTTCTCATTACAAACTATTATCATCCGGGTGACCTTTGTTCTTCGAGCTGGGTTTTTTTAGCCTGGTTAGTTGGAGGCTCTTCGAGGTAGAGCGCTGCGAGCTACTTGCTTGTCAAAAACCTTCAAGGTGGGTCCTGCGAGCTGCTTGCATGGAGAAACTTCGAGGTGTGTTTGTGGGGCATCTTTCCCTACAATCGATCAATTCACTTGGCTAAGTTAATTATCCATGTGGGGGAACACCGCTCCACATTTGACCCTTCATAGAGATAATTGTTTATTAAATGAAGAAATATATATACGAAACTTTTGATTATCTATGATTTTCCCTCTTTGGGATAATTAAGAGATTTCTTCAAATTTCCCCCAAAGCTCTTTGTTCCCTAAGGTAGAAAAGACCCCCATGCATGCCTCATTAAATGCAGTTGTCATTTGAATTTCAATGTGTCACACGTGGCAGCGCCAGGGCAGGCACATGGAGACGACGTGACTATTCTATGCGTCGTTCCTCGAATCATTATCATAGCAACCTTTAATCTTCTGCAATCACACGCATTTGGCCAACACTCCAACCACATAATTCTGAAACTCCATCATTTCTCTTTTCCAAACGTCACCTTGTTTCCATATTTTGGAATTCGTGTTGCCCCTATAAAAGGGGGTGCACCTTTAGTTAAGACTCACCGTTGGTTTTAACTTTCTGAGTTCAAAATTTTCTGTGAGAGTTTGGCAAATAGAATCTCTCATTCTTCAAGATTTTTCAATTATCTTATATTCTATTTTTCTCTCGTATGATATGGCACAAGTAAAGAGAATTCTCTCTGTCAGGGGCGCCTCTCATGTCACCCAGGCACACTAGGCTTAGTGGGCACGATACTGTCGTTCCCCTTACTTTGGAGAAAACGATCATTTCTGGCCGACAGCCGAACAATTTCCTCGTGCTTTGGTGACAATTGAGGAGCCAAACTTATTAATGGACGAAGGTGAAGATGCTGAAGACTTCGCTTATATCCCTACTTCTACCATCACCCATTTTCGTATAGAGCATGGTGACTTCCCCTATTCCAAAGTGGAATTTGAGGCATCCTATGGCACTCGTGAGGGGTTGGTCCCTTGGACGGAGTATATCCATGCAAAGTCCTCGGTTCAACTGGCCCTCATAGGTTTATCTTATTGCATGTGGTTGGGTGACCTTACCTTGGCAAAAAATAACACTGCTTTATAACTGTTGATGTCCCGGTGGAGCCATAGGTCACACACCTTCGTGGCTTCTTGGGGTGAGTTTACTGTTACCCTTGAGGATGTGTGTGAACTATTGGGACTGAAAGGTGTTGGATTTGACACCTTCTTCGAGGAGGATATTGCTAGTGAAGAAAAAACTCTGAGGAACAAGTTAGAGGCTGTTGTGAAGGATTGCATGGCCACTTACAACAAGTGCACCTACTCTGAGGTCATTCGTTACTTTTGCTTCATTGAAGAGAAGGCTGTCATTATTGCCCTTGAGGCTACTAGGGAGAACCCTTGAGGGAAAGAATTTTCCAAGTAGACTCCAACTGGGAAAGGCTATGAGTCCAAGATTGAGCTGGAAGGGTATATATGAGTGATGTTGTCGAAGGTATACCTTCTGGGTAAACCCCACGATTGTCCTCATAAGGACTTGATCAATCTGGTCGTTCGAATGGCTTGTGGTGTCAAGATCCTTCTCGCGGCCATTGTTCTTGGGTATCTATACACTTGGCTAGATCGTGTGTATGCAGACTTCGCTCGAAGAGTTGGTAGGTTCAAAGTGTCTAGTTATGCCAGCAACGTTCTTTTGATGGCATTCCTTTATGCTCATTTCAAGGAAAATGCCCTCGCTGGACACTTCTCCGGTTCACAGGATGTGAGAGTCCCCCATATTTGTTGTTGGAAAAATAAGACTGTGAAGAAACTTTTGTTAGCTCTGATTGATCGAGCTGAGCAATTCAACCCTCGCCATTATGTTGCGGTAAGCCATTTTTTACCAATAATTTCTTTGATGAAGATGAGTGTCCCATTTCTCCTATTGAAGAATCCCTTGCCAGAAATTTTACCGAGCATAGTGTCCCCCTGTTGTTATTCCCTTCCTATTTGCCTTTATATAACGAGCGGTCATTATTTTACTCTGTTTATAGCCCCCATCGAGTAGCCATGCAGTTCGGTTATGATCAAGGGGGGCCCTGCTAACACATCTCACCTGAGAGAAGCCCAATAATTTTTCGTTTGCTTGTTCGAATTTCCTCACGTCTACTGTTATCGGTATGTGTTCCCATTATCCTGATAACCCTGTAATCCTAAGAAATAGAGCTTGAGGAGGGAGATCAATGTTATATATCAATGTATTCTAGTAGAACCAATTGGTTCGTTTCCAAATTAACCTTCTTAAGGAACCCCGTTATCCCGAAGTTGAGAGATTTCCTACCACTGAGTTGGGTTTGAGAAACTGCACCACCCAATCATCTATTTTCCCCTTAGTAAAGACAATACCAATGCTCCCCCTGAGATTCCCCCTTAGCGCCTGTGGATCAGGAAGTTGTAAAGAGAAAGAAAACCACTCAACCTTCCATTCTTTTGATCGATGTTGCCCCTGTTCCTTCGAGGACGGTTGGAAGGACCGAATCTCCTCGCGCTACCTCAATGGCCGCAACAGTTAGGTCCACTCAGAAGGCGCCTTTGATGAAGCTTAAATCCATTGCACCGCCTCCATTAGCCTCTACTCCTGACCCAAAGATTTCCAAAGAAGTGAGCCTGATGGTGGATCATCTTAGTCAGACTTGGGAACATTTTAGTGAAGAAGATCGGACTTTCATGTTGTCCGAGATGTTTGCTCTTGGGTTTTATTATGACCCCCAATCTATTGAGGGTAGTAAAAAGAGGAAAGCGATTAGCCCCCTCAAGCTTGTGATGGAGGAGTCGAGCGGGTCCAGTGATGAGGAGATTTTTTAGGAGAATTTGTCCGGAGGAGATGTTGGTGAAGGTGATGATGAGGAGGAGTAAGGAGATGAGGAAGAGGAAGAAGAATAATATGAGGAGGAGGAAAAGGAGGAAGAGACTGCCTTAGTACGTTGGCGTAGGCTGAGGGTAATGGTTTCTTCCTCGAAATCTGCCTCGCCCCCCCTCCCCAATATTATGAAATCGTTGAGGATATGATGGAAGAAGAGGTAAGTCTCTTACATCTCTTACCTTAAATGTCCTCTTTTTATTCATTATTTCTCATATTGATGTCCTTAGTTTGTTGAAACTTTCTCTTTTTCTTCTTTCAGGTTGGTGTGCAGGTTGATGCGCGTGTCGGTGCTGAGGAAAATCTCCCTCTCGAAGCAGTTGCCCCTACTGTTTCTCAGGTAGTCACCAATTTACCCATATGGGCAGTTAGATCTAATACTTCATATAGTGGATGTTATTCCCCTCACGTTTATTTTTTGTGCGAGCAGGCTAGCTTTGAGAAGGGTATGCCTTCGGCAAAAGTTGTTGAAGTTGTGCCTGTACCTGTGGTAAGCCTTTATTTTCTACACTTATCTCCCCCTTTTATTTCTCCCTCGATTGTTCTCATTTAATTCCTCTTTTTTTTCCTTCTTTAGGCTCCCACGCCTGTTTCAACCTTCCCCGTGGTGCTTCCACCTTCGAACGATCAAATGCTTGTTACTTTATTTGGGCCTTCGATTTCAAACCCATAAGGTGTTGAGCCAACTGCAGTTGCCCCAGGAGGGGGTGAATGTAACACCCCGCCCGCCCGGGGAGAGCGAACGGAGCGCTAATGCGATAAAATAAATCCAAATCTACAAGTGACAAGGTATAGAGCATCTAAATAAACCCACAACAACAAAAGAGAAACTACAAAATCTCTCGAATTACATACAACAACTAACTCGAAAATAAATACAAATCTTCAATGCTCTATACATCAAAATAATACAATTCTTCCAACTTGTATTAAAAATTCTCCCCAATATAATCCACGCTAAAAATCATCCCAATTGGTCCATAGCGTCCCAAATCCACGCTAACCTGCCAACTAAAAGAAAATATGGGGAAGTACACAATACGACTGGAATTATGCTCAACAAATATATGTTAGTGATGAATAAAGCGTAACAACATGAGTACGAATATTCAAATCAAATGCAAATCTCAAAGCATTTATCAATATAATTTTTCAACAACACATCAATGGGTCACCAGGCCTCACCCCATTCGCATATGCTTTATCAATCCATAGCCGGGAATAGGTATTTTGGCGGGTACTCAACATCCGTGCCATATTAAAATCTCATGACAACGTGCTCATCAACAATATAATGATACCACATGAATCAAAATAATTTCAACAATTATTTTCCAGATTTCAATGAATTTATCAATTCAAATATGAGTTCAATTAATAAGAAATAAAAAAGAATGACACTCGCGAGATTTAAGGAGCATATTGTGTAAAACCCCATACCTCAAACCATGATGAGAAACCAACGATCAAATCCTCAAGATCAACTCAAAAGATCTACAAAAGCTCCTCCAAGAACCTCCAACAAAATCGCCCCAAGAACACCTCTAATCTAAGGTTGGAACTCACAAATCTCAAGGGCCAATGTGTATATAAAAAGAAGAGGAATATAAAATATATTTACTGCCAAAATTTGTGCCAGAAGTAGGTTAAAAGGGTTGTCCAGAACTTCCTTTTATAATGCAAAGAAATGAAGAGTTGGAATCCAAAAGACTCCTTTAAATAAGGAAAATAAATGAAGAGTTGGAAGTCAAAACAACTCCAAGAGTTAAAAACATTTAAAAATCATTTTAAAATCCGTTTTAACTCCGTTTTTCAAACCGTTTGAAATTCTCACCTTTAAAAATAATAACCAACATATTTGAGGAATAAAAATAATGTTATCAAAAACGTTATTTTCCTCCATATTCCTAAATTAATTAAAATAGCCCAAAAATTACGCGAGTTGTTACAGTGAACAAGAACATGTTGTTGAGACGGTAGAGGATGGGTAGGAGCAGGTAGCTCTAGTTGGGGATAATATGATTTCCCCTCAAAGTCATCACCCATTGGTGTCCTCCGAGGTGATTGAGGGGGAGGACGTGGTTCTAATGGCCACTCGCGAGTTTGCATTGGAGTGACAACCTGAGGTATTTTCAGTGTTCTATCTATCTTCTGTATATAAATATATTAGCTTTAAAATCAAAATCTCCCACAATCGCGATTCAGGCGGGCCCAGGAATGTGGGACTTTATATTTCATAAATCTCCCATAACCAAGGGTCATGCGGGCCTAGTCTTACAGGCATAAATCTCTCATAACCGAGGGTCAGGCGGGCCTAGTCTTATAGGCATAAATCTCCTACTATCGAGGGTCCGGCGGGCCTAGTCTTGTAGGCATAAATCTCTAAGTTAGCATAGTATATATTTTTTCGTGCTTTCCTTTGTCTCTATTACTAACTTCAACTGTTTGCTGCATTTCAGGTGGAGGTCGTTCAACTAGCAACTCATAGGCTCGAAGTGGGGCATGTTGTTAAGGAGTCAGTTCAAGCACCAACGGTAGCTTCAGCTGCTTCTTTGGGTGGGGCCCATGTATTTGGTGATACTTCTGCACCACGCTGTAATACCCCGTTATTTTTAATGATTTTTAAAATGGTTATATTTTAAATTAATGGATTAATTGGATTTTAATTATTAATTAATTCATTTGGGTTTTATCCGAATTGTGGATATTAAAATGGATGATTCTGAATATTACTTGAAGATATTTACATAATATATTAATGTGAAGCTATTGATATGGCTGTGTGAATTAAATTCCGTAATTTGGATTTTTAGTCGGACGCAGTATGGGACGTGTCGGGACTAAATTATGAGATTAAAAAGGAAATTTATTTTCTATCGACCTTATAGTCATTTTGACTGTGTCATTGTGTCCGGAAGGATTGAAATAGTCAGAAAAGTCTATTTAGATGTTGGTTTTGGGTCTCGGGTCATTTGGAAATGAAAAGACAACCCAAAAGGGCATTTTGGTTATTTTTACAAAGGGGATGAATAGTGATTTTGGGTTTTGTCTTATTATAAATATTTGGAGATTAGTTGTACGTGGTTCATTCTTCTCCTCTACATAAAAATTGAGAGGTCACCTTTTGAGAGAGAGTGAAAGGGTGCTTAGGAGAAGAGAAGGTTTCTTGGAAAGGAGAAGAACCAAAGACTAAAGGTCACCACCACCACCCACCACCGGAGGTTGACCGGAAAAGGGAGAACCACCTGTAATATACTACACCAAAGGATCAGATCTTCATTAGAGGCAAGTGTTTGATAATTGCAATCTAAGTTTGTATATTGTCCATGTTAGAATAGTTATAAAAAGATGAGATTTTTCATGTTTGGAAGATGAAAAGATAAAGTTGTTAATGGATTTCTAGATAATGGAGATATATAGGAATCAAACTCATGTTGTAGGTAGATAGTAATCCACGAAATAATCATAAATATGCTGAGGAAATTATGAGAATCATTGGTGTGTTCTTGAAGATATCATGTATATAATTTTCTGGAAAAATAAGATGAATATATGATTTTAGTTCAAACTCTTGATGATTCTAGGATGTTTAGACATTAGAAATCGTTCATATATGTTGATATATCATGTAGTAAGGATTATAAGTCATTTGGGATGTTAATATTAAGGTTTGAATGACAAAAAATGATGAAACCCATATTAGAAGAAATGCAAAAAGCTGGGCTGATATCTGGGCGATCGATCGATCGACCCCCTGCCTTCGATTGATTGACCTCCCTAGAATCTTTGAAGTTGTTCCTTTTTAATATTGGTTCTTATCCCAAAACTTTTGTAGATCTTTGGTGATTATTAATTGGATATTATGGGACTTAGAGAAGATCAGTAAGCCATAGAGAATAATCGAATTAATGTGATTGGGATTTAACTGATTAGAATGATGATAATTAAATTGAAGGAAATTTTGGTTGGTAGATTCATGTGTTGGATTCTTATTTGTATGAATGAGGATTAAGGATAGGTCCATTAGGTGAGATTTAATATAACACCTGGGTAGCCTTAGAGTTACAATTTGAACATCAAGGTGTGAGTTTAAGCTCATTAATGATTGCGCAAGGACTGAGTGTAATACAAGCGCTTAGTGGTATGGCTCCTTGATAGAGATAGGAGTTCAGACCACATTTGGTTGAAAGAGGGGATGAGGTTATGCCGATTGTGTATTTGAAGTTGACGGACCTCCTCGATCGACAAAGTTAAGTAGTAGTGTATTGGAGGGGTTCCTTGCTTGGATTTCGCTTTGCGAGACGCTCCACGCTTGAACCTTAATGACGTCGGGAGTGGAGAGATGTTATAGGATGCGAGGATGTTGATTTTGTTGATAAGTCATATAGTGTGAATGAAACACTATAGACTATGAGCCATGTGATGATGATATTCAATCCTAGTTGATAAAAATATGTTTATAAGAGATTAGAAACTATCAGTTTTAACCTTAATTAAAGGGAGAGTTTAATTTGTCGTAATTCGGGAGATATGATGATATGGACTAGTAGGATATTAGTGATTTCCTATTGGATATAATGTTGACGAAAAACATATTTGAACCTTGAGTAATGAGTGAGACTCTGGTATAATTAAATTAAAGAAGTAAAGTCATAATATTTTAATACGTAGGATGTAAGAGATAAAATGCTACGTATGGGAATTATCTTAGGGTAATGTGAGTACCTTGTTGATATTTTATTATAGGTAGATGATAATGCCTATTTGATTGATTGATGATTTAAGTGTATGATATACCTAGCTTACTTGCTATCGATGGGAGGTTTGCGCGTGAGGGCAGTTATATCCTGATGAATCCATGGGATTTTTTATTTGTCGCTCGATAACATAGGTCTGTGAAAGACTTATCGGTGAGTTGATAAGTTCGCTGACTGTGGGTACGTAGGTATGTGCGTGACCCAAGGATACGAGAACTACGTTCGCCTCCAATTTGTATGTTGTTATTTGTGGTTCGAGGAATCCTTACCGAACCTTTAGTCCCCTATTCGGTAACTAGCGTTGATGGGACATGATTGCAGAGTAATGCATTGCACCGTAGCTGTGACTCGGGGTGCCGTATTATATATGAGTATATATATAACAAATTAAAGGAATGAATGGTTATATAGTGATTAAATCTATCTACGGTGATAATCGTAGATAACGGTGGATTGAGAAAAAGAATGAAATTAAGTTAATGAATGTTTATTCTTAAAGAATTGAAAAGCTTAATTCATAAATAAATAACGTAAATTTATAATAATGTGACGTATGGTATGGGACATACGGGGATTATGATATAGGAATGGAATTATAATATGGAGACTAGAAAAGAGAAACCATTAACTAGGAGGTTAATAGGAAACGTTAAGTGTGCACTCTAGTTGAGAGGTGAGAATAGAAAGTGAGCGTGGGATGCTAACATGTACATAATAAATGCTTTATTGCACTTGTTAAATACTTGCTGTTTTAAAAATCATTTTTCACAATCGGGCTCTGACCCGTTTCCTTGCATATTTTCTTTTCTATTGTATCTTCTATATCAGGTGTCCAGCAGCAGGGACGCTAACCTTAGTTGATCTTGACGAGCTATGGATATATGGAGTGTTGCTTAGAAGATTATCTTCTTTTGATTCACGGTATTCTCTTAGTTAGGGCATGTCGCCCAAAGGATTCAGTTATCTCTTTTCTATCGGGGTCAAATACTCTTGTAGTCGTGTTAATTTAATACATTTACTAATATTGGGATTACTGTATGGGATAATTATTTGGGAATGTTTATTCCAATTGTATTTAAATTCTTTTGAGTTATCTGTTCGGTTATCAATGTTGTAGAATAATATGTGTCGTGTTATTTGTAAACTAAAATTGGATTTTGTTGAATTAAAATTTGGAAAGTTTTTAACACCAGCTTAATTGGGTATTGGGTGAGTTGTAAATGTTTTCGACAGTGATGCTAAGAATGAGCCAACTGTATATTCTGTTTTAATTTGGTATGGGACTGGCCACCCGGTATTTAATTAGGCGGGGTGTTACAGGTGGTATCAGAGCATCAGGTTCTAGTGACCTTTAGGGTCTGTACGGCTTACTGTGTTTTCAGCTTAGCATTCTTTGATGTAGAGCCCTATGTTTAGGATTGTTTATTTCTTTGGCAAGATTCTGTATATATTAGTGAATCTTATTTGCGTTCAGACGGGTTCATACAAGAAGTATGGCATATGAGGGCCATTGGATGGCTAGCGGAGATCGTACTTAGGAGGTTATGAAGTATGTTCGAGTATGATGACCGTAGTCGAGGTCACCCCTATTATGGAAAATTGAGGAGAGTCATCAGTAGAAGTTCTTGAAATGCGAGAATTTTGTGTGTTACCTAACGAAGGCAATATATTCAAAGGCTTGGGCATATAAAGGAGTGTGATTAACTAGAACTGAAAATTTGGGGTAAAATTTTTCTTGACTCATCGGAGCAAAGTTATAATATTGGGAGTCAACAACCACCACCCGCGAATGAGGGTATGTTTTCTATCTAAGGAATTATGAGGCGTATATTGATTTTTGTTGTGACTAATATTGTGTGGGCGAAAGGGTTGCTAAACTTAGACAATAGCACTGTTATTTACGTAGACTCGCCCAGGGGTGTGGGGCACCTATATTTTTCATGTCATCACGTGGGTTTGATTTTTATCACGGAATTACTTACTTTTGGCATGTCCGATCATGATGTGACTATCGGAGTGAATTGACTTGTCGTATATGAGAACCTATAGCTAGCATCTTGTC
The DNA here is from genome assembly GCA_949130495.1 of Sambucus nigra. Lineage (NCBI taxonomy): Eukaryota > Viridiplantae > Streptophyta > Magnoliopsida > Dipsacales > Adoxaceae > Sambucus > Sambucus nigra. The sequence continues at coordinate 58,267,626 of OX422218.1, read as the reverse complement.
TTTAATAAGAGAGTATATGGGTAGACTTTTATTTGAAATCGATAAAACCCGTAGAGAGGTTATAAACTATTGACTAAGGACCTGAGGAGTTTCGATGACCGACTACTTTAGGTAGTAGTGTATCGGGGGGTTCCTTGTTTGGATTTCGCTTGAGAGAAACCCCACGCATGAAACTAATAACCGTTGGGAGTCGAAATAAGATAGGTCTTTAAGATATGAGTTTATAACCTTCGCTATAAATATTATAATGGAAGTTGTACGATAGAGTGTATGGGCGCCCTGGATAATTGGATTGTAGTAGTTTTCATAATTGTGAAAGAGTAAGTAATTGTGACTTGAGGATTTATTTTTTTAATAAGTGAGGATCATTTTTTTTCCAAACTTTGTCACGAGGATGGTATAGGGAAGATTGCATAAAGGTTAAATTCGATTTAGTTGAAACTATATGGTGAGGCTTGGCGTAAAACATCAATGGAAATTTTTGATAATGTACTATATGGGCGGTACGACATAAATTACTTGCGATGTGAGATTTATACTGAGAGTTGATCTTACCAGTATGATTTATCTTTTCGAATTTCGGGATGAAATTCTGTTATAAGGGGGGAAGTATGTCATACCCCGTGATTTTTAATGATTTTTAAAATGGTTATATTTTAAATTAATGGATTAATTGGATTTTAATTATTAATTAATTCATTTGGGTTTTATCCGAATTGTGGATATTAAAATGGATGATTCTGAATATTACTTGAAGATATTTAGGTAATATATGAATGTGAAGCTATTGATATGGCTGTGTGAATTAAATTCAGTAATTTGGATTTTTATTCGGACGCAGTATGGGACGTGTCGAGACTAAATTATGAAATTAAAAAGGAAATTTATTTTCTATCGATCTTATAGTCATTTTGACTGTGTCATTGTGTCCGGAAGGATTGAAATAGTCAGAAAAGTCTATTTGGATGTTTGTTTTGGGTCTCGGGTCATTTGGAAATGAAAAGACAACCCAAAAGGGCATTTTGCATATTTTTACAAAGGGGATGAATAGTGATTTTGGGTTTTGTCTTATTATAAATATTTGGAGATTAGTTGTACGTGGTTCATTCTTCTCCTCTGCATAAAAATTGAGAGGTCACCTTTTGAGAGACAGTGAAAGGGTGCTTGAGAGAATAGAAGGTTTCTTGGAAAGGAGAAGAACCAAAGACTAAAGGTCACCACCACCAACCACCACCGGAGGTTGACCGAAAAAGGGAGAACCACCTGTGATATACTACACCAAAGGATCAGATATTCATTAGAGGCAAGTGTTTGATAATTGCAATCTAAGTTTGTATATTGTCCATGTTAGAATGGTTATAAAAAGATGAGATTTTTCATGTTTGGAAGATGAAAAGATAAAGTTGTTAATCGATTTCTAGATAATGGAGATATATAGGAATCGAACTCATGTTGTAGGTAGATAGTAATCCACGAAATAATCACAAATCTGTTGAGGAAATTATGAGAATCATTGGTGTGTTCTTGAAGATATCATGTATATAATTTTCCGGAAAAATAGGATGAATATATGTTTTTAGTTCAAACTCTTGATGATTCTAGGATGTTTAGACATTAGAAATCGTTCATATATGTTTATATATCATGTAGTAAGGATTATAATTCATTTCGGATGTTAATATGAAGGTTTGAATCACAAAAAATGATGAAACCCGTATTAGAAGAAATGCAGAAAACTGGGCTGATATCTGGGCGATCGATCGATCGACCCCCTGCCTTCGATTGATTGACCTCCCCAGAATCTTTGAACTTTTTCCTTTTTAATGTTGGTTCTTATCCCAAAACTTTTGTAGATCTTTGGTGATTATTAATTGGATATTATGGGACTTAGAGAAGATCAGTAAGCCCTAGAGAAGAATCAAATTAATGTGATTGTGATTTAAATGATTAGAATGATGATAATTAAATTGAAGGAAATTTCGGTTGCTAGATTCATGTGTTGGATTCTAATTTGTATGCATGAGGATTAAGGATAGGTCCAGTAGGTGAGATTTAATATAACACCTGGGTAGCCTTAGAGTTACAATTTGAACATCAAGGTGTGAGTATAAGCTCATTAATGATTGCGCAAGGACTGAGTGTAATACAAGCGCTTAGTGGTATGGCTTCTGGATAGAGATGGGAGTTCAGACCACATTTGGTTGAAAGAGGGGATGAGGTTATGCCGATTGTGTATTTGAAGTTGACGGACCTCCTCGATCGACAAAGTTAAGTAGTAGTGTATTGGAGGGGTTCCTTGCTTGGATTTCGCTTTGCGAGACGCTCCACGCTTGAACCTTAATGACGTCGGGAGTGGAGAGATGTTATAGGATGCGAGGATGTTGATTTTGTTGATAAATCATATAGTGTGAATGAAACACTATAGACTATGAGCCATGTGATGATGATATTCAATCCTAGTTGATAAAGATATGTTTATATGAGATTATAAACTATCAATTTTAACCTTAATTAAAGGGAGAGTTTAATTTGTCGTAATTCGGGAGATATGATGATATGGACCAGTAGGATATTAGTGATTTCCTATTGGATATAATGTTGAGGAAAAAAATATTTGAACTTTGAGTAATGAGTGAGACTCTGGTATAATTAAATTAAAGAAGTAAAGTCATAATATTTTAATACGTAGGATGTAAGAGATAAAATGCTACGTATGGGAATTATCTTAGGGTAATGTGAGTACCTTGTTGATATTTTATTATAGGTAGATGATAATGCCTATTTGATTGATTGATGATTTAAGTGTATGATATACCTAGCTTACTTGCTATCGATGGGAGGTTTGCGCGTGAGGGCAGTTATATCCTGATGAATCCATGGGATTTTTTATTTGTCGCTCGATAACATAGGTCTGTGAAAGACTTATCGGTGAGTTGATAAGTTCGCTGACTGTGGGTACGTAGGTATGTGCGTGACCCAAGGATACGAGAACTACGTTCGCCTCCAATTTATATGTTGTTGTTTGTGGTTCCAGGAATTCTTACCGAACCTTTAGTCCCCCATTCGGCTACCAGCGATGATGGGACATGATAGCAGAGTAATTCATTGCACCACAGCTGTGACTCGGGGTGCCGTATTATATATGAGTATATATATAATAAATTAAAGGAATGAATGGTTATATAGTGATTAAATCTATCTACGGTGATAATCGTAGATAACGGTGGATTGATAAAAAGAATGAAATTAAGTTAATGAATGTTTATTCTTAAAGAATTGAAAAGCTTAATTCATAAATAAATATGGTAAATGAATAATAATGTGACGTATGGTATGGGACATACGGGGATTATGATATGGGAATTGAATTATAATATGGAGACTAGAAAAGAAAAAACATTAACTAGGAGGTTAATAGGAAACATTAAGTGTGCACTCTAGTTGAGAGGTGAGAATAGCAAGTGAGCGTGGGATGCTAACATGTACATAATAAATGCTTTATTGCAATTGTTAAATACTTGCTGTTTTAAAAATATTTTTTCACAATCGGGCTCTGACCCGTTTCCTTGCATATTTTATTTTCTATTGTATCTTCTATATCAGGTGTCCAGCAGTAGGGACGCCAACCTTAGTTGATCTTGACGTGCTATGGAGCTATGGAGTGTTGCTTAGAAGCTTATCTTCTTTTGATTCACAGTATTCTCTTAGTTAGGGCATGTCTCCCAAAGGATTCAGTTATCTCTTTTCTATCGGGGTCAAATACTCTTGTAGTCATGTTGTTTTAATACATTTACTAATGTTGGGATTACTGTATGGGATAATTATTTGGGAATGTTTATTCCAATTGTATTTAAATTCTTTTGAGTTTTCTGTTCGGTTATCAATGTTGTAGAATAATATGTGTCGTTTTATTTGTAAACTAAAATTGGATTTTGTTGAATTAAAATTTGGAAAGTTTTTAACACCAGCTTAATTGGGTATTGGGTGAGTTGTAAATGTTTTCGACAGTGATGCCAAGAATGAGCCAACTGTATATTCTCTTTTAATTTGGTATGGGACTGGCCACCCGGTATTTAATTAGGCGGGGTGTTACACACGTGTTCCTCAAGTGAAAGCAAGTGATAGTGCTTCGCATACCCGACGGCCATCTGCTAGTGACAGCATTTTTAGTATTAATCCACTTGAGGCATCCCCCGAGGTGGTTGTGAGACAAAATTTGGCCAGCTTCCCTTCCATTCTGACTGAGGATCCCCGTTTGTTGATCGAGCAACTGCTATCTCACTTTCTTTTAAACCTTTACTATTCGCTGTCTTCATCCACTTCCTAGGATGATGGTTGGCTGATTATTTGGGCTCGCAATGGTATTAAAAGACATTATCAATACCCCCCCATATGTCCCTTAGCCCTGACACTATCAAAACTTTATTGGGCAGGGTTAACGTGTTAACTAATTATGGATTTTCCCTGACATAGCTGGTGGAGCTGCTACAGAGTTTCAAAAAGAGCGATCTTCCCAGTGTCTATAATCGCCTCCAGGACTCTCATCGCGAGCAGTGGTTGTTTCTGAAGAACTTGTGAGTCTGGAATCCCAGTTGCTGATGACTAAGCAAGCAGTGCAAGAGGCTAGCGAGGCGATTGCTTATGCGGAGGCACAGTTGGTTGAAAAATATCATGATCTAGAAGCCATCTATCAGGCCCAAGAAAGTCATCAGAAGAATCTAGCTGACCTTTTTGTAGAGCAGAGCCCACTTGAGATGAATCTTCCCCCACATCCAATGTTTCTTTGTTGGTCTTGCCCTTTTCTGTGAACTTTTGATTTTTTTCTAACTTGGTTGTAACCACAAATGCTATCATTTATTTGAAATAAAGAAACATTGGTGACTTTGTTGCTTCCTTTCTTTTCTATTATTTAATCGATTATTACCTATGCTTACACATTAATGCCAAAATAGCTCAAATATAATAAAGGGATCGATTAATGGACTTGAAAAAATAAAATATTGATCTAGCATATGCCTTCTGAATTTTACTTCTGACTATATTAAATAGACAAGCCCAATTGCTTTAAAGCGTACATCTATAGTTTAACACACAAAAAAATTTATTGAACAGGAGCAACAGGACATATATTCGGACGTAATAAATCTCCAACCACTTGTTGTTCAATTTGAAATTCATGTTATCTTCCAACTTAGATATCTCGCAGTAGCCCGAATCATGGGTTGCTCGAATGATATAAGGCCCTTCCCAGTTTTCTTCAAAGTTTGGTAGTAACAAGCCTCTTATGTGTCTCGTGCATGCTTTTAGAACCAAGTCTCCTTCTTTGAACTTCCTTGGCCTCACCAATTGGTCATGAGATCTGGATAACTTCTTCCTATATATCTCGAAGTGTCTCACGGCATTATCCACTACACCAAAATGGGAGATTTGTGAGTGCTCTTACCAGTCACAAATGACCTTTATAACTGTTATTTACCGTCATAATTTAGGGGGTGATAAAAGAAAAATTGTAACTCCTAATAGCAGTCACAAATTTTTATAACCCCTACCGGTTATGACTGGTGACCTCAATTTGTAGCTACTAGTTGTAACTGCTGACAGCAGTCACCAATATAAGATTCGTAACTGCTGACAGCAGTCACAAATATTAGATTCGTAACTGCTGACAGCAGTCACGAATCTTATATTTGTGACTGCTATTAGCAGTTGCAAAATTAATAATAGTGACAAATTTATGATTGCTATTAGCAGTTACAAAATTGAATTTGTTAATGTGATAAGAATCATTACAAATATCTTTATGTTTTTACAAAATGATGAAATAATGAAAGTAAAATAAATATCATGATAACAAGTCTAAAAAATTCGACAACATTTCATTTATATTTATGAGATTCTAAATATTCGGTACACATAAAACTTGTTTAAACTTAATTTAACATCAAACAAACCCTTCTTGGGTGCCAAGTACAAAATGAACATAGAATAAAAATAAACTAAAAAAAATAACGACACAACACTTCGATGATATGAAATGTCATGATCATGTAACATCGGTTGCTTCACTCAAACTAAATTCACATCTCCGAGTTCTCCAAAACTTCTCTCGAATGCAGCCACTCCTCATGTAGCATAGTTCTTCCCTCGTTCAGATCAGGAGCGATTATTCTGAATTAGTTAATTGCACTATCAAAAATCCTTCCGGCACACTCAAGGAATTGCAGCTTCTGTTTACGAAGAGATTCTTCTTCCATATAAGATGCTTCAAACTTTACATAAATAATCGACACCTTCAAGTTCTATGGTTCTTTATTAATCACCCTCTAATATCTCAAAGTCAATTTGCCTTACCCAACAACGGGGAGGTTCAAGTACATGAAATCATAAAATGGAAGAGTTATGGTTAAACTATGAATAAGTAACATTCAAAAAATTATCTTGACGTCAATAACTAATAGACAAATATAGGGTAACATAGGAAACAAAATTGGATAGAGTACTAACCATATGTGTTAACAGAATTTTGGCGAATACTTCTTAACTATACCTGTTAAAAAGTAAAAAACCTAAGCAACAACTCTCAACTCAGATCATAAAAAACAGTATAAAACAGAGTATAGCCGAGTACTAAAGTACAATAACTCTTAACCATGTCTGTTAACAAGTTTAAGTTATTTGTACTAAAGTCCAACTTGACATCCTCTAAAACAAAGACAACAACAATATCACCACCAACGATTTCATTAATTGGTGCAACTGTATCTGTTTGTTTTTCTTCAATATCAGCACAAGTTTTTTCACTGAGTCCTTGATATGGTTTATAAAAGTACCTAATATGGTTTATAAAAGTACCTAGAATGATTAACCCTTAATCGTAAGAACATATATGTTTCATAACAACATTCTAAAAAAAGATCAACTTCAATGACTTAAATTAGTCCCTTCAACCCATACTAATAAAAACATTACTCATACTACATGCACCCCGTAACGTAAATACAACTTATTAATACATAAATCATAATAAATGAAACATGTAATTAACTTCTAAATCAAACCTGTAATTGAAACTAAAATAAAATTCTCCAATATTAAAAATAAAGAGACAGCGTAAATCTAAAAAATAGGTAGATACCTTACGGTCTAAATGTATCAACAACACCCCTGGACGGGGCTGAGGCGAGGGGGGCATGGCAGTGAGCACTGAACTGTTGCTATGGATCGACACATTCATTTATGTCTATAATACACACCTGTGTGATATAAATGGTCAATTACAAATCTCATTTTGAATAAACAAAGTTCCACTTTTAGTGGCGAGCATACACCACAGGAAGACCTGATGACAAAACCTCCAAAACCAAGAGACCGAGTGTCTATAATTCTAAAGGCATTATAAAAACATATCCACTTGCGTATGCCCCTGAGAGATCATCGCCTAATAATGTCCCTGTAAATACTGCAAGCATGCCCGTAAACAATTTTTCTAGATACTCCCTGTTAGAAAGGAACCATATGGCTTGAGTATATATGTAGATGATTCTTAATAAGGAAAAATAAATTCATATTAATGCCTCTCAATAATTATTTAGCATTTTATGGTGTGTGTAAATGTGTGTGTGTACGTACGTTGTTTTGGGCCCCCAGCTAGGAAATAAAACTTACATGTGATTTAAAGATTGGGAATCAAGCACATGAACCTGCATAAGCATATACTTTAGAATGTACAAGATTCATAACATATTAAGAATCTAATAAAATGATCAAATTTTCAACCACTTGTCTATATTCCTCTCCATAAACACAACCAAACATTATTGATACTAATTGAATATCTTCATTTAGTTCAGTGTCAGAGATGAGTCTAAAGCCCCTACAAACTACTGAGTCTTCAGAACAAGACAAAGTAGAGAAGACCACAAATTCAGGGTCAAAGTTGAGATAAAAGTGACGAGCAGTTGATCTTGAGCAAGAGAAATAAAGTTACCTTTGATTCAAATGTCCAAACCTATGGGCGTATTCCAGTGGATGAAAGTATTGATTCATTACTGAAAAATAACAAAGTCAATGAGAAAGAAAAAAAAGAATATCATAAATCAAATCAATCTAATTATCATGGTGATTCAACCAATTCAAGTGATCGTTCTTACCCTCCTAATCATACGTACCAAAACTGCGAAGACAGTGACAGTCAAGTTTAAGAATTAGAGAACGAAGATAGTGGTTTGGAGGAAAAAGATGATGATTATGGACAACATGAGCAGCAGGTGTCCTGATATTGATCGGAGCAGTATGTTTTAGAGCGTGGAATGGGATGTTAACTCTGTTTTGGGCCATCCCTAAGAAATATCAAAATTGATTAGTTATTCAACTCTATTTTGTGAATCAAATGAATCAATAAATCAAGATTGAATCAATAAATCAATTATACAATTCTGATATCTGAATACAAGTGAATCAATAAATAAGTGAATCATAAGTGAATCAAGTGAATTGTTCAACTAAATACAACATCTGTGAATATAATATTGATATGACACAATCAAGTGAATTATTCAAGTAAACTGATATGACACATCTGTGAATCAATATTGTATTCAACATCTGTGAATACAACAATCAATTATTAAATACAATCAGTTGTCAATCAGTTATCTGATACAAAGACAATCTGTGAATTCATTTGTGAATCAAATTAATAATTGTGATACAAATACAATTTACTTGTGAATCAGTTATCAAGCAGTTATCAGTTACCAATCAATCAGTTATCAAGTATGTGAAGCATGTGATACAAATACAAATACTATCAGTTATCAGTTAGCAATCAGTTATCAAGCATGTGAAGCAATCTGATACTGTCCAACATCTGCTAATTAAATACAAGATATCTGATACTGTTCAACATCTGTGAAGCATGTGAATCAATCTAATATCTGATATTGATACTGTCCAAAATTTGAATTATTTCCATGTGAATTATCATATCAGTTATCCAAGTATATGAGCCAATGAATCAATTATCATATCTGTGAATCAATGAATCAAGTATGTGAAACGATTATCATATCTGATACTGTCTAGTTATCATATCAGTTATCCAAGTATGTGAATCAATGAATCCAAGCATAACATGAAAATTGAAGTCTGTGAATCAAGTCTTTGAAGTTATACAATATCTGTGAAGCATACATCTGTGAAGCATACCATAAAATATATGTGAAGCATACCATACCATATCAAGCATATCATATCAGTTATACAACATTTGTGAAGTCTATGAATCAAAGTCTGCGAATTGGTGTCAAGGTATGAAGTCTGCAACATGGTGTGAAGTCTTCAACATGACATAAATGAACAATGCGTGGAATACAAAGACATGCCCATTATGATCCTTGTAACGGAATCGAATGTGATGTTCCTAGAGAAGGTGTAAGCAAGGAAGGGAATAAGATCTAATAGGCTTACGTATTAGTGTTTGAAGTTGGGTTCAAGACTTAGGGTGTGGATGTTAGTTGATTGGGAAGAATGCATCGATCAATAAAAGAGTAAAATAAGATAACTATAAATCATAATGAAAAGAGATTGCGTGCCTTTCTATACAAAAAAGAGAATGTATACACTTAAAATGCCCAACAAAAAAGATGTTTATCTATGCAAACGATTAGTAAACGATCATAACGCTATTTCTAGAAATTAAAATATCCTCTTCCATGAAGATGTTAAACTATCCTCATTCGTAATGAAGTTAAACTATCCTCGTTTGTAATGACACAAAACTAACCCACTTCCGCAATGATGTTATACTAACCCACGTTAGATATGCCGTTAAACTATTCCCATCCATCGCGACTTTAATTTGAGAGACTTCTTGAAGTCTCCTAGAGCTACGCATTTTTATACAAACATTTGCCCCATTTTCACTCCAAAACTAGCGAGCTAACTGTTTTAGCTAAAATCTCCTTACTCCAATAATTTTCAAAACAAACATCACTCAAATGCTAAAAAACTATGATTTATGTTCATCGACGGGAAACTAATATACATGTCCCTCTTCTCAACTCAAATTTATGCTTATTCTCAGTTCTATTTTATACTATTATTCTTAAAAGAATAACCATGTTTTTAGTTCTTCTAAAGTACCCCAGAGGTATACGTACAATCAAATTGTCCCTAACATAACACATAGACCATGGTCTGTGTATCTCTTCTATAACCTTTAAAATGAAATAAATTTTCTATATACAAAATACCCCGAGTATCACACCCTTGTTCCCTAAACACTCAATCATATAATTACAAATCAACATGTGTATTGTCTTTCCTGGGATAAGAATGATAATTTTCCTCAGTTAGTACCCAGCCTCAACCAGGAGCTACATGGGCTTTGACCTCATGAACTCTTGACTATATAGCCATGAATGAGTTCCCTACTCGGGAGATCAAGCCAACCATAAGGACTTCCCGATCCATTCTGGTACTCTAGGGAGATCAATCCAACCATAAGTGATTTGAGAAGATTTAGATCTATGGAGAAATAAATCGACCAACAAAAGTGGGAGTGATACAAAAATAAATACAAAAGGGTAAAGACTTAAATGGAGGTGTTACAAAGAGGGAGTTGAAATTTTTATCTAGAGTTCTCATATGGATGATTAATGAAATTAAATTAGGGGCACCCAATGTGTCATCTAAATTGAAGAGGATACACAAAGTTGTCGATTAATTGTATGAATTGTTTTAGGACCTTAATCGACTATTTGAGATGAAAATGGGTAGCAGTAAATGTTGATGAATGTAAAACATAACTATTAGAATATGAATATGAATGGTCAGACGTTCTTATTTCTCTCTTATGTTGGCTGTCAACTGATGTGCAATAGGAGATAACAACTTTCATATCTTACATATGTGGATAGGCTCATTGGTGAGTAGTCTTAAATGCTTGTATAGCATTTTATAGTATTATAAATATTGGTGAGAGAGACATTATTCAAAATAGCTAACATGTAAATAAAACACCATGATAGGGGTCAACACAACGGAAGCAAGCGTTTCGGCCATAAAAAACTATAAAAGGTGGACTTATTTGATTCATTTGTTTTATTTTATAGTGTTGGTTGAAGAAAAACAAATGTCTAAAGGGCAAGTTAACTTAAACTATTAGGATTCCATAAACTTTCCTTCCCCAAACTAATGATATGTACAATTCAACGCTAATCATAGATCCGCCACTCTCTTAATCCGGTCCGACCAATAGCACGAGATTTGATCATCTAACTATTGCTATTTAATCTGGCTTTTCACTATGGTGAAACGATGAAAAGTTTGTAAGGATTAAATGATGTACTAGACACCAATCGAGTCCAAGACTATCGTATCACAGACATAGAAGCCTTCAAACCCAAAATATCAACAACAATGGACGAATTTTGAAAGCACAACACTCGATAAAACTGTTGGTTTAAGCTGTAAAAAAACTAATAGTGACATCAAAACATAATACATATACTCAAATCTATTCTTGTCCATAGAGTACATATATTATTACGTCATAGTATAAAATGATAATATTTCCCACACTTTAGTAAGTTGCAGACAACTAACTAGTCATCACTAATTAAATAAATTTGTATGTGTAAAATATACACCACCGTCAAATCTAAATATCATCAAAATTTTACCAACGCCAATATATCCTAAAAAAAGTGAAATTGGGAGTAAAAACACAACCCTGTGAAGCTCAGTCCTAGAAAAAAGACGGTCAGTTTAATACAAATATTAGAGGAAAGGTATGCACTCGTTGTCGAGAATTAACTGAAGATGAAAAAACCAAGGAGAGTGTGGGCCCAAGATCTTCTCATACATGATTGCAAATGAGAGGGCCAATGATTCTTCCAGACTGGTGCATTCGATGACGTGGCAAGCACGTGAAATTTACACTGTAAGGCAACTCTATTTTAATATGGTGGCAATACTGTAAGGCAAAGTATAAAGGATATATCACTTTGCAAAATTCCATAAAGGATATGAAAAAAGTATAAAAGCGTACCCATGTTAGCAATGTTTCAAGCCGCTTGAATCCAAACGTACCACCTGGTAGCAACACAGCCAAATGGACAACAACGTATAAGAAATAATTAGAGCTTTTTTCGTTTAACAACATATAAGAAATAATTATGACTTTTTTTAGTTAACAGCGTATACAAAAAGTATAAAATTTTCGTTTAACAAATAATTAGGTCATGTACCTAAGGATAAATTTACCTAAGAAATTAAGAAATCCAAACGTACCACGGCTTATAGGTTTTATATCTTATATAAAACCCATAAGCTGTTTACCTAAGAAATCAAGAATCAATAGAACAACTTATATATATATATATATATATATATATATATATATATATATATATATAACCGTGATTTGCCTATAAGCATTTACCTAAGCAATCAAGAATTAATCGAACCTATAAGTTGTTTACCAAAGAAATCAACAATGTATACTATAAATTAATCAACCCTCGAAAAGGAACAAATATACCATTAACAACGTATACTACAAAGATAAAAAAGGAACTATACGAAATTAATCAACCCTCGAAAAGGAAGTATACTACAAATTAACATTGTGTCTCTAATTTGAGAAAGAAATTAACATCGATGTATACTACAAATTAACAGCGAAGTATACTACAAATTAGCAAATCTCTAAAGAACATACCTTAGAAACACAACAAAGAGAGAGATTAACAGCAAAGCAGAAGAGAGAGGGGGGAGGGCGGGAGATTGATGAGAGAGTGAGGGGCGGGAGCTTCTAGAGGAGAGAGGAGAGAGAAGAGGTAAATTAAACATATCCAAAAATAAATTTGTGACCCCTCATAGGAGTCATAAATTAAGTGTTTTGCCAAAATTTATAATTCCTACGAGCAGTTACGAATTTGTGACCACTCTTAGCAGTTACAAATTAAGTCTTAGTCTAAAATTTGTGACATCTATGGGCGGTTACAAATTCGTGACTGCTAATGGTAGTCATACATTAAGTCTTAGGTCAAAATTTGTAACTGCTCATAGCAGTTATAATTTTGTGACCGCTCATAAGAATCATAATTTAAGCCTACTAATAAATTTATGACTCGTTGTGGCACTTACAAATTTGACAAATTAATCATATGGCAAGATTTGTGACTGACATTAGTAGTGACAAAGAAATTGACTCAAATTTTTCATTACCCAATGATTTTATCACTCCTAATGGCAGTTATAAATAATTTTGTTAGTGCTCCCGGGAGTGATAACTTTGTCACCCCCATTAGCAGTCACAAAAAGGCAGTCACAAAATTAGCATTTTGGTGTAGTGATCCCTATGTTCTTCCAAGGCTTCGAGTTGTACATGGAGATTGTGAGGGAGCATAGCACTTCGTAGGTTGTAACGAGATGAAGGTACCTCGAGTTCGACTACCAGCACAGCTTCTACCCAAAATACCAGAGAGAATGGTGTGTACCTAGTTGGCTTTCTCTTCGTCATTCGATAGGCCTATAGAACTTCGAGAATCTTATCATCCCATATGCTAGGAAAGTCCTCTAGCATCTTTACTAAAATATTCACCAGTGTCTTGTTGGTAGCTTCTGCTTGCCCATTACATTTTAAGTAGGCCACTGTTGACTTGTGATGGATGATGGAGTACTTTTAGCAAGCGCACTTCGCTATTCACAAAGGGAGTACCGTTGTCTGACATAAGCACCTTCAGGATGCCAAAGCTACAAATGATGTATTCCTTCATAAATCGAGCTACTATCCCCGCGGTGGCCTTCTTGAGTGGTATGGCATCCGCCCACTTCGTGAAACATTCGGTGGCTACTAAAATCCATATATTTCCCCTCGATAAAGGGTTGATGGCCCCTACCAGGTTGAAAGCCCAAGTGTGGAATGGGAATGGTGTAGATAAAGAGTGTAGATCCGCTAAAGGAGCGTGGATCATATTCTCATGTAACTGGTAGGCTTTGCACTTTCTAACAAAATTGGCTGAGTCTTTCTCCATCGAAGGCCAGTAATAGCCCAAGGTCATTAACTGGTCATAAATCTTAGATCCCCAATGTTACCTGTCTTGTGAGCTTGCTTCAACACCTCTTCAGCCTCTTCACCTCTTATGCACCTTAGGGTTTTGTCGTGATAGCCTCATCGATAAAGCTTCCCATCTTGCACGAACTACCTCGGTATTCGCCTCCTTATCTTCGTAGCATCTTTTTTAACTCCTGGCACTACTCCATCTATTAATAAGTCCATATAGGGCTATCTCTAGTCTTGTAGTTGGTCAATGAAGTTGCACTCTATCGCTTGATAGAAAAGGCAGCACTTCGAGCACTCTCTTTGTATAAAGGCGACTTCTTATCTCATCGAGGGCCAGTAGTACCCCTCCCGTTGTATGCTTACGTATATAGGGATCTTATTGGTCTCACAACTATTATCATGTATTTCAATCAATCTTCTCTTAACCTCTTCAGGGTCCACACACCTGGACAACCAACCCCCTTTGTTCTTGAATATAAGTTGCCCCTAGCAACAAAGTATTGTGATAAGTCGACCACGCTAAGTGGTACTTCCCCTCTCTATAGTTGCTTTCTGATTTTGCTTCTCCAATCATCTTTATCTTCTGATGGAAGCATCTCAGATATCATCGAGGGGGCAGTTCTCTTTATGATTCGGACCATAGTTGACTCTTTGTCAAAGATAATCTTTTACGCGATGGTGGCATAGGCATCTGCATGACTGTTCATCATTCGGGGATGTCTCTTTATCCTTACCACCTCAAACTTTCCGAGTAATCATTGGATGATTGTGTGGTAAGGCCCCAAACTCATGTGCTTTAGTGCAAACTCCCATGTCACTTGCTTCACCACCAAGATTGAATCCCCTTTGATTGTTAGAACCGGATGCCCCGCCTAACCGCTTTGATTAACCCAAGGACCAGTGCTTTGTACTCAGCTTCATTATTTGAGCATTCAAACTCAAATTTGAAAGAAAGGCTAATTTCTTTACTACGTCTTAGAAGAATGACTCCCGTTCCTCTTTTTTTCTCAGTTGAAGAGCTTTCGAAATCCATACTCCATTTGTCCAGGATGGGTGCTACCAAATTGGCCTAAAGTTCATCACCCGAGAGATCTTGAATAGGCAGTTCGAATGTCTCAGATGGGAATATGGCCAGCAGATCTTCATATGCCTGACTTTTGTTGGCTCGGGAGACCACGCACTTGACATCATACTCCGAAAGGATTAAGAACCATCTAGCTGCCTTTCTTATCAATACAATTCTACCAAAAAAATGTTATGAGGTCACATCGAGTTACAATATGAACCATGAATGATAACATGTAGTGTCAGAGCTTTTGTGCTACAAATACGAGGGATAAATAATGCCTCTCGATGCTAGTGTATCTGGACTCAGTCCCGTGTATAATTCTACTTAGATAGTAAATAGGTTTTTCAATGTCATCTCTCTCTTGGGCCAACAAATCCCCGATGGAATGTTCTGTTGACATAAGATATAAGCGTAAAGGGGTATCTGCCTTTGGAGGGATCATTGTTTGAGGGGAGGTAAGTATCGCCATCAACTTGTCCATGGCCTCCTGGTGCACTATTTCCCATGCAAACTTCACGACCTTCCTCAGTAGCTCCATCAAGGGATGCGTCACCTCAGCCAGCCCCGGGACGAACCGCCTCAAGTAGGAAACCTTACCGAGGAAACTCTTTAGCTCTTTCACGGATTTTGGTCTTGGCATATCAAGGGTGGCTTGTCGTTTATCCAATTCCATTTATACCCCCTTGTGGTTTACCACGAACACTAAGAATTTACCGCTCGTTACCCCAAAGGCACATTTGAGGGGGTTCATCTTTAGCTTATACATCCTGCAGCGAGTGAATACCTTCCTCAAGTCGTCTAGGTGGGATTCTTCCTTCCTGTACTTAATCACTAAGTCATCAACATAAAACTCCGTAGTCTTATGGAAAAGGTCGTATAATATGTCCATCATCATCCTCTGATAGGTGGCTCCTGCGTTCTTTAATCTTAAAGTCATGGCAGTGTACATGAAATTGCCCAAGGGTGATAGAAAAGCAGTCTTCTCCGCATCAGCTGGTTCTATTTTTATCTGATTATATCCCACATACTCGTCCATGAAATTGTACATCTCATGACCTGCTATCACATTGATCAACCTATCAATGTAGGGCAATGGGAATTCGTCCTTGGAGCACGCTCAGTTCAGATCTCTGAAATCTCCACATATCCTGATTTGGTTTTTGTCTTTCTTTCCCACTAGTATAATACTGGACAACCATATCGGGTGATGTATCGTAACTATAAACTATGTCACAAGAAACCTATGTACTTCTTCCTTGATCTTTAAATCCAACTCTACTTTATATGTTCGAGTGGCCTATTTAACTGGAATTATTGAGGGCGAGACATTTAATCTATGGCAACATACCTCTGTGTGAACCCCAGGCATAGCATTGTACTTCCATGCGAAGACATCTTTAAACTTTACCAACAGTTTGATTAACCCCTCTCAAGGGGCTCCCTCCAAGTCCTTCGAAATGAAGATGGGACTCAAATCCCCACCTTTTCTAGCCAAATCGATCTTTTCCAATTCCTGGATCTGAGGCGTAAGGTCGTCTTTCATACATTCTAACTCTTCCTCCACTTCTTCTACAAACTCTTGGATCCCAGAGTTGTCAATTACTAGGCATTTCCCCTAGTTATATACTAGGAAGCATTCATACACCGGGTCAGCTTCATTGTCCAGTCTCTCAGCTTCCTGCTCACACCTTCATAATTTATAAATAATTATGTCATTAGGAAAAACAACTCGTTTGCACTGACGGGCCGCGTCTCTTTGGAAAGGTCTCTTTCTACAATTCTCATCCACCTCCTTCATCGTTTGCCTACTAAAAATGCTTTATGTCTGCATCTTGTGCTCAATGGGATCAATTCGAGGGGTCATCCGATCACAAATATGTCTTGACAGGCTGGGGGGGACTTCTTTCCCCTAGATCACGTTCTTCTTCATAAGTCATAATTATTTAACCAGATTCTCGCATCTTCTCTCGAGTCGACGGAATCCTTATCCCCCCGGTATATCTTGTCACTATAGTAGCTTCTTCTTCCAGATCGGTATAGAAAGCTTTGTCCACTATATGGACCTCGTCCTTTGTAAAAGGTTTCTTGGTAGCTCATATCATCACCTCTTTACCCTTTATGTTTTCTTTAGCACATTGATGATATGTAAAGGGTATTAACCCACGGTTGCGCATCCATACCCTTCCTACCAATAACTGATACGATGGTTCTCAATTCATCATGTGGAATTTAATATGGAAGGTGATATTCCCCATCGTGATGCCCATATTGACGTAGCCCATTGAATTGGAGGACTCGTTATCATAACCCGATATTGCCCACGAGTGGGGAACTATTCTTATTTTTGACAACCCGGTGGGATAGAAGGATCCCACAGGCATTATGATGATGGATGCCCCTCTATCTAATAATACTCGTAAGAAAATTCAATCATTCACTGATGTAGTAACATACAAACTTCTATTGTGTGGGTACCGGATCATCCTATCTGCCTCTGAGAACGTGACTTCTAAGAGACATCCACTCACCAATTTATCCATAGGCCCCTTCCATTTTAAATGCGGGGCTATATTTTTCTTTGCAATCTCAAGAATAGCCCTCGTAACTTTCAGTCGGGAATCATCAGGAAGGCCAACTTGGTCTAAGAAGCAGCCAAACTTTGGCAAGCGAGCCACAACTACACATTAAATCCAAGGATTCGTCTGATCATCCTCAAGCTCATAAATTTCTTCCACATCTCTATACGCAGCCTCATCATATGCTATTACTGCATTGACCTCCCCCAGAAAATAAGCTCCTATCTGCCCACTGAGCATCTCAATAACATCATATGCTTCTCCTTCCTCATATTCAACGTCTTCAACCATGTCATCCAAACACAGGCCATCCAACTCAAAAGTGCATTCCACGAGAGAATCAGCGATGCCACTATCCAGAGTGCCTTCTAAGTCATCCCCCTCAAGCCACTATTCTATCATTAACCGCTCGGCCTCCTCATCGAAGGTTCTAGCCATATGGGCCTTGTGGGTAGTTAAGGGATTGTTGTTCATATTGTTCTACGGCAACTCGATGTCTCCATTCTTCACATGGCGGTCAATCGACCTTCTTAATGAAAAACACATCTTAGTAGGATGATTTACCCTGTTATAGATCGCGTAATAATGGGTCTTCTCTCTGTCTTCTCGGGTGAGTGGCACAGTGTGGACATTAATCATCCTACAAACTTTATCCCGGACCATGATATCGTACAGGTTCAAATCTTGCTCCACCATATAAGGTAGCTCGGGAGGATCCTCCTCGTCTTCAAATCTTCTCTTATTATTTCTACCCTTTCTACCTCCTCTACCGCCATTACCTCCTTCTCTACCCCCATCATCCGCGTAGTTGATCCTCGAGGGGAATAGATAAATGTTGGCATCATCAACAAACTGGACAAAGCGGGCGGTGGTACTTGATTGGACATAAATATTATATATTTATTCCCCTAATTTTAGTGCATTTGTGAACCCGAGTGATGTAACCTATATGGATTTGATGCACATTTATGCTACTAATCTTCGTTGGAAAGTATTTTGTGTTTAATGCTTCTCTTATTGGTTTTACAGGTTAATTATGCAAGCAGCGCAAAAGAGAAAGCGAGACAATGAAAGAAAAGCTAAGAAGGCAAGTTCAAGGGCATTTTGGTAATTCTGTAGCCAGATCCCGATGGACGAGTCAACTGTAAAGTTGAATATCTCGGAACAACGAGAACACTGGAAGAAACGGCACCCATATCCGAGCTACGGTTGATGAGTTATGACCAGTTGAAGTTGAAGAAAAATCCAAGGAAGAAAGGAAAGAAAACAAGAAAAATTCTAAGTGTTGAATGAAAGAAAATGCACCCCAAACCAGCAAGCATTCGCGAACCCAAGGGCGAACCGGTTTGGGGGGCGAACCGGTTCGGGGTACATGCGAAACGATTCGGGGGTCCTGATGCGCGAATTTTCCTCCTTCATTCTGATTGGTTCCAAAGGATCCCATTAGGTTAAAACTCTCCAAAAAGAGTGGGGAACGTAAGTGGTAACTTAGGAACATCTGTTCTGGATAATTTTGGGTAGTTTTTGATAGAGTAAAAGAGAGGAAAACATCTAGGAACATAACTTCAATTAATTATTGCAAGATCAATACACTTCCGGGTTTCTTTTCAAGTTGTAATCTAAGTTTTATTTTTATGATCATTATTCTTGCATGGTAATTTTTCTGCGTGATTTGAATAAATTTCTGCGTTTATAATGCTTGGCCACGTATTTAGATCTAGTGTTACCATGAGTTCTTTCGCATGCAACGTTATTATTTCATGCATCGTTCAGTTTAATATGTCCGGCTAGGTTGAAAAGGTTGAGATGCATGAACCCAACCTAATGTGTTAGTGCATGTGTATAAAGTTAATCCAATGAATTCGATGATTGATTTTGATCGTATTGCGTAATTACATTATAATTGTGGATCTTTATATCTCGTTTACCTTTGGGTACTCGTGACGATTTAGAGTACAATTTGAGTATCATTACCGTGATACCGATTTACTCATCCTCAGATTAGGTATGGCGCGGGCTTAAACCTCGTATACATAATGCTTGGGAGTACTAAATTCCGGGTCAGATCAACCAGATAAATTTATGATTAACATTATCACCACACTACACTAGGGTTGGGGGATTGTAATCCCGTCCTGTTTCTCTCATCAATTAAAATAAAAAGTTTTTGAAATCATCAGTCACTCTCTGTTTCAGTAGAGTAATTTAGTTGCATCTTTGCTCATTTTCATTATCGCATTTAGCTGTAATCAATCTCAAAACCAAATCAAATTTTCCTTTCCTTTTTAGAGTCAAAGTTAGGATTTCTCCGTCTCTTCCCATCATCATAACTCCGTTGTCCTTCTTCCCTGTGGATTCGATACCCGACTTATCGGGATTATTACTTGAGCGACAGGCTTACATTTGAGCCTAGAGTGAACGCACTTCTGAGACACATTTTCAGTCGCGTCAGTACTACGAGTTTTACCACTAATGCAATATTACTTGCTGCCTTTAAAAAGGCCACAAATATTCCTTCTCTTATCTCGTTAATCAGATGACATATGTATTCGGTCAACAAGCCTTCTGCACATACCTGTAAAATCTTGTTCTCTCACATCTCCTCCCTCACATCTAGGGAGAACTCGCGGAACCTCCGAATATAGGCCACAACATCCTCTCCTCCACTTCTCATGCGCGAGGTGGGTGAGTGTGAACTCGTCCTTCGCCAAGAAAAACGTTTGCACAAACAAAACATGTAACTCCTCCTATGAACTTACACTACCTGGGGCTAGGTGGTAATACCACGTGTAGGCTTTCTCTGTCAAGGATTTTGAGAACTCCCTTAGCCTTAACGTTTTATCATTGTAGTGGGCCCCCAAGTTCTCAATTAACCTCTTCACATGCTCATTGGGGTTCACGCCTTTCCCCGTGTACTTTTCAAAGATTGGGGGAGCATACCCCACTGGATAAGGTTCATTATTATACTCCTATGGGTAGGGAGGAGGAAAGTAATTGTATATGGAAGATATTTCTCCTTTATACATAGCTATGAACTTTAGCAGCTCTTTCTTCATATCTTCTAAACTGGTTGGTGAGGGGCTAGCTGACGACGACATTATTATCGCTGGGGTCGTTAAGGCTGGCGTGCCTACACCTTGACTTACCACGATAGCCGAAGCGGCAAGAGTCACTCCCTCATTTTTCAACGTTGATTCCCTTACCACAGGTGGAAACGCGGGGAGAGTGCTAACGGAAGCAGGTGTTGTCACCCCAGTAACAGTTAGAGCTGGTATATTAGCTGGCAGTGTGGTAAGTGAGCTCATTCTCGTGGTGGATCCCAGCATTGCCTGGGCTGTCGGAGTCTTAATAAACTATGCGAATAGTCATGAATGGTCCCATCAGCCCATGCACCTGGGCCTAGCCTATTCCCCCTTACGTGGCCATCATCTCCGGGATGCCAGTGCCAGGTGCGCTAGACTCTATCCTTATCGTTCTCCCCGCTTCAGATAACGCAGCGTTACTTGCCTCTTCTTCACACTGTATGGCGTTAAAATCAATGTTTCTAATGTTTTTATCCTCTGGTATTTTTTCAAAAGTGAATACCTCCCCATCGGAGTCTCCAAATGTAACATGTGGGTTCTTCAAATACTATTAGTATTAAGTGAGGCGTAACCTCTTATCAAGATAGATATTAACACCGTTAGATATAGAGTATAGGTTAGATCCACAGGTAAATTAGAAATAGAGATATTTAATATTCAAAGTTGCACTAAAGAACATATTGACATGTGCAGCATACAA
The DNA here is from genome assembly GCA_949130495.1 of Sambucus nigra. Lineage (NCBI taxonomy): Eukaryota > Viridiplantae > Streptophyta > Magnoliopsida > Dipsacales > Adoxaceae > Sambucus > Sambucus nigra. Next base: position 58,246,127 of record OX422218.1, on the reverse strand, counting down.
CGAACACAATAAATGAATGGGACTAGCAGGTAACATTGTCGGGGTGAGAAATAACAAGCACTCTAGGCATAATAAATACAAGGCAAGAACTTCAAGCTCAGTTAATACCCAATGATGGGTACATTGAATGTGTAAGGGAGTTAATGCTCTCGCGAGAGTTCTCTGTATGAGGAAATTTGGGCAGCAATTCTGGGCTCTCGATGATCTCTCTTTGATTTGTTTATTTGGTCTTATTTACATGGAGGAGAGGTTGTTCGAGTCAGCATGCCTATGATCCCTCTAGTCCGGTGCATTAAATGCATGAGATATTGCATTTAATGCATCGGATCTGGTAGTTTTGGATGGAAACCATTATATTGGCTAGAAGTATTGAGGGAATTAATAAGGGATATGACTCGTTAACTTGAGGCTTACTTTAGGATGGCTAGGTGGTCAGGTTTGGTGAACTAGACCTGCCATCCTAAGGATAAAGGCACTTGAGTACTGTATTCTTAAGTCCCTACGATGTCAGACGTTGTGATGCCAAGAAGTGGTTTAAAAAGTGACCATTGTTAGATATCTAGTCACATCAGTCAGACGGGCTAGCACCCAAAGTACTTTGAGGAGGTAACCTCGAGGGGCAAGTATTTATGGTGATCAAATGACTCGAGGAGGTTCATTCGAATATGTAAGCAATGATTGGGCTCGAGTGACATTTGTCCTGGGTGAAGTTTTGTCCAAGTGTGCCAAGAGGGTTGGTAATAACTCCCAACGTTGCCTTGTTCTCAATCCTCCAAACCATGTCCCTATGAAGTTCCCAAGAGGAGATAGCTTGATAGAGCATGAAAGCTCTCCTATGCCCTTCCAGGCATGGTCCCTCGGGGGTACCAAGTGACCCCACTCAACATCTACATTTGTAAGATAATGTACATAATACAATATTCTATTTCTTATTACAAATTATTATCATTTGGGTGACCTTTTTTCTTCGAGTTGGATCTTTCGAGCCAGGTCAGTTGGAGGCTCTTCGAGGTAGAGCGCTGCGAGCTACTTTCTTGTGAAGAGCCTTCGAGGTGGGTCCTATGAGCTACTTTCATGGATAATCTTTGAAGTGTGTTTGTGGGGCATCTTTCTCGGTTATCGATCAATTCACTTGGCTAAGTTAATCATCCATGTGAGGGAACACCCCTCCACACTTATTTACAAGCTATTGGTAAGTGGCCCTGCATTCTTCAGTCCGAAGGGCATGACCTTGTAGCAATAGGTCCCCTTGTTTGTAATGAAGGTTTTCTTCTCTAAGTCGGTCAAGTCCATAAAGATCTAATTATATCCTGAATATGAATCCATGAAGCTCATGAGCTTATGTCCTGCTGTGGCATCCACCATCTGATCTATATGAGGCAGGGGGAAACTGTACTTTGGGCAAGACTTGTTTAAATTGATGAAGTCTACAGACATCCTCCACTTCCTATTAGCTTTAGTCACTATGGAAGCATTATACAGCCACTCGGCGTGTATAACTTCTCTAAAAAACTCGGCATCTTCAAGCTTTTGAACCTCGTCTCTGATGACTTCGTACTTCTTTCTTAAGTATATCCTTCTTGTATACTTAATGGGCTTGACATCCTCTACAATATTGAGTTTATGACACATAATCTCAGGATCAATAACTGACATGTCTTCTTGGATCCAGGTAAAGATACTATGTCTCTTCCTTAACATCCTCACTAGCTTCTCCTTGATCTTATGTTTTAGGGCTTTGCCAACTTGGATGGTTTTTTCCAGCTTGTCCTCATTGAGGATGATGGATTCTACCTCCTCCGCAGCCTCTCCCTTTTTGAGCTTTGTTTTGTCTCTGGGATTAAGGGTGTCAATGTTGTAAGTGGTTGTTGCCCTTTTATGAGCCTCTCTCTCTTTTGCAGAGTTGAAGTAGCATTCAAATGTCGATGTTTAGTCACCTTGCACTTCCCCTACTCCATAGAGAGTCGAGAATTTTATCATTTGGTGGACCATTGAAGGCACGATCTCAAATTCCTTGAGGGACACTCGTCCCATGAAGAGGTTGTAGGCTGAGAAGACATTTTCATCCATCACAAATAAGTTGATTTTTCTGGTCAACCTCTTAGGCCATTCATCTCCCATTATCACATCCATTTCATACATTCCTAATGGATGGACCTTCTCCCCACTGAATCCAATCAAGGGATGATGATAAGGGACAAGCTTTGCTCGACTGAGACCCAGGCTCTTGAAATAGAGCCAAAAGATAACGTCCGCAGATCTTCCCCCCATCCAAGAGGATCCTCTGAACTTCACATCCATGCACCCTTATGGTGATGACCATAGGGTCATCGTGGGGAGCTAAGGTACCCTTAAAATCAAGTCGCGAGAAGCCGACCAGGACTATGTCCATATCTACCTTCTTTCTCTTTTCACTTTTAACCTCTATTGAAGCCAAGTTTTCAACCTCGGCTTTTTTCTCTTCTTTCACCTCTGCCAAATGAGCCTTGCGATCAGCTACCTCTGAGCCACCCCATTGTAATCCCCCCGTAGATTGTGCTCACACCAAAAGAGATCATGTTGACTCTATTTACTGGGACATTATCGTCCTTTAGTGGGAGGTTAGGCTCATCGTTATCATCATCGGAGGCATCATCTTTCCTGACAGGGGTGTCTTCCCAACATTTATCATTTCTTTTCTTTCTGAGGTCGGCTTGACCATTTTTTGAAGCTCTTGTATCCACATAATTTCTCGGCTTTCCATACTTCATCATTTTTTCAATCTCGTCCTTCAGGGCAAAACATTTGTTAGTTAGATGTTTGTGATCCTGATGGAACTCGCACCATAAATTCTTGTTTCTCTTATGTGGAGGAGCCTTTAAATTCTCTGGCCATCTTAGAGACCTATCATTCTTTATCTCGTTGAGGATGTGTTCACAGCTCATAGTTAAAGGAGTATAGCCTGCAAACTTTTCATCCATAACCCTCTTCTTTCCATCCTATTTCTTCTGGAACTTACCACTGCTACTTCTATTCTCATCCCTATATTTCGAAGCCATTGCTTCCTTTGCATTCATTACGTTTCTAGTTGTTGCCAACAGCTCGACCATAGTCTTAGGAGGGTCTTCAGCAAGCTTCCAGAGTAGCTTTTCCTTCTGAAGTCCTCCAATGAGGGCTGTCATGGCTATACTCTCCTCATAGTCATATACCTCTAAATTTTCCTTATTGAACCTCGTGATATAGTCTCTGAGGCTTTCATCCTTCCCTTGCTTTACATAAAGCAAATGGGTCATCTTCTTTTAAGGCCTTACCCCAAAATAGAAGTTTTGAATGAACTACTCGGCCAAACCTTTAAAACTCTCAATTGAATTTTTAGGAAGAGAAGTGAACCAGATATGTGCAGCCCCAGTTAGAGTGCTTGAGAAAGCTCGGCACCTCATCTCATCAGAGATTGAGTAAATGTCTGCTGCACACTGATACATTTCAATATGATTGACTGGAGGTTTAAATTTGGTAGGGGTTGGGAAGTTGACAATCCTTGACACAAATGGTGAACCTTCTGAGTACCCCCTCTGTAATAAGTCTCGACTTTTTATGAGATCCCCTATGTTCTCTTCAAGCCTTTGAATAGAGTCATTCCAGGTCTTAGAAACATCAGCCTGGCTGAGGTTATCCCCGGCCACCTCCAAAGGGTGGAGTGAGGGTTCCCCAGCTGCTGCATAGCGTCGACTATTAACCTCCCCTGACCACAGTCTCGGCCATGTGGGGTCGGCCATGAGGGGGTCGACAGTCGCCACCCTCTCTTCGTAATCCAGCGATGCTTCTTGACCTAGAAAAACTTTCTCGTAGGTCATTTATTAGGCTGAGTCTTTCGAAGGCTGACCCTCTGCTTAATCGATCAAAAGTTGAACCTCTTTGACGGGCATCGCAGTCTCTTCTTTCAACTTGACCTTGACTTTGGTGAATTGGTCGTACAGTTTTGTTTAGATTTCTTACTTCTCCCAACAGTGTGTTGGAGCGTCCTCGACCTCTATATCGTCGTACCTATCCTCTGAGCAAGGGTTTCCTTACCTCCCCAGGCGTAAATTCCTTGGGTCAGCAATGTCCCTCCACCATTGAGCAGGAGGTAGGTCTTTTTGTGGTGCCTGGGGTGATCCTCTAGCCTCATGTTGTCCCTGAGTAGCTGTCGGAGTAATCATCTCCAACGAGACCTCAGTTGGTCTTATCAACATATTCTGACTGATTTGAGTGAACTGCTCCTACATTGCTTATTGAGTAGTAGTTAAGGACTTCAAGGTTGCGTCCACCTCAGCCATCTCAGACTGGGGCGGCGCTTAGCTGGAACTGGGCCCTCCAACACCATATGGTGGAGGTGGTAACTCTAGTTCATGGAAAAAGACTAGAGATCTTGCAAATGAAAACACTACAGAACTTGATACCTTTAAGGATCTCTTTCAATGGTGAAACAGGTTCACGCGATGGGGGAGGACTGGTGCACCACTAGAGTCTCCGATGAGGCCAAACTTCAAGAGGGAAGAGATATAACTTCTCGTTTACACAGGCGGCGCTAAAATGATGATGTTATGAATAACACCACCAGATGAGGTGTTGATAAGCTCAAACTAGCAATAACAATGGCAGTACAAGAGTAATATCTAGTAGCAGGAGGTGATGAGAAGAGGAGAAACACTTATATATAAGTGGTTCAGCCAATTTGGCCTACATCCACTGTGAGTGTGTGAGCAAGTTTCATTAAAAGGAGGGAACTAATGGCCTGTGATACACTATCTCACTTTCTCTCTCTACTGTATATTTTTACAGAGTTTTTCTAGGGTTACAATTGTTGATCCCCCTCCAAGGTAGGAGAAGACATGTATTTATAGTGCTTGGGGGGTTTAGTGTACCCCCAAGCATACTAGGAGTATGTGTGTGTTGAATGAACTAATCATAGGTGGACACCTGGTTGTGCCACATGTAAGGAATGATGACCAAATATTCCCTCACGTGAGGGGAATGATTTGGTTACAACAAATGATGTCACAAGTCCAAGCACACGCGAGCACATGAAAGACTTGGAATACGTGAGCAAATCATGGGAGGTTGCGCGATGTGGGTGAATCCCCTGTCTGAGGAGCAGGTTGAGTATAGTCCCCAGGTCATAGCGTCTGTAGTTAGGGATGGGACGTCTTGCGTATGATTCAGTCTCATTACGGGGGAGCTATGGCCGCCTCCACTGCGTTTATTTTATTTTACTAATTCGGGGAGCTAACCGTGTCAGGGGGTCCCGGTGGATGAGTATACCTAGAAATGATAGCATTTTAGAGAACATCCGGTGAGTGCCTACTCGGGAGGATGGTTATATATTTTTTACATATGTTTGAATGTTGTAATATGATTATATGTATATATGGTGTAGATATTTGTATGCGGGTAAAATACATGGTGTGAATTGTATTGATATTTCATATAACTCGTGAAAATATTATATGGTCTCAGATGAGAAGTGATTAATTAAGTTAATGTAATAAATAACTTTTAAATAGTATATTAAACATACTCAGGCTAGAATAGTGTAATTGGAAGGAGATCATCGAGAACTAGTTACGGGGTAGGTGACTAGGTGGGTTATATAGAAATGCGTTAGGTGTACACAATAGTTTAGGGGTGAGCCGTGTAACACCCCGCTTAATTCTGGCATCGGCCGCCACCAAAATTAAGCCGGGCGTTAATAAATTAAATATCATCCATAGCATGTGACAGATGTGAGACATATAAATTTTAATCCACAAAATAAATATTTTAAATCAACCTCAAATATTAAGGACATCCAACTGATTTATCTTCAAAGAGTGATATAAAGTCTGTCACATGAAATCTCTGAATATCTTAATTATTACAATAAATCAAGGCCAATTGAAATCTCTTAACACAACTTTGGAATCGAAAGGCCCAATAAAACCCAAATATAGTCTCACAATAAATACGACTGAATAGGAGAGGAAATAAATAACTAAAATGATAATATAATTCCAGATGCACTTCCAAAGAATCTCCAAAAATATCTATGTAGCTACTCCAATTTAATTCCTGAAAATATTAGTCAACGCGTGTGTCAGAGCCAAGGCCCTGAGCATGAATATTGGTTAATCCTTTAAATTAGGGTCCTTGAACCCAGACAATAGTGCTATAAATATCGACCATATCAATAGAATATTTTAATTAAAAGAAAGTCCATAATCCTTTACAATTAAATTTTCTAAATACCTCCCAAGGTTTAAATGTGCCACACCAATATTATTTTAAATTTAACCCAAGCCCCACGATGTTAATGTTTCTGAATTAACCAGGATGAATTGTTCTCACTTTATTATTAGGTGTGACGGTCCTCCCGCCGTGGGTGATTTACACCAAAATTGATTAAACATTACCACACATCCCCTGTCAAGATCGTCGTCTGACCCGATTTTAATCTGCGACCCTCGACATATGACAAGGTTCCACACACCACACACATCCCCTTGTCATACTCGCCGTCTGATCCGATTTTATCCTACAATCCTCGACATATGACAAGGTTCCACACACGACACGACATCAACGCCCTCTGACCCGGTTAAACTGTCAACCCTGGACACATGATGTCGCCATTCAATTTTAATACCAGTTTTAGTTTTACGGTATTAATTTTCCAAAATTTCTCATACTAGTTATTCACAATAAATTTTCCCCCACCCTTAATAGCGATGTGAAAATCCTCAAAATAATCCTTAGTCTCAAATTAAAAAATTTCAAAAACACAGTTTCATCACATAATAAATAAATGATGACTTTAACAATTTACTTCAACTTGATATCAATTCTAGATTATCACATCAAAGGTAAAAATAGAGAATTTGCCCCCACCCCAAATTATATAACCTGCATATATTTATTTTAATTAGTCCCATACCTAATTACCATAAATCGTAACTAAGGCCCACTTTATTAGACCCATACCTAACAAGTGTACTATAACAAGGGGTGAAAACCAATTATCTAAAATACCAACGTTCCCGAAATATACAATATTTTAATATTTCATATTTGACATAAACAACAATTTATGATAATATTCCCAACAATATTAATTTTCCAATATTGATTTTTAATCCAAATATGGGGAAATTAGAAACAAGTATTTATTATAACTTTCCCGAATTATTATTTATCGTAAGTTCCATAATTATTATTTTCTTAGCACCAATATTTTAGTTGTTTTAGGAATTTACATAAACATCCAATTTAAATTTCTAAGAGGTCCACTACAAGTCCACAATATTATTTAAGGGTCCTTTACAAGTCCAAAATATTATTAAGGGGTCCTCTACAAGTCCACAATATTATTTAGGGGTCCTTTACAAGTCCAAAATATTATTAGGGGGTCCTTTACATAATTTGTCCATAATATCACCAAAAGTCAAAATAACAATAAAATTATATTTATTTGGTACAATTAAATTATTTTTACAAAATAGCCCCGTAATTATTTTCTTCAATATATTAAGTTCTTAATTTCATTTTAGAACCCATGAGTTTTAATGGAGGCTATAATCAAGACATAAATCACTAAAGGAAAAGAATAGGATAAACATGCCTGGGTTTTTTTTTCGGATGTTGAAATTGATGAGAGATTCGGGTTCTCCTCGGAAAATTGATCGAAAAGCTCTCTTGCACCACTTTGAAATAATTCTGTTTTGACCCCCAAAACTAAGCTTGAAAAGTGTTTTAATGGTGTTTTGGGTTTTGGAGGTGGAAGATGAAGAGAGAAGAGAGTGTTTGGCTGGTAAGGGTTTGCACAAGTTGTTTGTTAAAATCCCTAACCCAAGCTCCCTATTTATAGCAAAGTTTGAGGGTGAAAAAAATTAAATAAAATTTATAAAAAAAAATGGTATGGCCGAACAGAAAAATAGTCTAAATCGGGACTAAATGACGTTGTTTTGAAAATATCAAAGAAGGAAAAGTTGCTCAAAATTAAATTTTGAGTCGGTATAGTGATTTTCAGAATTTTCTGAGCACTTTTATTTTTTGAATAAAATAATAATATTTTATTTATTTATTCATTTTTCGACTTTTGATCTCATGGAACTCTTAGGCCTATTTTTAGCATTCAATAAATATGGTCAAATTATTTTTAACCCCAATAAAACGTCCTACAAAAATCACGCAAGTTCGCGTCCTGCGCGACACATGCTGACAAAAGTCCAATTTTATTTAAAAATACCCAATTAAAAAATCCAGGTTGTTACATACTTCTCCACTAACAAGGAATTTCGTCCTCAAAATTTAACAAGATTAAATGTATACACAAAATAATTTGGCGCCCATATACCTAATTCCACCCAAATGGAAATTATTAATACTACGCATATAATAAAATATATTTTTCGTACTTATCCTCAATTTAGCCATGTCATGGCTCCTGCGGTGCCTGCTCCTCTCGAGGCGGAAGTTGATAGCACCTCCCATAACCAAGGTTGGTTGGTGCTGCAGCCACACCCTGTGCACCAAGTGCTGTTGGTGCTCCCTGAACACCTATTGCCGCCAGTACAGCTGGGGCTCCCCGCACCCCGAGCCCTGCCGGTGCTGGAGATCTTTGGCCTTGCTGGCCCTGATTCACTTGACCTTGTATAACGGGACCTTGATGGTTCTCTCTACTGAAACACTTATTTTCCTTGTGTCCCACTTTCCCACACTTGAAACAAGTACCGCGAAATGGCACCAAGTTCCAATTTTGTTCACCCTGACGACCTTGCCTCTTGTTGTTATCGTGAAAGTTATTATTTTACTGTCCTTGGCTCGACCTCGGCCTATTCCATGTTTGTTCATTACAACCCTTATAGTCTCTGCCCTGACTCTCGGGTTCTTGCCTCTTTCCCAATTTCTTTTGATGGTTTATTCTCTCCTGTCAATGTAAGATCGTGACATCCACTACTTGGGAGTAAGCAGTGTATATTGGGTTTCCCAAAACCATTTGTCTGATGGGCCATGACAACCCTTTGATGAATCATTCCATCTTTTTATTCTCGGTATCTACTTCCTCGGGTAAGAACATAGATAAGTTTACGAACTCTTGTTCATACTCTACAACTGATTTTGAACCTTGGTCCAATTCTAGAAATTATCTCTTCTTCGCACTCCTAATAGCATAAGGGAATTACTTGTTGTTGAATTTTATTTGAAAATCTGCATAAGTCAATCTATCTCGTTCCTATGATGTGGTGGTTCTCTCCCACCATTGCAAGGCATTTCCCGATAATTAAAATGTGGCTAATAACTGCTTTTGCACTTTCGTGCATTCCACTAATTTCAAGTGTCGTTCCCTGTCCCTCCTCCATTGGTGAGCGACCGTGGGATCAGATCCTCCGATAAAGGTAGAAGGATTTACCTTAAAAAACTGGTCCTCACTTTATCCCAATTTGAGACGGGTGGTTCCTGCTGTTGTGGCACTAACGTCGTCCTTTTATGTCTCCCAATTTCAATACTGGCCGTTGTGGCCTCTCTTACGATTGCCGCAAGTGCTTTGGCATCTAGGGTAAATTTCCTTTGTCCCTCCTGAACTGTGGGACCGAAAATAGACCCTTCCCTCCTATTACCATTTTTCCTAGTCTTCTTCATCTGAAAAGATAAGAATAATTATCATGAGACTCAGAAAATATAAGAGTACAAATCATCGAATGGAAATCAAAGGTAAGTAACGCGGAAGTTAAACAGACTCATAACCTATGAGACCTAAGGCCATGCTGTGATACCATCTGTAACACCCCGCTTAATTCTGGCATCGGTCGACAGCAAAATTAAACCAGGCGTTAATAAATTAAATATCGTCATTAGCATGTGGCAGATGTGAGACATAAAAATTTTAATCCACAAGATAAATATTTTAAATCAATCTCAAATATTAAGGACATCCAACTGATCTATCTTCAAAGTGTGATATAAAGTCCGTCACATGAAATCTCCGAATATCTTAATTATTACAATAAATCAAGTCCAACTGAAATCTCTTAATAGAACTTTGGAATCGAAAGGCCCAATAAAACCCAAATGTAGTCTCACAATAAATATGATTGAATAGGAGAAGAAATAAATGACTAAAACGATAATATAATTCCAACTGCACTTCCAAAGAATCTACAAATATGTCTATGCAGCTACTCCAATTTAATTCCTGAAAATATTAGTCAACGCATGTGTCAGAGCCAAATCCCTAAGCATGAATACCGGCTAGTCCTTTCAATTAGGGTCCTTGAACCCAGACAATAGTGCTATACATATCGACCATAACAATAGAATATTTTAATTAAAAGAAAGTCCATAATCCTTTACAATTAAATTTTCTAAATACCTCCCAAGGTTTAAATGTGCCACACCAATATTATTTTAAATTTGACCCAAGCCCCATGATGTTAATGTTTTTGAATTAATAAGGATGAATTGTTCTCACTTTATTATTAGGTATGGCGGTCCTCCCACCGTGGGTGATTTACATCAAAATTGATTAAATATAACCACATATCCCCTGTCAAGACCGTCGTCGGACCCGATTTTAATCTATGGCCCTCGACATATGACAAGGTTCCACACACCACACACATCCCCTTGTCATACTCGTCGTCTGATCCATTTTTGTCCTGCAATCATCGACATATGACAACGTTCCACACACGACACGACATCAACGCCCTCTGACCCGGTTAAACTGTCAACCCTGGACACATGATGTCGCCATTCAATTTTAATACCAGTTTTAGTTTTACGGTATTAATTTTCCAAAATTTCTCATACTAGTTATTCACAATAAATTTTCCCCCACCCTTAATAGCGATGTGAAAATCCTCAAAATAATCCCTAGTCCCAAATTAAAAAATTTCAAAAACACAGTTTCATCACATAATAAATAAATGATGATTTTAACAATTTACTTCAACTTGAAATCAATTCTAGATTATCACATCAAAGGTAAAAATAGAGAATTTTCCCCCACCCCAAATTATATATCCTGCATAGATTTATTTTAATTAGTCCCATACCTAATTACCATAAATCGTAACTAAGGCCCACTTTATTAGACCCATACCTAACAAGTGTACTATAACAAGGGGTGAAAACCAATTATCTAAAATACCAATGTTCCCGAACTATACAATAATTTAAAATTTCATATTTGACATAATCAACAATTTATGATAATGTTCCCAACAATATTAATTTTGCAATAATGATTTTTGAAAAGCGTCGTAACGGTGTGATAATTGATTAAATTCGCAACTTTCTACGTTGGCACACTTATTTAATTAGTGTCTATTTTTAAACCAAAATAAATCAGCCCCAAATCATTCAACTCCGTGTGTGCGTGTGTCAAACCATAAAATAAATAAAGCATGTGACACAAGCTTAAGGAAAAATCCCCGCAGGGCAAAACCTTTTTATTTCTAGAACTTTGAAAAGTTTACAAGACCATTGACTTGCATACCATCTTGCTTTCGCCCACAAGAGTAACGCACGGTGTCTTCGTCAAACCTTCAAGGCAACGGCTAGAAATCTACAGTGGTTCACGCGCAGCTATACCACAAGGACCGCAATCCTAGACACGCAGTCTGAAATCTTCACAAGGACTCCCTCCACAATAGCACGCAGCTGTCGGTTGTAGAGCTCTCCCCACAAAGAATAAACAAGGGCAAAAGGTGTGTTCTTGAATACCAAAACAATTCACTAAAGCATGTGGGAGTTTTCTGAATTGAAAACGAAAAGGGATTAAAACCCTAAAAGAAGAAGCCTAAAGATTACTGCTTTGGCAGTGTTTCTGTTCTTGAAAACGTATGGACTTCTTAATGAAAACGTTACCATTTAATGAGTATTTATACAAAAATGTACCGCCTCGAAATACGAGCTCCTTCGAATGAGAAGCACATGTCGCTCGAACGAAGTACGCATGTCGTTCAAACGACATCGCGCGACTTCCAATCTCGTTCGAACGAGATGCTGATCTCGAGCCAACGACCTGGGTGTCAAAATCGAGGACACTTCAAAACTTAGAAAAAATACCCATTCTCACTTTTTGACGAAAAAGTCCGCTCCAACACTTAGAAAATATTTTGTAAAAATCTCCCAAAAGATCTAAGTGAAAAGTTAAGGTATTTAAAACATAACCTTACCAAAGTAAACTTCGCGGAGCCTTGAATGATGAAGAACTTGAGTAATTCGGATCCGTCTTTGATGTAGATGTCTATTGAATGCTCTTCGACGGTGTAGAGGTATATGACATAACAAATTGATAACGGACCTATGAAAATATGTCCTTACAAATCTCCCCCTATGTCTATGCCGGTACATACATAAAAAATCCGAATTATCAAATACCAAATTGCCTATACAAATCTACCCTCCCATGAATAAATTTGCAAACGTTCTTCAATCATCTTCGTCAAATCTCAAAGATTTTCTCATCAGGGTGTGCAACATCATGATCTTCAATATTTGTACCTGCACACATGAGATAAAGCAAAAACCTTCGTGACGCATTGAGTTTGAAATGATATAAGAATAAAGCATTAATAAATCAAATCTCCCCCCATAATGCAAAAAATAAAAAACTCCCCCATAACATGATAATTCTTTCTCCCCCTTTTTATGATGTCCCCAAATATACAGATAAGAAGAAACAATCAAAACATAAAGTGTCACAAAAAAAGGCATAGCAAACAAAGAACAAACTACGTGCATGCAAAGGGATATCTCAAAAATCTCACAAAAAACGATTTTTGGATTTTTCAATTTTTCATACAAAAATAAGATACCACTTTGAAAAATATGATACAAAAATCACACCATGGATTTAAACTCAAACAACCAAGTAATGGAAATGGAATGAATGGGTGTGAACACATTCGATGGGTAAATAAACTCAATCAATCATATGTGCACGATGCATACGTGTACCACTAACGAATGAACATCAAAAGAATCCTTAGGTGTAAAAATTTGTTGAATTTAAATGACATCGTCTTATACAAATCAACAAATCAAAGTCAAATGATTTCCACACCAATAACTTCCAAAACTCTTTAGCGCTTTTTCAAGATTTTCAAGGACGTGCAAACCCGTTTAAAATCTCCAACCAAATACCCTCATATATATTTTTCTTTTAGAGGTGAATAAACTAAATTCTCAAACTTTGGAGAATTGGTGCAAAAACCTAAATGGCCCATAATTGGCATGAATTTCTTTTTATTGCCTTTTAAATTTTTTCGGGCTCTTTTAAACCTCTTTGGACCCCGGATAATAAAATTCCTCCATTTTTTATGTCCAATTTAACGATGGCTTAGTATTCGCAAAGGCAAAATGAACCTTTCGCAGCCTTTCCCCGTTTTCAAACAAAACATAAACTCACACAACGGTTTTTATATGCAAAATTTCCTTATCAAAATTTATCGCGTTTGGTTCATTTTAAGGACAGAATTGAAGTGAAACCACCTAACCAACGTGTGATAAGACAAGCACAATAATCAAACAAATCCGTGCATGTGTGCAATAAAGGAAACATGAGTCAAACATGTAGGAAGTAAAACTTAATTACATCTTAATGACTCCAAACATTATAAAGCACAAGGATGAATTGACCTATTGTCTCAAAATACTATCAAATAGTCACATGTAAAATGGAATGATGTTGTGACTCGGTCATCCTAAGTATTCATCCATAAACGGTGCAAACAAAATACAAAAATCTTTTTGGATTTTTCTAAAAATTTTATGAAAATAAAATCTTTTTGTATTTTTCAAAAATTTTCAAAAATAAAAATCTATACAAAAAGTACATGTCACAATGCTAGAAAAAATATATCAAAAAGCATAACTAGCGTATGACAAACATGCAAACACAATCATCTATATGATATGGCAAGAGAAGAATCGTGTGCAAGCAAATGAGAATCAACTATTCTAAAATCTAGTGTATCCAAAAGTGATTTCCTAACCCAAACGGATGTAACACGTCGACACGCGGTTTTGGGAACCAACAAAACACTAGACTTCGAATTCTTAGGATTTCTTCCAAGATCAAAACAAAATCTCCTAATGTGACATTTCCTACCACAATATGAACATGTGTAAACGGGTGGAACGACACCTAAAGTGTGATCTTTTCTAACATACTTTGGAACGGTTGACCCTCTAAAACAAATACTGGTTTTGGCTTTAGCACTAGACGCATGAGAACAAGATGATACATTACCATCACTATCAAACCTACTTGAGTCTGTCAAATCATTTTTCAACTTCAAATTTTTTTACTCAAGCAAAGAATTAGACTCTTCCAAAGACAGGGATTTCTTTTTCAAATTTTCAATTAAACTTAACAGTTTATCACGCTCCCCCTCAATTAAAATAAACTTATCCCTAAGAGTCTTTTCACGTGCTGTAAAATCATCGATTAATTTTTTATCCTCAACGGCACAAACAGGAACCCTAGAATTTTTTAAGTCATCTAATTCCTTCTCTAAAACAAGGACTCTCCCATCACTCTTCTTTTTGGCAATTTTCAAAGAATCAAAATCAATACACAAATTGCCAAACTGCTCACGACAAATATCACTTTGAGTTTGAAATGCTTCCAAATATTCAATCTTACTTTTAAAGAGTGAATTTTCTTTTTCTAAAACTTTAATTATTTTGCAAAGTTTCAAATTCAAATTTTTTAAATTTTCAGCATGGTCGGGAACTTTTTCAAAAATAGGCTCCTCTTTAAATGGGCGTTCCATTGGAAAAATTGCAATTTTTCACCAAAGTGATTTTTCAATAAAAAGAACCAATATCACAAGATTTTGCGGAAAATAGGATCACGCGATTAATTAGTGTAACCCGCTCAGATACCAATTTGACGACGTAAGAAGTCAAATTGTATCAAAAAGTAAATCCTTGAAAAATCAGGATCACGCGATAAATTAGTGTAACCCGCTCTGATACCGATTTGAAAATCGTCGTAACGGTGTGATAATTGATTAAATTCGCAACTTTCTACGTTGGCACACTTATTTAATTAGTGTCTATTTTTAAACCAAAATAAATCAGCCCCAAATCATTCAATTGCGTGTGTACGTGTGTCAAACCCTAAAATAAATAAAGCATGCGACACAAGCTTAAGGAAAAATCCCCGCAGGGAAAAACCTTTTTATTTCTAGAACTTTGAAAAGTTTACAAGACCATTGACTTACATACCATCTTGCTTTCGCCCACAAGAGTAACGCACAGTGTCTTCGTCAAACCTTCAAGGAAACGGCTAAAAATCTGCAGTGGTTCGCGCGCAGCTATACCACAAGGACCACAATCCTAGGCACGCATTCTGAAATCTTCACAAGGACTCCCTCCACAATAGCACGCAGCTGTCGGTTGTAGATCTCTCCCCACAAAGAATAAACAAGGGCAAACGTTATGTTCTTGAACACCAAAACAATTCACTAAAGCATATGGGAGGTTTGTGAATTGAAAACCAAAAAGGGATTAAAACCCTAAAAGAAGAAGCCTAAAGATTACTGCTTTGACATTGTTTCTGTTCTGGAAAACGTATGGACTTCTTAATGAAAACGTTACCATTTAATGAGTATTTATACAAAAACGTACCGCCTCGAAATACGAGCTCGTTCGAACGAGAAGCACATGTCGCTCGAACGAAGTACGCATGTCATTCAAACGACATCACGCGACTTCCAATCTCCTTCGAACGAGATGATGATCTCGCGCGAACGACCTGGGCGTCAAAATCGAGGACGCTTCAAAACTTAGAAAAAATACTCATTCTCACTTTTTGACGAAAAAGTCCGCTCCAACACTAAGAAAATATTTTGTAAAAATCTCCCAAAATCTCTAAGTGAAAAGTTAAGGTATTTAAAACATAACCTTAGCAAAGTAAACTTCGCAGAGCCTTGAATGATGAAGAACTTGAGTAATTCGGATCCGTCTTTGATGTAAATGTCTATTGAATGCTCTTCGACGATGTAGCGGTATATGACATAATAAATTGATAACGGACCTATGAAAATATGTCCTTACAATTTTTAATCCAAATATGGGGAAATTAGGAACAAGTATTTATTATAGCTTTCCCGAATTATTATTTATCCTAAGTTCCATAATTATTATTTTCTTAGCACCAATATTTTAGTTGTTTTAGGAATTTACATAAACATCCAATTTAAATTTCTAAGAGGTCCACTACAAGTCCACAATATTATTTAGGAGTCCTTTACAAGTCCAAAATATTATTAAGGGATCATCTACAAGTCCACAATATTATTTAGGGGTCCTTTACAAGTCCAAAATATTATTAGGGGGTCCTTTACATAATTTGTCCATAATATCACCAAAAGTCAAAAAAACAATAAAATTATATTTATTTGGTACAATTAAATTATTTTTACAAAATAGCCCCATAATTATTTTCTTCAATATATTAAGTTCTTAATTTCATTTTAAAACCCATGAGTTTTAATGGAGGCTATAATCAAAACATATATCACTAAAGGAAAAGAATAGGATAAACATGCCTGATTTTTTTCGGATGTTGAAATTGATGAGAGATTTGGGTTCTCCTTAGAAAATTGATCGAAAAGCTCTCTTGCACCACTTTGAAATAATTATGTTTTGACCCTAAAAAATAAGCTTGAAAAGTATTTTACTGGTGTTTTGGGTTTTGGAGGTGGAAGATGAAGAGAGAAGAGAGTGTTTGGCTACTAAGGATTTGCAAAAGTTGTTTGTTAAAATCCCTAACCCGAGCTCCCTATTTATAGCAAAGTTCGAGGGTTAAAAAAATTAAATAAAATTTGTTTAAAAAAAATGGTTTGGTCGAATAAAAAAATAGACTAAATCGGGTTTAATGATGTTTTTTGGAAATATCAAAGAAGGGAAAGTTGCTCAAAATTAAATTTTGAGTCGGTATGAGGATTTTCAGAATTTTCGGAGCCCTTTTATTTTTTTGAATAAAATAATAATATTTTATTTATTAATTACTTATTTTTCGACTTTTGACCTCATGGCACTCTTAGGCCTATTTTTATCATTCAAGAAGTATGGTCAAATTATTTTTAACCCTAATAAAACGTCCTACAAAAATTACGCAAGTTCGCGTCCTGCGCGACACATGTTGACAAAAGTCCAATTTTATTTAAAAATACCCAATTAAAAAATTCGGGTTGTTACAAGTCGGTCCTCAAGGGAGTACGACACTAGCTTAATTATGAAGAGCGTTCATGAATTTTAATTTACTTCAATTTAATTCACTTGTGAAATATTTTTAAAATGTTTTGGGTTCTAACCCTTGCTATAAAAAAAAATTCAAAACTTTTTAGGTGTCCAGCCACAGGGTCGCCCGAATTGTTCCTATTCCAAGGTTACACAGCTGTGGCATATGTGGATGTTGAAGAATTTTGATTTATCCGCTTCAGTCGTTTCATTCCTAGAGTAGGAGGCAGTCCGTATTTCATTTGGGCATGTCGCCCTAGTTATTTCTTTTGTTCCAGCCAGATGATGCACTCTTATTGCTCTTGTAGTTTATATTTGGTATTTAGTTTGTGCCCGGTGGTTTTTTGGACATGGTTCATAATTGTTCCTTATCATTATTGTTTGACTCTGTATTTGTGTGAATGGTTTAAATTATATTCTTCCGCGTGTTGTTATTGTTGTTTAATAAAAAGATAAAATTTGGCACCTTTTTTAATACGAGGTGGTTAGTATGGTTTAAAAAGGTTTTCTACAGTGATGTTAAGAATGAATTGGATGAAATTCCTGTTTAATTTGATATAGGACTAATCACCCGGTATTTAATTAGGCGGGGTGTCACATATGGTGTTAGAGCATTAGGTTCTAGTGTCTTTAAGATCTGTGTGGCTTTTCACATTTCAGCATAGCATTCTTTGATATAGAGCCTTATTATAGGATGGTTGTAGTCCTCTACGTATGCGACATATGTTCTTCTACTACTGTGTATAGTTGATGTTATTCATATATGGTTTCTGTCAAGCGAGGTAGATCGTGCAGTATAGAATGATAAATGTGGGACGTTGGAAGGATTATAAGAGGGAGGACTCCGCAGAAGCCGTGGGGTATTCTGGGAGCAGTGACGCTATCGGAATCACTATAATTATTGTTCGAACAATTGAAGTTGGAGTAACCACTGTGGAGCAGTAGTTGCCCTATGAACCGTCAGGAAGGACGAAAATGCAAATCTAAAATCCCAAGTGTAGAGAACAAGGGATGGGGGTCAGAGAAGATTTTCTTTTTAGAAGAACAATCCGCTAGAATTCTAGGAAAGTGCGGAAGGGTGATTTACCAATGGACGGAGAACATTCAATTGGGATCACATGTGGGTGAGTGTAGTGATATTCATGGCAACATTTTGGGTAAAGATGTTTACTGTTGGAAGTAGTATGGGATGATGGGAACCAGTCACCACATCCATGGGGAGATACCATGAATAATGAGGATATTTGAGGTGCGAAGTCTCTCACCAAAGCTTGAATTGAGGGGTAAGGGAAATTTCAATAATTTTCAAAAAGGGTCGGACAATGGCCGAATGCGAAGAGAGTTGATGGAATTCACAAACTTTGTAATCGATGAGAGGGATACGAAGAAAAAAATAGGGTTTATAAGTTGATAATAGAGCCGTGGGTAAAATATACAAGTGCATATAGGAGATCCGGCTAGGATGATTGGTGTCGTTGTCGTCAAGGTTGTTGTGACACCCCGACTAATTAAATACCGGGTAGCTACTCCTTTATAAAATTAATTCAAAATGCCAAGTTGTCTCAGTTAATAGCATCACTGTTGAAAACATTTTATTAATTCTAACCACCTAGTATTTAAAAAGCAAGTTGCCAAATTTTAATTTAAGCCTGATTAACATGCAACAAGTGTAATAAAGAATACTATAACACCATTCACCATAATGAAGTAAAATGAATAACCATCCCATAACAGTAAATAAAGTCTGGAGGAAAAACTCCTCACTACAATCCCACAACTGAAATAAATAAACTGAAACAATACATGCTAAAGTCTGAAAACTGAAATGTAAAAGATGTTCTAAATAGAAATGGGCAACATGCCCTACAACTGATAGATAGTGACTCTGGAATCCAAAAGATAGAAACGTCTACATGCAAATCCCTGTAGCTTCCACAAGCAGCTACAGCTCGTCACCTGAATGAGTATCCTATGCTTGGTGTCCTTGTGGCTGGGCACCTAAAATGGTTTTACAAGAAAAAGATTTGAAAAGCAAACGGGTCAGAGCCCGAAAGTGGAGTTATATTTTAAAAACCTGCAAGTGCTTTAAAAACATTTAAAACCTTAAATGCAAAGTACATGTTAGGACGTGCACTCACATGATATTCTCACCTCTTGTCTAACTGTGCACTCCTAACGTAAGTACCCATTTATAACGACCCATACTACTAGCTAAGTGACAACATAACTAGCTAGACTGCTAAAGGTCCTACCCATATTACTCGGTTCCATTTATCATAACCACGCTCGTAATTAAATAGGGGTTTAACGTAAACTCAGTTACTAAATATGCCATATATATAACTATCAGTTAACTCATTATATACCTCGAAACAATATCGTAATATTTTTACAACATTAACATTAGGATTCTCATTAATTTAATGTATATTATTCATATCATAAATATACAATACAAGCACCTCGCGAACTAAGCTGTGGTGCACACATACTCTGCTATCCATCTCGGTACATCACGTACATAAGGATTACATATTCCGAATCTCTCAGGAATAGTTTACCGATAACAACATCACAAATAATGGAGGCGAACACAGTCACCATCACATGGGTCACGCACATACCTACGCTCCCATGATCAGCGGACTTATTAATATCACAATAAGTTTTGTATGACCTATGTTCATCAAGGTACCAGTCTATATCCCCCCCGTAGGCACACAAGGATTAGAGGGTCCTAAGCGAACGCAACCTCCTGTGATAGCAAGTATGGTAGGTATGTCATACACACAATCCATATACTAATACTAAGTAAACACACATCTTAGTAATACCGTATTTAATCGTAGTACATATCGCATTCTCGTACTAACTATAATTATCACCATTTATACTAATCCGATTCATAATCATACGCGCTATAGTTTCTCACGTCGTAGTAACCACTCGCATCTCAACCCAAACTGTACATGTAATATAATTCTCGTATGTAAATTCCTCCTCATAAATACCCAAATGTCCCAAGTCTATCACTATATCATCAAGGAAATGCTATCTATATCCTCGAACAAGTTTACGGGTCTCCAAAAATCGAAACAGTCCAAAAAGGACCAAACTGCCAACTCGTTAGAAGTCTCGTTCGAATGAGTGTTCGAACGAGTTTGGACTGTCAGCTCGTTAGAAGTCTCGTTCGAACGAGACTGTTCGAACGAGATCCAGTTCGTTCGAACGAACTGTCCCTTCTAACGATATCTCGTTCGAACGAGATATCGAACGAAATTCCTACTCGTTAGCAACGACTGGTCAACTCGTTACAAGCTCGTTCGAACGAGTTCGTTCGAACGACCTGGGGACTGCTTCTAACGAGCTACCAGATTCGGCCCAGATTTTTCCCAATTCATTTTTTCACCATTTTTATCACTTCTAATCTCTTCCAAGGTTCATCCCAACAACGTTTTAGGGTCTCTAATTCATCCTAAACATATTTACATCATCTCCTAACATGTTTTCAAGGATTGAATCATCATAACATCAACCAAATTTACAAATCTCTATACTTTTCCCAATTTCTCTAGAACATGAACCCTAGGTTTAAATCATCCTTAAATCCCAGAATTTATTTCGTTTTAATTCCTTCGAATCACAATTATTATAAGGGAAATCATCTACCTATCATACTACATGCAATTCTCTTCATAATTTCAAGTTCTAAACTCCAAACTACATGGGTTTTCATTATCTTTCAAGAACAGTTGTAATTTATCGATTTTCTAACATGGAGGAGACATTCTACGAATTTAAATATAGTTAAAACACTTGCCTTGGTTTGATTTCTGGTTTTGATGTAGGTTTGATGAAGTTTCTGCAGAGTTTCCTCTCTCTCCAAGCTCCTTCTCCAATGGTGGCTTAAGGTGGCTAGGGTTTGATTTGGGGAAACTTAGAAAACCTAAATGACAACCTACGTAACCTTCTAGGTTAATATGGGTTGGTTATGGGCTTAGTGGGTCAAAACCACATCAGATTTAATTAACCAAATTTTCGTCACTTTTAATTCCTCAAAATGTAAAATTACTAAAATACCCTTTAAGTTACCGATATGGCCTAAAAATACCCCGGGACCCAAACTATACCCCCGGCTAGTGTTTTCTGACTATTTCGACCCTTCCGGACGCGTTGGCGCACTCAAAACGACCATACGGACTATAGATTTTACATTCACTTTTATCATCAAAATATTATACCGTGACGCAGCGGTCCCACGCGTCTCAACAAAATTTCTAAAATGCCGTATATAAATCCCACGACAAATTTTATAATACCAAGTTCATATATAATCATATATGCACATAATCAAATACCAATTCGCATCTCATTAGTATTTATAACCCGAATTAATTTCCAATTAATACGCATTTAATTAATTAATCCCAAAAAATAAATATAGTCAAAAGTACGGGGTATTACAGTTGTACATTTACAATTTGTATAAAGTCTCTCATGAGAAGGGAGCTAAGGGAGGTATAATACATAACCTAAGGGCAAGACTAGATTTTTCAGTGCTAGTGAGGCACCAAGGGAAGGGATACCCTGTAGAGAACCCATACTAATGATTAAGATTAATATAATTCCTACCAAGTGATGGTGGGTTATGTCAGGTTCGTCAAGGTGGCCATAAATAAGTCCCATGGAACCAGCAAATCCAAAGGGGAATTAGGGGTAGCAATCAGGGTCAAGACTACTAGGTCCACGAGAAGGAAAATCCCGACATGGACAGTGGGGCCAGAGAAAAGGGAAAGGAGAATGACACGAAGAGGTGTATTAGGTGTAAAAGAGTATAAATGCATGGATGGCTCTTGTTTGGAGAAAGTCAAGGGACAGGAGAGGGATGTCTAGCAAGGGAAATTAGTTAGAGAAGTTTTTGGGCTGGTTAAGACGAGGGTGATATATCCAGGAACCATTTGAACTGCGACTGTTATTGGTAATTGAAACTATGAGTTTTATCCCGAGATGATTAGGGTCTGTTTTGTGCGACACGAGTGGGTCACAGTAGTGTATTAGTACTAGATTCGCGTGAGAAATAGGCCTAGTAGAGGTATCGTAATATTACTACTATATGCATGTTTACCATGGAGTAGAGGGGCGCTCTTTTGATCCACCTTTAATGGAGCGGCTGGATACACTGAGTTGATATATATTCTTATGAGAGTAGCTCATTTGGGTAGGTGATATTCAAGGTATGGTTTTATCCTGGGTACGAACGGGTTTTCGATAGTGGATAGTTATAGTAAGGCTATCGTGTGCGTTGTTATAGGGTAGGATGTATATTCTTTTGTGATATCTCACCTGAAAGAGGGTTGAGCTCGTGGTGATGTTTTGTGAAGTAAACTGTAGAGAGTATGGTTGTCTAGTCATATTGGATCTCGGTGCGAAGGTACTCTTGAAGATAAGATTCAGGGTATGTCGAGTTGTTGTGGGGTGGAGAGATTTATCATGTTATTAATATTTAGCGCTAAGGGCTTAGTGATAGTGCGAGCATAGTAATATTTGATGTCTTTAGAGACGCAGGGGTCCATGATGAGATGAGTGAGAATATGGATAGAAGTTTGAGTTTTCCGGGTGTATGCTTTGGGTTTTACCAAAAATTGAGGATCAAAAATGCTGAAGGATAATGCATTGGGATAAGTCCTTTTGGGCTTTGCTATGAGATGTTTCACGCATAAGCTTTAATAAGTGTCGAAAGTGTGAAGACACTATCGGATGCTAGGTCATCGAATTTAATGATAATAAATGAATGTGTGGAGAAAATACGTTGAGCAGAGATCCACTAAGACATAGGGCTAGCGGATCCGGAAAGTGTTGCGAAAGAAACAGTGTGAAGATTTACACCACGAGTTGATAGGTGGGAAATTATCGGGAATAATTGAATAGTAATTGGAATGGTCATAAAAAAATGGAGGATATAGCCACGCCGAGAATGTGGGGTCCAAACTTGAGATAAGTATGTTACGTATGTGTTGTACTGAGGTTTGTGCAAATATACACGAAATGTAGGGTGTATAGGCACCCCAGGTGAAGTAGAGTCGCACTTAGTCAGATGCCGAACAGTTTGGGAGTAAACGTAAGGGCAATGATTTTACGTATATTCCAAAAAAAAAGGAAGAAATGCCCCTCAAGATGTGAAACATTGAGAGCGGGTATGTTTGGAGTGACATTTGGTTTATCATAACCTGAGATTTGTTATCACTAGGATTCGCGAGTGGGACGGATATTATTGGATGCGTTGGCCGTAATATCCATAATATATATAAGTACTGTGGGGTAGCGAGGTTTGTTGGTGTTAACCACGAAAGAGTGGGGGTTACACTAAGAGAATGGTTGCACTATACGAGAGATTTCTACTTTCGAGAATTATGGAAGTAGAGAGAATGATTTTTCAAGTTTCAACAGTTTAGCAATAGTTTGGAACTATAGTATACAGTTATAATAAGACTGGGCATTCGCGGTACCAGGGTATGAATTATCTTTGCTAGGTTTTACCTGAGATAGGGTCTAGTGTATATATATATATATATATATATATATATATATATATATATATATATCAAAATGTGTTGCATAATGGGCTTATGGGAAAAATTTTGTATTGTCATATTTAATCCCAGGGAGTAGGGACGTTACGGATTTATTTTAGGGTGGTTAGACTTATTGTCGGGTGGGGAGAAATAGCTCGGGATTTATTTTCACCCAAGGAAACTAGTGATAGTAAGGGGGCGATATTGTATGTTGTCTTTTGTAGCATAAGAGTGGATGTGTATACTTTTGCATCAAGAAAAGGGTGTTTGGGGGTGTTATAACTGTGAGATCGAAGTTACATTACGGTCTAAGGTTGGTAAAAGTCGGATATTATTTTGTGTGGTTAAATATGGGTACAGGGTGTATGGTCACTCTGGTTAACTATATTCGCTTAAGAAATATGTGTATCGGTCCTAAGGGTAAGTGATCAGGTAGCTAGTCGAGGCTTGAGAATACTAGGCTTGCCTGAATTTCAAGGACGAAATTCCATTGTAGGGGGGAGTATGTAACACCCCGTAATTTCGAGGATATTTAAATTTAATTACTTTTCATTAAATATAAAACTTTTATTTTTGGAGAAAATTAAATTTATGTTTTGGAGAATTTTTAAATTAGAGGATCTATTTAATTTGGCAAATTGAGATTTAATTATTCGGATTATTTTTGTGTCGTGTTTTTTACGTAAAAAAATTGGACAATGTTATAAATTAATTCGGTTGGCAATTCTAAGTGCACATTTGAGTCCGGATGGGTCAAAATAGTTAGAAAAGAGTATCCATGGGTAGTAAATGGGCCTCGGGGTATTTTTAGGCATATTTGAGACCACATAAGAGTGTTTAGGCCTTTTTCATAAATTCCACAAGCCTAAAAATGGGATTGAGTTATTAAACCCTAAAAGTGAGAGAGTGTGATAGCCATAAGACATTTTGAAAAACCCAATTGAGAGAGAGAAAAGTGGGTGCAATTGGAGAAATGATGGGACCCAAAATCAAGAACAAAGGTGGGTGTTCTTCATCAAATAATCATCATCTTCACCAATGGATTCAAACCTTATGAACCGTAAGGCAAGTGGTTGAACTTGATTTTCAATTAATGAAATTTTTTATTCATATCATAGTGGGTGTGAGATGAATGTAATGTTGTTGGGTTAGTTCAATATCTAAATTTGGGTTTTAATGAATTTAGATTTAAAATCAATAGATGATTTGAAAATTTAATTTATTAACCTCATATACTTTTGGGTGTTGTATTTAGACTGAGGGTATTGAATTGGTGGATGTAGTGTAAATCTTAATGGGTTTAATGTGGTAAATCTGAACAGAAATCGAGTTTTTAAGTCATCAATGGCAGATAGATTTTTGGGATGATGATAGAGGAGAGAGAAAACCCAGGTCGTTCGAATGACTTAGTCTCTAGTTCGAACGATGACCATAGTCATTCAAACAAAGGCTAAATCATTCGAACGAGAATGCTTTTCAGGCAGCCCTTTCCTGTTTTGGCCCTGGTTCAGTTTCCGGGGTTTGCTGTTTTGGGCTTTGATTTGTGGTGGCTACAGGTATGGGCTGAATTGTGTAACATTTTAGTGGGGAAATTCGGGTGATAATCCCAAAGTGAATTAAGGTTTAATTTTAGTGATTTAAGAACCTTAGACTAATAAGTGTAAAAGACTTATTAAAAAGAATTTTGAATAATGAATTCTGAATATTTTATTTTCGGGCCAAGTGAGCGAGTCCGGGTATATTGGTTGAGTGACACCAAGATAATAAATTAATTAATGAGTGATTAATTAAATTGGAGTTAGGATATTGACTCATATATTTTGGGGCTAGTGCTACGAGTGTTTAGGCACGAATTTGGCCGAATTAATTTATTATAGGGTTATATGATAAATTAAGCAATATTCAAGAGAAAAGGGGAGTTAACCTTAACAAGTAGAATTTAAGGAATAAGTTCTAAAAGATAAAATTTCAGACCGAAGGATCGAGTTCGGGTAATTTAGTTGTGTGACACAGCTCGAGTGATAAATAAATAAGTGTGAATTTATTTAAATTACAATTCGGTGCATAGACTTGTAACAACCCGAGGTCTTGGAAACGAATATTTATTTATTTTGGGATAAATAAATATGATTTTATTTAGAGAAAAATTTAAATTGGCAATTAAGGTCAAAATTTAGAGTCGTTAGAAAGTGTGTCGAATGGAACTTCTAAGGGTACCATCGTTTCCGGAAGGGTCAAGAAAGTCGAAATGACTGTACTTGGGGTCTATTTGGGTTCCGAAATAATTTAGGACCGTTTGGCTCGAATTAAAGTTACTGAGTCATTTAAAGTGTGTATTATCATTTAAAGATGTGTATCTTGGGAGATTAGACTAAATTATCCTACGGGAGAAACAATTGTCCAAAGAGAGAAATAGAAAGAAAGAGAAGAAGAAAGAAGAAGAAGAAAAGGAAGGAGAAAAGAAAGAAAAAGAGGATTCTTCCGGCCAATACGCGATCTCAAGGCGGATTCAGACCCTACGAACCCGAGGCAAGTGATTAAACTTGCTAAATAATTGTTGTGTACCAATTATTGCATGATTTGTGGATTGAATTTTGGGTTTTAGGTTTAAATTGTTAAAACCTAACTTTTGGGAAAAACGTTAGATTTGTAGTGTATAAAATGGATTTAAGGTTAGAAATTACTTTATATGTATTCTAGAATGAATATTAATGTTATCTATGTGATTGGGTTGGGTGAAAATGGTTGGAAGATGATATAAATGATTTTTGGGTAATTTGGGTTAAGAAGAAAACAACCCATTTCGTAGCTTGCTGCACTTGCTGAATTGATTCGCCCCTACCAAATTGATTCGGTCTGTTGCAGATTGCCCAGGTCTTTAGGGCCGAATCGATTCCCCCCTTTGCGAATAAGTTCGGTATGTAGCAGTCTCCTAGGTCCATTGGACCGAATCGATTCGGATGGGCCGAATCGATTCGAAAACAGGGGAATTTTTGGAGATGTTTTCTATGGAGAATTTCATTCTGTTTTGTTCGAAGTTATCGATTTGGGGCCTCTATATGAGACATGTGGAGTATATTTTGGAGACTTTATAGGGTTTCCATTATACTAATTTATGGGAGTCATATAAATTAAAGATTGAGGAATACCGATTAAATATTATGGTATACTTTAAGTGGGGAAGCCCACCTTGATTTGGAGTTTCTACTTGGGGATAATAAACTAAATTCATATGAAAGAATGAGAATAATTTAGAGATATCAGATCTTAGGATCCAATTCCAAATGGGATAATTTCAAAGGTTCATAAAATGATTTGAACCTTACTATGAATGGAGAATTATAAATGTAAATTGAGGTGCATT
Organism: Sambucus nigra; assembly: GCA_949130495.1. Taxonomy (NCBI): domain Eukaryota; kingdom Viridiplantae; phylum Streptophyta; class Magnoliopsida; order Dipsacales; family Adoxaceae; genus Sambucus; species Sambucus nigra. The sequence goes on along the minus strand of OX422218.1, from coordinate 58,218,938 downwards.
AGGATAAAGATTATCCTTAACTTAAAAGAATGGAGAGATAATTCATATTAGAAGCAGCATGAGAGCTTCAAGCGAGAATTAGTATAGCATGTACTAAGTGGGGAAAATGTGTGTGTATTGACGATTAGTGTATCATGAGAGAGATATACTAAACAATGATATTAATCTATTGCGCCTAAGGGCGTATAATGAAAATGAATATGTTGTTGCAGGTATACCTTATATAATGGTATATCTTTATTAAGTGGGATGTATGTATACCTTATATGATGGTGTATATACATGTTAAGCATACCCCCTCCTTGCTATCATTGGGAAGTTTCATGCGTAGAGGGTGAGCATTCTGAATAGAAAAGTAGGATGTGGATATTCCCCAGGTCATAGTCGTCCATGGTGGTCAGCAAATGACATATTTATATATATTTATTTATTTTGGGGGTGAGAGGTCGTGGGTATGTGTCTCTCTCACTTGCCGGTTAGGAGCTATGAACGCTTCTCGGACGTTGTGTGCGTGAGTTGATCACGAGGTGGGTGTCGTTGAACCCCACCAGGTGGCCCCAGTTTGCTATGTATATGGGTTGCTGGAAGATGATAGCATGTGAGCCTGTGTCCTTCGAGTTATATCTCGGTTGGATGGTTATTATTGCTTGTGATTGTACTTGGGTATCAAGGGCATAATGGACCTCAACGACCTACATTGCCAAGATTAGTGTATCGGGGGGGTTCCTTGTTTGGATTTTGCCTCGGCGAGACGTCCCACACACGAACCGCAGTGTAATGTTGGAACTTGGGGATAAGTTAGTCCCTAATGCTCATACTTATATATATATATATATATATATATCACCTATCCCAAGGATCGACAGTGCCAGGAGTAGTGTAATGGGGGGGTTCCTTGTTTGGATTTCGCTTCGGCGAGACGTCCCATGCATGAAACGACATGTACTGTTGAGAATTGGGAATATTAATTAACTAAAATTGAATAATAATAATTTGGGTTACATGAATCTTGCATTGAGGGCATAATGAGCCCCGAGGATCGATACGGTCAGGAGTAGTGTAACGGGGGGTTCCTTGTTTGGATTTCGCTTCGGCGAGACGTCCCAAGCACGAAACGCAGTGCTGTGTTGAGAATCGGGAGGAGTTTAGTCCTTAAATCTTGATGCTAATAACTCATATATAATAATTATATATATGGTTCATGCCTTATGAAGGCATCACTAGAATATAAATTATAGTGAATGAGAATGTTGATATATTGTGTTGATGTGGTCATGATTGGATCATGTAACTTTATATGTTCAACAAATGAACATTATAAAGATAACTGTAACTATTACATTAAAGTTAATGTATATAACTTATCGATTATAGAAATAAGTGTAGATTGGGAGATATGTTAGATGGCTTCACTTAAATACTTCAATTGGGTTTAAGTTAGAATCCTCTTACCTAAATTAGAATCGAACATCCATTTAGAGATCACGTGCATACGCTTAGTGCGCGCTTTAGATGAGAGGTGAGTTGAATTATTATGGAGAGTTCGATTCCAACTAAATCATGTAATAATGCATTTATAATTATTATGCATTTTAATACACTTGCTATAAAATGTTTTTCAAACTCGGGCTCTGACCCGTTTATATTTTCCTCCTCCATGTATATATTGTATTACTATAGGTGTTCCTCCGCAAGGACGCTTTGATGTTCATCCATACAGTATTCGTGGATCTGTAGCAGTAGCGGACTGAAGAAGAAATTATAAAGATTAGGATGGTAGATGCAGAGTTTCAGCTGCCAGTACCATTCACACAAAGAAGGAAAGTTTGTTTCTTAAGATGGCTCAAAGAAATAACGGACGGTATATGGGCCATAATTGATGTATCAATTGATTATTTTCCACTTCCTCCGGGTTTCATATCTAAACAAAATTGCAGAAGGAGGCCATCAGGGCTGCTTATCAGGAGCCGCGGAGAGAATTCTAAGGTTATATGGATTGAGAACATGGAAGTGCCTAAATTGAATTGGCAAGATAATATTTACATTGGTAGCATCAATTCAAATGTTGCAATTTCTGCGAAGCATTGGTTTGGTACACTCGTATGGAGGTTGAATCGAACTTTCCTCAAAAGAACAACTACTTTTATGATGGTTGTGGACCCAAAAGATTATACTAACTTGAGGATGTTAACCGAGTACATAGAAATGGTTTATATAGATATTGTTCGAGAAACCCCTGATGGGAGAAAATGGGTTACTTTATCTAACTATGATGTAAGGGTTATGAAGTATATACGAGATCATGTTGATTTATTGAGCTACATTGATCACGTGGCCGTGACTAGCTTCCGAGTTCAAGCAACACCCCTTACTGTCTTTAATTATCTTGTGCAGAAGAGTGTGGGGTTGCAGAGGCCAGTCTCACAAAATTTTGGAGATCCTGAAGAAGTGTTAAGATTTGACTCAGGCACTGCCAAAAGTTACTGCACTTCTCTTTATGAGAAGGATGACAAATTTATGTTGCAAGTGGCTGCAAGCAATGTTTTTTGCTCCTTCGTTATAATGGCACCATTGACAATGGTAGACATAACAACTTTTACTGGAAGATATGGAGATGTTTTGTTAATGCCTTCTGGTTTTTCCATAATTGCTGATGGGCCTGATGCTTCATTAGTAACCGTTGCCCTGCATCGAGAAATTGATGTTTCTGGGGCTGATCAAGAAAATATGTCAATGCAGAATCTCATTAGATCAACCATTAGAGAGATATGTGAAGAGATAAGCACCCTCGGATAGCATCAAGTTACAAGTGTGGAAATGGTAGATATTAAAGTGAAGATAGGTCATGTAAAGTTTGTTTACTTACATTTTTCCTTTGGACATTTGATCTAAACTCATTGTTTCATTGATGGAAGCCTGTTTTTGTACATCAAAAGATATGATCAATACTTGTCATAGTAGTTAACAAGTACATAAACTCAAGTAGGGAACATATGCGTAATGCATTCGATGAGAGCAAATGTAAATTGGTGAAAAATCTCAAAGGATTTTCCTTCTGGTAAAAAAAAAAGTTTGTATTTTGAGTTAGTATTCAAGGTGTTATAGATTAACACTTTCCTATTTCATCTCTCATATTTGTATTATCTGTTACCCGACAGCATATTCGGATATTTCATTGTTGAGATTTTGTTGTACATTGTATCGCACTCTTTTATATTTATGGAGTTTGCACTTTTCATTCATCATAGTTAGATGTGTATTGTTGGTTAATATTGCATTATTGGTTTTGTTTTTGTTATTAAATTAAAGTTTTAAATTTTTGACAATCTACTTTTAATGATTTCGGGTAGTTAGCCTTATATTATTAGAATTGTCAGTTGATGTTGAGACTATGCCATCTGAGATACCTGATTTAATGTAGTATAGGGCAAGCCACCCGTTATTATTTAGAGCGGGTTGTCACAGATGGTATCAGAGCATCAGGTTCTAGTGTATTTAGGATCTGTGTGCGTTACTACGATCTTCCGTAAGCGTTCTTGATATAAAGCCTTATTGCTAGGAGGGTTACATTCATACGTCCATATCTTTCTGTGAAATTGAAAATACTTGAAAGGCGTTCTAATACAATTATTCTTGTTTCAGATGCCACCGAAGGGATGTCATTCAGGAGGGGGAAAATAAAGGGGCTAAATCACAACCCCAAATGCCTCAAAGGAACATGACTACGGATGATGTTGCCAATATTGTGGCACAAGCAGTAACTGCTGCCGTTTCTACAATGGCTCAGCAATCTATCGCTCGAGCAGCCCCACCCCATTTAGAATTTTCTTTATGGGAGAGAGTGAAGGAAGATTTTAGTAAGGGGCATCCTCCCAAGTTTGCAGGGGGAGTGGATGCAATGGCTGCAAGTCAATGGAAAAATAGGATGCAGAGGCATCTTCGTATGGTTAAGTGTAGTGAGGTGCAGAAACAATTTTTAGCCACCTTTAAGTTATCAGGTGAAGCTCTTCGATGGTGGGAGTCTATCACCACATCTGAACAGAGAAATACTTTACCTATAACAACATTTTGGGAACTTTTTGATCGAAGGTATTTTCTTTCCCCTAATCAAGACATAAAGATTTTTCAGGGTAATAGAACGGTGGCAGAATATGAAGAAGATTTTTTTAGATGGGCTAAATTAGTACCTAATGAGGTAAATACGGAAGAGAAGCGTATATCGAAGTTTCTTCGAGGTTTAGATTGGAGAATTCAGCAATATTTGGTGGAGAGTCCTAAGTTAATAACTTTCGATGAGGTAGTGAATGCGGCACTATTAAAGTGTCATGAATATCGTCTTCATTCGCAAGAGGGTAAGAACTTTGGAGATTCAAGTTCGTCAAGTAAGTTTGGCAAAGAGAGTGCCAGTAATGCGAGTGGGCAAAAAGGATTTGTGGGCAAGTGTCTCTTTTGTAAGGAAATGGGTCATAGAAAGAGAGATTGTCCTAAAAGAGGTAAAGGACCATGTTTTGATGAAGTTTTGGAAGTGCAACTCCTACAACAGATTCGAGGTCATTTTAGACTGGGGGACTTTGTTTGGGAGCCCATTGATGAGGAAGGGAAATCGGAATAGTGATGGATAATGTAAGTTAATTTTCCTTTATGAATAGGATTATTACTATGTAAAGTTTTGAAAACATCGTATGGGAGATATTGGTGAGATGGGTAGTGCTATAGCCCTATTATGTATGTAATGACCCTAAAAAGGGGAACTTTGAGCAAGTTAGGCTCTTATGTTATTATCTTTTGTAAGACTAGATAGTTTTGCTAGGTGCTCAAAAAGAGATATAAACCTTGTAGTAAATGTAAGAATGGTTATGGTATGATAAGTAGTAATGATAAAGATACTTCTTTTATATAGTCATGATAGACTTATATAATTGTTGTATTCCAGATATGGATGTGCCTTATATATGGCATTATATTGAAATGATGTGAGATGTTGTTAATGTATGAAAGTTGAGATTGTGGATTGATGGGACGCAGGTAAAATTTTAGCTCATAATTATGATAATATTTGTGAGCTACATATTGTTATGAATATGATGATTTAAAAGACCTTGTTTTGGACATAAGGCATTTTATAGTATACTATTATATAAACCGTTTTCAAAATAAACTATTTTCAAAATAAAACTTTTATCGGCCTTCGGGCCCTTTCAAAATAAATTTTCCACTAAAATATTTTCAAACTCTAGTCCGTATTTAACAAACTCTCAATCCCCGACGTCTCTACATAGTAGTGTATTGGGATTGGATTTCGCTTTTGCGAGACGTCCCCCACACGAAAGTGGAGATTGTCAAGAATTGAGAGGAGTTATTTCTATGGACCATTCAAATTTTTGCTCTATTAAAATTTGAGTATTATTTATATTATTGGAATTGTGGAATTTTAGAGGCAAAGAAAGCCTCATTATGATTGCTGTGAGCATAAAGCTCAAATATAAAGGGTGTATGGGCGCCCTTGTTGTGGATATTGGTTTTATATAACTCATAATCAACTTAAATTAAAATAAATTCGCCGTGGGAAGTTAGAAATATGGAGATAGGATTAGTAAGATTGGGTATAGTAGGACTAGTTAAGCTTTGGAGAATTAGGCTTAGCTAAATTTCGAGGACGAAATTTTTGTAAGTGGGCAAGTTTGTAACAACCCGAGGTCTTGGAAACGAATATTTATTTATTTTGGGATAAATAAATATTATTTTATTTGGAGAAAAATTTAAATTGGCAATTAAGGTCAAAATTTAGAGTTGTTAGAAAGTGTGTCGAATGGAAATTATAAGGGTACCATCGTTTCCGGAAGGGTCAAGAAAGTCGAAATGACTGTACTTGGGGTCTTTTTGGGTTCCGAAATAATTTAGGACCGTTTGGCTTGAATTAAAGTTACTGAGTCATTTAAAGTGTGTATTATCATTTAAAGATGTGTATCTTGGGAGATTAGGCTAAATTATCCTACGGGAGAAACAATTGTCCAAAGAGAGAAATAGAAAGAAAGAGAAGAAGAAAGAAGAAGAAGAAAAGGAAGGAGAAAAGAAAGAAAAAGAGGATTCTTCCGGCCAATACGCGATCTCAAGGCGGATTCAGACCCTACGAACCCGAGGCAAGTGATTAAACTTGCTAAATAATTGTTGTGTACCAATTATTGCATGATTTGTGGATTGAATTTTGGGTTTTAGGTTTAAATTGTTAAAACCTAACTTTTGGGAAAAACGTTAGATTTGTAGTGTATAAAATGGATTTAAGGTTAGAAATTACTTTATATGTATTCTAGAATGAATATTAATGTTATCTATGTGATTGGGTTGGGTGAAAATGGTTGGAAGATGATATAAATGATTTTTGGGTAATTTGGGTTAAGAAGAAAACAACCCATTTCGTAGCTTGCTGCACTTGCTGAATTGATTCGCCCCTACCAAATTGATTCGGTCTGTTGCAGATTGCCCAGGTCTTTAGGGCCGAATCGATTCCCCCCTTTGCGAATAAGTTCGGTATGTAGCAGTCTCCTAGGTCCATTGGACCGAATCGATTCGGATGGGCCGAATCGATTCGAAAACAGGGGAATTTTTGGAGATGTTTTCTATGGAGAATTTCATTCTGTTTTGTTCGAAGTTATCGATTTGGGGCCTCTATATGAGACATGTGGAGTATATTTTGGAGACTTTATAGGGTTTCCATTATACTAATTTATGGGAGTCATATAAATTAAAGATTGAGGAATACCGATTAAATATTATGGTATACTTTAAGTGGGGAAGCCCACCTTGATTTGGAGTTTCTACTTGGGGATAATAAACTAAATTCATATGAAAGAATGAGAATAATTTAGAGATATCAGATCTTAGGATCCAATTCCAAATGGGATAATTTCAAAGGTTCATAAAATGATTTGAACCTTACTATGAATGGAGAATTATAAATGTAAATTGAGGTGCATTAGGATAAAGATTATCCTTAACTTAAAAGAATGGAGAGATAATTCATATTAGAAGCAGCATGAGAGCTTCAAGCGAGAATTAGTATAGCATGTACTAAGTGGGGAAAATGTGTGTGTATTGACGATTAGTGTATCATGAGAGAGATATACTAAACAATGATATTAATCTATTGCGCCTAAGGGCGTATAATGAAAATGAATATGTTGTTGCAGGTATACCTTATATAATGGTATATCTTTATTAAGTGGGATGTATGTATACCTTATATGATGGTGTATATACATGTTAAGCATACCCCCTCCTTGCTATCATTGGGAAGTTTCATGCGTAGAGGGTGAGCATTCTGAATAGAAAAGTAGGATGTGGATATTCCCCAGGTCATAGTCGTCCATGGTGGTCAGCAAATGACATATTTATATATATTTATTTATTTTGGGGGTGAGAGGTCGTGGGTATGTGTCTCTCTCACTTGCCGGTTAGGAGCTATGAACGCTTCTCGGACGTTGTGTGCGTGAGTTGATCACGAGGTGGGTGTCGTTGAACCCCACCAGGTGGCCCCAGTTTGCTATGTATATGGGTTGCTGGAAGATGATAGCATGTGAGCCTGTGTCCTTCGAGTTATATCTCGGTTGGATGGTTATTATTGCTTGTGATTGTACTTGGGTATCAAGGGCATAATGGACCTCAACGACCTACATTGCCAAGATTAGTGTATCGGGGGGGTTCCTTGTTTGGATTTTGCCTCGGCGAGACGTCCCACACACGAACCGCAGTGTAATGTTGGAACTTGGGGATAAGTTAGTCCCTAATGCTCATACTTATATATATATATATATATATATCACCTATCCCAAGGATCGACAGTGCCAGGAGTAGTGTAATGGGGGGGTTCCTTGTTTGGATTTCGCTTCGGCGAGACGTCCCATGCATGAAACGACATGTACTGTTGAGAATTGGGAATATTAATTAACTAAAATTGAATAATAATAATTTGGGTTACATGAATCTTGCATTGAGGGCATAATGAGCCCCGAGGATCGATACGGTCAGGAGTAGTGTAACGGGGGGTTCCTTGTTTGGATTTCGCTTCGGCGAGACGTCCCAAGCACGAAACGCAGTGCCGTGTTGAGAATCGGGAGGAGTTTAGTCCTTAACTCTTGATGCTAATAACTCATATATAATAATTATATATATGGTTCATGCCTTATGAAGGCATCACTAGAATATAAATTCTAGTGAATGAGAATGTTGATATATTGTGTTGATGTGGTCATGATTGGATCATGTAACTTTATATGTTCAACAGATGAACATTATAAAGATAACTGTAACTATTACATTAAAGTTAATGTATATAACTTATCGATTATAGAAATAAGTGTAGATTGGGAGATATGTTAGATGGCTTCACTTAAATACTTCAATTGGGTTTAAGTTAGAATCCTCTTACCTAAATTAGAATCGAACATCCATTTAGAGATCACGTGCATACGCTTAGTGCGCGCTTTAGATGAGAGGTGAGTTGAATTATTATGGAGAGTTCGATTCCAACTAAATCATGTAATAATGCATTTATAATTATTATGCATTTTAATACACTTGCTATAAAATGTTTTTCAAACTCGGGCTCTGACCCGTTTATATTTTCCTCCTCCATGTATATATTGTATTACTATAGGTGTTCCTCCACAAGGACGCTTTGATGTTCATCCATACAGTATTCGTGGATCTGTAGCAGTAGCGGACTGAAGAAGAAATTATAAAGATTAGGATGGTAGATGCAGAGTTTCAGCTGCCAGTACCATTCACACAAAGAAGGAAAGTTTGTTTCTTAAGATGGCTCAAAGAAATAACGGACGATATATGGGCCATAATTGATGTATCAATTGATTATTTTCCACTTCCTCCGGGTTTCATATCTAAACAAAATTGCAGAAGGAGGCCATCAGGGCTGCTTATCAGGAGCCGCGGAGAGCATTCTAAGGTTATATGGATTGAGAACATGGAAGTGCCTAAATTGAATTGGCAAGATAATATTTACATTGGTATCATCAATTCAAATGTTGCAATTTCTGCGAAGCATTGGTTTGGTACACTCGTATGGAGGTTGAATCGAACTTTCCTCAAAAGAACAACTACTTTTATGATGGTTGTGGACCCAAAAGATTATACTAACTTGAGGATGTTAACCGAGTACATAGAAATGGTTTATATAGATATTGTTCGAGAAACCCCTGATGGGAGAAAATGGGTTACTTTATCTAACTATGATGTAAGGGTTATGAAGTATATACGAGATCATGCTGATTTATTGAGCTACATTGATCACGTGGCCGTGACTAGCTTCCGAGTTCAAGCAACACCCCTTACTGTCTTTAATTATCTTGTGCAGAAGAGTGTGGGGTTGCAGAGGCCAGTCTCACAAAATTTTGGAGATCCTGAAGAAGTGTTAAGATTTGACTCAGGCACTGCCAAAAGTTACTGCACTTCTCTTTATGAGAAGGATGACGAATTTATGTTGCAAGTGGCTGCAAGCAATGTTTTTTGCTCCTTCGTTATAATGGCACCATTGACAATGGTAGACATAACAACTTTTACTGGAAGATATGGAGATGTTTTGTTAATGCCTTCTGGTTTTTCCATAATTGCTGATGGGCCTGATGCTTCATTAGTAACCGTTGCCCTGCATCGAGAAATTGATGTTACTAGGGCTGATCAAGAAAATATGTCAATGCAGAATCTCATTAGATCAACCATTAGAGAGATATGTGAAGAGATAAGCACCCTCGGATAGCATCAAGTTACAAGTGTGGAAATGGTAGATATTAAAGTGAAGATAGGTCATGTAAAGTTTGTTTACTTACATTTTTCCTTTGGACATTTGATCTAAACTCATTGTTTCATTGATGGAAGCCTGTTTTTGTACATCAAAAGATATGATCAATACTTGTCATAGTAGTTAACAAGTACATAAACTCAAGTAGGGAACATATGCATAATGCATTCGATGAGAGCAAATGTAAATTGGTGAAAAATCTCAAAGGATTTTCCTTCTGGTAAAAAAAAAAGTTTGTATTTTGAGTTAGTATTCAAGGTGTTATAGATTAACACTTTCCTATTTCATCTCTCATATTTGTATTATCTGTTACCCGACAGCATATTCGGGTATTTCATTGTTGAGATTTTGTTGTACATTGTATCGCACTCTTTTATATTTATGGAGTTTGCACTTTTCATTCCTCATAGTTAGATGTGTATTGTTGGTTAATATTGCATTATTGGTTTTGTTTTTGTTATTAAATTAAAGTTTTAAATTTTTGACAATCTACTTTTAATGATTTCGGGTAGTTAGCCTTATATTATTAGAATTGTCAGTTGATGTTGAGACTATGCCATCTGAGATACCTGATTTAATGTAGTATAGGGCAAGCCACCCGTTATTATTTAGAGCGGGTTGTCACAGATGGTATCAGAGCATCAGGTTCTAGTGTATTTAGGATCTGTGTGCGTTACTACGATCTTCCGTAAGCGTTCTTGATATAAAGCCTTATTGCTAGGAGGGTTACATTCATACGTCCATATCTTTCTGTGAAATTGAAAATACTTGAAAGGCGTTCTAATACAATTATTCTTGTTTCAGATGCCACCGAAGGGATGTCATTCAGGAGGGGGAAAATAAAGGGGCTAAATCACAACCCCAAATGCCTCAAAGGAACATGACTACGGATGATGTTGCCAATATTGTGGCACAAGCAGTAACTGCTGCCGTTTCTACAATGGCTCAGCAATCTATCGCTCGAGCAGCCCCACCCCATTTAGAATTGTCTTTATGGGAGAGAGTGAAGGAAGATTTTAGTAAGGGGCATCCTCCCAAGTTTGCAGGGGGAGTGGATGCAATGGCTGCAAGTCAATGGAAAAATAGGATGCAGAGGCATCTTCGTATGGTTAAGTGTAGTGAGGTGCAGAAATAATTTTTAGCCACCTTTAAGTTATCAGGTGCAGCTCTTCGATGGTGGGAGTCTGTCACCACATCTGAACAGAGAGATACTTTACCTATAACAACATTTTGGGAACTTTTTGATCGAAGGTATTTTCTTTCCCCTAATCAAGACATAAAGATTTTTCAAGGTAATAGAACGGTGGCAGAATATGAAGAAGATTTTTCTAGCTGGGCTAAATTAGTACCTAATGAGGTAAATACGGAAGAGAAGCGTATATCGAAGTTTCTTCGAGGTTTAGATTGGAGAATTCAGCAATATTTGGTGGAGAGTCCTAAGTTAATAACTTTCGATGAGGTAGTGAATGCGGCACTATTAAAGTGTCATGAATATCGTCTTCATTCGCAAGAGGGTAAGAACTTTGGAGATTCAAGTTCGTCAAGTAAGTTTGGCAAAGAGAGTGCCAGTAATGCGAGTGGGCAAAAAGGATTTGTGGGCAAGTGTCTCTTTTGTAAGGAAATAGGTCATAGAAAGAGAGATTGTCCTAAAAGAGGTAAAGGACCATGTTTTGATGAAGTTTTGGAAGTGCAACTCCTACAACAGATTCGAGGTCATTTTAGACTGGGGGACTTTGTTTGGGAGCCCATTGATGAGGAAGGGAAATCGGAATAGTGATGGATAATGTAAGTTAATTTTCCTTTATGAATAGGATTATTACTATGTAAAGTTTTGAAAACATCGTATGGGAGATATTGGTGAGATGGGTAGTGCTATAGCCCTATTATGTATGTAATGACCCTAAAAAGGGGAACTTTGAGCAAGTTAGGCTCTTATGTTATTATCTTTTGTAAGACTAGATAGTTTTGCAAGGTGCTCAAAAAGAGATATAAACCTTGTAGTAAATGTAAGAATGGTTATGGTATGATAAGTAGTAATGATAAAGATACTTCTTTTATATAGTCATGATAGACTTATATAATTGTTGTATTCCAGATATGGATGTGCCTTATAAATGGCATTATATTGAAATGATGTGAGATGTTGTTAATGTATGAAAGTTGAGATTGTGGATTGATGGGACGCAAGTAAAATTTTAGCTCATAATTATGATAATATTTGTGAGATACATATTGTTATGAATATGATGATTTAAAAGACCTTGTGTTGGACATAAGGCATTTTATAGTATACTATTATATAAACCGTTTTCAAAATAAACTATTTTCAAAATAAAACTTTTATCGGCCTTCGGGCCCTTTCAAAATAAATTTTCCACTAAAATATTTTCAAACTCTAGTCCGTATTTAACAAACTCTCAATCCTCGACGTCGCTACATAGTAGTGTATTGGGATTGGATTTCGCTTTTGCGAGACGTCCCCCGCACGAAAGTGGAGATTGTCAAGAATTGAGAGGAGTTATTTCTATGGACCATTCAAATTTTTGCTCTATTAAAATTTGAGTATTATTTATATTATTGGAATTGTGGAATTTTAGAGGCAAAGAAAGCCTCATTATGATTGCTGTGAGCATAAAGCTCAAATATAAAGGGTGTATGGGCGCCCTTGTTGTGGATATTGGTTTTATATAACTCATAATCAACTTAAATTAAAATAAATTCGTTGTGGGAAGTTAGAAATATGGAGATAGGATTAGTAAGATTGGGTATAGTAGGACTAGTTAAGCTTTGGAGAATTAGGCTTAGCTAAATTTCGAGGACGAAATTTTTGTAAGTGGGCAAGTTTGTAACAACCCGAGGTCTTGGAAATGAATATTTATTTATTTTGGGATAAATAAATATTATTTTACTTGGAGAAAAATTTAAATTGGCAATTAAGGTCAAAATTTAGAGTTGTTAGAAAGTGTGTCGAATGGAAATTATAAGGGTACCATCGTTTCCGGAAGGGTCAAGAAAGTCGAAATGACTGTACTTGGGGTCTATTTGGGTTCCGAAATAATTTAGGACCGTTTGGCTCGAATTAAAGTTACTGAGTCATTTAAAGTGTGTATTATCATTTAAAGATGTGTATCTTGGGAGATTAGGCTAAATTATCCTACGGGAGAAACAATTGTACAAAGAGAGAAATAGAAAGAAAGAGAAGAAGAAAGAAGAAGAAGAAAAGGAAGGAGAAAAGAAAGAAAAAGAGGATTCTTCCGGCCAATACGCGATCTCAAGGCGGATTCAGACCCTACGAACCCGAGGCAAGTGATTAAACTTGCTAAATAATTATTGTGTACCAATTATTGCATGATTTGTGGATTGAATTTTGGGTTTTAGGTTTAAATTGTTAAAACCTAACTTTTGGAAAAAACGTTAGATTTGTAGTGTATAAAATGGATTTAAGGTTAGAAATTAGTTCATATGTATTCTAGAATGAATATTAATGTTATCTATGTGATTGGGTTGGATGAAAATGGTTGGAAGATGATATAAATGATTTTTGGGTAATTTGGGTTAAGAAGAAAACAACCCATTTCGTAGCTTGCTGCACTTGCCGAATCGATTCGCCCCTACCGAATCGATTCGGTCTGTTGCAGATTGCCCAGGTCTTTAGGGCCGAATCGATTCGCCCCTTTGCGAATCAGTTCGGTATGTAGCAGTCTCCCAGGTCCATTGGACCAAATCGATTCGGATGGGCCGAATCGATTCGCTTTTGGGGGCCGAATCGATTCGGATGGGCCGAATCGATTCGAAAACAGGGGAATTTTTGGAGATGTTTTCTATGGAGAATTTCATTCCGTTTTGTTCAAGGTTATCGATTTGGGGCCTCTATATGAGACATGTGGAGTATATTTTGGAGACTTTATAGGGTTTCCATTATACTAATTTATGGGAGTCATATAAATTAAAGATTGAGGAATACCGATTAAATATTATGGTATACTTTAAGTGGGGAAGCCCATCTTGATTTGGAGATTCTACTTGGGGAAAATAAACTAAATTCATATGAAAGAATGTGAATAATTTAGAGATATCGAATCTTAGGATCCAATTCCAAATGGGATAATTTCAAAGGTTCATAAAATGATTTGAACCGTACTATGAATGGAGAATTATAAATGTAAATTGAGGTGCATTAGGATAAAGATTATCCTTAAATTAAAAGAATGGAGAGACAATTCATATTAGAAGCGGCATGAGAGCTTCAAGCGAGAATTAGTATAGCATGTACTAAGTGGGGAAAATGTGTGTGTATTGACGATTAGTGTATCATGAGAGAGATATACTAAACAATGATATTAATCTATTGCACCTAAGGGCGTATAATGAAAATGAATATGTTGTCGCAGGTATACCTTATATAATGGTATATCTTTATTATGTGGGATGTATGTATACCTTATATGATGGTGTATATATATGTTAAGCATACCCCCTCCTTGCTATCATTGGGAAGTTTCGTGCGTAAAGGGTGAGCATTCTGACTAGAAAAGCAGGATGTGGATAATCCCCAGGTCATAGTCGTCCATGGTGGTCAGGAAATGACATATTTATATATATTTATTTATTTTGGAGGTGAGAGGTCGTGGGTATGTGTTCCTCTCACTTGCCGGTTAGGAGCTATGACCGCTTCCCGGACGTTGTGTGCGTGAGTTGATCACGAGGTGGGTGTCGTTGAACCCCACCAGGTGGCCCCAGTTTGCTACGTATATGGGCTGCTGGAAGATGATAGCATGTGAGCCTACGTCCTTCGAGTTATAGCTCGGTTGGATGGTTATTATTGCTTGTTCTTGTACTTGGGTATCAAGGTCATAATGGACCTCAACGACCTACATTGCCAGGATTAGTGTATCGGGGGGTTCCTTGTTTGGATTTCGCCTCGGCGAGACGTCCCACGCACGAACCGCAGTGTAATGTTGGAACTTGGGGATAAGTTAGTCCCTAATGCTCATACTTATATATATATATATATATATATATATATATATATATTACCTATCCCAAGGATCGACATTGCCAGGAGTAGTGTAACGGGGGGGTTCCTTGTTTGGATTTCGCTTCCGCGAGACGTCCCACGCATGAAACGCCGTGTACTGTTGAGAATTGGGAATATTAATTAACTAAAATTGAATAATAATAATTTGGATTACATGAATCTTGCATTGAGGGCATAATGAGCCCCGAGGATCGATACGGTCAGGAGTAGTGTAACGGGGGGTTCCTTATTTGGATTTCGCTTTGGCGAGACGTCCCACCCACAAAACGCAGTGTCGTGTTGAGAATCGGGAGGAGTTTATTCCTTAACTCTTGATGCTAATAACTCATATGTAATAATTATATATATGGTTCATGCCTTATGAAGGCATCACTAGAATATAAATTCTAGTAAATGAGAATGTTGATATATTGTGTTGATGTGGTCATGATTGGATCATGTAACTTTATATGTTCAACAAATGAACATTATAAAGATAACTGTAACTATTACATTAAAGTTAATGTATATAACTTATCGATTATAGAAATAAGTGTAGATTGGGAGATAGGTTAGATGGCTTCACTTAAATACTTCAATTGGGTTTAAGTTAGAATCCTCTTACCTAAATTAGAATCGGACATCCATTTGGAGATCAAGTGCATACACTTAGTGCGCACTTTAGATGAGAGGTGAGTTGAATTATTATGGAGAGTTCGATTCCAACTAAATCATGTAATAATGCATTTATAATTATTATGCATTATAATACACTTGCTATAAAATGTTTTTCAAACTCGGGCTCTGACCCGTTTATATTTTCCTCCTCCATGTATATATTGTATTACTATAGGTGTTCCTCCGCAAGGACGCCTTTGATGTTCATCCATCCAGTATTCGTGGAGCTGTAGCAGTAGCGGATTTTTGCGGCATTTTGCTTTAGTTGATTCCTATCTCGTACATCTAGATTAGGATTCAGTTTGTATTTTGAGTTAGTATTCAAGGTGTTGTAGATTAACACTTTCCTATTTCATCTCTCATATTTGTATTGTCTGTTACCCGACAGCATATTCGGGTATTTCATTGTTGAGATTTTATTGTACATTGTATCGCACTCTTTTATATTTATGGAGTTTGCACTTTTCATTCATCATAGTTAGATGTGTATTGTTGGTTAATATTGCATTATTGGTTTTGTTGTTGTTGTTAAATTAAAGTTTTAAATTTTTGACAATCTACTTTTAATGATTTCGGGTAGTTAGCCTTATATTATTAGAATTGTCAGTTGATGTTGAGACTGTGCCATCTGAGATACCTAATTTAATGTAGTATAGGGTTGGCCACCCGTTATTATTTAGAACGGGTTGTCATAAGACTTTGGAATGTTAGGCTAGTGTTACAGTAATTTTTTCACGGAGTAGCCTGGATTAATTGAATATATATATGTGGAGATGTGTATTATATATATATATATATATATATATATATATATATATATATATATATATATATATTTGTGTGATTTATAAATATTCGTGGTAATAATATTTATAGGAATACATACCCCTCTGGTGCTATCATGGGAGGTTGCGCGATGTGGGCGAATCCTCTGGCTTGAAGAGCAGGGTGAGTATAGTCCCCAGGTCATAGCGTCCGTAGTTAGGGATGGGACAACTTAGGTATGATTCAGTCTTATTTTCGGGGGGGACTATGACCGCCTCCATCGCGTTTATTTTATTTTACTGATTCGGGGAGCTAATCGTGTCAGGGGGTCCAGGTGGATGAGTATACCTGGAAATGATAGAATTTTAGAGAAAATCTAGTGAGTGCCTACTCGGGAGGATGATTATATATTTTTTATATGCATGTGAATGTTTTAATATGATTATACGCATATATGGTGTAGATATTTATATACGAGTAAAATTCATGGTGTGATTTTTTTATATTTCATCTAACTCGTGAAAATGTTATATGGTCTCAAATGAAAAATGATTAATTAAGTTAATGTGATATATAACTTATAAATCGTATATTAAGCATACTCGGGCTAAAGCAGTGTGATGGGAAGGAGATCATCGAGAACTAGTTATGGGGTAGGTGACTAGGTGAGTTATATAGAAAAGCATTAGGGTGAACAATAGTTTAGGGGTGAGACGGTCCTCTAGGGAGTGTGACACTAACTTAAATAGGAAGAGCATTTATGCATTTTAATTTACTGGAATTCAATTAACTTGTTAAATATTTTCAAAATGTTTTGGGTTCTAACCCTTGCTATAAAAATATTTTCAAAACCTTTTAAGTGTCCAGCCAAAGGGGCGCCCGAATTATTCCGATTCCAAGGTTACGCAGCTGCGACATATGTGGATGTTACAGGGTTTTAACTTAGCCACTTCAGTAATTTCATTCCTAGAGTAGGAGGTAGTCAGTATTTCATTTAGGCATCTCGCTCTAGTTATTTCTTTTGTTCCAGCCAGATGATGTACTCTTTTTTATCGTTCTTGTAGTTTATATTTTGGGTATTTAGTTTGTGGCCGGTGGTTTTCTCGGCAAGGTTCGTATTTGTTCCTTATCATTATTTTTTTACTCTGTATTTGTGTGACTGGTTTAAGTTATATTCTTCCACATGTTGTTATTGTTGTTTAATAAAAACATAGAATTTAACACTGTTCCTTTTTTAAAAATAGGTAGTTAGTAAGTTTTAAAAAGGTTTTCGACAATGATGCTAAGAATGAACCAGATCAAATTCCTATTGAAATTGATATAGGACTTATCACCCGGTATTTTATTAGGCGGTGTGTCATGAGGTGTTACAGGATCCTTCTTGACTAGGATTGCATGATATTTAACTTGTGGAAGCTCAAATATTAATTCAACCACGATACCTGAGTGTACTTACATGAGAAGATATCAATGTATTCTTAGATGAGCTTTAGTAGCTCCATATTTTTCAATGCCTCCAAGTATTTTGAAATGAAGATTGTGCTTAGATCTTCCTCACCATTTATTAGATCAATTTACTCCAATTATAGTACATGCGGTTTGGTGTGATTTTCCATACATTATGGTTTATCTTACCTATCTTCAAAAAATTATTGGTTGTTGGAATTATCAATGACAAGTTATTTCCTTGGATTATCCACTAGAAAAAACTTATACTCTCGGTAATCTTCCTCTATTAAATTAGTTGATCACTCACACCTTCTGAGACAATAAACCACCCTTCCATCACTGAGCAATTTTTTTACATTTTCTCTCGAGATGTAGTAGTTCCTTTCTCTTTTCGAACCTCTAAACTTTCTCAGTCTAGGTCTTGTAATCCTTCTCAACGCACTCTAGCATCTAACTTCTTTCTCAACCGAGTATATTGTTGGCCTCATTTAATATCTTAGCTGCTTCGACTGAATATTGGTTTGGGGGATAATCTCATTGACTTAATCAAATTTTTCCCTCTCTTATTCTTGAACCACCATAGGTTCCAATGAATCGTTGATATAAGGTCCTATAGCACCTTCAATATGCCTTGTTAAAATATGTGTATCTACATTCAACTATGTGAAAAAGGTTGAGTATAACAACTATGTATGCTTCATCCATACAAAAGGCATCTTGGTTGATCAAATCATAATCTTTGTCTCCCAAACATTGGATTTCGTACACTAGTGGCAGGTCGAAGGGACCAAACCATGATTTTACATCCAAAATCTTCCAATCAAAAGGTTGTTAGAGGTAATTGACTCAATAACATGGAAATTTATATCTGATGTGAAATTTCTCATCACTATCTGAATATTAATGTATCCAGTGGCTTGAGAAATTTGGTTATCATAGCCTCAGATTCAAAAAGGTATAGCCATAAACCTATTATCTGAGATGTTATCCTCATTGAAAGAGATAATTGACACGATACTAACCGACACACATCCTCTATTAATGCTTTAGAAAAGTTAGTTCCATTTATGCTCACTGTAACATAAAATAGCCTATTATGGGGGAACTTAATCTATCTATTTGTATCTGAGAAAATTTTTTCAGACATAAATTGGGATCAATGTTGACATGGACCCATTCTAATTGATCGAAGAAATAACGTTCTTCCCTATTTCCAAGATTGCCTATGTGATATTTAAACGTTTGTCTTTGGGCATACGAATATTGTATGAGAAAGATTCTAAATTTGTCATCATCTATTTTAATTTGGCTTATCCTGTTACACCCCTCTTCGCCATTATAAAACATTCTTAAGACTTCAGGTGAAGACAAATTAGTAACTGAATGCAACAATCGAAAATCAATCGCCACTGCATTTATCAAAGAAGGTTTATGTACGGTGTAATCATTTCATTCAGGGGTATTTAAAAGAGTTTGAAACTAAAAATATTTTTCCAAAAATGTTTTTTATTTTTTTTGAAGATTTTTTAAAGTCATTTGAACAACACTGCATGTCGTGCAAATGAGGTCCTATACTTTATTAGAACAACTTCTAGCTTCGTTCGAATAAGATCAATCCTTGCTTCGTTTGGCAGACTCTATAATCTCGTTGGATTAGCCATTTGATGTATGTTAGAAAGAGAAATGGTACTTCGTTCAAAGGATATGTACCATCATTTGAACGAACAAGAAAAATATTTTTACCATATTTCAAATGCAATCTTTTATATCTATCTCTTAGAGATTTTTCACCCTATATATATAGACGTGGGCCTGCATTTTAAACCAAGCCTTTTAGATATCTTTTTGTGATCAAACTCTTTTATTTTTTCAATCCAAATCCCTTGGATGATTTGAGATCACTTTACTAACCCGCGAAGAACACAATATTGGTTTATAAATTTATGGAATTGATTTTCTACTGCTCAATATAAGAATACAATTTTAAGGACTATCGGTGGATATCGAGGCAAGTGGAGATTGTTGTGGGGTGTTGATGGATTAGCATCGCTTCCTGTTAATAATTGGGATCGAATACATTATCGGGCCATTTAGTGGAGCTATAGATTTTGTAAGTCTGTAGTACCTAGTTGTAAACAATGTTGAAACATAAGTTTTACCCATAAGGGATTTTTCTTCATCTCCTATCTTCTTTAGTTTGTGGTTTATTTGTTTGGATTCAACTTAATTTCATACATCTTGCATGTTTAGGTTCACCTAATTTAGTCAGGATAAAATATTGACTAAATAGAATTTGGAGTGTGTGTGACCTACTTTACGATTTATATATATAATCAGACCACTCGACGTTTTTCAAATTGGTATCCGAGCTTGTTTCTACAAGTTACTTATATGAATCCTGGTGGTTATATGGATAACTCATACAATAGGCCTCCTATGTTTGATGGCTTTAATAATGCCTATTGTAAAGATCGAATGAGATTGGTTTTGAAATTAATCGACGATAGTATATAGCTTACAGTTTAAAGGGGATGGACTCCCCTCACTTTGACGGATAAAAATAACATTAATTTCAAGCCAGTTGGAATTTAGGGTGAAGAATATTTTAGAAGGATTAACTTTAACTCTTGAGTCTTTTATCCAATTTTTAGTTCTATCATACCCGACGAATTCCATCATCTCATGATGTGTACCACATCTAAGGAAGATTGGAATATCCTCTAACTCAGTTATAAGTGTACCAATTTTGTTAAAGCTTATAAGATATAAAATCTCACCACACAATTTGAGACCATTATCATGATTGAATCTAAAACATTTGATTAATTTCATGAATGATTGTATAGTGTGAACTCTAGCTTCAATTTGGATGCGAAAGTTCCTAAAATAAGGGAAATTAAGAAAACATTAAGATCTCTCCTGTTTCATTTTAGTGCCGAAGTTACAATCCTTAACACTTTGGGAATTTTAGATACTCTTGGGTTACAAGAGCCCGCGGGTGATCTTCAAACTTATGAAATATATATGCGCCCCCCAAAAAAAATTGAGAAAATGATCACTTTAGAATCACAATCAAAGAAAAAGAGGAGGTTTTTTACTCCGATTTTGAATTCGATATAGATGATATTGCCTTGTTTGCTAAAAATTCAAAAAGAAAGTATCTGATATTGAAAAATCAAAATTCTTCCAAAGTGCAAAATCAAAGTTTTGAGCAAGATAATCATTACAAAGCGGGTGATGGAAAAAAATTATGAATGAGTTTAATCATTGTTCTAAATCTTTTTCAACAAAAATCCCTTCAACCTATAAACACACTAAAAATATGCATAGGGTAAGTAAGGGTATCAATCCACCTCTCATGTGTGAAGAACAAAATATGTGTAGACAAAAGTGCAAAATCATTTTCATATTATTCCTTTTTTGTAATTTTTGAAGGGAATATTAATTAAAACCCTAAAGTAATTTTTAAAGTACTAACTAAGAAGTAAAATATAATAAGAGAAATTTGAGATAAACAAAACTCACAAAATTATCCTAATAAGTAAACTTCAAAATTGGCTCATGACGGCTTCAATTCATCCCTTGAATAAGATATTAGCCCTCCATAGTCATCATCTAAGACATAAAATAAATAAATAAAAGCATGTAAGGATTAAACAAGATAAATTATATAGGAATATATCAAACTCATTTTAGCCTTGAATTGGAATGAACTCTTCAATTATAATACTAAGTTCTATCAATTACAATCACTCACTAATATATATATATTTTTATCTAAAATAAAACTACATAAAAAAAATTCAAAACAATTTACAACATATACAATGGTTGAATTCCTAATGGACTCTTAAATAATGAGAGAGAGATGCTAAAAATTACAAATCCTCTAATTGTAAAATTGTACATTAGAATTCATCCAGACAAATAAATTTTGCACCATTATTTTATTTTGAGATATTTGCTAAAAATTACAAATACTCTCCATAAAGTGATGGAGAAGAATTTACTTTCAAAAGCGATAAATTCAACTACATCACTTTATATTGAGATATTTGCTAAAAATTACAATTACTCTCCATAGAGGGGTGGGAAAGAATTCATCTAAGGAGACAAGTTCTACTACGTCTCTCTATATTGAGATATTTGCTTAAAATTACATTACTCTCTATAAAGTAATTGAGAAGAATTATCTCAAGTTTAAAACCAAAATAGAGAATCTTTTCAAATGCCACAAAGTCTTTAATTTATAGGTGAAATGAGGCTAGGGGTATTTCTGGAATTGGGTGGATAAGTAAAGAGTCTCAAGTGGGTATTTGGTAAGATATGCGTAAGAGTAATGCACATAGTGCATGTGGATAGTGGGGCGATGAGGGTGTTTTGGGGAATAAGGGGGTATGAGCATTTAAAACATGTGAGTACTTTTATTTTATTGTCTTTGACTTATATGCAGAAGATAATCAGGTTTGGCTTTAAGAGATGGGTTTAGATTTGGGTAAGATGGGATAGTGGGAAATGGGTCTTGGTTGAAGGTTTGGGGTAAAATTTTGACTATGGGTTATGCAGCGGGTTTGAAGTGGATTTGTTGTTAGGTTAAAAGCTTGGAAAAAAATGGGTCGAGGTTATGGATTCAAGTTAAAGGATGGATATGGATAGGTAAAGGAGGTCGTAGGGTATGGAGGGATAGGAGTCTTGGCCACTGGGCAAGAATCTGAATGTCGCCGGGTCATTTGGGAGTAAACCAGTCAGAGTTGGGAGGTGCGATCAGCGGGTTTTAAATGGTTAAAGCTATCGAGTTTCTATGGATTACGACCGAAGGTGATTGGAAAGGTTAGACGTGAGGTAAGATTGAAGATGAGTGTCAGGTTGGTCGGTTCGGCAGAAGGTGTTTCAAATCGGGTATGGGGGTGAATTCGTATAAGGTAGGGGGTATAAGGTAGCTAGGAGTTTAGTTGAGTTGGGTTTTTGGTTATGGAGTGTTTAGTTTGCAACTAAAAATAAAATTACCTAACATTCATTTAAAATATAAATAAAATTATTGCTAAAATAAAATCTACTAAACTCAAAAAATTACATTTCTAATCTTAAAATAAAATAATATTAATAAACCTAACTTAATAAAAATAAAAAGAATAAAAAATATTAAAAAAACTAAACTAGGAATAAAAACTAAATATTAAATAAAAATAAAATCCACACTAATTATATTTATGGTGTCAAAAAATATGGGATATGGGGGTGCCCCTGTACCACGATGTATGCATAATAATAAATATGAGAGAGACAAAGATTTACGTGGTTCGAACATGAATGACCTACGTCTACGGGGCTGCTGTTGTGTTCCATTAGAATGATGAGAGAGTTTTACATGAGAGTGTTTCTCTAGCATCTAATCCCCCTTTTACAATGGGGGGTGTCCCCTTTATATAGAGTTAGGGGTTACATTGGGGTTACAAATATGGATGAGTCATATCTTCGTGGAGTTTGATTTGACTCAGATACTGCTCCTCGATCTTCTCATTTATCCAGGACTCTAGTCGTCCTTATCTTGTTGGAGCATCCAATGCTTGCCATCTTGATCGGGGTGCTTTCCACGTGTCATGCTATTATGTAGGCATATTTTTTGCCCCCACAGGTCGCAGTTCAGCTGAGTTGATTCGGAGATGAGCTGGGAGGTGGTCCATAATCTCTTTAAACGTGCGTAGTTGCTGATGTGAACTAGACTGGCGTTCTTTGAGATGTCGTTCAACTTTTAGCCTTATTTGGTTGTTCTTCTTACCTTTATAAGTTTTTTATATGAATTCTTGGCTTGAGTTGAGAGACGTTCAATTGATATGGGAACCGGACTCGAGAGAGTCGAGCTGCCTACGTACCCTCTTAGGATTAGTTCGAACATAGTTCATTGTTCTGTTTTATTGTATGGACCAATTCATGAGGCCGACCATAGGCCTATTAAGAATTTGTTTGCTGATTCTTTCTCGAGCGTGCATCAAGTTTTAGGGAAACTCCCTTTATTTTGATCTTGTATGGTCCATTTGGTGAGGCCGACCACATGCCTATGTGTCGAGTCTTGCTTGAGCATGTACTTAGTAGGGGTAAGACCCTGCACTAGGTTTTTCATATGGAACAATTGGAGAGGCCGACCAAAAGCGTATGTACCGAGCCTTGCTCGAGCATATACCTAGTAGGGGTATGACCCTGCATTAGGTTTTTCATATGGTCCAATTGAAGAGGCCGACCAAAATCCTATGTGTCAAGCATTGCTCGAGCATGTACCTAGTAGGGGTAAGACCCTGCATTAGGTTTTTCATATGGTCCAATTGGAGGGCTGACCACGGGCCTATGTGTCGAGTCTTGCTCGAGCACGTACCTAGTTGGGGTAAGACCTTGCATTAGGTTTTTCATATGGTCCAATTAGAGAGGCCAACCACAGGACTATGTGCCGAGCCTTGCTCGAGCATGTACCTAAGTAGGGGTAAGACCCTGCATTAGGTTTTCATATTTTATATGTAATCGGTATGCTTATTCTACTCATGCTTTTCCCGCAAGTCAATGTAATACCAATTTTGTTTTCATTTTCCTATTTTGTAATGCCTCGCATGTAAATATCCGTATGTTTTACCTTTTAGGTTATGTCGTCACACTTCCTTAGTCCTAAAAGACGATGGAAAAAATGCACCTGGTTTAAGGGCCATCCACCTGTTCAGGATTTTAACTGACCAACATCGTTGGCGACCAACCTGAGTTAGCTTTTTGCCTAGGGATCCCCCGTAGGGCTTTTATTGTGGCCGGGGCAACTCGTGAGGCTATTTGTGGTCGAAAATGTCAAAGGCCTGAGGACTTCCTTAATTTAATTGAAACAAGCAAGATAGTTGTTGTAATTAAATCAAGCCTGATCCTAATCGTCATTTGACTAATTAATGTCAATGTTGGCCATGATGGAAGCCATCCTGAGTTGGCCACTTCTATTTTTCTTTAAATGTTGCGGTGAATCTGTTCATGTGTCATCGTTGCCATGGAGCCCCCAATCGGGCTGGGAAGAGAAGACTGTCCGACTGTCCATCAAGTTATTTGATCTGTATAATCGAGATGATAAGTGTGCCCGATCGTTTCTTGGGGCTTTGTTATGTTGAAGAGTATTGCGTTGATCGTTCGTCGAGCTGGATATAATTAAGGATTATCTTGCTCATATAGCTCCATGTAATGTAACGTTCCTCAGGGCACACTTGTTCGCTGACCATTCATGGTGGTTCCTGAATGCTGTGGAAAAATCCATATAGCTCATACATCTGAAGAAATTGATATGAGTTCAAAGCATCTTCGTGCAGAAATGCGTTGATTTGCTATGACGTTCAAGAAACACCGTTCCTCTGGAGTGGATATCTTAGTGTTGATGACGCGTTAATTTATTGTTTAGTGATCGTTGATCACCATGGATTGTCTGACGATGTTGCTTGATACATTGAGGGTGGTCGTATGTTCTGTTCGTTGACTATGATTTTGCTGGATATGTGACTTCTTACATGTTGGATTCATCCTTGTTGATAAATATAGCTGATCGTTGCTCTCTATGCCGCTTTATGTGTTATTGGATCTTTGTTATATAGATCGCCTAACTTCTCATTCATGGAGGTTGAATTAAATAAGAATTGTATTTCCCAACTGTCCATTAGAGCTTGAGACGTGATCACATAATTTCGACTATCCATCGAAGCTGAGGGTCCATCGAGGCAAAATTGCGAAGGACCTAGTGGATGTTGCGAACGATCCATGCTCGAGCATCTGTTGGAGAATTGATAGGATAAATGATGCCTGAATGGGTATCGAGGCAAAAATTGTAGAGGATCTGGTAGATATTGCGGGTGATCCATGCTCGAGCATCCGTCGAGGCAAAAAGGATCGAGCAAGTATTACGAACGATCCTGTAGTGTTAGTGAAAACTAAATTTCCAAACCAATTATTAGGGTTTAATAACAATAATAAATGTAGTGTTGATCATTAATCGATTGTGCCAGCTATTTGTCGGGACTGAATGTAAGAATTATCCTGATCAACCATTTATTGGGGAAAAAATGCGATGTGTGTGGAAAGTATCTTCAGGACTAAATATATAGAAATATTTTGCTGATCATTTGCCGAGATGAACCTTGAGTATGCCTGATCATCCTTCAGGTCAAGAATCATAGAGCCAGGTCATCAATACTGAAATTGAAGAAATATTAACGTCCCAGCATCCGTCGAATATCGTAAATAATATTTCCCAAGTATTTGTTGGGTCCAAAGTGGTGTAAAGTGCTCGACCACCCGTCGGACCCTTAATAAAATAAGTGGTGCCAGGCTGGTTTGCCGGGGTGAAGTTGTACAGGTCTGAGTAGATATAGAGAGCGATCCGTGCTCGAGCATCTATCGGTGCATTAATAAGATTTCCAAGAATATAAGATTGCGACCGGCATCCGTTGGGACTGAATCTTATACCTGTGGAAGTTAATAAATTGCTCAACCATTTTTCGAGGCTAAGTCAAATAGAATTTACCATGCAATTCGTTTATTCAGTCAAGGAATATATGATGTGCCTCTGCACGACCATGTGTCGAGGAAAAGATTCATAGTATTGAATGAATGATATGAATGATCCCATAATTTCGATGATGAAATCTCACGATGATGGCCGTGCCCGAGCATCCGTCCAGGCTACGCTAAGTATTAGTAAAAATATTACAGCGACCATCCATTGGTATAACCAATAATAGCTAGACGGCAATATTGAAAATTAAATGATCGAATAAATGACATGAGTGCTCTATAAGTGCGCCCCAATATTTATGTGAACAAAATAATTGTAATAAAGTCGAATAAAAGATGCAAAATTTATCAAATATATCCAGATGTACGACATAGGAGTTAATTTGGAATTTCTGCAAATAGCTACAAGAAAATGCTCAATTGCAAGTTGGTTTTAAATATTTATTTTCACAGAAAATTGTGTAGTGACAATTGTGAAGTACGCAGTATAGATAGCCCCCTGCTGACAAATTTATGATGATAAAAATCGTGAGCATAATTTGTGAGCAAATAAAATACTATGAGACAGAAACGAACAATGCACAAATAAATGTGCGTCTCCATCAATTGGGGTTGTGCTAAATATAAGAGTTATCCTGACCGTCTATCCACTGGGGATAAAATTAGACTTGTGCGGTAGATATCTTCGGGACTAAATATAAAAATATTTTGTCGATCATCTGTCGAGATGAATCTTGAATGTGCCTGACCGTCCTTCAGGTTAAGAATCATAGAATCTGAGCTTCAATCGGAGTAATAATAATTTTTCCTAAGCATTTCTTTGGGTCTAAAGTGTTATAGTGTGCTCGACTATCCGTCGGAGCATTAATCAAATGAATGGTTCCTGGATCGTCCGCCGGGGCAAAGTTGTACAATACTGAGTAGATATGGCAAGAAATTCGTGCTCGAGCATCTGTCGAAACATCCATGAGATTTCCAAGAACTTAAAATTGTTGCCGAGCATCCATCGGGACTGAATCTTGTACCTGTGGAAGTTAGTAAATTCCCCGACCATCTGTTGAGGCTAAACAAAAATATAAGTTATCATGAAAATGATATATTCAACAAAGTTTATAAGATATGCATCCGCTCGGACATTTGCCGAGGAAAAATTCATAGCAGCGTATGTATGTAATAAATGATCCAATGATTTTTATGACAAAAATCCCACTAAGATAATCGTGCCCGAGCATCCGTCGGGGTTGAGTTAAATAACCAATAATCTCCTTCTCGTGAAATTAAATTGATGTAGCTGAATGACAATATTGAAAATTAAAATGTTCGAATAAATGACATGAGTGCTATATAATTGCGCCCCACTCATTCATGTGAGCAAAATAATTTGTAATAAGGTCGCATAAAAAAGTATTAACTAAAATCATTGTAACAATTGTAATTTAGTCACATGGTCCCTTAAAAATTTTTAGAGAGAACTAAGCAATGCAAAAATTAGTCAAATAT
Organism: Sambucus nigra; assembly: GCA_949130495.1. NCBI lineage: Eukaryota > Viridiplantae > Streptophyta > Magnoliopsida > Dipsacales > Adoxaceae > Sambucus > Sambucus nigra. The sequence continues at coordinate 58,191,195 of OX422218.1, read as the reverse complement.
ATCTCAAACGTAAGATATAGGGATGATTTAGAATTTTTGCAAAATTGTTTTATAAAATATCAAATTATAAGTGTAGAGAAATATAAAGAACTCGTCCTGTAGACCAAAGGCAACAAGCAAGAGTGGGAGTTTATTCCAATAAAGTCAAAATCGTCAAAAGCACAGATGCCCCATCGGTTATGTTGTTGCTTTTAAATATCTGTCGTCGACCAGTTGACGGTGGTTCGAACAAAACCTGATCGGCCTTACTGACATTGAGTGCGCTGAGTTCATCCTTGCACGCTGACTGACGACCACCAAAGTGGTTCATGCGAGCTCGTCGAGATTTTTTATTAATCCCATATGGAATCCGACTAACAGGTGACGAGTAGCATATAAATTGCTCGGAGATGATCAAAATATTGCTGGTTCCATCTTTATTCTTGTTTGGTCGTGCTGAATATTTGGAGGAATTTCAATAACCCATAGGTTGGTGGAGGGATTCTTGTTCGGTCTGCCATTGATTTTTTATTTGCTTCCATAATTTTTTTTGTAAACTGTTGGCATGCCCAAAATCTGTACATCTTTGTAAGAATATGTCTTTTTTCAAGAATCTCTGTTGGTATATTTGTAAAGATGCAATTAAGATCTCTCATGAGAGAAACCTTTGGACGGTAAACCCCTGCCAGAAAATTTGGGATATTCAAGATATCATGTATCCCAACAAATAAAGGCATGTAACTAGGAGTTTCTCAAGAGACTCCAAATATTTGGGGAGTCCTCATAGACCTCCGCCAGGGAAATTCATCTTCTCAAACAAGGAAAATTACCCAGAAATAATACTATTGCATAGATTTGCATATGAATGAATATTTAATACAAGATTTACAAACACAAATGTACGAAAAATCATGTATCAATGAATCGATTTTTGTACAAAAGAAATAATTATATACGAAAACATATAACTCGAGTGCACAGATTAAAAAAGAAAACTTATCTTTTTATTATGTGCGTAGCATAGGTATCATTGTCCTTGAACGTAAATCTAGATCTCTTCTAGCAAGAAGGGGAAGGCTTTTTGTGCCGTTTCCCACAGACGGCGCCAATTGTGGTGTCAAAAAATTTGGGATATGGGGGGTGCCTCTGTACCACATTGTATGCACAATAATAAATATGAGAGAGACAAAGATTTACGTGGTTCGACCATGAATGGCCTACGTCCACGGGGTTGGCGTTGTGTTCCATTAGAATGATGAGAGAGTTTTACATGAAAGTGTTTCTCTAGCTTCTAAGCCCCCTTTTACAATGGGGGGTGTCCCCTTTCTATAGAGTTAGGGGTTACATTAGGGTTACAAATATGGATGAGTCCTATCTTTGTGGAGTTTGATTTGACTCAGATACTGCTCCTCGGTCTTCTCATTTATCCAGGACTCTAGTCGTCCTTATCTTGTTGGAGCGTTCGTTGCTTGCCATCTTGATCGGGGTTCTTGCGACGTGTCACGCTATTATATAGGCATATTTTTTACCCCCACAATATTTATTTAAAAAAATATAAAATAAACGACGCACGATACGGACTATAATATATAAACCTATACGCACAAATAAACACTAAAAAAATATATGACTCAAAATAAACTATAAAATAAATTCTATAAATTATAAACGACCCAAATAAAAATCTAAAAAAATCTTAAAGGTGCAAACTAAACACACACAAGGCTCGGGAGAGGATTAGGGAGTTCCACCAATTCAGCAAATAAGGTAATAGCATCACCAATAGAGATATTAAACAAGTCAAAGGATGTGAATCCTATAATGTAATTTTGATATATTCAACATTGAAATTATTAAAACTTACCATATAGTAAATGTGAAAGGAAGGGAGCCCGATGATTTTAAAGCATCACACATCTTGCCGAATCCAAATTGACGAGCCTCTAAACGTTTCAAATGCTCATCACGAGCCTGTAGTTGTTCCTTTAACTCACAAATCGCTCTTTGAGCCTCCCTAAGGGCCTCCTCCAACTCTGCGTCTCGTCGTGATGTTTTTGATTTGGTAGCTTTCGTTCCATGCCCAAGACCTATGACATATCCCGATTTAGTACCAAGTACTCGATCATCTATCTCATCGGGAGTCAAAAGTTCACTACCCTCAGGAGTAGACTCAGCATGAAACCATTTCAATCTCAATCTGCAACCCAAGTTAGTATATATCATTTCAATGATGAAAGTAACCTCTAGAGACAATTAGTTCGGTTTAATTCACTCGAAAAGCACTTGAAAAATAAAAATTATAATACTTGAATACAAAATCTGCATTGAATCGCATTGAGATTCATTTTTTGTTAAAAAAAAAGGCGAGTGGGATGAGTTTAAAAGCTACACTAACAAAACGATATAATAGGTAAATGAAATTTAGCAAATTAAAATACACATTGAAGATGTTGCAAATCTAGCAGATTCAATTGATAGGCTTGGTTTTTGTCATTCAGGTGTTGGTAGTTGACAAGGAGGTAGACATTGTGTACATGTGTAACATTTTTAATTCTATAATGATAACATAGATTACCTTGTTCAAACCTATTCGAGTTCAAATCAACGCCGATGATCCTTGAAGTCCCAGAAATTCCGGCTCCTTCTAAAGCCTAATAACATAGAATTATCACAATATAAGATCCTCATCCAACAATCGTTGGGAAAAGACAGCAAAATATCTAGAATATGAAACCAGAGAAACTCAAAGCACGGCCTACAACTCCTAATCCGAAGATAGCCACTGATGAACCCTTATTGGGTTTGGCAACATTCAAAGTGGCACTAAGGCCTATAATTTAATGTAGCCCAAATATAAGTTTGATCCATAACACGAGCATAGTAGAAACGAAACAATATGTTTGCCTGATCTGCAACTTGATTTGCATCAAATCATCATAATTCAAGCATGATGATTTGTGGATGATTCAAGCATTATGTTTATGTGCTGGAATGGTTAGTGGATGATAAAATTTCTCTCTTCTTCCTTTCCAAACATTATCATTCCAGGAGGAAAAAGTATGGATCATTTTTATTCTCTATAAAACTTTCATAGCAGTTTTTTCAAATATCTTGATTTATATTCTGATCACTTAAGTTCTATACGAATCTTGAAGACTACAAAATAAATACAGGACTGACTCTCCCTTTTATCTTATTCTCTGTGGACATCTCCACCTCAATCAAATTAGTTGTTGATACGGGATATTTCATGCCACATTAACTGTTGAACCATATTAAAATTTTACAGCTTTTAGACATAACTTTTGAAATGTCGCCAAAATTCTGCATTGTTCTTCTTTGCATCTCGGTGGGTGGGCAATCGTTGCCTCTATTTCTGTTATTGAGAGGAGAGTAATCTCCGACTTCTCTCCTACCCCTCATTTTAGTCTCCAGCAACTCTCCTTCACCTCGTTTCCCTCTCCGACAGCAAACTTGCCCCGCGGAGTTCTCCTACCCCATTTTTCCTCTCCGACGGCAATCAAATAACCTGTTATCCTCTTCAAACTTCTTTTTTTCTTTTTTTTTAATGTTTATGCACAAATACCCTATTCTTTGATTAACTTTTGACTTCTATGTCAAACCTCTTCAAACTTCTTTACTGATATGTCAGATTTTTTGCCAAAGTTTTTGGTATAACATCTTTTGGAGTTAAATTTTTTTATAAAATCTTTTTTTAAGTTAAGATTTTTCAATAACCTCTTGATTATTATTTTTAGTATTTGGTATAACATATATGTTCATTTTATTCATCAGTATGTTTAAAATTTTTGGTTATTTTTTTCTTGATTATTGCAATTCGTGGCATTGTGTTTGTTTAATAGAATCATTTCCTGATTAAAATTTAGGCAGAAGCAGTTAAATTTAGGCAGAAGCAGAAGCATAAGCAGTTAGGAAATTGAATACTGAAGTTTGTGTTAATTGTAAGAGAACTGAGAAATGTTTACTGTTATTGCTGTTTGATTATGATTTTAATCCATATTACAATTGAATACTGGAGTTTGTGTTAATCTTCCCAATCTTTATCAAAATCTATAATATCTTATTGATGTACTTCCCATATATTCCTAATATCTTTTCTTGCTAATGTATCACACTTTAGGAAGGGACAAGCTATGGATCGAATAGCAATTTTCTGTTGTTGAGTGCTTTATAGAGTATGGTCAAATGTGAGTTTTGAACAAATGTGTCTCAATTATTTATCTCAACTTAGGTTCTCTCCCTTTGCAAAATTTACACTTCAGCGGGATTCGCATCTGGTAATTGAGGAGGTTTCAGTGAAATTGAGCACAACTGAAGGCACAACTGAAGCAACGTGTGCCCGTGGAAAATAATAAACATGAACTAATATGTGACATAGAGTAAGAATAAGGATCAAGGAAGCGTGAATAGTGAATGAAGTATACAGAACAATGTCTTTCAATAAGATTATTGAGTATGTGATAAAGGAGTAACAAAGAGTGATTCCCCTTCCTATCCTCACACAAAGGAATTTATGCCCCCTTCCTGAACAACTAGACAAACATTATACTAGAGATATGTTTCTTTATTCAAGTAACCAAACCCAACCCCCCTTTATTCTTTAATCCAGAAACAACCTTGCAATGTACTAAATTCTTACATTTTAACCACCACATAGAAATTCCCTCACGAGTTTTTCAATTGTAATAACAAATTTTATGGGCAATTGAAAAGGCGATATGTAGTAAATAGGCATTTCATCATCATTATATCTGACAATATGTGCAGTTTCATGCATCATTGGCAGACTAAGATCGTAATATAACCCAAATAAATTTAGTGTTTCAAGTAATATTCGGATAATAATTATGTCCCTCAATTTACAAATAACAGTAGTTTAGCTATAATGATCATATGAAAATATGGAACTCGTTTATACTCTGCTTTTGTAGCCTCATCTGCGATGATTCATAGATATAAATATATAATCATTGAGTAATATAATGTTACTAAAAAAACTCAATTTAAGTTGAACTCTTTAAGTTGGCCTCACCTTGGCAACTTTTGCACCACAAGCAGCAGCAAGTATGGATGCACCAATTGAAATGTTGAACGTGTTTGGACCATCACCACCCATCCCTATAATGGTTACCGCGCCATAATTCGGTAATACCCTCTAGCAACAGAGCCATCTGCAAGAAGGGTAAAGATCTGATCAATTTCACGCTGATAAATCAAGGCAGGATAGTAATTTTTATGCAAGTATAGGCCGCCAGATGGGACACAACCTGACACATCAAGCATAAAATATGAAAAACTATACCAAATAAATTGTACAACTCAAACAAGCATGGAGTAGATAATGCCTCATCTTGGAAGGGGACCCAATTCTCTTCTCTTACCAAAAGTCTTATAATTGCCATATCTTGATTGTTAAACTCAAACAAGCATGGAGTAGATTATGTAGCCATATATTAATTCAGTAAGCATCAAATCAGATCTACTGATCCTATTCACTCTAAACAGAAACCATTTTATAATTGACATATAAGAAATTTTAGCAACACCAACAATCGCTTTGACATTAAATTTCCTCATTGTGATCCCCAGTGCATTTATCACCAATGAGATGCCTAAGGTATTCTTCAAATTCCTCATCATGAGCCTGAATTAGTCAGGTGTATATACAAGATATTGTTAGCATTACAAGTCTGTAAATAAGAATGCTCAATATATCGGTTTTATCAGTATTTATAAGTCAGCTTAATAATTAAAAAATGTGCAAGTCCTAAATCTCTGCCCTCACGAATTCAGATTAGATTATGACATGATGAGGTTTGGGGGTGATAAACATAACCTTGATACATTCATTAAAGAATAATCATTAGTATCTAGATGTTCTAAATGCAGCCAATCCCCACATAACAATAAGGGAACATTACAGGAAGCCCTACCTCTCTGGAAATGAAATAAAAGGAATACAAATGGACCTCCTTGAAAGATCATGCCACCAAAGGCCCAAGCGATATCGAGGAGACCAACACCTGTGTCGGTTTGTTTCTTGTGGCCGATGACGGTGGCAACGGTGATGTAGAGGAAGAGGAGGGTGGCTATGAACTCTACTATGAGGGCTCTGTAAAAGGATCGGAGCATGAGTTCGGACATGTCAACAATCTCTGTACTATTTGGGTTGATCCCTCTCAATCAAAAGAATTAAATCAAGCTTTGAATGGGTGATTTAATTATTTAGACAGTTTTATAATCATCAAAATCATTTCCCTACTAGTCATATCGTATATAGTAAACTAATCCCTGAGTAAAGATGAAAGAGGAACATCCTTTTGCTTGATTTTGTATGCAATTCAACCCATCCAAAAAATTATCAATTCTAACTCTCACAAAATGCAAATTCCTTCATGAAATATCTAACCGCTACTTTTTCTATCAAATGCTATGAAACAAGTGGTAAAACACATAAAGACAACTAATCAAAAACCATACCAACAAACTCCATAAGAACATATAAAAGGCATAAAGGAACTCCTCTTTTCACATCAAACCTAACTATAAACATGAGAATAACACCTAGAGTGAGCGGTGAATACATACAATCACATATGATAAAATAAGATCCGTATGGATAGAAGCATAAAAATAAAGTGATACACCAACTATAAACACGAGAGTAGAGTAGATCTACTTAGGAGAAGAAATATTAACCATAGATTGAGATTAGGGAAAAGACATACCTTACATTAAACTGGAAGTAGGGTGTTTCTTTCTCTTCCATATATAGAGAGAGATGATGGTATTGTAATAACCCGCGTAATTTTGGGCTATTTGAATTATTTTTTGGAAAATGGAGGAAAATAAAGTTTTCGATAAAATTATTTTTATTGCTCAAATATGTTGGTTATTATTTTTAAAGGGGAGAATTTCAAACGGTTTCGAAAACGGAGTTAAAACGGATTTTAAAATAATTTTTAAATGTTTTTAACTCTTGGAATTGTTTTGACTTCCAACTCTTCATTTATTTGCCTTATTTAAAGGATTCTTTTGGATTCCAACTAATTTTTTTTTGCATTATAAAAGGGAGTCATGGGCAACCCTTTTTAATATACTTTTGGCACAAATTTTGGCAGCAAATATATTTTATATTCCTCTTCTTTCTATATACACATTGGCCCTTAATATTTGTGAGTTCCAACCTTAGATTAGAGGTGTTCTTGGAGCTATTTTGTTGGAGGTTCTTGGAGGAGCTTTTGTAGATCTTTTGTGTTAATCTTGAGGATGTGATCATTGGTTTCTCATCATGGTTTGAGGTATGGGGTTTTATACAATATGCTCCTTAAATCTCGCGAGTGTCATTCTCTTTGAATTCTTGTTTAATTGAACTCATATTTGAATTGATAAATTCATTGAAATTTGGAAAATAATTGTTGAAATTATTTTGATTCATGTGGTATCATTATATTGTTAATAAGCACGTTGTCATGAGATTTTAATATGGCACGGATGTTGGGCACCCGCAATAATTCCTGTTTCTCGGGCTATGGCTTGATAAAGCATATACGGATGTGGTGAGGCCTGGTGACCCGGTTAAAGTGTTGTTGAGAAATTATATTGATAAATGCTTTGAGATTTGCATTTTGATTTGAATATTCGTACTCGTGTTGTTACGTTTTATTCATCGCTAATATATATTTGTTGAGCATCTTTCTTGTCGTATTGTGTACTTCCCCATATTTTCTTTAAGTGGCAGGTTAGCGCGGATTTTGGGGCGCTATGGAGATTGATTTTAGCGAGGATTGTTTGGGAAATATTTTTATTATTTTGATGTATAGAGCTTTGGAGATTTGTAATTTTAATTCGAGAGACTTGTTGTATTTGAAGAGATTGATATTAGTGGATTTATATTATTGTGGGTTTATTGAGATGCTCTATACCTTGTCACTTGTCACTTGTGGATTTGGATTTATTTTATCGCATTAGCGCTCCGTTCGCTCTCCCCGAGCGGGCGGGGTGTTACAGGTATTTGCGTATGAATGACGGGGATGAGGGTGAGGAGAGGTAGTATTTTTTCGCACCAATTTTGGGGATAACGATTTGAGCATTTAGAAGAATGGGTTTTGAGAGAATATTTTGTTATTTTTTTACTATTAAGTGACGAATTTTTTTTGTCACAAATTAATTTTTTTTTGTGATAAATTTATTTATCACTAAATGTACGATAATTTTGTCACGAAAAGATAAATCCAACATTTTACGGCGCGGGAACAATGGCGCTAAAATATTTATGACTATTTGGTGACAAATATTATTAACTCGTCACCAATTCAACACCATCCCATACAATTCGTGACAAAACTAATCTTCCTCACAGAAAGGTAATTTTTAGTGACAAAATTTGTCTTAATTTTTTTTGTCACTAATGAAACAGTTTGTTGTAGTGATAATTCTAAGGTATTCATCATTTAGTAGAGCATATAGGGTATTTAGCCTTAAAAGGGCTCTTAAGTCATGGAAGCAATAAACGTCACGATTAAAGATGATTCATCGGTTAAGTTTATTGATCATATCCTTGCGTGTGAGAACAATGCACCCCCTCATGATTATCTCATTATTCTCCACACCACCATGGTGGTATCGCTCTCTTGATATATAGGACCCACCCTCTTAGGTTCGAAAGAGTCGTGACTCTTCTGATATACTTGGTGATCCTACACTAGGTGTCAAGACTCGTGCTCAACTAGAGAATGTGGTTAGCTACATTTTTTTACACTTCCACGATTGAGATTAAGAATGTTAATGAAGTAATTAACGATGAGAATTGGATATGTGCTAGGCAAGATGAGTTGCTTAAATTTTGAAAGAACGATATGCGGGAATTCATCCTCTGACCTTGAGAGACTAATTTGATTGGTAATAAGTGGGTGTACAAGAATGGTGCCATTTTTCGTAATAAGGATAGGTTGGTCACTCAAGATGACACACAGATTAAGGGCGTAGACATTGACCAAACATTCGCTCATGTTGCTAGGCTTGAGTCTATCCGCCTACTACTCTCCATAACATGTCAACAACGATTTAAGTTATAATAAACAAATGTCAAGAGTGACTTCCTTAATCTAATTATTCAAGAGGAAGTTCACGTGGAATAACCAAAGAGGTTTGTTTACCTAAAGCACTAGGGGTAAGTCTTTAATCTAAATAAGGTCTTGTATGGTTTGAATCAAGCACCCCGTGCTTGGAACGAAGGGCTAACTTCTTATCTCTTTGATCATGGCTTCAAGAGAAGGGTATTTGATAAGACATTGTTTGTTAGGAAAGATGGCGGTTATATCTTGGCTGCCCATGTCTATGTGGATGTTATAGTATTTCGATCCACGTGTTCCCAGCATGAGCATACTTTTGAGGAGGAGATGAAGAGTGAAGTTGAGATGAGCATGGATGGTGAACTTACTGTATTCTTAGGTCTCCAAGTGCGTCAACTCGAGAATGGGATATTCATATCTCAATATTAATATCCTAGGACTTAGTGAAGAAGTTTGGTTTAAACTTTGTTAAACACTCATGCTGGCCCATTCATCCATCAACTAAGATTAAGAAAGACACTCTAGGCACTAATGTAGAGAAAAAACTTTACAGGAGTATGATAGGTAGTCTCCTCTACTTAATCGTTAGTCGTTGTTGATGTAAAAAACTAGATTGCTCTAATTATTCAATCACAGATAAATAAATAAGACAAAGATTTTTAAAGTGGTTCGGCTAGGAATAAAGCCTACGTCCACTGTTATGTTATTGCTGAGTGTTTGTGGAATTCTTGATTACAAGATCTCTCAAGAAATTCCGGTCCCCCCTGAATGAGGATGATACAAGGTATTTATAGCCTTGAGGCTGTACATGAAAGGTTCGATACATTAAATGACATACATATGAAAGGGTAATACATTTAATGCAGAGTGTGTGCCAAGAATATAAGCATTCAATGAATATCTGAGCTGTTGATTATCTGGCAATTAATGATACGACCGAGATGCAGCTCGGACCGCCATAGCTGTTCGCTGATCAGGAGTTCCTCGGAACATTAGAGTACCTCGGTACGTTAGAGTTCCTCGATGCGATAGAGTTCCTCGGTGTGATAGAGTTCCTCGGTGTGGTAGAGTTCCTCGGTGTGATAGAGTTCCTCGGTGTATTCTCGTTGCTTGGAAAGAAGCATGGTTGGTCGGGAAATGATCTTCCTCGCTGCTATTGTGCCACATAGATTGACACGTGTCTTCGTATTATTCGTCCACATCAGCATATTAATTTTGGTATCAACAGAAGCCCCCAATGTTTCATATTTTGAATTTTGAGGAGTATGGAACATTCTTTCTCGGTATATGGCAATATTAAATGTCCTTCCCGGGTTTCAGGAAAATTGTATTCAAATTTCCTTCTTATTTCACAGTTTCCGCCTTTTTTATAAGCGCTTCGATCTTCGTGCAAATTTTGTCCTCTTAGCCGCCGGAAGTTTAGTAGTTTCTTTTTGGTAATCATTTCTTTCGCCGCTTCCCAATGCAAAGTATTTAAACTTCTTTGGTAACCATACCGTCGTCTACGTTTTTCATTTTCTGCATTCAAGCTTTCTATTCTCTTCTTCTCTTGTGCGTCCATCCTTGTTTCCGTTCGTTGTCAACACATCTCCTTTCTTTCTGTAAGATCTTCTTTCTTTCTTCTGTATCTCTTTTATTCAATATGGTTTATATTGTGGAGTCTGTTGAGAAATTCCGCTCTGATTTTTCCATTCCTTCGAGGGTAATTCTAGAGGTTCTTTCTGAGCCTTTAGATTACTTTCGATTGGCTGAGGGACATTGGTTCCCCAGTCTTTTTGTTGCTGAATGCGGTTTTTCCTTTCCACCAAACCCATTATGTCTTGAGTTTTGTCAATATTTTGATCTTGTTCCTGCAAAAATAGCCCCCAATTCATGGAGAATAATTAACGGGGTGCACAAATTAAATCTAACTCATGGGACTCGTATTGGGATCCCTGAAATTATGTTTTGTTATAAATGGGCCATTCTAGATAATATTTATTATTTAAAAACTAGATATCTGAATAGGGCTCTTGTAGTTAATCTTCCTGACTCAAATAGGGATTATTTTGAGCATGGGTTGGTCATAAAAAATTGGCAACATGCGCCTCTAGCTGGGGATGAAGCGTACAACGGTCCCAGATGCCCCTCATATGGCAATGGGATAGGTTTATTTTTCATTTTATTTTACTTGTAAAATTATGCTTTCATCATGTTTGATAAAATGTATGACCGATATTTCATTATGTATCTATTTGCAGTTGATAGCAAAAGAAAAACTCCAAAGGAATCAGAAGTGAATATTAAACATCTGAAACTTATCTGGGGTTTGCATAAGACGATTGCTGACGAGCATATTAGATCTGCTTCATATTTACTACAGTATAAGAGTTACACAACCTCTTATACTGCTCGCCCTGTTGAACCAGCTTCAACACCAGAAAGTTCATCTTCAGATTCTCATATCCCCTTATCTCAGAGAATGGGCAAGAAAATAGCTCCTCCTGCTCTATTTGGTGAAATTTCTTCTGCTGTTGGGGCCCAGAAAGGCAAAATTGATGTCCCAGAAGGGACTAAAAAAGTAGATGCTGGGTTCTCCAAAGCTGCCGAGAAGCCCCCAGTGGCCCCGAGCAAGAAAAATGCTCCTGCTGATGTAATTACAATTTCTCCGACCAAGACTTCTTCCTTGGTTGATGCTGCTGACCCTCCTTTGAAGAGATTGAGGAAATCATCCTCAGTTAATCTTGCTGGAACTGCATCTTCTCTACCCGCTGGTGGTAGTAGTGTTTCAAACATCATTCTTCCGAGTTCTTCAATGAGCTCAGTTATACCCGAGGTTCTCGGGGTTGATGAAAAAATTCCTAGGGATACACTGACATCCCTAGCTGCTCGTCATCTTTCTTCAGTAAATTTCTCACTCCTTTGGTCTTTCTTTCTTTTTCTTGAATTCTTGTATTTGTGTTGACTTTATTGTTTTTCTTATCTTTCAGCTGGTGAACTGCTTCAATACCATCGTGAAGAAAGATCAAGTTATTAAAGCTTCCAGTTCCTCGTCCGATGTTGACGATGCTTTGTTGGGTTTAGCCCAATCTGTGAAGGAATCTCGCCAACAGTACATCGAGGAGAAAACTGTTTGGGAGAAAAAGTTGGCTGTGGCTGAGGCTGATAAGATGAAGATGGCTGAAACCTCCAAGAATTTGGAGGAGAAAATTAAGGGTTTGGAGGTTAAACATCAGGAATCTGATGATAAGTTGAAGAAGGCAGAAGAAGAATTATCTACTCTGCGAGATATCAAGGTTAAGAAAGAGGAATTGGAGGTGAAGCTCTCCTCGGAGAAGTCGAGGAGAAAAGTTGCAATCAAGAAGCATTTCAGCGTTGGTTGGGAGAAAGGATGGGAGAGAGGGATAGCTGCAATGACATCCCAAGTCCAATATGGGGAGTTGAAATACTTCCATGATGGCTGGGTAGCTGCTCTGCAAGAGCTAAAGGTCCAAGACGATTCTGAGCTATTCCAACAGCATCTCCCTGGTCCTCCTCCACCGATTGTGGAAGAAGAAGAAGATGAGCCTGCCTCAGATGAGTCTTCTTTAGCTATGGGTGATCAAGTTTCTGCCTCTCAACCCTCTGCTACCGAGGACGTTTCTTCCATGCCTCCTCCTCCCGAGAAGATTCCTACCGATCAAGCTGTTGTTACCACCGAGCAACCGAGCTCCTCATCCCAGCCTCCCGAGAAAGTATTGGGGGACAAGGAAAAGGTGTGAAGTTGTTCGGTATCATTTCTGTATTTCCTTGTAATCGAATAATGTAATTTTTTGATGATCTAATAAAATATATCTTTGCTCATCTCTGTTGTTGATAACTTGTTTTTGTTGATTGTTGTCTTTTTCTCGTCCTTAGTTTGTTGCTAGAATGGAATTGATCTCTTCACATGATACTGAGCTGATGCAGCAATGTCATCAATACTACAAGGCTGGTCATACAGACCTTAGTACATCGGAAATTGCTGATATCCTTGGTCATGGTGCTTCAGAACAGGCTATTGAGGCTTATCGATACTTGAAAGATTTACTCGACCGAGCTGTGGCCAATAATGTGGCGTATTATGAACTGATCGAGGAACTTCATGGTTCCATAGAGAATCTCCAAGGTCAGCACAATGAATCAATGACTTTGTTACACAAAGATTATGAAAATAGATACCAACAACTTTCTTCTGAAACAGGCCATAAGAAGATCATTGCTGCATATGATATTAGGGAAAGGACCCTAAAAGGTGAAGTTGAAGCCTGCAGACAAATTGCCGAGATCCTGGAACAAGAAAATAATAATTTGCAGAAAAAATTGGCTCAATATGAATCTGCTGCTTCATCTTCTACTGCATTAATACCAGTTATTGATGAAGGCTTCTCTTTCTTAGAGGTCGAAAACGCCAAACTAAGGCAAGAGCTGGAGGACTTAAGAAGATCTGCCATTTCTGGAACTGCTCGGGGACGAGGAAGAGGTTCTCGGGGGCGAGGAAGAATCCTCAGCCAAAATGTTGAAGAGGCTCGTACTCAGTCTACTCTGGAAACTCAAGCATTCCAGTTGAAAGTAAAAGACCGTGCTCTGACTGAAATGTCCAATAAAAATCTGTCTCTGGAAGATCAGCTTACATCGACGAAATCTGCCTTGCATAATAAGGATCTTTTTGCCAAAAGCCTTCATGAACAATTGGAGAGATTAACCTTCCAATTCCATAAACAGCCAAGGGAATTCTGGATGGCAGGATATAATGAAGCCCTTGTTCACCTGGATGCTCGTATTGAACATGCCAACAATGAAGGTTACAAGCAAGGATGGTTAAATGCATTGGGTGTATTAAAGTTGGAGCAAGGGCATTTTTTATGGGACTATCATGCTCCATCATTATTAGACCTGCCTGTACCACCTTTCAAATTGGATATGGCATGAATCCCAGCTCGTTCCATTCCTCGCAGCCTAATTTCAAAATACCTTGGTGATTATAGCCTTCACTCCCAAGTTGAATTATCTCGTCCTGAGCATCTTTTGGATACACCTTCTGTTATGAACGTCAGAATGCTCAGAGATGTTAATTTCATCAATTCTCCCCTTTGCCTAGAAGACCCTCCTGCCGGCGAGGAACCTGTTTCTAAAGCACAGGGCAAAAAACTAATAGAATAGTAATATTCATGTAACAATTTAGTACATTCTTGTAACTTGTAATTTATTCTAGATTAATGAAAAGATTTTCATTTTCTGTTTGCCAATTTTGTTAGTCTTGTGTTTATCAAACACCTTTATATTTGTACATATGTATCTATGTATTTAAAAGGATGGCAATATCGTGCTATTTATCAACCAACTTAAAAATTTACAAGTATCAAGGTTGATCAATAAAGTAATGAATGTAAATTGTTCAAACTGTTTCCAACCAACCAAGGTAGTTGAATAATGTTTGTCGACCAATTACAGCTGATGGGTTTTTTATCCCCGACCAGCTATACTTGGTTTAATTATAAAATTGCGTCCGACCAACTAAGATCAATAATTTGTCCTCGCCGACCAACTACAGTTATTGGGTTTTTTATCCCCGACCAACTATACTTGGTGTATTTTTTGAACATTTTGTTCTTCAAAGAACTCATTGTAATAATATTACCTCCCGACCAACATAAGTTGTAATATGAGAGTATATTTTTATCTTACCAACCGTAGTTGATCATGCTGGTGTACACTTTTTGGCTCCTTAAAGCTTTTGGCTCCTTAGAGCATGTCCTCCTAACCAAAGGAGGTTGGCTACTTATAGCACTTTTGCTCCTTAGAGCATGTCCTCCTAACCAAAGGAGGTTGGCTACTTATAGCACTTTTGCTCCGTAGAGCTGTCCTCCTAACCAAAGGAGGTTGGCTACTTATAGCACTTTTGCTCCGTAGAGCTGTCCTCCTAACCAAAGGAGGTTGGCTCCTTAGAGCACTTTTGTTGTGTAGTGTATTACACTAGTATTCCCCGAAAAATTTTCAACCAGAAAGAAAATGGCGAAACATCCTCCTTTTATTCATAATGAAAGAAATGCTTTACATTTGACATCATTGATAATACTTGCGCAGGTGTTCAGCATTCCATGCGTTCTTAAATTCCTCTCCTTCTAGAGTTGCTATTCTGTAAGTTCCTGGTCGAACAACCTCTGTAACTCGGTAAGGTCCATGCCAGTTTGCTTCCAGCTTATTCTGCTTCTGAATGACCTTCTTTAGCACATAATCTCCCTCTTTTAGATCACATTTCTTTACCCTTTTGTTGTAAAACAGAGCTGTTCGTTGTTGATAAGCAGCATTCCTAATGGCTGCCTCTTCTCTGACTTCCTCGAGCATATCCAAATCCAGTCTTCTCATCAAATCATTGATCGGAGAATTGAAATTTAACACCCTGTGTGTTGGTAGGCCCAACTCGGCAGGTATCACAGCCTCACTTCCAAATGCTAGCATATCTGGTGACTCTCCTGTTGCTGCTCGGGGAGTTGTTCGGTAAGCCCACAAAACTGACTGTAGCTCATTAATCCAATTTGCTTTAGCCTCACTTAACCTTTTCTTCAACCCATTTAGTAATGTTCTGTTCGTCACTTCAGTCTGTCCATTGCTTTGGGGATGGCCTGGTGCTGAATGAAACTTCAAGACGTTTGACTGATGACAATAGGCAGCAAATTCTTCATTATCAAATTGCGTTCCATGGTCTGTGATGAAAGCGTGGGGGAGACCATATCGACAAATGATATTCTTCCATATGAACTGATACACCTTCTCGTACGTCATATCAATTAGTGGTTCAGCTTCTACCCACTTAGTAAAATAGTCTACTGCCACGACGAGATACTTGAACCTTCCTCGGGTCGTCGGCAGTGGTCCAACCAGATCAATTCCCCACATGGCAAATGGCCAAGGTGATGTTATGGGTGTCAACAATGCCTGTGGAGTTCTTCGGATGGAGGAAAAACGTTGGCATTTGTCACACTTCTTAGCATAGGCTAAACAATCAGCCCTCATCGTCGGCCAATAGTATCCTTGTGTCATTACCCTTTGCAAAAGTGTCCGACCTGCTACATGAGCTCCACAAGATCCTTCATGAATTTCTTCAATCAATTTTTTGACTTCTGATGGATGCACACATCTCTGCAAACCTGCCATAATTCCTCGTCTGTACAAAACACCATTAGTTAACACATACCGAGCAACTTTATACTTCAATTTCTTGGCAGCTAGTTTGTCCTCCGGCAATTCTCCTTCTTCAATGTATGCTCTGATAGGATCCATCCAAGATGGTCCTAAATCAAGGGTAATAATCTTCACCGTCAGATCTCCTTCTATGCTCCGACTTTCTAATACTTCAATTGGTATTGTTCTTCACAGCTCGGTGCGCGTAGCTGACGCTAGTCGGGCCAATGCGTCTGCTCTAGCATTCTCCATTCTCGGTATCCTTACCAATTGAATAGCATCAAATTCTGTTAATAACTCCATCACTTTTGCATGGTACTTCACCATTAACTCTCCCTTCACTGCATATATTCCCATCATTTGATTCACAATTAATTGAGAATCACTGAAAACAATTACTTATCGCGCCTCCATAACTTTTTCCAAATGAAAACCTGCTATCATAGCCTCATATTCAGCCTCATTATTGGAAGCTTTGAATTGGAATCTCAAGGCATACTCCATGTCAATATCGTCTGGAGAGTTTAAAACAATCCCTGCTCCACAACCAGCCGTGCAAGATGATCCATCTACATATAATCTCCATGTATGTAACTCGTCTTCAAATTTCTTATCTGTTAGAGTTCCTCGGTGAAATATCATCTGTTTTCTTTCATCATCCCCGGGTATCCTTCGTTCCTCGCTGGTCATTTGTTCGCGCCCTTCTACCAACCGGAGTTGGTCGGGGTTTGAATATGATGATTTTTCTACATCCACAAGTCCTTTTACCAACCTTGGTTGGTCTGGATCTGTGTCTGTTGATCCTGTATCGTCCACATGTAGGTCAGCAAGCACCTTTTGCTCCTCGGGGGTATCAGGGTATGTGAACTCTGCTATAAAATCTGCCACGGCTTGCCCCTTCAACGATGATCTGGGTTCATACACAATATCATATTCTCCGAGCTCTATTGCCCAGTACATCAATCTTCCTGATTTTTCTGGCTTGTGAAGGGCTTGTCTTAACGACATGTCGGTATACACAATGATGGTATGGGCCTGGAAGTATGGCCTCATTCTTCTACTTGCTTCAATTAATGCCAGTGCCAATTTTTCCAGCTTTGGGTATCTGATTTCCACACCTCGGAAGGCCTTGCTTGTGTAATAAATTGGCTTCTGGACTCCATTCTCCAATCTGATCAATGCCGAGCGAACTGCATTTTCTGATACTGCCAAATACAAGTACAGCGTCTCTCCAGTTATTGGCCTAGACAACAATGGTGGGGCTCCCAAATACTTCTTCAAATCTTGAAAGGCTTTCTCACATTCATCAGTCCACTCAAAACTTTTTCGCAGTGTTTTGAAGAATGGGAGGCATTTATCAGTTGCTCAGGATACAAATCTGTTGAGTGCTGCAACCCGTCCGGTAAGACTCTGCACTTCTTTCTTCGTCGTCGGAGATCGCAGCCCTAAAAGAGCCTTGATCTTTTCTGGATTTGCCTCAATACCTCGTTGGTTGACGATGTATCCGAGGAACATTCCTTCTCGTACTCCAAAGGTACACTTCGTCGGGTTAAGCTTCATCTGGTATTTATCCAGTTGATCAAAAGTTTGACTCAAGTCAACCAAATGATCTGCAGCTCTCTTGCTTTTGGTGAGCATGTCGTCGACATAGACCTCCATATTGCGGCTGATTTGTTCGGTAAAAACCTTGTTCATCAACCGCTGATATGTTGCACCTGCATTTTTTAAACCAAAAGGCATAACATTATAACAATAAGTTCCCCTTGGGGTAATAA
Source organism: Sambucus nigra (assembly GCA_949130495.1). Lineage (NCBI taxonomy): Eukaryota > Viridiplantae > Streptophyta > Magnoliopsida > Dipsacales > Adoxaceae > Sambucus > Sambucus nigra. Next base: position 58,173,164 of record OX422218.1, on the reverse strand, counting down.
AAGAAGTACTTTCCCTGTCTTCAGGTTTCATTTTGATCTGGTTGTAGCCAGAATAAGCATCCATGAAGCTGAGTAGCTCGTGTCCCGAGGTAGCATCCACTAGTTGATCAATTCTGGGCAATGGAAAATGATCTTTTGGACATGCCTTGTTGAGATCAGTAAAATCAACACACATTCTCCATTTGTTGTTCTTCTTCTTTACCATCACCACATTTGCCAACCAATCTGGATATTTCACATCTTCAATGAATTGGGCTTTCTGGAGTTTCTCGACCTCCTCTTGTATGGCCTGGTTCTTTTCGGGACTAAACACTCTTCTTCTTTGCTTCACAGGCTTGATCTCCTTATTTACGTTGAGCTCATGACATAAAAAGTTTGGATCTATACCTGGCATGTCTTCATGACTCCAAGCAAAAGTATTCTTCCTGCTTCTCAAGAAAGTTATCAAATCTTGTTTTATTGAAACATCCAACGACGATCCTATCTGAGTTACTCGTTCAGGATGCTCGTCGTCCAGGATAACAATTTCTGTAGATTCCACAACCTGCCCTTTTACGAGTTGAGATTCATCCCTAGGGTCAAGAATTTCAATTTCTGTGCTCTCCTCTACTTGATAAGTAGTAGTCTTTTTCCTTGATTCTTCAAGTTCTTCTTGCTCGGCAGACGAATAATAGCATTCCCGAGCTACTTTTTGATCACCTTTCATAATTCCTACTCCAAAATTCGTTGGGAATTTCAAACATTGATGTACTGTAGATGGAACTGCTTCGAACTTCTTCAATCCAACTCTTCCCATGATGATGTTGTAGGTGGACTGCACATTCTTATCCATCACAAAAAAGCGTATTCTTTCTGTTCGACAAGCAGGCCAAGTTCCAATGAGTATATCCAACTTGATCGTCCCAAGTGGAAAAACTTTCTCGCCAGAAAAACCCAGAAGGGGTCTGTGATAAGGTTCCAATTGAGATAATTTTAAATTCAGGCTATCAAAGCATGAATAGTACATGATGTCTGCCGAACTACCATTGTCTACTAACACCCTTGAAATGATCACATCCTTCATCCTCATTTTGATCACCAAAGGATCATTATGAGGGTAAAGAACACCTGCCAGGTCGTTTTTTGAAAAACCAATCACTAGCTTCTCTTTGTTTACCTTCCTCGGACGATCATCCTCGGCCAGGTTTATTCGCTGAATGTATGAACAAGCTTGAGCCTCTCCGAGGTAAGCTTTTCTTTCTGCAGTAAGGTCTCCTCCTCCTGCATCTCCTCCTGTGATAACATTACAATCAAATGACCCAAAACGTATGGAAAATACCTCTCGTTCAGGTTTCCTTGGTTTCTTGGGAAGATCGGGGTCATCATCTGGATCCTCTTCATGGTCCCTCTTCTTTTTATCCTCTGCACGACGAGGAGATCTAGATCTCTCTCTAGTTCTATCATTATTCTTCCTTTCACCTCTGCGATCTACATACTTTGATAATTTTCCTCTTCGGATGAGTGTTTCAATCTCGTTCTGAAGGGCTATACAATTTTTTGTCATATGGCCATGATCTTTGTGAAACTCGCAATACTTGTCTTTATTCCTCAGGTCGGGATTTGTCTTCAGTTTCTCTGGCCACTTGATTTCCTCGTTATTCCTGATTTCTTCCAAAACATGATTAATACCCATTTTCAATGGAGTATAATTATCATACTTCTTTAGGACTTCCAACTTCATCCTGTTATTCCTGGAATGTTTGTCACCACCATTACCTTTCTGATCTTTCTTCTTAGAATTGTCGACCTCAACTTTAACTTCTTTATCCATATTCTTCTTTGCAGCCATAGCCTCCTCGGCATTCATGATTTTGGCCGCCTTTGCCATCAACTCCGACATATTTTTAGGTGGATCTTTGGCCAAAGTGTAGTATAGCTTGTTAGGCAGCAAACCACTCATCAGAGCAGTGATTGCTGTCTTTTCTTCATAATCTATGACTTCCAACTTCTCGTTATTGAAACGAGTTATGTAATCTCTAGTACTTTCACCTGATTTTTGTCTAACACTTAGCAAGTGTGCTACTCGCTTCACCGGCTTTGCTCCAAAACAAAAATTGCCAATAAACAATTCGGCTAACTGAACAAAAGTTGAAATCTTACCCCGAGGAAGATTATTGTACCATATCTGTGCAGATCCGGTAAGAGTTCCCGAGAATGCTCTACACCTCATCTCGTCGGGGACAGCGTAGATATCTGCAGCAGCTTGGTATTGTTCTATATGAAGTACGGGATCTGTCTTTCCATCGTACTTGGGGGTCACTACGGGTGCTTTGAATTTTGACGGTGTAGGAAAATCCACAATGGCTTGCACAAAAGGTGTTCCTTGAACAAAAGTTCTCTGTAAGGGGTTCCTCGCCTTAGCCATTTCTCCCAGTTTATCCTCCAACCGTTGAATGTAACCTTTCCATGCTTCATTCCCTTCCTCGGGCCGCTTAGTCCGAGCAACTGATTGCTCTGACATAGCTTCCTGAGATTTATCTCGACGAGTAGTTGGTCGCGATTGTGCAGATCCTTCTCTCAAACCTGGTGGTGGTCGAAAACTTCTTGATGGAGCCCTAGGTGGACTCATGTTCCTCCTTGGTCCTAACCGACTGAAAGGAGACACCCTGCTTAATCTTTCCAAAGCGCTAGTTCTCTCCGGAGAAAGAGTGATACGTTGATCTGTATCTGTAGCCCGTATCGATGAAGTTCGCCCAGGTTGATAAGAAGAATCATTAGACTCCTCATTGCGATATGACCCAGTACGTCTAGATTGCGATTGCCTATGATCACTCCTTTGCCCTGAATAGGTAGGTGCACCGCCCTGAAGAGTTTGAATGAGTTGCCTCATAGATTCTTGCATGGCGGTTTGTCCTTGAGCCAGATTCGTCATAATTCCAGCCAGATCTGGGGATGCAGATGGATTTGGAAGATTTCCAGTATTTCCAACATTTCGATTACTGGATTCTGGATTATCTGCCATTGGTGATAAATGATTTTTATGAAAAACGATAATAACAGTCGTTTCCCACAGACGGCGCCAATCTGTTGATGTAAAAAACTAGATTGCTCTAATTATTCAATCACAGATAAATAAATAAGACAAAGATTTTTAAAGTGGTTCGGCTAGGAATAAAGCCTACGTCCACTGTTATGTTATTGCTGAGTGTTTGTGGAATTCTTGATTACAAGATCTCTCAAGAAATTCCGGTCCCCCCTGAATGAGGATGATACAAGGTATTTATAGCCTTGAGGCTGTACATGAAAGGTTCGATACATTAAATGACATACATATGAAAGGGTAATACATTTAATGCAGAGTGCGTGCCAAGAATATAAGCATTCAATGAATATCTGAGCTGTTGATTATCTGGCAATTAATGATACGACCGAGATGCAGCTCGGACCGCCATAGCTGTTCGCTGATCAGGAGTTCCTCGGAACATTAGAGTACCTCGGTACGTTAGAGTTCCTCGATGCGATAGAGTTCCTCGGTGTGATAGAGTTCCTCGGTGTGATAGAGTTCCTCGGTGTATTCTCGTTGCTTGGAAAGAAGCATGGTTGGTTGGGAAATGATCTTCCTCGCTGCTATTGTGCCACGTAGATTGACACGTGTCTTCGTATTATTCGTCCACATCAGCATATTAATTTTGGTATCAACAGTCGTACCAATATTGACTTTAGTGTTGGAGTTTGTACGCGTACCAAATATCCCCAAAATACTCATATGCTTGCATTAAAATGCATAATAAAATATGTGAGCGGCACTCTTTCTTATAACATTTGGTATTCCTTTGATACCGATGACCATTTTTTGACTTATTCAGATGCCAATTGGGGTAGGGATGTTAATGGTTATAAAAGCACATTGGGCGGATGATTTTACTTTATGAGTGATCTGGTCCTTGGTTGAGAAAAAAGAAAAACTCCAGTTGTTTATCCATTACGAAGTCCGAGTACATTATTGTCGAGAGTTGTTGCACACATGTTTTATTGATGAAGCAAATTTTGGAAGATTATGAGATTATTTAAGGCATAATTACTATTTCTTCTAATAATGCGAGTGCAATCCCCATTTCCCATAATTCGATCCAACATTCCTGCACATAGCACATTAGGATTCATGAGAACTTTATTCATGTTCTTGTTGAGAAAAAGATCAGTTCCTTGAGCTTAGTGATTACAGAGTGTTAATTGGTCGATATTTTCACTAAACCTTTAGATGCACTTTGATTTAAGGACCATAGAAAGTCTTTGGATATTTGTTGCGTTGATCACTAAAATAAGTACATTTTCGGACTGAGGCTATTAAGATAATGAAAATTTTAGTCCCAAAAGCATATCTTTTGGGATGGTTAAAATCAATCATCTAAAAAATAACTAGTATCTAAAACCCCTTATGTTACATGACCTAAAAGTAATAGTAATGGGACTGCAAATTAGTAGCCGGACCAAATAGCACATTTCATGAGATAGCTAAACTAATTTGGTTCCCATGCTTGACACTTTTATCTCCCGCTTCTTCAAATTTTCTATTATCATTCTATATAAAAAAACAAAAGGAAGCCCCATGACAAAACCTAAGCCACTAATCAAACCCCAATAAAAAATAAATAAAAAACCCCAAGCTTCCCTTTCTTCTTCCTATCCTGCCATATATTCGTGGGATAAGCTTAACACTAGTCTAAGCTTCCATTACATTTTCTCATGAAAGATGTTTGAGCAAACAATGCGTGTCACCTAAAGTGGTCAAGTTTATGATGCGAATATTGTCCATCAATGGAGAATGACTGGGATTTGCAGGTTGAGCCTAATGAATTAAAATCACCTCTTTCGAGGATGTTTCCATTGGTATAGTTTGTGTTTAGTTATGCAATTCATTAGTGTAAGCAACATTTTGAATCTCTAGGAATTGTTCTATGTCAATGGTATAAATAGAATTTATGATAATTTGGTTTATTAATTTATTTTTCTGATTTAACTTTGAATACATGAATATCTTACAATACTATTCCTTCTTCTACTAAATTTCATATCATCATATTTCTATAATCTAATATTTGCATTGTTTGGTAGTATGACTAGAACATAAGGTCAAAAATATTGTTTGATTCGGAATATTTGTGTAGAAACACCATCCAAGGATCCTCGTAAGAACCTCCTTAGGTCCCTAACACTCATCCACTCACCATAAACCTTATGTCACACGCTGAGTACTGATCTGGAGGCCATCGAAAGATTTTGGGGTATATTTTAATATGTTCAACTCTTCAACCTGAGCGAAGCTTAATGAATCCTTAAAGGGATCTGAACCCACTTTGTCCATCCCATGTACGGATCTACCTCACGGTCTGCACGAACGATCCATTTCACTATGAGTACTGATTTGGAGACCATTGGGCGCTCCCAGGCTCTATTTAACTTTGGTCAACTCTTTAACCTGAGAGAAGCTCAATGAATCCTTGAATGGCTCTGAATCCCCTTTCCAACAGTTAGTCCCATGCGTGGATAGGACTCACGGTTCGGATGAATAACCCGTTTCACTCCAAAGGGTCACCAAACACTTTCGGGCCTCATTTGACCTCAGTCAACTCTCCAAATCGAGAAAAGATCAATAAAATCTCAAAAGGCGCTGAATTTTATTTCCAACTGTCTTTGTTATATGCGAATTGGCCTCACTATTCGGACAAACGGTCTGTTTTCCTCCGAAAACTCCTATCGAGAGACCATCGGGCGCTTTTGAGCCCCGGTGGACTTCGATCAACTCTTGAAGTCGGGAGTGTCTCAATGGATTCTTTAAGGGCTCTGAATTTCATTTCCAACGATCCCAACCACGTGCGATTCATTCTTATAGTTTGCATTCTATGCTCATTTTCTTGAAAAATTCGTTTCGGACCGCATATAAGCACCTAGACACCCTGCCCATCTTTCCTTGCCTAGTAAGGCTGGCCTTATGCCGATAGGCAGGCTAGTATTCATTCTTTTTTACACCCCCTTAAGCCTAAAATCCACTATAAAAGCGAAATGATACCACCATTGAAAGGAGGTCCCTTTCAACAATCAGAAACATTCTCCTCATAATGAGAGCATTTCCTTTCACAAAAAGGTCCATTCCCCAACATTCTCTCATCTCACCTCCTTACCCCACATGGTTATCCACCTCACCATTTTTTCTAGTTTACTCATTTTAGTGTCATTCATCTTATTTGCATTTTGTGCTTTTATAATAGTATCTCACATCAACTAATTTTTAATCTTTATTATTATTATTGGACATAATCTATTTTCATTAAAAAAAAAAACTCAAAAAAGGCAAACTGAGGGTTTATCCATTAATTCCAAATATGAGACTTCCCATTTCTTCAATTTTCACTTTTAAACACGTTTTCCTCAAAAACACATAAGAGGAGTCATACATTTGGATTTATGGGTTGAACCTCACCCCTATATTATTTTCGAACTATGTGAACTTTGATGCTCATTAGGCAATATATGCATCTTGGTCCAATCTTGAGATTTGAGTCATCTCTTTTCATTTCATATCTTTTATACTATATTATATCTATTTTTTTGAGTCTTTGTGTCTCGTCCGACGTGCACATACTCTATTCCATAACGATTCATGATTCGATGAACACTTACATCATATATTTATGATTATTTTCGCGTACACTCCTACAGATGAATCCACTCCGCCCATTCCATGACATGGGTCGCATAATTCCATTCTCCCGTCACTTATATTATACACATGTACAAACACATCACATAGAAAAAAAAAGAACATTAATATAGCCCATTAGAGACCGAAAGGGTAGAATGGGTGTCTAACACCTTTCCATTTTGTAACTTAGTCCCCGGACCCTTCGAATAATTTGGTTTTGTATGCATCAGAACGAATTTAATGCCATTCTCTCGAGGCGTCGACATTCTTTTGCCTATTTTAAGCCAAATGGGCTGGCGACTCTGTTTTCATTTTACCCCCATTTGATGACAACTAACGCTATATCCGAGGTTGGACCATGAAGACGCCAATGCGAGTGGCACAGAGAGAACCTCCATATCCTCGAATCCCCGTACGTGCAAAGCTAAAAAGGGAATATATATATATATATATATATATATATATATATATATATAGAGAGAGAGAGAGAGAGAGAGAGAGAGAGAGAGAGAGGGAACTTTCTTCCCTCCTTCTTTCCACTCATTATCTCGACTTTGAGGCCTAAGCTCGCACCGGAGGAATCCGAACCGGATGGCCACAATATGTATGTAGGATTTTATTCAAAGAATATTGATGCAAGATTTCTCTATAATTTTTTTTAAAACCCTTGTGCTTAATTCATATGATTAGTGAAACTTCAGCCACTACATCAAAATGTTTATTTTGTAACTTTTTACAAAAACTGATTTGTTAGTGTTTAAAATACTAACTACTTTGTAATGGTTATAGACACTAACTACTTTCAAATCATCTGATAAATTTAACTTTTCAAACACATCTTGTTATTCTTAAAGAATATCATTGAAAAGTATAAACTCATTAAATTTAGTATGCAATTACTATGTTTTTTTCATGCATATCATAAAATAAACAAGATTGTAATACATATATACTTTTTTTTACTACATACATGTACCAACAAACTTGGCATCCGTGCAAAATTGAGAGAGCAAACGGAATAGGTTCTCATAAACAGATTCATAGACATGTACTTTCCTTTCTAGATCAGGGGGGAAAAAAATCAAACGTCACTTTGATTTTTTTTTTTAACCGTCCATGTCATATATGTTTAAAACCAACAGTTGTGTCTGTTAATGGTTAGACGTATCTTTTAATGTTGAAACGAAATTTCCTACTTATACTCCTAAGAAAACTTTATTCTTTCTCTTGTAAAATAACCATGTGGATGCAGAGATAAATGGAATAATTAAAGCAAATGTGTATTGTAAACAGTGATATTGCAGTGACAAAGCACTAGAATTAGGGGTGACAACGGGATGGGTTTGGATGGAACCCGATTCGACCCCGGCCTTAATGGGGGAATTTGGGGTAAATAAACGGGGCGGGGTCGGGGTCGGGGTCGGGTTTGAAATAAAAAAAAAAACGTTGGGGTCGGGTCAGGGTCGTTTATGCATATTATTACAAATTTACCCTTATATATATATATTTATATAGAAATAATGTTTTTAGGGTTTCATTTACCCTTCCCATTTCAACCGCTCCCACTTCCATCCCCTTACTCTCTCTCTCTCTCTCTACTTCTTCCTCCGACTTCCGACCACCGTTTTGCTTCGCTTCGGTGAGAAAATGTGCTATTTTTTGTACAGATTTTGTAAGTAAATGTTGAAAACATGTATGATTTCTTGTACCTGCTGCCCTTTTTATCTGTCGACCATCTCCCATGGCTTAGCTTTTACAGCTCCGACCATCTCCCATGGCTCCGGCCATCTCCCTCTGCTCCGATCGCGACCCACCCAAAAAATCAAAAACCCGGCAACCAGAACCTCACCCACCTAACTCCAACCACAACAAGAAAGCCGGCGGTGACCAACCTAACCTCAGGCCAGCTCGTACCAGCCAACAAAACCCAACAGAAATTTTTGTACTGATCTAATTAATAGCAAGTGAACCAACATAATTGTTACTCCAAAAGAATTTGGCTTTCTGATTAATGGTTTCATAAACTTTTTTTTTCTTATCAAAAAATTCATTTGAGTAACAAAATTAAAGTTAAGAAGCAAAATGACTTCTAATGAAAAGTAATAGTTAGTTTATCCAATAAAATTTAAAGATACAAACTATATCATTACGATTTTGCATTTAATCAATCAAGATAATGGAAACATTGAACGTCATAAATTGCGAGGGAAATCAAAGAGAATATATATTTTTCCCATAACACTTCATTATAGGGATGCCGACATCATGGGCGACCTACCCCATCCCGAATGGGGGCGGCACCCACGGTGTTTTCGAAAATTTCCTGTGAGTATTTGTAAAAAAAAAAAATTTTTTTAGACTTATTTATAAGTTGTTAAGAATACGGGGGAAGTTTTCTAAATAAGGTAAAGTTTTAAAACCTAAAAACAAAAACATGGATAATGAGGTTATATCAAACGGACCCTAAGAGATTCGCTCCGCCTGCTCATTTTTCTTTCTTTCCTCTATTATCTCCGCTTCTCCTTCCGCCGCCGCCCCCTGCTACTCTCCCCCTCACACCTCTCCGCTCCTCTCCCGCCCCCTGTTTCTCTCCCCCTCATGCAAACGCTGCTGCCAAAAGCAGAGTTTGAGGAGCTGCGAGCGACATTGACGACAACAGACGGTGGGAAGAAAAGAGCAGCTGCCGCCCCTGCCAGCCCCGTTCCTTACCCTTTGAGTACGTTTTTTTCCAATAAATCTCCTTGATAGATTAGAATAGGTTTTTTTTTTCAATTTTAGCTGCTCAAATTGTTTTTAGTTGTTATTTTTTTCAATAAATCTGAAATTATTTTTAGTTGTTAATTTTAAAGTTTAATAGTTTTTAGTTGTTATTTTTGCTGAAATTGTTGCTGAAATTAGTTTTAGCTGTAAACTAGTTCTTGCTGAAATTAGTTGTTAATTTGTTGTTGTTGATCGTTATTGTAGATGAAATTAGTTGTTGAAATTTTTACTTATTTTTTTTAGTATGCTAAAATTAGTTGCTGAATTTTTTAGTTTTTGTTGCTGAAATTTTTAGTTACTTTTTGGTGATTTTTTTAGTTTTTGTTTTTGAATTTTTTGTTGCTGTAGGCTGAAGTTTTTTGAGTATTTATATTAGTAGGCTGAAATTGTTATTGTTTTTGGAGTTATTGCTTAAAAACAATTTGTTCCCAAAATTAGCATGCTGAAATTTTAATTTGTCTTAAAAATTAGTTGTTGTTGCTAAAATTTGTATTAAACTTTAATTTTAATTAGTACCTGTTGGTAAAAAATGTTGATTTATTACGTAGGAGCAAAAAATTAGTGAATATTAATCACAAGTTTTTTTAGGGTTAAAAATTGTAAAATAAGGAAAACAAACCCAAAAAAATTCGCCTCGGAGGCCCCCGCCCTTGACCTCCCCCCCCGGCATTTGTAAAAGAATCCCGCACCCACGGCCCGAAAATCCTGGGTCTGCCACTGGTCGACATAATGCATTCTATATTTATCAATGTGAGAAATAAGTTTAGAATAATTCTACGGAGACCCTTAAAATTATACACAAAACTCAAATTCGATGATGTGTCACACGGGTATTGGTTGGTGTTTTTGTATATGTGGGTTCGCACAAGCGGCATTAACCAATACATGTTTGATACATCACCGAGTTTTTATTTTGTATACAATTTGAGGGTCTCCCTAAAATCACTCGTTTAGTTTATGACAATTATATAATATCAACATGATGTGTGTAATCAAGCATTTAACGGAATGCAAGTTATATTTTCGAAACAAGTAATCATTATTCTACACTTCGGAAATACTACGGCACATTACTGGAAGAAAGAAAATCGAGCAATTTGTCTTAAGATTGTTATTTGAAATATATACTTTTTTGTTTTATCAAATTTAAATATATGAAATAAATCATATTTATGGAATAAAATTGATATCTCTTAGAAAACTTACAAACGAAAAACATGACCGAGTTGAGTGTTTAACACTGTCTACTTAAAACAAAATGCGATCCCCCTACAGTGCTTATGGCAATGAACAATGGGCGTTTGCCTCCCAGGATTTTACGATCTTGATACGCGTAAGAATCACTTCAATGTGCGGGCCCCATGAACGAATTATGTTTGATACTCTTTTCAACTCGATAAGGAATGAAAAGTATTGAAAAATATTTTTCTCTCTTTTAAAATGAAGACAAGTCTTGTATTTATAGAAAATAAAGTGTTCTTTCATCACAACCTTTGGTGACAGTTCAGAACAGTCGTTCCAGAAAATTAAATAAAATTCTCAAGAAACTTCATTCGTAAATGGAGCACCTTCAAACCCAATTCCTTACTCATTATTTGTTCATTTTGACAAATGAGTATACCATATGACTCGTTTTCTACAAGGAACAAGTACATACTTAGTCCTACCACATTGGAAGTGTGGATCTTACTTTTACAATAGCTCAAAGTTGACCAATATATTAATTTGGTCCTAATAACAATTTGCATAAAACACAATATTTTCCTACAACTATCATAGTCGTATCCATTGGACATATAATTTTCCATGTTTGGATATTCGAAGTGCGAATCCATCGTGTTTCGAGTCATCTGATTCCTGATCACAATACCTATTGTACATACTGAAATTATAGTTCACATTACTTCATATTGTTTGAGTTTCTTTTGAGTTCTAAACATGAGAATTTTTGTACTCAATTTGAGATGACTTAACATAAATATGAAATGTTTCCACCAATTGGGTACCTGGATTGAGAAAAAAAAGGTAAATCAAAGCTTGTATTGTGAGTGATAACTTCTAGATAAGTTATCGTGAACACAAAATGGCACTCTAACGCATATTAATAGATTGAGTAATATTCCTACTTTCAGTAATGCTACAAGAAATACATATATTTAAGTTATTTTGGACATGTTTTTGTAGTATTTTTGCGTTTAGTCCCATGCTCAAAGTTCTTTTTAAACTCCCCTTCCATGTACTTTTCAAATTCTATTTAGTTCCATAACTACTCAAAACCTCCCTCAACCGCTTTGTAACCGCCTCTTTTTTTCTTCCCAGAGAATGGCATGTGTCCTACCGTTCGTTTCTACATTAGGACCTACGACTAAAAAAAATAAAAACATAGGAGTGGATACAAATGAATATTTAAAAGTGGGACTAAATACCTGTAATCCCCCTTTTTTTATTATAAACAAACAAAATGTAAATTATGCTAATGTCCTCACCTCATGCTTAGGTAATAAGGTAAACTTTGGCTAAAGAAAAGACTTACAGGAACAATTCACCATAATCACTAGATTAACGATAGTTAAGAACAACTGCAACGCCTATCAACCCTTTTGCACATATGAAAAAATAAACATCAAATAAACTTGATAATATTTAGGGTATTGATTTCCTTAATTCACTTAGTATAACCAATTCAATAATATTTTCTAGACATGAAACTTGATATCAAAATGTCAGAAAAGGCAAACTACTAGACTGCTTCATTCAGATGAAAACTAATAAGCAATATAAAATATGTAAATTCAAAATAAACACATGCAATGGTCTATCAATATCATTTATAACTATATGCTACTATTGATGATAGATAAACACATACAATGGTTTCTATTACGATCATTTCATCCCGAATAGACCTTACAAGCTCACAATTTAAACCAAAGCCCGGAGTGGATGGTATAAGAATTCTCATTTTTTTTTACTCTACACTTCATTTTTAGTTTAAAGGATGACAAAATGATTTAAATCTTTAAATTTTAGGGTTAATGGAGTTTAGTGGTCCAACTCATCAGAGGCCAGTTCACGATTTGGCATTTGAGTTGCTTTATTTATGCAAAAGACGGGATTAGTTTTTGAATATTAGATAATTGGTTCCTTTTGCACATATATATATTTATTGATTGGAAATTTATCATGTTGCATCTCTTTGGATAAAATTTGATCCCATTTTCAATATGTGAAACATTATCATGGAGGCATAAATTTTAGACGCTCTATTGGAGGCCCTTTCATCACTACTAGATATGATATCATGGTGCTCCACTTGATGAATATGGTGAGAACAACAATAATTTTCTATCATTTTCATGTTATATTCTTGATTAGTCCAGGGGAATGAAAACATGTTAATTGTCATGGATTTCATAATATCTATGAGTGTCGAGAATGATATCCACAGATGAATATGGTCTCTTATTTTTAAAGCTTAAGCAACCATTGGACCGGGGATAAAATGAACTTAATTCTTGATAAATTAAACCTAATTATGGGATCCATGCCCTCATAGTCCATTTCGGACTTTAGAGTTGGTCTTTATTATAATTAATATAGAGTCACGGTGAAAATTTCTTTAAAAAAATGAACACCTAATTTTAGTATTAGGAGAACTATAGTAGCCTTCGAATATCAATGGGATCTTTCAATTTAACAATGAGTATTATAAAGAATATGAGCCAGTGTTGTGTGTGATCAATCTATCCATGAAGGTGGAAACCTAAAGAAGAGAATAATAAAAACTTGCCTTCCACTTTGGTAATAGTTCTACAATGTTTGCTTTCCAACATTCACTAAACTAACAATATTTTCTATCCAACATTCACTAGATCATGACTCGGTATCATTAAAAGACATCTCAGGCCTACCATGGCAAGCACCAATTTCAAACAATATGAGTACCCAAACGCACTTACCTATCTCATAAATGACTTCACATATGTGTGCTAATATAATGTATGCGTCAATATCTTTGGAAAATTGCATATGCTCGATTGTTACAGACCTATATTGGGTAATCAATTCAATAATGATGCTAACATAAAAAACATCTATATGTCAACATATGGTTAGGCTTTGACTAGGAAATAACACATCTTTATCAATATGGGATTGATACAATTTATATGTGTAATTACTTACTGTTTAAAGTGTTGTGGCTATTGTTGTGGTTGTTTTTGAGTTAATTTTTAAGTTCAAACATGTTGGACTTCATGAATATATAAAGGAGACTCTACCGACTTATTTTCAAAACATTAAGTGGTTTTAAAAGTAATTTATATGAAGATATACGAATTTAATAATACTTTTATATATTTTCATCTATTGGACTATTTAAAAAAATCTTCTTTATTTAAGTTAATTGACACTAAATAAATTTTATTGCACGTGAAAACCTTTTCTAAATAAGAAAAATCATTAAAGTCATTTTGTTAAAGGTTGTTTGCTTTAAGATTGCGGGTTTACTTTATTGGCGTTATTTTATGTTATGATTAGATGAGTTTTATGTATTTTTTCTAATGTACGATTGAAATATTTGAAAAACTTATTATTATAATTAATGTTTTGATTGAAGTAACTTTGATTTAGGTTGGTGGACACCATATTGGAATTATTGATTGTGTAGAGAGATTTTACTTATATATACTCTATTTATAATTGAATGGAAAATTGTATGTTATGTATGTTAATTAGGTGCCAAATATATTATATATTCTTTTTAATAGTTTTTTATGATTATATAAAATATATACTGGAATGTATGCAAAGCCTAGAATGTATTCTATTTTCTAATATATTTTATGATGAAATGGATGTAATTTCAATTTTGGCCCCAAAGTTATTAAAGACGACTTCCTTGATATCTCAAAAGGATCCTATAAATGATGACCTTTTGAGATGACTTAGTTGCTGTCGTGTCAAAAAATAATTATTAAAGACGACTTCTTTGCCGTCTAAAAAGATCCTATAAATGATAACCTTTTTAGATTTCTTAGTTCCCATCTAAAAAACTCTTTAGGTACTTCTTTTAATGTCTCAAAAAATATAAAATGGGAGTCTAATAAGACTCCCGTAACCGTTCCAAATATCATCTCAAAAGATATTTGGGATGGCCAGAGTACCTTTTGAGTTGGCTGGAGCACCGTATTAAAAAGTAGCTTTTTAGTAGTGGGAGTTCGAGTTCAGTTTCTAGTATAAGGTGATTATCATATTGTTATCTTTTATTCCTATCACTAGATTTTATTCTTGTATTTATATTTATTGAAAAATTCAAAAATATTTTCTTTTCTTTAAGTAAATGTTTCGAAAAATTTCAAAAAGATTTTATTTTTGATAAAAAAAAATTCAAAAAATCAAAAAGATTTTTGTGTTTTGTCTTACAACATATATGGATGCACATTTAAAATGTTCGAATCACAATTTCATTCCATTCACTCATATGACTTACTCACGGCGTTATGATACTTTGCTTTGCTTCTTTTGTGTGCTTAAAAATGAATATTTATCATTGTGCTATTTTTATATGATTACTTCCTTCTTGCTAGACTCTTAATGTCGAATTTATTGCACACATACACGAACCTTTCAAAAAATGTGCTTGCTTGTCATATGTCGAATAGGGTGTTCTCATCTTAAGCGTGCTTAATAACAAAATAAATGCACTAGGATCTAATTGTTCTTGTGAGAACCATTGTCCGAATGTCTTCTCCTGAAAATTTTGATTTTTATTTATGCAATAGAAAGGGGATACGAAAGAAGTAGTCTTCTTTGCGTTTAAAGTCACCATTGATAAGAGCCTAAAAGATGATTTCGACACATAAAAACATAAGTGCCAAGGCCATTTTTTTTATTGATACTTCATTTACATGAGCTATATGATTCCTTAAAAAATTGAGAGTTTATGCTTAAAATATGAGTTTTTGAGGGTGTTATAAGCCAAAGATCATTTGGTATACACGTTAAGCTTCCCTTAAAAATTAAATAATTTAGCGTTATTGATTTGAGAAGCATTCAAATTCATGACATTTTGCATTGGTTGAGTCAATTTCAGTTCATTCAACTATTTTACACATGTTGAAATTAGTTTTTTCTTTAGGAGCATCTCTTTGAGTTTGTGTACATTTGCTACGTATGCCTATTTTGAGTTTTCCTTGCATTTAAGTTCACATAATTTCATTCCAATTTTGCGATTTGGATATTTTTTGTACTAATCCATGGTCTGACAGTTTGTATTTATACTTATATGTATATTTATATAAGAAAAAAAATTAAAATTTTCTAAAAATTTAAAAATCTTTGTGATGATATTTATTTTTTGGATTCTCTTGATGGTATCATTTTAGAATTACTTTCTAACCCTTTGTCTATTACAGAAAAAAATGGGGGAGAACATATTAAGTTAAGAGTTTTTGTGTTTTTCTTTAAACTCCATGAATCACGAAATTTATTTTGCTTCATTTATGTAGGTCTTTTCTACGTTGATGATTTCATGGACAACATGGTGAAGATTTTTAGTTGAAAATGAAGTCACAATAATTATTCATTTCGAGTTTGGGAGGTGCATTAAATGAACTTGTCTTATGTGTTATTTGTTTTGAATTTGTGTTTTGTACACGAATAGCCAAAGGAGAATATTTGTAAGAGCAAGATTTAAAGCTTATCATCATCTATTTTAGTTTGGCTTAACCCATTACACCCCACTTCACCATCTTGAAACATTCTAAAGACTTCAATTGAGGATAAGTCAGTGACCGAATGCAAACGAGATCAATCCTCGTTAGAACGACATTAGATGAAGTTCGAATGAGTTTCGCCACTCGTTAGAACATCTTTGAACTTCGTTCGAACGAGATCAATCCTCATAAATTTTTAAAGGGTCTAGAATCTCGCTGGGTCAATCATTTGATGCATGTTCAAACGAGAAAGGGTACTTTGTTCGAACGAGATGAACCTTCATTTCAATGAGTATGCCAAAAATTCTTTTTTACCAAATTTCAAATTTAATCGGTTATGTCTATCTCTTGGATATTTATCTCCTTATATATAGAGACGCGGAACTGCATTTTAAACCAAGCCTTTTAGACATCTTTTTGGCATCTAACTATTTTTTTTTCAATACAAACCCTTGGATGATTTGAGATCACTTGACAAAACCACGAAGAACACAATCCTTGTTAATAACCTTGTGGAGTCGATTTTCTATTACTGAGGATAGGAATATAGTTTCCTGAGGTGGACCGGTGGACATCGAGGCAAGTGAATATTGCTATGGAGCGTTGCTAGATTTGCATCGCCTGGTGTTGACATTTGGGATTATCGACATAAAGTTTTGTAAGTCTGTAGATGTATATCGGTAATACTTAGTTGTATAAAGTGCTGAAATATAGATTTCACCCAAAAAAAAAAATTCCTCACCTCAAATATTCTCTGTTTGTGGTTTGTTTATTTGGATTTAATTTAGTTTCATATATCTTGCATGTTTAGGTTCACCTAATTAATCAAGATAAAATCTGGACTAATTAGAATTTGCTCTATGTGTTACCTAGTTTACGATGTATACATATAACTGGACCACTTAATGTTTTTCAAATATGGTCAAAGAAACATAAAAAATTTACTCATCTTGACACATATTGGTATTCTAAACTGGGATCTATCTCATAATCCTTTGTCTGACATTCTTTCTCGGCATATCTAACACTTGGTTCATCATAATCAATGACATCATTGTCCATTCCTACAAAATATCTATCATATATAACTTGGACCTCTTATTCCTCTCTCCTTATTTCTCTAATTTGGGCATCTACTTTCTCCTCATACGCTACCACTGTAATAAACTTTGAAATCTATTCTCGATTGATCAAGTATGAAATAAATAAAATTGGAGTCTAAATATCTGGGTATCACGTTAAGTATGATTGGATAATATAAATAACTAAAAATGATAGGGGTGAACCACAATAACTACGATACCAAATCAACTAATAGCAATAGAATCAACGCATACTACCAATTTCTCAAAATAATATCATATGCCCAAAAGTAATCATAATACCAATGCAATAGTACTAAACATAAATCCGACACAATAGATAAAGTGATATGAAGAAGTAATGAGCATGCATGCTCGACACCTACATCCAATCTTCGGAGCAATTGAAAGGGAGGTAAGCCTGGATCAGAAACGAGCAGCACCGATGGTTTATATCATGAAAAAATAATTTAACAACAACGGTAAAAAAATTATACGAATAGTAAGATCATAATTAAGTTTGGGCTACAGTATAACCACGTACCTTCATCTCGTATTTTTGTTTCTTTTTATGTTATCCCAACCCAACAACCTAAATATCTCATGCAACCACTCCCAACCCAATTCAACCACATGATTATGTATTTTTCATCTCAATCAAATATAGGTAAATGTTCAATTATTAAAGATTTTACGCATATCAAGTGTACGAATTTATCAGGGAATACATATAACATATAATTTTGTAGTCTACATCCACATAAGTACAATGCATGCCACGTACATCATAAATGGCTACTCAATATCACTCACATAACAAAGGTATATTTGATGTCTAGGGTAACAACTACCTCTATATACCGGGGTATTGAAGTGATCCCGCCGTAATCATTACTAAGTTAAATCCCATCTCTATCTACCGGGTAACGAAGTGCTCTTCGTCATAATCATAACTAGAGTAAAGCTCATCTCTAACTACTTGGCACCGAAGTGCTCTTCGCTATGTGGCCCCATCAGGATATCTCCTTTAGTATGTAACCCATGAGAACAAACATCTGGTATATTACACATAATACACAAAACAACTAATAATATAAAAATAAAGGTCATAAATCTTAATTCAAGATTCAAAGAGCTTAATTAACATCTTTTAATCAAGAATAAAATTCCCAAACTGTCGCCAAGTCCCGGTTGGTAAAATATTCATAACAAATTCAATAAAAATAGAAAAAATATGAAACCAGTGCCAATGCATTATTAATTAAATTTTATATAATCCTACAGGCTTAATCTATTCGATTCAAGTTTAAATCAATTCGCATCATGAAGAAGGTTTAAATCAAACTTAAAATTAAGATTTGAACCTCAAAACCTCCATTAATAATCTTTCGAGCTCCCAAATCATGACAAAACCAAACTATATTCATGCATAAGTGATATAACATCAATCATAACCTACAATTAATATTTTTACATGATTCCAACAAGATTTAATGGAGTTAATTCCAATTTCACTAAAGAACCCTATAATTTCATCTTAGATCAATTTCACTCAAATTATAGATCACTTCGTTGCATTAACAAGGGGCTTTGAAATGTTTATCATTGCCTAAACTTATTCTAAGAATTAGTTATCAATTCTATCTCAAATTCATAATGAATTCAACTAAATTCAATATAGGTTAAGAATAAGAATAATAATCTAATTTATCGTATTAATTTAATTACCAAAGTAGTTAATTACTCTCCAAATCAGATTTTAATCAAATTAGCATTTAATTCTCCTAAATAATTACATTATAAATAAAAAATAATTAAAATCCTGTAAGTAAATTTTCCTTGATTTAAATGGATGAAATCCAAGACCAAAAGTCCCAATTATCTCATTCTCCAAATCTGCTCTCTCCAGCTCCAGGGTTTCTCCTCAAAAGGTTTAGAATGAATCAGGATTAGCTAAATAGTCATTTTATTAGGTTAGTTTCAAAATTTGTCTTAGGCTTATTCTAAACCCCAATCAAATGAGCCCAATTACTTCTCTAAATCCAAAATAATTCTCAAGTTCAATACCAACCCTAGGACCTAAAACCCATTATTTTAAACCTTATATGAATATTACACATTCCTGAAGAGTCCTTAATATATTATGATATCATAATTACCCGAACGCTATGTGCTAAAATTACCCGTGTCTTCTTGCAAAGATGTACACAAGGTGATCTTTCCATATTTCTTTTGGGTATAGGGATATATGATTGGTGTGAAGGCATAATGATAAGTCATAGAAAATTCTTTGTTAGATATTAGTGTTCCACAACCTATAACTATGCCTTTCACGTGCGAGGGATCCCCAAAGGCCATGGGAACAGGCCTTCATGACCAGGGTAAAGCATTTTCTTTATCTACTGGGGTAAATCAGTGGTCTGACTAGGGTATAGCCCATCTCTATCTACTGGGGTAGTGAAGTGGCCTCTATCAAATTCTGTAATCATGATCGAGGTAAATCACGTCTCTATCTACCAGGATACTGACATGGTCTCCATCATGCATTCCACATCTAGATATCCTCTCTAGTATATAACCGACAAGAACTTACACCCAATATGTTTCACATAATACATAAGAAAAGTATGACCTTACTCAATCGGGCTGAACAAACAAATATAAACCCCACTCGTTAGGGTTAGACATAAACTCTCTAACTACCATTAGGTAATATGCATGTTAGCTATAATTTGTTATACATAAGCATAGCCCTATATCCCAAGGCTCTTCAAGTTTAGGTATCTTGTACACCCAACTTTTACCAATATTATAATAGTACAATCACTATCCTACTCAACGATTTATCAACACATTATAAACCATCGGGTGATCGACATAGCCACTCGCTATCTATTTATCATGTATTTATCTTCATACTCAACCATATACTCAAGGTCCTCAAACAACTATATAGAAATACCATTTATTTTCAGAATTATACCTTAACATATCATATTATAACCCCAAAAAAACTCCCTAGTCAAAACACTATCCAATCAAACACAACAAAAATCCTACCCCAAAACCACAACCTAAAATTTCAGCCTTGAATACTATTGATAAAAATATAACAAGAAATTAAATAAAATCAAAAAAATATGAAACCAATGCCCATGAGTTTTTAATTCAATTATCTACAATTACAAAATCTTAATGTCGTGCACACGGTCCCAAATGTTACCGTTCGCATGGCCAAAAAATCCCAAATCGCATAAATGTACTATAACAAGGCCATGCCCCAGATCCTCCATTAATAGCTTGAACCAAGGTTTTACTACTGCAAATATACCCAAGTATGGCCTAGAAACACTAGTAGTTCAAACTATAAGTTATCTATACAAATCTTAGATGATTTAACATGGATTTATATGTAAAATTTCAACATTTAAACTCAAGAACCTTAACTTCATAGTTTTCCCAATTAATTCTTAGATTCTATTCAATATTTGACTTTAAACTAGGGATTTTGATCCATTATCTATGTCTGACATAGTCTTAACATACCCATCAATTTTATCTCCAATTCATAAAGAAATCAATTAAATTCAATTTATATCAAGAACATGAATAGTAACCTAAATAATAATACTAATTTGATTGGAAAACTAGTTAAATAATCTCCAAATAAGATTTTAATTAAATTATCTTTTGATTCCAAAGACTAATTATAATATAGCACAAGCGTGATTAAAATCTTTAACTTAATTAAAAGGGAAGAAATCCATGGCAAAATTGTCCCAATTATCATCTTCTACGATTGACCTCCTCTCTCTAGCTCTAGGGTTTATCTCCATAAGTTCTATAGTGAGTTACGGTTAACCAATTAATCATTTTATTATGTTAATTTCAAAATTAGGGATATGCCCCATATGGGCCTCACCCAATGAATCCAAATACGTCTCTAAGCAACCCAAAACAAAGTTCAAGTTCAATACTAACCCATAGGGCTTACTATCTATTATTTTAAGTCCTAACTACACATTCTACATGCCCTAAACGTTAGTTTGATGTACCAAACTAATATACAACCATCACGAGTTCCAAAAGGAGTTACTAAATTATTTATTAATTTATTACTGTCTATTAAGTACGATTTCAAATTCTAGTAATGTATATGCATACTAGATACACATAACATTTGAAACTAAAAATAGCGACATCACATGTCACTACGACACATATGATAGTTAATAATTTTTACCATTTAATTAATGCATTAAAATTACGAGGTATTACATCCCCCCCCCCCCCCCCCCCCCTTAAAAGAAGGAACTCCTCCATCATGTACCCATAGAAACATCATATACACACCGATGATGATAAGATAAGGTATAATGA
This sequence comes from Sambucus nigra, assembly GCA_949130495.1. Taxonomy (NCBI): domain Eukaryota; kingdom Viridiplantae; phylum Streptophyta; class Magnoliopsida; order Dipsacales; family Adoxaceae; genus Sambucus; species Sambucus nigra. Next base: position 58,151,544 of record OX422218.1, on the reverse strand, counting down.
CACTAGCCTCGCCTATTGGCAAGTATCAAAGTACCTAGGCATTGGAATTCCAGCTTCCCCTTGCAATTTGAACATCGCATTATCCATCCTCTATGAGTCCTTACAAATCACCAAACCTACCTCTTGGGACCCCAAACCATGCGTCCGTTCAACTCAAAATCTCCTTTGCCTTCTCCAAAAATACATAAATGCTCTATAGTGAACACTTCTTCTTCTGAAGTGTCTCGATGCTCTCTTAGAACTAAGAACTAACTAACAATTGTCTCTAATGAACTTGGTTCATATAACTCAAATGACCCCAAATGGATCCATGTCCGTTTTGGAACTCTGATCCTAATTAAAATCAATAGTTCTACTCTCTCGCTTCCATATTGTGATTTCTAACATGATAACTCTTTGAATATCTCCGGTATTCTAGCTTCTTCACTATAAGAGGCACCCTCTCGACACAAACTCTTCTAACACTGCTTTATAGTACTAACCATATGAACTTCCCTAATGACTGTACATCCAATAGCTTCGGGGATGTAAAGTGAATCACAAAACACATGCTTTGGACTATAAACATTTAGGTATCATTCTAAGCATGAATGGAAATAAAACTAAATGCATAACAAAAATACCTGAACATGTTAGTGGTGAACCATAATAACTCTGACACCAAATCAACTACTAGAAATAGTATCATTGAACACTATAAATTTCTCGTATAATATACCATACCGAAAAGTCGTCATAATATTGACATAATAATAATAATAAACATAACTCGGACAAGATAGATAAACAGTTTGGAAAAAAGCATGAGCACATAGACTCGACACCTACATCCTATCTGAGCAACGATTGAAGAGGAGGTAAGCATAGATCAGGACTGAGGCTCCACCATGGCCTATATCCTAAAAAGGTATTTAAAAATAATGTTACCAATAAGTCTACGAAGGGTAATATTATAATTTAGTTTGGGCTATAGTATAACTAAGAACCTTGTGACAACCCGCTAATTAAAATAAGAGGTGGCCAGCCTAATATCCCAATAAATACAGTAATCATAGATGGCCATTCTTGGCATCACTGTCGTGAACAAAATAATATAAGATAACCACCAAATATTTTAGAAAATGGATGTCAAATTTAATTTTGTAAGTTAAAAGAAAAACATTTAGACAATCCAATTTGAAAAGAAGGTGGATATAAAAATCAACGAGTAATGGAATAACCATAATGCATAAAGTAATAATCGAATAAGCTGTCGGTTAACAGACCAAAACAAGTAGGTTACACCGAGTGTTACAATTTAAATATCACATTACATTAAACGAGTACAAAACATGGGCAACACGCCCGAATAAGTAAACTGATCCTATCTAGAGTACAAGAGATAAAAGCTTCTGTAACGAATATCCTACAATATTCGCAAAATTCTATAGCTCCAGGAAAACTGGAATGGAGAGATCAATATGGGAGTCCTTGCGGAGGAGCACCTGAACGAACAAAGAATTCATGCAAAATAAAGAGATATAGACGGGTCAGGGCCCGGTTTGATATGATCACCATGTGAATAAAATGCATGACAATTATGAATATCTCATCATCATAATGAACTAAACTTTCTCTCACAATTAATCATAAAATTTCTCACCTGTTATCCTATAAGCACACCCTAGCGCAATATCAATGACAATGCTCAATGTTCATAAAAGCAGGGGAGAATTCATCTACTTTCACTTAATGATGTTTCAATTCAATTATTCACAACTTAAATGCATAGTTCCTTTTCTCTTTAGGAAATATATTTATAAAGCAATTTATTTCACAAAATGCTTCACCAAAACAATTCTATACCATTTAACTTTATAGTTCCCTTTCTCTCTCGGAAACATATTGAAAGCAGTTTATCACCCAAAATGCTTTACCATCATTTCAAGTTCCACTTTATTAAGAATAGTTATAATCACATATATATAACAATTCTAAGACCGTCCTTTCGAGTTTCCCCACTGGACGCGCCCCTAAATGGCGATCATCTTCCAGGGCCTATCACACAAGACAACCGGGGCACCTACATCGCGTGACGTCGAGAAGCGTCCATATACCTTCGACAGTGAGTCATAACCACACCCGAAATTACCCCACTACGAATAATAATCACACCATATAATAACCGGTCCTATGGCCGAGGACTATATTCGCCCTACATTCACTATCCAGGGGACTTCATCTCATGCGTGTAACTTCCCCTATGATAGCGATTTAGAGAGGTGTGTATATGTAAATTATCATTTACAATTTATTTTCTCATTTGAAAATATTCACTTTTTATATTCTCAAAACCATTTATACTTAACCTTTTAAGTACCAATTTTAGAATATGCCTTTCTTATTCTCGAAGTCATATTTTTATTAATGACCTAAGACCCGAAGTGCAATTATCCTCACACTAGTCTCCAAGAGTCCGAAATAATACCATAATTCATTAGAAGTAACTTCCCTCGATACTAGTCTCCCAAAAGTGCCAAACATTTCCGTTATACTTTTCGTTAGTTCTAGGCTAACTTCCTATATCAAACGAAATATTAACCCCTATGAACTAACCCTTGGGATAATCCCAAATAACCCCATACTAACCTAGGATATTTATCTACTTAATACAAACCTCTAAAACTCTTTATTACTTCCCCAGAGAAGGTTCCTAACCCTTAAACCTAAAAAAAAGGACTAAAAACAAAGCTAGAAAAATCTCACAAAAACAAGGTTTCCGAATCGATTCGCCCAGGGCCGAATCGATTCACCCCGGACTGCGAATCGATTTGCCCAAAAATGAATCGATTCGACGAAGAAAACCAACCTACTGTCCCATCCCGAATCTATTCGACCCTAACCCGAATTGATTCGGTCTCCCAGACCTTTAGCCACCCCTGCTAGTGAATCGATTCGCTGGTGAGGCGAATCGATTCGGCCTGTTCGAATTGCCCAGAAATGGGCTACGGGTTGTATGAACCCTAAAATCCCCAAAACCAAAATCTTAAATTTTCTCCAACATCAACAACAATTAATTTTACCAAATCAATTCTACACTACTACTAACTAATATTCCCAACTCAAATCAAATTAAACTACAAAATTAAGGGTTTAAACACCAAGATCATCAAAACCCCATTTATGATAAAAACTCCAAAAACATGATTATAAATGCAATTTATCCACATTAAATCATACTATAGCAAGTAAGAAACTTGCCTCAAGTTTGTAGTCTCGGATTCTCTTCCCATAGCAACGATTTCCAACTCCAATCTTAAATTTCTCTCTCTTTTCTCCCATTTCTCCCAATTCTCTCTTCTCTCTCTCTCTCTCTCTCTCTCTCTCTCTCTCTCTCTCTCTCTAAGCTTTTAAAACATAAGAATGGGAAAATAAAGGGGTTGGAAGACTTAAACGGGCAATTTACATTCGTTCCCATCTTTAATTGTTGATACACCATTAAAATGACTCGTAACTACATAATTAAGTCATAACCTCCCAAAAAAGCCCAAAACTCTAAAATACAACTTGGCACTTTTTTTTACCATCTCGACTATTTCAAAACTAATCGCACCCTCTAAATTAGCATTCGGAGTATCGTAATATTTTATGTTCCAACGTTATTTTAATTCATTAATAATGCTCAAATTTGAATATAAGTTATAACCGTCTCTTAAAGCACAACGACGCAATAAATCGCAATATAATGTTATTTACCTCCACATAACAGTAAATAGGCAAAACATGGTAAATATTATCTCTTAAATCACTTAAAAATAATATTTACCTCAACTTTCTCTATTTTTTAAAATTAACCCAGCAGACAATTTAATATAAAATACTCACTCAAAAGTAAGGGTTATTACATATTTCCCCCCCTTACAGGGGAATTTTGCCCTCAAAATTCAGGCGTACCATATAAAAACATCAAGGGTGTACTTCTCTAAAATATCGTTCTTTCATCCCTAGAAAATTCATCGGCAGTGGGGCGTTCCCATTGGACTTGGACTAAGGTCACCACTTTCGATCTTAGTCTACACTCCTCGTGCTCTAAAATAGCATCCGATTGTTCCTCATGAACTATCGATCCTACATTTTCAACAATGGAAGAAAATGCCTACATAACTCGGCACAAGTTGCTTTTCCTCCTGAATCACGTTATACCCTTCCTCGGGAATACCTGCACTAAAACTTGATCCCCTATCTCCAAAACTACATGACCTCTATTCGAGTCGGCATAGCCCTTTAAATTATGCGGCTCAATGAACTCAATCATCAAAAAGTTTATTGTCTGCTGTTTTTACCCAACGAGCAGACAAACTACTCAACCGGCTACATAAGACCACATATGTGCCATACCTATAGTGAAACGGTACGAATTATTGTATGCAAATTCGACTCATAAAAGCTACTGCCCCATTCTTCCATTAAGCCAAACACGCACATTCAATGTATGCCTTTCGACATTTGGTTAACTCTCTCTATTCATTCATCCACTTATGGGTGGTGGGATGTACCCGATTTCAATCCGGTTCGCATTACTTCCTAGAAACTTTACCAAAATTTTGATACAAAAATATAGTCTCGGTCCAACACTATATTGATAGGAACCTCATACAGTTCCATAACTCCATCATAAAGAGCTGGGCGTACTCCTCTGTAAATAGTCTGCCCATATTGGCCAGAAAAGCGACAATTTGGTCAAATGATCAATAATTACTCAAATAGGATCATGACTATTGCGATGCCGATAATTCTATGAGAATATCCATATCAATACCGGTACAATAACGCTTACAACAATCCCGTTGATTGTTGGTGATCTACCTTCACCCATGGATAAGTGGCGGATTGGGGAGAAAACTCAGAAATGTCCCTTCCTCACGCATCAACACTGACATAATTCCTCTCGCTATAATGCCTCCTAATTAGTTCGTTCTACTTGGCTTTCCATGCCTTCATTAGTCTCCTCCATGGGTTTTCTTCTCAGCGCATCTGCTACCCCATTCGCGTTCCCTTGGTGATAATGAATATCGAATTGATAGTCTTTTACGAACTCCAACCACCAACTTTTTCGCCCCAACAACATATTGAAACAACTTGTGGTCCGTGAAAAGACTAAAATTTCCTGCCCAGGAGGTAGTGCCTCTTTTTTTCTTTAAGGCGAATACTACCGCTGCGAACTCTAAATCAAGCGTGGGATAATACTTCTCACGGGGTTTAAGTTTATGAGACGCAAAAACAATGGATCCATGCTCCAGTATTAATACTTCCCAATCCTGGTAGAAACTCGTCCGTTAATACCGAGAAATCCAATCTCGATCTTGACAACGTGAGTGCAGGAGTATAAATCATCTTAGCATTTCACTCCTCGAAAGATAGGTTACCGACGTAATGCTCTTTCTAAGATGAGCCTCGTCTTCTTCTCTACCCGGTTTCTCGAATTACTCAAGATTCCATACTACTCATTTATGGGGACCTAATTCTTCTTAAAGTTAACCCACCAACTTACTCGGGGTTAACTCCCTACAGCCTCCCTAAAACAGCGTCACATGCCCACTGAACTTACTTCTCAACAATTCTAAGGTCGATGTGTTTTCTATTCACGTCGAATAAGTACTAAACTAACTATATCTCTAGTGCCCAAGACCCTTCTCAATTTCTGACATTCGCTCGGTTTCATGCGTGGGACGTTTCGCAAAGCGAAATCTAAACAAGGAACCCTCTCGTTACACTACTACCTGGCATCTTCAGTCATCAAGATATAACGATCTAAGGCACATGATCGGGACCGCTAGAATTCTAACTCATAACCCTACTTGTACGTTTCTACTTCTATGTCCTACCATTTCAGCGAAATTAAAATCTAACTAATCGGGCGCCTACTTTCTGCAAAGTGTTACGAATCTTTTATCCAAATATATATATATATATATATATATATATACATCCTCTTAAATGACCTTATCATCAAGGCATAACTATAAGTCTCGATCCGACTTCTTTATCTTTGTCTCACTCACATCTATCAGATGAGAGAACTATTTTTAGTGCTATCGCACTGCACATTAACTTTTTATTAGCCCTTAATCAATCACATGATTATCGGCTAAAACCCTCAAAACCAACATCCTGACATAAAGTAAGATCTCTCTACTCCCAACGTCGTTAAGGTTCATGCGTGGAGTATCTCGCAAGCGAAATCCAAACAAGGAACCCCTCCGATACACTACTACTTAACTTTGTTGGTCGTGGAGATAAGGTAATAGCAAACACAAACAAAACAAACAAAATAAAAATATAATGAAAAATTCTTGCATACCTTAAACCATCATTATAAAGTCTCAACCCGTATCCAGGTGAGATATTATAGAACAACTAGTTCCACTGTAGAACTATCTCTCCAACCAAATAAAAAATAGTGCCACTCGTATAACACATATAATACGAGTAGCATAAATCACATATACTTTTAAAATATCAACACTCGCTCTATAGAGAATGAATGAAAATAAAACCTACCTACCGCAGAAATCATAAAGATACACTCTCTATTACATCGTCAATACTTCCACAAGCTCAAATTACACACTTGACTCAAGGGTTAATAAAACACTACTTCATCTTATCACACAGAATGCACCACCCTCTACCGAGGTGGAATTCCCGACAACGTTCTTGCCAATTACTCTGGCCACTTTCAAAAGTTCCCAGATACAATACTCTAGTCTTATCTGAACCAAAACTACTTCCATCAATGCCCCGACTAGGCATCCTATTCTTGCTCTTTAACTTTGATTAGCGAGATCAAATTGCGGGGTTCTACATTCCACTGCATAACTGTTTCTCCATCTCTATCCGCCCTGACCACACTAAGGTTTTCCACATCTCAGAATCTATAGCTTCTACCATGACAGTTTTACACGTAGTTCCCTTAACTTCCCCAGCAACAGAGAATATACCATCGGCTTCCACTACCTTATTTCAATGAGTTTTCCCTGAGCGGATGTCCACCTATGGGGTTTCATGAACACGACTTCTCCATTAGTGTTAGCAACACTTACTCGTGAGCCTATCATTCCACTAAAGGGATCTTTCTACTTTGTACCTACCTTAATTCGGTGCACAGTTCCCTTAACCCTTTAACTCCTTATTCACGATCGGCCTCTGACCGATCCTCATGTGAATACTTGAGAGTCTATCTTCTCATCATTTCTGATATCCCAGAGAAACTTGCTACTGAAAAAATCTACCAAGTTTCTCCAAGCAAAACTTGTTGCTCCACCAAATATGGCGACTACGTTCCCACCAGTTCAACCTTACTCCAACGGGTGAAAAAATTTCCTCAATTTTCCGCATTGGGGCATTTCTATATCCCACTCTAGGCCATAGCTTCTGAGACTTATACTTCCATCGAATGAAGTTACACTACCTCCACCTAACTTAACTTCAACGTGTGGTCCTTATCAAGGGCCTTTCAAACCTTTTTTTCCCCATTTTACTTTGCTGGGAAATCCAAACTTGGTACCATTCTCTATTTGTAGCGGTACTTGGAAAACTATATCTACCGTACTTAGTAGTCGCGCTAGCAATATAGGAGAATGTTACGGAGGGAGTAACCTCTTATTCGACCCTCATCCCCAAATACAACTTACAGTTCTTAGTAATCTCGTCTCATGACGCCCTCATAACGGCCTTCCCTGATGCCTTTCATCATCCAACATGCGAATCTCAAACAAACGCGCAAAAGATTTTCTGAATTCTTACATTATAGCAGGAGAACGAAATCTCACAAGAGGAATCAACAATCCAAATCCTACGGCTCTATGTCAAAATCAAAAGCAACGCTGAAAGCGTAGTACGTTCGCGCAGATTCCTAAGGACACTAGAACCTGATGCGCTGATACCATCTGTGACAACTCGCTAATTAAAATAAGAGGTGGCCAGCCTAATATCCTAATAAATACAGGAATCATAGATGGTCCTTCTTGGCATCACTGTCATGAACATAATAATATAAGATAACCACCAAATATTTTAGAAAACGGATGTCAAATTTAATTTTGTAAGTTAAAAGAAAAACATTTAGACAATCTGATTTGAAAAGAAGGTGGATATAAAAATCAACAAGTAATGGAATAACCATAATGCATAAAGTAATAACCGAATAAGTTGTCGATTAATAGACCAATACAAGCAGGTTACACCGAGTATTACAATTTAAATATCACATTACATTAAATGAGTACAAAACATGGGCAACACGCCCGAATAAGTAAACTAATCATATGTAGAGTACAAGAGATAAAAACGTCTATAACGAATATCCTACAACATCCGCAAAATGATATAGTTCGAGGACAACTGGAATGGAGAGATCAATACGTGCGTCCTTACGGAGGAGCACCTGGACGAACAAAGAATTCATGCAAAACAAAGAGATATAGACGGGTCAGGGCCTGGTTCGATATGATCAACATGTGAATAAAATGCATGATAGTTATGAAAATCTCATCATCATAATGAACTAAACTTTCTCTCACAATTAATCATAAAATTTCTCACCTCTCATCCTATAAGCACACCCTAGCGCAATATCAATGACAATGCTCAATGTTCATAAAAGCAAGGGAGAATACATTTACTTTCACTTAATGATGTTTCATTTCAGTTATTCATAACTTAAATGCATAGTTCCTTTTCTTTAGGAAATATATTTATAAAGCAATTTATTTCACAAAATGCTTCACCAAAACAATTCTATACCATTTAACTTTATAGTTCCCTTTCTCTATCAGAAACATATTGAAAGCAGTTTATCACCCAAAATGCTTTACCATCATTTCAATCTCCACTTTATTAAGAATAGTTATAATCACATATATATAACGATTCTAAGACCGTCCTTTCGAGTTTTCCCACTGGACGCGCCCCTAAATGGCTATCATCTTCCAGGGTCTATCGCACAAGACAAATTGGGCACCTACATTGCGTAACGTCGGGAAGCGTCCATATACCTTCGACAGTGAGTCATAACCACATTCGGAATTACCCCACTCCGAATAATAATCACACCATATAATAACCGGTCCTATGGTCGAGGATTATATTCGCCCTGCATTCACTAGCTAGGGGACTTCACCTCATGCGTGTAACTTCCCCTATGATCGCGATTTAGAGAGGTGTGTATATGTAAATTATCATTTACAATTTATTTTCTCATTTGAAAATATTCACTTTTTATATTCTCAAAATAATTTATACTTAACCATTAAGTACCATGACGCGACTAAGAATTTGTCTCAAAAGTGCGTTTTACTCTAGGCTCAAGTGCAAGCCTGTCGCTCAAGTAGTAACCCGGTAAATCGGGATCGTATCCGCAGGGATCGAGATTGCCAAATAATAACAAGAAAAATTATTAAATCTTGAAATGATTTCTTAAAAGAAACAAAAAGATGATCAATGATTGGGGAAATTTCTAGTGAAATAAAAATTTGCTTAAGGAAACAAACTGAAAATTGTAAAAGAATTTAGATCTGACAAATGGGAGAAAATAGGGTAGGGTACAATCCCTCAATCCTTAACAAATTACCTTATAGAATACTAGACTTGTAAATTAAAATTATTGACTGGGTCCGGTCTTTATAAATTCTATGCATTACGTATATGAGGTTCAAGCCCGCACCATACGAAATCAAAGTCAAATACAAAGCGGTGAATGGAAAATTATACTCGTAAAGCGTTCTTAAACATCTCAAGTACTTAGGGCAAGAGAGATTAAAAGAATGACAATGTTTGTATGATTTTCTTTCACGATTCAATCAATATTTTAATTTAACCTCTATTTTCTACATAAATAATTTGCCTTGGATTGAGTTCATGTACCCCAACCCTTAGGAATTTAGCTACTCATGATTTGCTTCAAGAATAAATTCGCATATGAAATTATGGATCCACAAGACATTGTAAATAATTTGCAAATAATAAAACTAGAGAAGGGAAAGATTTTACTTGAATTCAGCAACAAAAGCAGAATTGGAATTCAGAATTTCTTACAACTTAGGGTTCATGAAAACTCTTGAAGAAATAGAAAATTTTCTCTCAAAGTCTAACCCTAAAATTCAACCTCTAGCAAACCCTAGTCACTCTCTAGTAATTCCCTAGCTAGCCTCTCAAATGATGTAGGGCATGGGTTTTTATAGCACAAAGAATCGAAATTGACAGCTCAATGTGCTTGTAGCACAAGTTTCACCATCCAGCACGCCAAAAATCTGCATAATTAATGCCAGGATTTCACATGACCGGACCGGTCCGGATTACACTCGGATCGGTCCGATATCCACCGGATCGGTTCTTTTATTTCTACCGGATCAGTCCGGTCCTAGTCGGATCGGTCCTATTTTCTTCTCCATCGGTTTGCTATCCATCCGGGGTCTACTGGACTTGGATCATTTCGGATCGGTCCGGATTCCATCGGATTGGTCCGATTTTCTTCAACTTTGACTGGCCATATCTTCTGATTTAGAAATCCGATTTGGGTGCCGTTTCTTCCTATGCTCTTGTGAACTCATGCTCTTCAACTTCACTTTTGGTGTCGCCTTCGATTTTTGAGTGGAACTTTACTCTTTTTCCCTTTGACTTTTCTTCTGATTTTCTTCTTTTCCTTTCTTGCATTCCATTCCTGAAAACTTCATCACAATTACACAAAAACTAGGGAATATTGTTAGAAACAGATAATAGAGTGATATGGACTAAAAATGATTCAATTACCATGTTCGAGATATTAAAATCACTAAATTAAGGGGCTAAATTCAGAAGAATTTACGCTTGGTCAAATCCCCCTAACTTAGGACTTTGCACGTCCCGGGCAATGTAACTGAGTCTAACCAAAATTCTACTCTTGAAAATTCCTTTATTGGGATAGAATACCTTTTTCGTGGGCAAGCGATTGCATTTAGCGTATGCAACAAGCCTTTAAACCTCTAGGTTACCCTAGTAGGACGAGTTTTGTCTCGTGAGGGTTTGCAGTGAATATACCCACAAAATTCTTTATTGACTCAAATAAATATCAAAATACTTAAAAATTGTTCAATTTAAACTTTTCGAGAAAATAATCACCATCAACTCATATTCAACTGTCTCAAACCATAGTGTGTGTGTGCAAAGCCAAAAATTAAACCTCAAATTTCCACCGATTGAGCATTACGTTACTTTTCGAAAATTCGTTTTGATTCAAATTCTTACAGATGCACTCACAAACGAATCACTCGGATTGTGGTTGTTTTTCTCTCGGTATGCATGATATAAAAAGTAAATATAATGGACTCAAATTCATGCATACAAAATTGAAAAGAAGGAAATTTGTGGTGATTAGATCTCATCATCGGAATACAGTTATTAGGAAATGGGAACATCACCTCTAATTCACACCATTTAATCTCTCATTTAATCTTTTTGTGTCTTAGCTCTCCACGCAGTAATTAATTTCGCCATTCGGACCCAGTTAGGACTTTTTGGGTAAAAAGGTGTAAAGGGTAAAATTGGGAATAGACGGAATATTCGGAATTGAAAAATGTCCTTATGATGTACATTAGTGCTTTTTCGGGCATTTGCTCATTTTTCTTTTCTTTTTTTTTTTCACTATTTTTTTTGTTGAGCATTTTTTTTTCTGTTTTTCTCTTGCCCCTTTTTATTGCACAATTTGGACTTACTTGATGAATTTTCTCAATTTTCACAATTCCGGGCTATTTGGGTTTTTCGGGTTATCAAACGAAAGGGAAATATTTTATTAGGCTGCAAAGGGATAATTTTTCACAACTTTTTATGGATAATTTTGGATAACAAACGAGGGCCTACTTCATTGTCCAAATTGCTAATCACATTACCATATGCATCTCGAGATTAATTAAGTTTAGAGATATATTTAGCACGAATTTCGAGACAACATTTCACACATTTCCCATAACCGATCAAAACAAAGGATTGAGATCATCAACGACTTATTAACATGCTGAAAAGAACTTTGAGTTAATCATAAACTCGGATTGATTTAAAAACTCATAAAAAATTGAAAGGCTCGAAATCTCACCGGGTTGGACTAATCTCCACACTTATTCGTTAAGTCGTCAATTTTCTTTCAATTTCCATCTTCGGTCAATTTTGACTTAGTGCAATTGATTGTTAACAATTTGAGACTTTAAATAGAATAAATGTGACATTTTTGAAAAATTTAAATTCCAATATTGATTTATTTTGATGAAAAATATTTTTGTTTTTTTTTTCAAAATTTTTCAAATTTTTTTTTAATTTTTTTTTATTTTTAGATACACATATATATGAATACAAGCGAAGTTTTATGAATACGCACCTGTTATCCCCCCTAATTCAATGATTTGCATTGTCCTCAATCAAATGGATAAGGTAGATAAAGAAGACAACATAAAGAGTGCGATAAATAAAACAAGCAAATATCATATGAAAACTTTAGATTACAAACAAACTGTGACACAACTGTGTAAGCAAAAAAAAAAAAAACATAACTATAAATATCCTAAAGGGGAGAGGGGCATCCTAAGGGGCGGGTGGGGGATGGGAAGGACTGGGAGCAGCAGGATCATAAGGATTGTAATAGTAAGGAGGAAGAGGGGCCTCGGGTCCCAACTGAAGACGGTACAAGTCGGCCTGCATACGCAGGAGCAAACTCATGTCCCTCTCGTAGGAGGACACGAACCCGTCGAAACGCATTTTAAGGGAGAGAACGCGCTCAGTCAATCCCGTACCAACCGGAACATAATCCGGATCAGCAGTCTCATCATATTCTTCCTCCTCACCTTCCTCCATCTCAACGTCCTCATCAGCGACGTCCTCCTCCTCATCGGTCTCCGCGTCACTCGAATCGTCACCGCGCCTTGCACGGACTAGCTGAATTTGTCTTTCACTACGAGTGCGGGATTCTTGTCCTAAAGGCTTAGGCAAGTTGATAAGATCTTGAGGGGGTGCTATCCCGGCATCCCGAAGCATGGAGGTAATGAGGCGACCATAAGGAAGAGGGGCGCGGCCCTTTTTGTCATAGGCCACAAAAAGGATATCGGTGTAAAATGTTCGGGATAAGTTGATCACTGTCGCAGTGTCGAACAGATGATACATCATAGTAGCTTGGCGCGGCCTCATCGCTGAATCATTGGAGGTTTGCAAAATATTGTCACAAACAATATGAAAGGCGAATCGTGCCTTGTCTGATAAGCAACCGACGGGAAAGGTCTCGGTATTCCAAACCGCACCGGGCTTGATCCTCGAGATACAAATTTCTTTGGTGAGAACGGGATCGGGACCCGAATAGTCAAACTGGGCCGGTGTGATCACACCATAAGACTCGAGCTTCCGTGCCACAAGGTCAAGTGAGAATGGAATAGGGATGGAATCCACAAAGGATTGGGATTCAAATTCAGCGGTACGGACAAGAGATCCGTAGAACTGACACACTTCATTCTCCCAAACTGCCTCATAGGGTTCGTTGAAGAAACGGCACCAGCACCGTGACAGGAAAAGGGCTGTGACAGAATTGGGCATTTGGTCCCATAACACTTGACGTTCGATATGAATTTTTCGGGTAGGGCTGAAAAACCTACGACACCAATTTGCTTCGCGGCGGGAACGGTACTCTCCATTTCCGTCGGGAAGGACTTCAATGGAGGTATATTTCTGGGGAGCAGCCATGGATATGAAGGATTGAAACAGAAATGGAGATAGAGTAGAGAAGGTAGGTGGAGGTGTGAAGAAAATGGGTAGGGGGATGGGTGTATTTATAGTAGGGGAGTGGGAAATTGGAGGGAATGAAAGGGTGGGAAAGGGGGGGTCGAATTTTTGAAGGAAGTGAATGGATTGGGGGAAATGAAAAGGTGTGGATTGAATAGGTGTGACCCTTGGGAAATGAACTTCTGCAGACAACCGGACCGATCCGGTTTTGGGACCGGACCGATCCGCCTTACCGGATCGGTTCTTTAAATCCACCGGACCGATCCACCTTACCGGATCGGTTCTTTAAATATCAGACCGGACTGAGCCGGTCTGCTAATTTTTTTGATTTCTTCCTCTCTCTTCTTTTCACTATAAATGCTCCTATTCTCCATTCCAAACATGGGTTTTCAACCGCTCACACTTCAAACTATCCTCAATGCTCATCGAAAACGAAACACCCCTCACCCGTCGGATTCTCAACCCCGGGACTGACTCAATCCTACGACTCCTAATTCCTACGACTCCTATGTACAACAATCACCCCATACATGTCGGGGGTGCGACGACCTCACCTCTCTTTGTTCAGTCAATCCCCATAAATGGGGTCCGACAGCCAGATTGTGTCGGCTTCTTTGACAATTGCTTCCAAATAGGCCTTGAGACGATGCCCATTAACTTTAAATGTGTTTCCCCCTTTCTCATCTATGAGTTCAACAGCTCCATGGGGAAATACCTTTTTCACAATGAATGGACCTGACCATCTTGACCGCAATTTTTTGGGAAACAAGTGCAACCTCGAGTTGTAGAGAAGTACTTTTTGTCCCGAACGAAACTCTTTCTTTCGAATGATTCTGTCATGAGCTCGTTTCATACGGTCCTTGGATATTTTAGCACTTTCATACGCATCATTGCGTATTTCTTCCAACTCATTCAACTGAAGTTTCCTTGTTTCACCGGCTTTATCCATATTGAAGTTCACCCTTTTGATAGCCCAATACGCTTTGTGTTCGATCTCAACCGGAAGATAACAAGATTTGCCATACACAAATCGAAATGGGGACATCCCAAGGGGATTCTTATATGCGGTTCTATACGCCCAGAGTGCATCATTCAATCTGAGAGACCAATCTTTCTTATTAGGATGGACTGTCTTTTCCAAAATGTTTTTGATTTCCCGATTAGCGAGATCGACTTGGCCATTCGATTGAGGGTGATAAGTTATTCCAACTTTATGGACAATCCCATACTTCCGCATTAGTTTCTCCATAGGCCTATTGCAAAAATGAGTTCCATTATCACTGATTATGGCCTTAGGCATACCAAAACGAGAAAGTATATTTTCTTGAATGAATTTTATCACCACTTTGCTGTCATTCGTCCTTGTAGCTATCGCCTCGACCCATTTTGAGACGTAATCTACGGCGACGAGGATGTATAGAAAACCAAAAGAAGGTGGAAATGGGCCCATGAAATCAATACCCCAACAATCAAACAACTCCAATACTAGAATTGGGGTTAATGGCATCATGTCACGGCGAGTAATATCTCCCATTCTTTGGCATCTATCGCATGATTTACAAAAAGTATTCACATCCCGGAAGATTGTGGGCCAATAAAGACCACTTTGAAGGATTTTCGCAGCAGTTTTATTTTTAGAAAAATGACCTCATCATGCTTCCGTATGACATAATCAAATTACCCCTTGGATTTATTCATCGGGTACACATCTCCGGATGATTTGATCAGCACAATACTTAAACAAATATGGATTATCATAAAAGAACATGCGTGACCATGTAATGAACTTTCTCCTCTCTTGTGGATTCCAATTAGATGGAATAACTCCAGTGACAAGGTAATTGACGATATCCGCAAACCAAGGGAGAGAAGAAGTAGCAAATAAACGTTCCTCCGGAAAATACTCGTCTATGGGAATGGGATCAATAGGCACGTCGGACGAGAGGCGTGACAAATGGTCAGCGACGACGTTTTCTACTCCTTTCTTATATTTAATCGAGAGATTAAACTCTTCTAAGAGTAGGATCCACCTGATTAAACGGGGTTTGGCATCTTTTTTGCTCAAGAGATATTTAAGTGCCGAATGATCAGCGAAACAAATGATAGGCGACCCAACAATGTAAGAGCGAAATTTGTCGAGAGCAAAAACGACTGCTAGTAACTCTTTCTCTGTAGTAGAGTAGTTAAGCTGAGGGCCAGATAATGTTCTGCTAGCATAGTAAATAACATGAGCTTTCTTATCTTTCCTCTGTCCAAGAACAACCCCAATCGCGTAATCACTTGCATCACACGTAAGCTCAAATGGTAGTGACCAATCCGGAGCTTGCATGATAGGTGCGGAAATAAGCATGCTTTTAAGTTTATCAAAAGCTTCTTGACATGCTTTATTCCACTCAAATGGAGTGTCTTTCATAAGGATATTACTCAAAGGTCTAGCAATGGCGCTAAAGTCTTTCATAAACCTCCTATAAAATCCAGCATGGCCTAGAAAGGACCTCACATCTGTAAGTGATTTTGGTGGGGGTAACTCAGCTATTACTTCAATTTTTGCTCGATCAACTTCAATTCCTCTAGATGAGACTATGTGACCTAAAACTACGCCCTCGGTAACCATAAAATGGCATTTTTCCCAATTGAGGACTAAGTCTTTTTCCACACATCGGAATAGAACTCTTTCAAGATTAGCTAAACATTGGTCAAAAGATGGATCGAAAACGCTGAAATCGTCCATGAATACCTCAAAACCTTTTTCAATCATGTCGCTAAAGAGACTTAACATGCACCTTTGAAAAGTTGCTGGCGCATTACATAACCCAAATGGCATATGTTTATAGGCGAACGTACCAAACGGACATGTAAAATTCGTCTTTTCTTGATCAAGTACATCCACTTCAATCTGATTATATCCGGAATACCCATCTAGGAAACAATAGTAAGGATGGCCCGCCACTCGTTCAATCACTTGATCGATGAATGGTAAGGGAAAATAATCTTTTCGAGTTCCGGCATTGAACTTTCGGTAGTCAATGCAAACACGCCACCCGGTGGTGGTGCATTGAGGTATTAATTCTACCTTAGCATTTTCAACCACGGTCATTCCAGATTTTTTTGGAACGACTTGAATTGGGCTCACCCATTTACTATCCGAAATGGGATAGATAATCCCAGAATCTAGCAATTTGATGATTTCCGCTCTCACTACATCTTTCATGGTTGGGTTTAATCGCCTTTGCATCTCACGCGAGGGCTTCACTTCTTCCTCAAGATGGATTTTATGGGTACAAATCAATGGACTTATACCCTTCAAATCTGCTATAGTCCAACCAAAAGCACTTCTATGCTTTCGCAACACATCCAACAACATACCCTCTTGCCCTTTGTCTAGACGGGAAGACACAACATCAGGAAACGCATCATTCTCTCCTAGAAAGGCATATTTGACATGGGAGGGTAGTTTCTTCAACTCAAGACTAGGAAATCTATTTTCGGAGGGGAGCATGGTTGTCTCCCTCGGAGGCAATTCTTTATACCTAGAAATCCAGTCAACATCTCTTAAACTCTCAAAACTCTCATCTCCTTGTAACCAAGTCTCCAACTCCTCCACCTCACACTCAAACTCAGTATAAGAACTCTTTTTCTCACCACTTTGCACTAAACATACTTCCAATGCATCTCCTCCTATAATTTTCTCAATGTTCTCATCCACCATTTCTTCAATAAGATCAACCTCAAGAATCTCATCCTCATCACCCATTTGGTTAGCGACATTGAAAATATTTGTCTCGAGAGTCATGTTTCCAAAAGTGAGTTGCATTTGGCCATTCTGTGTATTGATCAAAGCATTAGCAGTAGCTAAGAATGGACGGCCCAAGATTATTGGAACATGATTTCTCGTATGGGGAACTGGCTCAGTGCCCCAAATGACAAAATCAACAGGAAAGTAGAACGTGTGCATTTGAACTATCACGTTTTCTACAACCCCACGAGGCACTTTCACTGTTCGATCAGATTACTGTAGAGTGATGCGGGTAGGTTTTAAATCACCTAAATCAAGCTGCTTATAGATGGAGTATGGAAGGATGTTTACACTCGCACCTAAATCAAGCAATGCTTTTTCCACTCTTTTTTCTCCTATGACCCACGAAATTGTTGGCGCACCTGGATCCTTGAATTTTGGTGGAAGATCATCGAGAAGGACCGAGCTCACATTTTGTGCCAAGAAAACATTCTTCTTCACCTTAAGCCGTCGTTTGACAGTCAAAAGATCTTTGATAACCTTAGCATATGTTGGAATTTGTTGAATAGCATCAAGAAATGGCAAGTTCAGTTTTACTTGCTTCAACACATCCAACACCTCGGTACGCGAAGCCCCTTTGTTGGGTGGCTCTAAGCGTTGAGGAAATGGAGCAACAGTAGGCAACTTGACTTCAATTTCAGGTTCAACTTCCTCATCTTTCAATTCCTTTTCTAAGGGAGAGTCTGCATACTCGGGAGTTTCAGATTCCTTAGAACTTTCGGGTTCAACTCCATCATCTTTCACCTTTAGAAGTTTTGGTGATAGATCAATTATGCGGCCACTACGAAGAGTAGTAACAGCTTGACATTGTTCTTTCAAATCCGATGATGTAGAGCCAACCGTGGGTTGACCTTGAAAAGGAGGTCTTTGACCTTGGGCTGGAAGTTTACCCTTCTCTTGAGTATTCACTGCAGACTGCAACCTAGAGATGTTAGTATGCATTTCAGCGAACATTAGATCATATTTAGCATTACTCTCTTTTTGAGCTTGGATGAATTGATTGAAATTATCTTCAAAAGTTCTCCTAGGTGGAGCTACATACGGACCAGGAGGTGGTACCTACATAGGATTTGTCATTGGAGGAGCCACTTGCTGAAATTGAGGAGGTGGTGGTAGAGTCATATGTGCATTAGGAACCATCCCACCTTGGGGTTGTCCATAATTGAACCCAGGATTCCTCCATGATTGATTATATGCATTCCCTTGCTGTGCATTAAAATTTCCTCGATAACCCCCTATTGCCTCAACCTATTCAGTGTACATTGCCTTGTGTGCAGGAATAATGGGACATCCTTTGGTAGAATGACCCGCATTACAAATGGCACACACTTTATCCTTTCCGGCTTGTACTGGTCCAGACACATCTCTCAATCGCACTTCAATCATATCTCTGAAATTCTTCTCCAATTGGTCAAATTTTCGATCCAACATAGTGTTCTTGTCCAAGTGATAAATACCGGACGCAGCAGGCAAAATTGGACACTTGGCGATTTCGATTTTGACTATTGGGATCAGAAATATCCCATGCTTGGGTAGTCTCTGACACATATTTCAAATGAGCCTCAGCATCGCTCGAATTTAACTCCCAAAAAGGTCTTTCACACATGGTTTGAACAAGTTGTTTATATGCTAAAGTAAGGCCTTGATGGAAAAATGAAATCAGATGATGCTTTTCAAAACCGTGATGTGGGCATGCACTAACTAACTCCTGAAATCTCTCCCAACATTTATCAAAAGCCTCATTCTCATTTTGACGAAAAGCTTGAATTTGGGCTTTAACAGAATTGGTTTTGTGTTGTGGAAATTTTTTTGATATAAACTTGGATTGCATATCTTTCCAGGATAACACAGAATTTGGGGGTAGGGACCATAACCAAGTTTTAGCTTTATCCTTTAAGGAAAAAGGGAAGAGCTTCAACCAGATTACATCTGGAGGACAAGCTTGGTCACCAAAAGTCTCACATGTATCTTCGAATTCTCGAATATGGAGATATGGTTTTTTAGAATCCATCCCATGAAATGTAGGAAGAATTTGGGGCATACCATTCCGAAAGTGGAACTGACCGGCATTATACGGGAGTAGAATGCAACCATGGGTAACAGTTCGCTCCGGAAATAACAAATCTTTCATGGGGAGGTAAGGTATCTCCTCCTCTCCAGCACCAACACCAACACCGACACTACCATGATCCGACATATCGCTACCGAAAGGTTCAGACTTCTCACTCAGTGTTTGACTCAATGAACGACTTGTGATGGAATTATTAGGCGAAGGAGGTGGAACCCCAAAAGGAATAGACTCAGAATTTTCAGAACTTGCTTCGGAAATAGGATTTTCGTGAATTTTGGTGGGAGATGAATTATGCATATAAACACACAAAAAGATGAGAATTTTTTTTTAATTTTTTTTTTTTTCGAAATCAGTTGTAGATAAAAATAACTTTCTTGAAAATTTAACAATTTCGGATCCCCGACAACGGCGCCAAAAACTTGACGCGACTAAGAATTTATCTCAAAAGTGCGTTTTACTCTAGGCTCAAGTGCAAGCCTGTCACTCAAGTAGTAACCCGGTAAATCGGGATCGTATCCACAAGGATCAAGATTGCCAAATAATAACAAGAAAAATTATTAAATCTTGAAATGATTTCTTAAAAGAAACAAAAAGATGATCAATGATTGGGGAAATTTCTAGTGAAATAAAAATTTGCTTAAGGAAACAAACTGAAAATTGTAAAAGAATTTAGATCTGACAAATAGGAGAAAATAGGGTAGGGTACAATCCCTCAATCCTTAACAAATTACCTTATAGAATACTAGACTTGTAAATTAAGATTATTGACTGGATCCGGTCTTTATAAATTCTAAGCATTACGTATATGAGGTTCAAGCCCGCACCATACGAAATCAAAGTCAAATACAAAGCGGTGAATGGAAAATTATACTCGCAAAGCGTTCTTAAACATCTCAAGTACCTAGGGCAAGAGAGATTAAAAGATTGACAATGTTTGTAAGTTTTTCTTTCAAGATTCAATCAATATTTTAATTTAACCTCTATTTTCTACATAAATAATTTGCCTTGGATTGAGTTCATGTACCCCAACCCTTGGGAATTTAGCTACTCATGATTTGCTTCAAGAATAAATTCGCATATGAAATTATGGATCCACAAGACATTGTAAATAATTTGCAAATAATAAAACTAGAGAAGGGAAAGCTTTTACTTGAATTCAGCAACAAAAGAAGAATTGGAATTCAGAATTTCTTACAACTTAGGGTTCATGAAAACTCTTGAAGAAATAGAAAATTTTCTCTCAAAGTCTAACCCTAAAATTCAACCTCTAGCAAACCCTAGTCACTCTCTAGTAATTCCCTAGCTAGCCTCTCAAATGATGTAGGGCATGGGTTTTTATAGCACAAAGAATCGAAATTGACAGCTCAATGTGCTTGTAGCACAAGTTTCACCATCCAGCACGCCAAAAATCTGCATAATTAATGCCAGGATTTCACATGACCGGACCGGTCCGGATTACACTCGGATCGGTCCGATATCCACCGGATCGGTTCTTTTATTTCTACCGGATCAGTCCGGTCCTAGTCGGATCGGTCCTATTTTCTTCTCCATCGGTTTGCTATCCATCCGGGGTCTACTGGACTTGGATCATTTCGAATCGGTCTGGATTCCATCGGATCGGTCCGATTTTCTTCAACTTTGACTTTTCCTTACAACTTTGACTGGCCATATCTTCTGATTTAGAACTCCGATTTGGGTGCCGTTTCTTCCTATGCTCTTGTGAACTCATGCTCTTCAACTTCACTTTTGGTGTCGCCTTCGATTTTTGAGTGGAACTTTACTCTTTTTCCCTTTGACTTTTCTTCTGATTTTCTTCTTTTCCTTTCTTGCATTCCATTCCTGAAAACTTCATCACAATTACACAAAAACTAGGGAATATTGTTAGAAACAGATAATAGAGTGATATGGACTAAAAATGATTCAATTACCTTGTTCGAGATATTAAAATCACTAAATTAAGGGGCTAAATTCAGAAGAATTTACGCTTGGTCATACCAATTTTAGAATATGCCTTTCTTATTCTCGAAATCATATTTTATTAATGACCTAAGACCCGAAGTGCAATTATCCTCACACTACTCTCCAAGAGTCCAAAATAATACCATAATTCATCAAAAGTAACTTCCCCGATACTAGTCTCCCAAAAGTCCCAAACATTTCCGTTCTACTTTCCGTTAGTTCTATGCTAACTTCCTATATCAAACGAAACATTAACCCCTATGAACTAACCCTTGGGATAATCCCAAATAACCCCATACTAACCTAGGATAT
Source organism: Sambucus nigra (assembly GCA_949130495.1). Lineage (NCBI taxonomy): Eukaryota > Viridiplantae > Streptophyta > Magnoliopsida > Dipsacales > Adoxaceae > Sambucus > Sambucus nigra. The sequence continues at coordinate 58,129,633 of OX422218.1, read as the reverse complement.
TTATTTACTTAATACAAACCTCTAAAACTCTTTATTACTTCCCCAGAGAAGGTTCCTAAGCCTTAAACCTAAAAGAAAAGGAATAAAAAAATGCTTGAAAAATCTCACAAAAATAGGATTTTCGAATCGATTCTCCAAGGGCCGAATCGATTCGCCCCTGACTGCGAATCGATTTGCCCAAAAATGAATCGATTCGGCGAAGAAAACCAACCTACTATCCCAGCCTGAATCGATTCGTCCCTAACCCGAATCGATTCGGTCTCCCATACCTGTAGCCACCCCTGCTAGAGAATCGATTCGTTGGTGAGGCTAATCGATTCGGCCTGTTCGAATTGCCCAGAAATGGGCTATGGGTTGTATGAACCCTAAAATCCCCAAAACCCAAATCTTAAATTTTCTCTAACATCAACAACAATTAATTCTACCAAATCATTTCTACACTACTACTAACTAATATTCCCAACTCAAATCAAATTAAACTACAAAATTAAGGGTTTAAACACCAAGATCATCAAAACCCCATTTATGATAAAAACTCCAAAAACATAAGTATAACTGCAATTTATCCACATTAAATCATACTCTAGCAAGTAAGAAACTTGCCTCAAGTTTGTAGTCTCAAATTCTCTTCCCGTAGCAACAATTTCCAACTCCAATCTTTAATTTCTCTCTCTTTTCTCCCATTTCTCCCAACTCTCTCTTCTCTCTCTCTCTCTCTCTCTCTCTCTCTCTCTCTCTAAGCTTTTAAAACATAAGAATGGGAAAATAAAAGGGGTTAGAAGACTTAAACGGGCAATTTACATTCGTTCCCATCTTTAATTGTTGATACACCATTAAAATGGCTCGTAACTACATAATTGAGTCATACCTGCCAAAAATGCCCGAAACTCTAAAATACAACATGGCTCTTATTTTGACTATCTCGACTATTTCAAAACTAACCGCACCCTCTAAATTAGCATCCGGAGTATCGTAATATTTTATGTTCCAACATTATTTTAATTCATTAATAATGCTCAAATTTGAATATAAGTTTTAACCGTCTCTTAAAGCACAACGACGCAATAAATCGCAATATAATGCTATTTACCTTCACGTAACAGTAAATAGGCAAAACATGGTAAACATTATCTCTTAAATCACTTAAAAATAATATTTACCTCAACTTTCTCTATTTTATAAAATTAACCCAACAGGCAATTTAATATAAAATAATCACTCAAAAGTAAGGGTTATTACAAACCTTAATGTCGTATTTTAGTTGCATTTAAGTTATTCCAGCCCAACAACCTATAAATCTCACGCATCTACTCCCAACCCAATTGAACCCCATGATTATGTATTATTCATCTCAACTGAATATAGGTAAAGGTTATATTATTAAATATTTTACACATATCAAGTATATTAATAGATAACGAAATACATACATTTAAAAGTTTACATCCACATAAGTATGGTCCATGCCATGTACATCATATTTGATTAATTGTTAGCACTCACATAACAAAGGTCTATTACCTGACCTACGTAACGCTCGTCTCATATACTGGGGTACATAACTGATCATGTCGTAATCATGACCAAGGTAATATCCATCTCTATTTATCCAGTACAAAAGTGGTCTCCCTTGTAACTATTATTAGAGTAAAGCCAATCTCTATCTACGTGATTCTGAAATGGTCTCCACCGTGCACGACCCACTAGGATATCCCATCTAGAGCATAAACAACGATAACTCACACTCGGTATGTTGCATATAATACACAAAACAAGTAATCCAAATTACATAAAGGTTATAAGTCTTAAATTCATATTATAATAGCTTAATTAACATCTTTTAATCAAGAATAAAATTTTCAAACCGTCACGAGGTCTATGTTCGTAAAATACTCATTATCAATTCAATAAATTTTCAAAAAATACGAAACTAGCGCCCATGCGCTCGCAATTAAATTTTCTACAACCAGTGGTTAAATAAATTCCATTCGAGTCTATATCAACGAGCATCATGAAAAAGGTACAAATCTACCTAAAAACGAAGATTTCAACCTTAAAATCTCCATTAACAATCTTTTAAGCTCTCAAATCATAACAAAACCCAATTATATTAATATATAAGTTATATAACATCAATCATAACCTATAACTACGGTTTGTACATGATTTTAATAACGTTTAATGGAGATAATTCCAATTTATTCAAGAACCCTGTAATTCCATCTTAGAATAATTTGACTCAAATTATATATCAATATATTGGATTAACGGCGGGATTGCAAATGTTTAGTAATGCTCAGACTTATTGTAACAATTACAGATCAATTATATATGTAATTCATTAGGAATTCAATTAAATTTAATCTATGCATGGGCATGAATAGTAATCTAAATTATCATAATAATTTAATTACTAAACTAGTTAATTAGTCACCAAATCAGATTGTAATCATATTATGTTTTTATTCCCCTAAATAATTATATCATAACCCCAAAATAAATAAAATCCTATTATAATTAAACTTTCCTTGATTGAAATGGATGAAATCCAATAGCCTTAATTCTCATGTTCTCCAAGTTGTCTCTTCTCTCTAGCTCTAAGGTCTCTTTCCAAAAGGTTTTGAATGAATTGGGGTCAGCCAAATGATTTTTTTATTAGGTTAATTTTGAAATTAGTCTGAGGCCTATTTAAACCCCAACCAAATATGCCCAATTAATTTTGTAAACTATTGAAAAAAAAACATACCAAGTCCAATACTAACCCCTAGGGCCTAAATTTTTTTATTTTAAAGATTATTTGGACATTCCATATCAAGAGTCTTTAATACATTCTAATATGATACTTACCCTACATACTATATGCTAAAAGTACTTATTATATCTTGTAGAGATATAAATGAGGGAATCTTTTCATATAAATTTTGGGTATGTGGCTATATAATTGGTGTGAAGGTGTAATGATTATCCTTAAAAGTTTTTTTAATAGTTATACATGTTGGACAACATATAACTATGCCTAGTACGCATGAGCGATCCTCGGAGGAACAAGGAATAGGAATTTATGACAAGGGTAAAGCTCGTATCTATCAACCGAGGTGCCGAAGTGGTTTGACCTGGGTAAAGCCCATTTAATCTAATGAGGTACAAAAGTGGTCTCCATTGTGCACTATAATAATGACCAAGGTAAAGAATGTCTCTATATACATGGGTACCGATATTGTCTCTATGAAAATCTCGAGGTGGGGTCGGAGGTCCTCCTGAGGAGGGTCTTATCCCTCCCCCTTTCGTTCCTTTCCAGCTGCACGTGAGATTGCATCCTTTCTCGGGGCGCTTAGTCATCATCGATGTGGGGCTATATGTAAAGAGAGAGTCTCCAACCTATTTTGCACAAAATAGGTAAAAGAAATCTTTCCACCTCTAGATAATGGCATCGAGAACAATACTAGTGCTTACTAAACCAAGTAGTTCAAGGGTCTTGGGATTATATTGTGAAATGGGAAGGTGCTAGGCACCCGTCCCACCATTTCGGTCTCTCATAGGCATGTGTCAATCTTCTCCTATAAACTCCTTGATGTGTATGTTTATGTACATAATATAAATGGAGAATGGAATCGCTTAACTCGCGTTATGAAAAAAGGCAGAGTGAGGTCATCCTTAGGAGTGTTCCCAAAATAGTAATTCAATATATATTATAAGTGTTTGTCGATTCACAAATCGTTATAGAAGAACAAATGCGTATATCATACAAGACAGAAGAAAGCAAGCATATAAAATATATTTAGAATATATAATAAGAACAAGGTAAGAAATGTATATGGGAGCACTTGAGTCTAGGGATTTCCCCAAGATGCCTATGTAGCCCAGGGGGCATCAAAGTCCACATAGTTTGAAGAAAGTATGAGGTGGGGTTTAACCCATAAATCCAACTGGGGACTTTTCTTATATGTGTGTGTGTAAAAAAAAGGTGTTTTTAGTGTGAGAAAATGTGATGAGAATTCCCCATTTGGAATTTACAAGTAAACTCTCTTTTTCTTATTTTTTTGTTTTTTTAATGAAAATAAGGTATGTGCAAATACTAATAATAAATGTATGGAATTAAGTTATGGGATTTAATGAAATAAAACACTAAAGTGAAAATAAAGTGACTAATGCTAAAAAAGGAGAATTTAAAGACAATGGCGGAGAGTTAGACCTCCTTATAAAGACATGGGATGGATCTTGATTGTAGATTCGTTGATCTAATTATGAGATGGTGGTGGTATGAGGAGATGGGTGAGAATTTACTAAAAGTAATATGAAAAGGATGGAGGGAATGTGGGAAATGGGCTTTTTATGAGGGAAATAACTCTGAATTTGAAAGAATGTTCTCTAAATTACTGAGAGTGATGTTCTAGGGTGCTTTTAAAAGAGAGGTCATGGACTCTATTTATTAGGCCAAGGGGGGTACCGATTAGCAGGGTCCTTAACCCCAGACACACTACCTATAGGTAGGGTCCGAAGGGTTCCATTGAGCGGTCTGAGGCAGGTTTTTTTTATAAAAATGGTCGTAAAATGTGAACCATAAGTCAGAATCGTGCAGGGGTAGACCGTTAGAAAGGGTATTTAGAGACTTTTAAGGATCCATGATCCATGCCTGGGTTCAGGAGTTGAATTAAGTCAAACGGGGCCCAGAAGGACCTATTGGTCATTATATTGGAGATTCTCAGATGAAAACGGATCGTTTATCCAAATCATAAGGCCGATTTATGAACAAGATGGACCGTTGGAAAGGGCATTGAGAGCCCTTTGAGATTTCATTCATCTTCATTTGGTTCAAATAGTTGACCAAGGTCAAGTGGTGCCTGAAATCTCCCGGTGATCCTTCGGAGTAAAATGGGTCGTTCGTCCGTACCATAAGGTTGATTCGTGCATGGGGTAGATCGTTGGAAACGGTACTCAAAGAGATTTGAATATTCATTTAGATTCTTTCAATATAAAGATTTGACCTGGGTCAAATGGGGCCCGAGAGAGTTTGATGGCCTCTAAATCAATTTTTGAGGAAAATTGGATCATTCGATGGGCGATAAACGAGTGAGTGTTAGGGAGATAACGAGGTGCTTAAGGGGGGGGGGTCATAGAATAAATTGTTTATAGAGAGACCCTCTATGGGTGATCATGGAACAAATGAAGGCTTTCGAATTATATACACCAAATCTATGTTGGGAAAGAGGTTTTACCTAAAGGGTGAGGTTGATCGATTCAGAGGGTCCAGATCAGTTCAGAGATGAGGATGGCCAGCTCAATGGATCAAGGTCAATTCTGAGGACCTAAAGGGATGAGTATTACCGGTTCAATGTATGGTAAGATTGGTTCTAAGGGGCTGGGGTGACCAATTCAGCGGGTCGAGATCAATTATGAGGACCTAGAGTGATGTTGGGATTATCGATTTTGTAAATTAAGGCCAATTCTGAGGACCTAAAGTTATTATGAGCAATTCTGTGGGCTGAGGTCAATTTCGAGGATATAAAACTGTCACGACCAATTATGCGAGCCGAGGTCAACTCTGAGGACCTTAAATTGTGACGACTAATTATGAGGGGCCGAAATCAATTCTAAGGACCTAAATATGTGAAAACCAATTATGTGTGTCAAGGTCAATTCTAAGGACCTAAAGTTATAGTGACCAATTCTGCGCTCCGAGGTTTATTTCAAGGACCTAAAGTTTTACCATGGGGAATGTGCTGTCTTGAGATTCTTGGATATTTTATCTTTGAGATTCCAGCTAGGGAATTATCGTACACTAGGATGCGGACACATCATTGGTCCTATTGTAGAGTGTAATATTATCCCAGTTGAGGATTTTGAGATATTTTAAAGGGATTAATGATTAAAGTATCATTTCCTTGGGGAAAATGATGCTCTATATTTTTCTTGGAATTTTTGAGCAATTTAAGGATTTTTCTGGAATTTACTGACATTTTGTACAAATTTGAATAGGGGTGCCGATAGGCAGTATTGGGAGGGTGATAATAGGCAAGGTAAAAGACTCCTAGGCTTTCTTGGGAAGAGGAAAAGATGACTAATGTGGCCATCTTCGGTGATCCTCCAAACCCTCTCCCTTTCTATCCCTTATGTGTGTGTGGGCGTGGGAGGGAGTGGGGGGGGGGGGGGGGAGGGGGAAGGTCTTACGCCTACTTTCTCTAAGAGTGCTTAGGTCGTTGTCATTGCTGGGTGAACGTAAAGAGATGAAGTCACCAGCCTATTTTGCACAAAACATGCAAAAGAACATGTCGCTGCCTCGAGAGAGCGGCATCAAGGACAAACTGATGCTTATGAAACCAATAGTTCAAAGGTTTGGGGCTGAGTTACGGAATTGGAAGATGTTAGGTACCCATCCCACCCTTTTGGTCTCTCATGGGCTTGTGTTACTATTTTGCTTAATTTCTCTGTGAAGTGCGTGCGTGCGTGTGTGTGTATATATAAATGGAGATCGAAATCGCCTAACTCATTCCATGGAAAAGATAGAGTGAGATCATCCCTAGGAATGTTCCCGAAATAATATTTAGAAAATACGATGTATGGGTTTATTAAGATATTAATCTTTATGATGAAATGGTATTATATTTCAGATAAAATACCAATAAGGATCACAAATATAATATTTATTAAATTAATGTATAGATAAAAAGGAGATAAATGCGAAAATGGGGAAATTGGGGAATTGAGAAATCGGACTCGAGTTTCGGGTTTCAACTTGAAAAGCCTACGTAGCCTATAAAGGTATCAAAGTCCACGTACTTCGCATACTTCATAAGGGTGGGATTTGTCCCATATATTCTAATGGGAATTCATTATATATGTGTATGTAGAAAATGTATTTTTAATTTTGAGAAATTATGATGGATAATCCTATTGAAATTTATAGGTGTAACACTCTTTTTGTTTGTTTTGTTTTTTTATAGAAAATAAATTATGTACAATATAACTAATAAAAAGGTGAGATATTAATGGGTATGAACTAATAAAAACCTAAATTAAGAATTTATGTAACTAGTGCAAAAATAAAAAAATTAAAGAGAGAAAGAAGGATTTTGGACCTCTTTGGAGAATTGAATCTTGATCTTGATTTTTGATGAAATCCCTAAGTGTTTAGATGAATTTTGGATGAGAGAGAATGAGATTTTAATAATTTAGGAATGAAGAGGATGGGAATGAAAGATTAAAAGGAATTTTACACAAGGAAATTTCGCTCATTGTAAGAGAATATTGTTGGGATCACTAATATTGTTGAATCTGAGGTGTGTTTCGGGAGTGAGGTCATGACATCTATTTATAGGGTAAAGGGGTGCTTATCATCATAACCCTAACCCTGCCAATTGGAAGGTAACCCTTGGCACACTACCGATTTGATTGGCTGGGAAATGGACCTGCCAATCAGTAGTCTTGTGTAAATTTTTTCAGAATAATAGTCGTAGAATGTAATTTTTTGATCCAAAACGGTTATGGGGCATACCATTAGAAAGGTAAATCAGGGACCTTAAAGAGTCCTTTGGACTACTTTTGGGTCCGAGAGTTGACTTTGGGTCAAACGTGGCTGAGAAGCACATGTTGGTCCTTTGGACGGGAGATCGGACGGAAACGAATTGTTCATCTCAAAAGTAAGTCAGAATTACGAATGAGGTAGACTATTGGAAAGGTTATGTCAGTTACTTCGTCATTCCAAATTGATTCACTCAATTCATAAAGTTGACCCTGGTCAACAAGGACTCGAAAATTCCTAGTGACCTTTCAGAGTAAAACGATTCGTTCGTCCATACCTTAAGGTTGATTCTCGCATGGGGTGAGCCATTGGAAAAGGTATTTAGTGAACTTTGAAGATTCATTCAGTCATGTTCGAGTTGAAGAGTTGACCCTGGTCACATGGAGCCTGGGAGCACACGGTGGCCTCCGAATCATTTTTTGGGGGAAAATGGATCGTTCATCCTAATGGTTATGCCATTTCACGTATGGGGCAGACCATTGGAAAGGTGTTCTTGTTCCTTTTGAAGATTCAAAGAGATTTCACTCTGATAATGAAGTTGATTGGGGTGAAATTTGGGCCTGGAAGTGCCTAGTGGCCTCCAGATCAATTTTTGATGATAAAACGGTTTGTTCGTTTGAACCGTTATGTCGATTAACACATGGGGTAGATCGTTGTAAAGGATATTTAGAGACCTTCAGAGATTCATTGCTCTTTCACTCTAACGATAGAGCTAACCAAAGTCAAATGGGGTCCGAGAGCATCTGATGGCCTCTAGATTAGTACTCGGAGTATGACCTAGGGTTTGTAGTAAAATGGGGAGATCATAGAGACCTAAGGAAAGATTTAAGGGGTCCTATAATGTAGTGTCTAGAAATCTCCTCAACGGGTGAGCTTGGAACAAGTGAAAGCCTTTGAATAGACACCATGTGGTATTTTAGAAAGTGGTCGATTATGCAGACCTAAATGGATAATAATGACCGGTTTTGAAGACCTGAGGTAACACTGGGGATGGATGATTCTATGGGTTGAGGTCACTTATGAGGATCTAGGGTAGGGAGCGACCAATTCTGAGGGTCGAAGCCAATTATATGGGCTTAAGATGGGAGCAACCGACTCTGCGGGCCGAGGTCAATTTTGAGGACCTTAAGTTGTAGCAACCAATTCTACTGGCCTAGGTCAATTCTAAGGAACTGGGGTAGGGAGCGATCAATACTGACGGTCAAAGCCAATTTTATGGTATTAAGATGGGAGCAACCAATTCAGAGGGTCGAAGCCAATTCTAATGACCTAAGGTGGGAGTGACCAATTCTGAGGATCTTAAGTAGGAACGACCAATTCTAAGGGTAGAAGCAAATTCTGAGGGTCAAGTAGGAGTGACCAATTCTAAAGGTCGAAGCCAATTCTGATGGATTTAAGTAGAGGTGACCAATTCTATGGTTCGAAGCCAATTCTCAGGGCCTGAGTAAGAGCGACCACTTCTGAGGACTAAAGATTGGAGCGACCAATTCTGCGGGCCTAAATCAATTCTGAGAACCTTAAGTCGTAGTTTTCTTGGGGAAGTTTGGATACTGCACTGGGAAAAAGGTATCAATCTATGGATTGGATGCATTCTTGCTGGGGGATTTTCTTCAATCTCTGTAGTTTTCGTTGGAGACGTTGCTGGGGAGATGTCCAATTGATCTTGGGAGTCCTCAGGGGGAATAATTTTGGGAGCAAAATGTGGTATTAACCCGGTTGGGGATTTAAGAGGTTTCAAAAAATGTTTTTCTTGGTGAAAAAGGTTATAAATTTCATTAGGTAATTTTAGGAATTTTCTAGGGAATTTTCGGGAATTTTTGGTATTTTGGGGGAATTTTTGTAAAACATTTTAGGGAGGTGTTGACCAACAGGGTGTAGGAGGTGCCAAATGGCAGTGGCATGGTCTTTTGGGCTACCTCGGGTAGGTGAAGGGATAGTGTCGATCGGTATGTGGCTAGGAATACCAATCGGCATGTCCCTTAGCCTCCTATAAAAAGGGGCGATATTTCTTCATTTTTCATAGCTTTCAGATCTTCTATCTCCTGCCTTTCTTTTAAGCGAACTGTTCTAGTATTTTTTTCTTTTTCAAAACTAAGAAATGGCGGATTTCTCAAGCAGTGCGGTCCCCATGGTGTGTTTGAGTGTTGACGACTGAGCGCGTTTGGAGTGGCAGGTTAGGGCGACCCTAGCACTAGGTAGTGAGAATGATTTTGACTCGTTTGAGCAGGTTGTGGACGAGAGGACTCTTTTGAATAAGCCTGCACACCATCTATCTACTATGGTGGTGAACCCTAGTGTCTACGTAAGTGTTAATGACCTTTGGAATTTCTTTTTTTCCTTCTTGGTATTATTTCCTTATTTTTCTTGAATTTTGATAAGGGTTTTTCCTTTTGCCTTTGATATACTGATTTATCTACGTCGAACCTAGGGTCTCGTGGGACGACGGGGTTCAAAGATGTTTGGGAGAATCTTCTTCGATGATGCATTGGGTGGTTTCATCAGCAGGCCACACCTCGTTCGACAGTTGTTCTCTGCGCTTTGGGGGAGAGGTGGTGGGATACCACCCACACCAGGAATTTTGTCTTTAAGGAGATGACAGTAACTCCCATCGATGTGCAATAGCTGTTGGGGATTGACTGTGAGGGGGACCAGATAGGTGTGGATGGAACTTTTCTGGTGATGCCAGCGGCAGTGGAGGCAGTGTTAGGTGATGTGGGGAGGATAGTCTCTGGGTACTCCATCCGCCTATGTTTTTTGAAGAAGGTTTTGCTGAGCCAGTGGATTGATGAGATTGATGGGCTGTAGGTGTGGTAGAATTCCCGTTTGTTTATTCTTTTAATGCTGGGATGATTTTTGGTGGTGACGAGTGGCGACATCATACACTTTTGATTTTTGTCGTATTTGAGGGTATTTTCGAATATCCCTCTTTTTGACTAGGGGAGCCTGACATTGGAGATCCTTTATTGAACTTTGGATTCATTCAACTGGTGGTGCAGACAGACCTTTACAGGCACGACATATGTTTTGGAGGTATTATTTCTTAAATGCATATTTGATTTATGCATTTGCATTTTCCTTTATGCATTTTATTCTTGATTCATTAATTGCTTTCTGCTAATTAATGATCCTTTGTCATTTTTAGACATGATTCTATGAGGTGATTGGGCTTAACACCCAACTAATATGTTTGAAGGACGAGTCAGTGGGGGACTTCTGTCGTATGTAGCACTGGCAGAAGTCTAACCGGCGGTCTAGGTGGTCTCTCTCTTTGGCGACGGTGCGTCAGGTCAGACATTAGATGAGCGATCGGATAATTTTTTTTTCTCCCGAGACCATTTCTTTGATGAACTTTTTAGATATTGATTTTCTTCTAGGGATCTTGCAGGTGACCTTCTATCCTTGGGGGATGGCCATCCAGCACGTGAGGGTGACCGAGGGGAACGCGCAGCTACGTCGTCTGTTGGCACACCAGTTTGGCTACTCCTGGTATTTGGGAAAGAGTAGTTTGATAGGTGGTGGAGGATGAGGTGATGGTTCCACCTATGAGTCTCTCGAGGTGTATGAGGCAGGAACGAGAGATGTAGGAGGAGGTGAGGGTGGCGGTGATGGTCGGCGAGCCTTATTCCTCGTATACTGACACGAAGGCGACTTATGATTATTTGGATTTTGTGTCCAGATTGATGGCGTCGCCTAGTATATATGATGTTATGACTCTTCCCCCCGTGGTCCATAATAGGGCACAAGTCGACTAATGGGGTCTGCCCACAGTGCTGGTGGTGCATCAACATTGGCAGCGATGATGACATCCGAGGTTTCTTTTCTATGACTGGATCCTCCGTCCTATAACATCTAACAGTATGATCGAGGGTCGGTACGTATGTTTCATATCCCTAATGTGATGGACCCAGAGGTGCTGAGGTTGATAGGGGATGTCCTTCAGTCGGAGGTATACCTTTTATTTCTTTGACTTTTGTCTTTTTTATTTCTCTTTTGCCTCTAACGGAATGGTTTGTTGTTTTCTTTTTTTTTCTGCAGTATGTCCGGGTGTCAACTACCTGGATGAAAGACATTCGAAATTGGGTGGCTTTAGCGATAGCTCATATTTGGGACTCGATCTCAGTTCCTTCTTGCTTGCTCTCGTCTGCCTCATCTGGGGAGGTGTTTGGATCAGGGAGCATAGGCTTCTCATCTCATTTCCAGGGAAAACCCGTACGTCACAGGGACCAAGGGTCTTAGAGAGAGGGAAATGAAGAAGAGAAGGAAATTAGGTGAAGGTTAGAGATAGAGAAAGTGTTTTTTTGGAGGTTTGGGCTGAGTCCCATTTTTTTTTTGCTTTCCTACAAGGAAAAATGTAATAAAGCAATATATATGCAATGGGATTTTATTAATTTTTGCATTAGTGACATAATGCATATGCACTTTTTACTTTCCAGCTCAGATCGTTAAAAGGAGTTAAAATGACTTGAGAGAATGTTTATTTTAAAACAGGATGAGTGAAAATATATGGAGAAGGAAATTTCGAATTCCTTAGAATGAAAATTATTATTATTGAGTTTTTTATTTTGATAATAAAGGAAAAAGGGAACCTTCCCAAAATAGGGGGTTATCGATCGACATACCCTTTGTCGTACCTATCGACAGGTCATTCCAGTCAAATCACCTCAAGGCTTTGATTGCAGTTCTTCAATTACTTGGTCCTTGATGGGGTAGGGTTTCGTTCGGGATTTGCAGGACTTTTGTCTTTAACAAAGTTTTCCAAGTATACAAAGGGGTAATGTTGGAGTATTTTCTTCACCCATCCACATTTACTTTCTTTTTCTCACTTCTTGGTGCTTATCTCATCATTTTGCAATATGGATCTCCCCGAAAGTGTGGAATTTGCTTCTTACCTTGAAAAATTATAGGTTATGTGCACATATAATGTAGACCACGATGCTTTTAACATGCGTAGGGTTTCTTTTTAGCGCAACCGACCTATTGAATGGAACATGCTGATGGAGGCAATACAATTTTGGTACCTTGAGGACCATGTCTTTTGCTTTGTCTTGGACAAACTTATGAAGAGTTATCTGTCATGGTGAGGATAAATCCTAGTGTTATGGCAGCCATGCCTGAATTTTCTCGATCTCCTCTGGAGCTGTTAGTAGGATTTCTCCATATCTTATATTTAACAGATCAGTCATTAGTTACGGGAGGCATGATCTTTCTCCCAACTATTTTACATTTTTTGCATCTGTAGGACGTTGGTGATGCAGGCCATACCGGAGTCGTTATCCTTGGCTTAACTTCCAAATTACTACTAGTGACAGGGGACCTATTGGCAGATCCACAACTTGTAGCCATCACTTCGTGGATGTCATATCGTCACAATCCTACGACGGTAATACTGGCGGAGACCTTGAATGGTCTAGAAGCTTGGCGGGAAGGCCATTCTGACTTTCTGAGGGGTAGCCCAGTTATGGTATTCATGTGGCTATAGAAGAGATTTTGTATGGCGGTCCCTCCTGAATATCCTTTGGCAACTATGTCAAACTTCTTTACTTGCTACTTTATTAGTATGGGTCTGGATATTGAGAGATGGGAGAATTGGTTTATGGATCACGAGGCTTGAGGGTTGCATTGGTCAGGGCCTCGGTGGGGATAGTTGCATCCCATTATAGAACAGGAAAATATGAGTATGTTCGGCTGGTTGGCCTCTGGAAGACTTCTTTCTACTTTCCCTGGTGGCTCCTTCATTAGTTCCTGTGGAGGATTTGATAGAACACATGCGCATGCGACTGGGTTCTTTGTGGGATAATTATAGATAGTCAACCCATCCTTCCCAGTCTGTTCATTGAGTCTATAATGTTTCTGGGGACTACATGAAATGTTTGTGTAGGAGGGTAGTTACTAAGATGTTGGCTGAGGAGACCGGTCAAAGGTGGTTCTCCATGTCTGACACCATATAAGGAAGTGATGTTGGTCCGGTCTTACCATTCCATGGAGAGCTTCAATATTCCATCCAAGCAGGGGATGTTTTGGGACCCCATGATGGAGATGATGATAGAACTGGTTCTTCTGGTAGCTGCAGGTAGGATCCCTGGGGAATTTTATTTCTGAAGCTTTTGTATGGTGTTTGGTTATATATCTGCTTGGAAAACCTATTGGGAAGGTTTTTTCTAGGGAGTATTTTGGCTTGTTTTTGTTTTGTTTTTAGGCAAAATAAATAAGGTTAGGTTGGCGGGGGAAGTTGTTTGACTCCTTATGCCGATGTAATTGTACCGATATTTTTCTTGAATGGAATAAAGAAAATTTTAATTATATCATTGTGCCTCTTTGAAAATGCGTAGGACTCCAATTATTAAACTTTACAAAAAGTAATTTCAATTTCCTTTTACAGATGCGGAATAAGGATGGCTCAAAAAAATTTACATAAATTAAATTTTAATTTCTTTTAAATTAAAATTAAACAAAACTTAAAGTGACATTAAATTAATCAACAAATCCATTTTTCACTTAAATATATTAAGCCAACCCAAGTCCTAGAAATTTGCCTAACAATAAATATTCAATTTGCAAAATTAGGCAAAACCAAATTTTATCCAATAAAATTAATGACTTTAATTAAATTAACTTTTACCCAAATTGATTTTGCACCAAGTGTGACAATTAAACCAAATTTTATCTTGGATTATTCTAAGCATGCGTTATAAGTTATTTTGCAAGATAAAAGTAAATCAGTCACACTACGCCGCGATGTACGAGGAAAAACTCATAACGGGAAAAAACCTTGAATGACCCTAGTCTCAAATCCACTAAGTACAGTATTACAAGTACAAAAGAGTAAGACTTACAACACTCGACTTGACTCCGTCCAAGCCCCGACACTCCTTCTTGTACACACCTCTGCTTAGCGAATAACCACGGAGGTCCATCGTGGTCTCGGAATCCACCGATCGGACTTTTCGGGACCCATCAACCACACACGGTGCCATTCACCGTATGAGAATGCCACAGCAACAAACAAGTCTTCTTCTTTGTGGGATGTAGAAGTAAACCCAAACACTCTTCAAACGGTTGAGATAAAATCGGTGCCAAAACTCCAAGCAAAGTATATATATTAAGGAACTTGGATAAACTAAACAATTGGGTGTAAACAAAAGTGTTTAAGGATTTTTCTTGAAAGACAAACCCTCAAACTTGAACTTTTTCATTTGGAATTGAAACCTTAAAAAAATCTCTAGGAGATGGAGGAATGTGAAAAAGTTGGTTTAAAAGTGTTGGTTCCCGCACTTGTTAAATCTGGCAAAAGATAGTGGGGGAAATTAGTGGAAAAAGTGGGAAAATCGTCAAAAACAGCCAAAATACCTGTTCCCACCAAATCTCGTTCGAACGACTTTACTAACGAGATTCCAGAAGGGAAAAAGGAAATTCGTTACAAGTCTCATTCGAACGACCTGGAATCTCGTTCGAACGAGATGCCAGTTCATTCAAACGACTTGGAAATCTCGTTTGAACGAGATTTGAGGTGGTTCGAACGACGTGTCAGAAAAATAAAATATTACTATTAAGCTCAAAACTTTTTATGAAAAGTTCTAAAAAATATTTTCTGAGTAAAACAAAGTCGTTGAAATTACTTTATAAAAACTTTATAAAATACACCCAATAAATTTCCAAAGCTCCTATATATATACAAAATGCATTCATACATTAGGAGCATTGGAACTAATATTGTTGACGTAGAAACGAGGCACACTAAACCCGGCATATGATGAAGCTTTATACTCTTGGTCTCTACATCTTCAACTAACACGTCATAGGCTTGGATGGATACATTTGAACACTATCTTATGACTCAAATATTTTTTCCCGGAATTGAGCCAACACAACATTAAGACTCAATCGGAGACTTGTGTCCTTACAAATCTCCCCCTTTGACTATTCCGAGACAAAAACCAACCAAAAATCCTAAAGGGTCGTCAAGCTCTACTAGACTTAAAAAAATATCCCACCCAAAATAAAAATTACATAACTTGACTCAAAAACCCAAGGATCAATATCTTTGCCGATGAAGGTTTCCATTTAGAAGAATTCCTGCACACTTAAGCAAACTATCAAACGCATAAGGAATATCAAAATATTAAATACAATTAAAATAAATACTTCCCCTAATCTAATTCTCCCCTTTATCAACTATGATCAACCTAAGAAGACAGTGCTCTCACCCTAAGTTAAATCGCCTAAATTTAGATAAGATAAGATTATAATAAGATTAGATACCTTGTCTCCCCCTATCATTCTCCCCCTTTTTGTTCAGGAATAGACAAAGGATAAAAACTAATTTAAACACGATGAAGTTTAGAGTGATAAGAGCATGAAATTATATAGGCAACAAGATTATAACTAATCTATACAAATAATAAAGGATACCAACTAAAATGCAAGAAAATGATACCAATATGATACATGAGATATTAAGCATGTGATATCAACAAAAATACAACAAGATAGATACCAATTATGAAGTAGAAGCATAGATGGACTAGAAAGAAAGAAAAAGACAAATAGAATACCTCATATATGAAAACATAATAAATATCATTAACGCACACACACATATACTAGGTATAAACACCACACATGACACAAAATAAAATAAGCTTTTCACACTCGTATGGAAAAAATGTTTCATATAGAAACGGAAGTGTTGCGGTGTGAACTAGTAACAATTAAATTTAGACCCAATCACTTAAAACATGTTCACGGAGTTCTCATTTGATTGCAAACTTCATCACATTTGAATATAACCTCATGTGACAATATAGATTGAACTCAATGAACAAACATACACAATGCATACAAGCCTAGAATTTTGATAATTCTACAAACCAATAGAGTCATGACATTGAAAGTAAAACTAGGATAAACGGATATTGTGCAAACCGTTGATATCTCATCCAAACTCCCTCAATTTAATCATATTATATTAATCTTTTGAATGCGTAAATCAACTAAACAAAATAGGCCTTGGAAAATATTTTCTTTTAATGCCATTATTCTTTTAGTCCTTTGGACCACGTATTTCGTTTAGGTCCATTCCAAACAGCGGCTTACTCTCAATGGATGATATTTCCTTTCAGAGCCCTTCCCCGTGCACATTTGTATATATTATTTTTTTTATGTCTCACACAAATCTCACGTGCAATGGATTTTAAAATGCACTAGTCCTCCTAGGTCACATAACATGTAGATGACAATATTGGTAGGAGAACACCTCACAAAACTCAAATATACATATGAAGTTAAAATTTCAAGTGAGCTCGTGCATGTGTGAATTGAGGCATATAAAAATAAAATCCATTATATCAACAAAAAATCTAACTACTCCATGTAAGCATGGTAAAGAACATTTTAAGGATTAACATTCTAAACCAAAAGATCTAGCCATGTGGGAACGAAAAAGAAGGGATTCAGACACAAGTACATGCCACATAGAGTGTGTTAAACTAAATTACACACAAAAAAATCTTTTTGAGTTTTTGAAACTTTTAACCAAAAATAAAAATATTTACTCAAAAGACAAACAAAAATCATTTGTATTTTTCATAAAGCCTAAATAACTAACAAGGTAAAACACAAATGAGAAACAAAACTCTTTTTGTAATTTTTCATTTAAAGCAAACTAAAATGAAAGAAGTATAATACAAAAGATAAACAAAAATCATTATTCTAGCATGTGATTAAGCATGGAGCATAAACTAGAAAATGACTAAGAAGCATACAATTAGCATGATAATATAACATGAAGTACAAAAGATAAAGTATGCAAACAACTAACACATTCAACCTTTAGATTTTGCAAGGAGGAAGCATGTGAAAGTAAATAGGAATCAAAAATCTTATTTTTCAAAGCGACCAAGTCGCATCTCCTAACCCAAACTAATGACGAATGACGATCTCGGGGTGTAGGAATCTTGGCTACCTTGGTTGCCTTACGATGGATTTTTCTAGGACCTCGTTTAAGATCAAAACAAAATTTCTTAAGATAACCTTTTCGACCACAATGTGAGCACCTAAAGACTCGGCGAAAAGACTTTTATAAGGAATGATCTATAATATTGTTCCTAGAGGATTCTCCTAAAACATCGGTTTTGGCTTTACGAGTTGATTCATTATAAGTATCGAAGCCTAAACCACAAGTGTCATTTTTTATTTGGACCGTTCCTAATATTTTATCTAATTTCTCCGAACTACACTCCAAATCAAATTTGACTTTACTAGAGTCTTTTAATTTATTCTCTAATTGTAAAATGTTAGACTCTAATAAAACGTTCTGCTCTTCAAACGCAAGAAGCTCCTTTTTCAAGGATTCCATTAAACCTTTAAGACTATCTCTCTCGCCTTATACATATTCAAGCTTCTCACGAAGAGCTCTCTCACGTGTCCTAAAGTCTTCCACTAAAACACTCTCATTAATGACCTCGACACGCTCTTTCAAACAAGCTTCTAACTTCAAATTTTCTCTTTTTAATGTGATAGATTCTTCATATAATTCTTGAAATGCAAATTGAATTTCACTCACATCAACGTCATCGTCACTTTCTCTCTCTCTTTCACTCTCACAACCAAAAAAAAAGGGAATCATAAACTTTGAACTTGGAAGTGTCATGTGTTAAAATTTCATCAATAGATGAGTGCTCACTTTCACTCACATTACTAGCCATAAAAGCCACGAAGTTGGGCTTAGTGGGGGAATCGGGTCCCTCTTTCTTATCACTATCACTAAGGGTTGCATTATAGGAAATTGGTTGCTTACCCTATCTCCTTAGTTTAGTGGGGCACTCAAAATCCCTATGGTTATACCCTTCACAACCAAAACACCTATTTGAATCGTCCCTATTTAAATTTTCTTTAAAAGTTTTAAGGATCTTTTCGGCTTTATCATGCTTAGAATTTTCAAATTTCTTAAAATCATTTTTAAATTTATCTTTGTTAAATTTAAGAAATTTATGAAACTTCCTAGCAAATATAGCCATGTCATCCGAGTCACTATCACTTTCACTCTCTACTACTTATTTTTCCTCCTTTCGGGCTTCCAAATCTACGCCCTTATCTATTTTCTTTTTAGATTTGGAGGGAAACATGTCTAGTTCATAGGTTTTTAGATCACCTACGAGCTCTTCTAATTTCGTAGAGGCTAAAGTGGGTAAATAATTTAACACGGTCACTTTAGGAATAAATCTATCTGGTAGGGACCTTAAAATTTTCTTTACTACTCGGTTGTCGTGTATTTTCTCTCCCAAATTAAAAGATGAATTAACTATATCGGAAAGTCTATCATAAAATTCATCAAAAGTTTCTTTTTCATTCATTTTGATGGTTTCAAATTGAGTGGTGAGGTTTTGGAGTTTCGAAGCCTTAATGACACTAGTTCCTTCATGAGTGAGTTACAGAATATCCCAAGCTTCTTTAGCGGTTTCACACATCATAATGCGACGGAATTCATATGGTGTGACCGCGCTAAACAAGGCATTTAAACCACGTGAATTAAAATTTGCAAGTTTAAATTCATTCTCACTCCATCTATCGGTGGGTTTGAAAACACTCTCATTATCTACTAAATGTGTAGGTGGGGACCGCCCATTAACTACTGACAACAAAACCCTCTCATCGATAGACCTAAGTGTCGATTTATGCGCACTTTCCAATATGCGTAGTTGGAACCATCGAAAATAGGAAATTTTGAAAATGGAAAAAGTTCCATTTTAGCCAAAAATATTTAAAAGGATGTTAAACGAAATAATTTAGCGATCCCGCTCTGATACCAATATGAAAATGCGTAGGACCCCCAACTTTTAGATTTTACAAAAAGTAATTTCAATTTCCTTTTATAGATGCAGAATAAGGATGGCTCAACAAAATTTACATAAACCAAATTTTAATTTCTTTCAAATTAAAATTAAACAAAACTTAAAGTGACACTAAATTAATCAACAAATACATTTTTCACTTAAATATATTAAGACAACCCAAGTCCTAGAAATTTGCCTAACAACAAATATTCAATTTGCAATATTAGGCCAAACCAAATTTTATCCAATAAAATTAATGACTTGAATTAAATTAACTTTTACCCAAATTGAATTTGCATCAAGTGGGACAATTAAACCAAATTTTATCTTGAATTATCCTAAGCATGCGTTCAAAGTTATTTTGCAAGATAAAAGTAAATCAATCACACTACACCGCAATGTACGAGAAAAAACCTACAACGGGAAAAAACCTCGGACGACCCTAGCCTCAAATCCACTAAGTACGGTATTACAAGTACAAGACCATAAGACTTACAACACTCGACTTGACTCTGTCCAAGCCCCGACGTTCCTTCTTGTACACACCTCTGCCTAGAGAATAATCACGGAGGTCCACCGCGGGCTCGGAATCCATCGATCGGACTTTTAGGAACCATCAACCACACACGGTACCTTTCACCATATGAGAATGTTGCAGCAACAAACAAGTCTTCTTCTTTGTGGGATGTAGAAGTAAACCCAAACACTCTTCAAACGGTAGAGATAAAATCGGTGCCAAAACTCCAAGAAAAATATATATATTAAGGAACTTGGATAAACTAAACAATTGGGTGTAAATAAAAGTGTTTAAGGATTTTTCTTGAAAGACAAACACTCAAACTTGAACTTTTTCATTTGGAATTGAAACTTTAAAAAAAATTCTCGAAGAGATGGAGGAATGCGAAAAATTTGGTTCAAAAGAGTTGGTTCCCGCACTTGTTAAATCTGGCAAAAGATAGTGGGGAAAAGAAGTGGAAAAAGTGGGAAAACCGTAAAAAACTACCAAAATACCTGTTCCCGCCAAATCTCGTTCAAACGACTTTTTGTTCGAACAACTTTTCGTTCGAACGACTTTACTAACGAGGTTCCAGAAGGGAAAAAGGAAATTCGTTAGAAGTCTCGTTCGAACGACCTGGAATCTTGTTCGAACGAGATGCCAGTTCCTTCGAACGACATGGCAATCTTATTTGAACGATATTCCAGGTGGTTCAAACGACGTGTCAGAAAATAAAACATTATTATTAAGCCCAAAACTTTTTATGAAAGTTCTACAAAAATATTTTCTGAATAAAACAAAGTCGTTGAAATTATTTTATAAAAACTTTATAAAATACACCCAATAGATTTCCAAAGCTCCTATATATATATATATATATATATATATATATATATATATATATATATATAATGCATTCATACCTTAGGAACATTGGAACCAATGTTGTTGATGTAGAAACGAGGCACACTAAACCCGGCATATGATGAAGCTTTATACTCTTGGCCTCTTCGTCTTCAACTAACACGTGATAGGCTTGGATGGATACATTTGAACACTATCCTATAACTCAAATATTTTTGTCCGGAATTGAGCCAACACAACATTAAGACGCAATCGGAGACTTGTGTCCTTACACTCTTGATGAGTTGTTGCATTTCAATTAACTATACCAATCGCTAAGGCATACATAATCATTTGTTCATATAAATGACAAAAATGAACTTTCGTTCTCGGAGATAAGAAAGAATAGCATTTTGTGAAAAGAAGGGGGCCATGCTCATGTGAAGCGTATGAGTTGCCTATGTACATTTGGGTGTTTTGAATTTTTTATGAGTTCCATTTTTGAAAATAGAAGTGGCCTTATAAATCTCTTATGACTCCTTCAATTCCACTTGGACCTGAATTTCCCTTAGATGCAACTTCTATATTTAGTTTGAAGAGACCTGGTAGAGCCTTATTCCAAGAAAGTTTGAATATCTAAATTTTCTTTTAATTTTTTCTGATATTGAATGTGTTAATGACATGAAAATATTCAAGGCTACTATTGTCATAGAAATAATAATTATGTAGAATGTTAGAAACTAGAGAAATAATATCTTGAATAATGAGAGGAGCAGATGAGTTACAATTTTAAAAATCTTTTTATTTTTGGCTTTCCAGAGTTCCCAGAAGACAATTTTAGGAAGAATGCAGAATAACATTTTGATATAGTCTCTTTTTGGATTTGGAATCCACAAAGAAAGTAATAGATACCTACACGATCTTAGATTGATTATTAATTTAAAAAGACCAAAGAAAATTTTCCATACATCTCTAGAAATGGAGCAATCTATCAACACGTGTTGGGTACAATCCTCATTTGAGTAGTAGCATATACAAATAGAGGACAACCTTATACCTGCTTTCTTTAAATTGCTTTCAAATGGGACTGAAATGTTTAACAGTTTCCAAGTGAAGTTTGATATTTTCATAGGACAATCTGAATTCGAATTAATTTTCCAACTGAAAGGGGTTAGTCGAGACTATCTATGGACTATATAAGCTGATTTAAATGAAAACTCCGCTATTGGGAAAGGTTTCTAATTATGTTTATCTTCAATTGCGAATTCATCTATCCAATCTTGAATATAAGCCATCCTTTTAACAATTTCGGAGCCATTTGTAGATAACAAACCTTTCGAGTTTTTGTTTCTTATGGAGGATGCCCAGAGGCCTGTGTCAAATGTATATTTCCAATATAGTTTAATAGTAGATTCTTTAACTATATCTTTTAAATTTCTAATATTAAGACCCACTTCTTCAAATGGAAAACAAGAATCATTCCATTTAGACCATTGATATAGATTCTCCTTTCGACAACCTCCCCAGTAGAACTTATTGAATATAGAGTTTAATCTCTTAATTATCATTTTAGGAGGATTCATTACTGATAAAGTGTAGACTGGCATAGACTGGAGAACATGTCTTATAATGATGTCTTTACCTTTATGACATATTAGCTTGGATGACCATGTGTTAAGTTTGTCCCTAATTTTGGAAGTAAGCTCTAAGAATTGGATTAATTTGTATCTATCTTTATTAAGAAAGTAGCCTAAGTATTTCATAGGAAGCTTCTTATAAGACAGTCATGTGTAATGACATATAGCTTTCTTCCTAGAGGGACTAACTCTATTATCCACATAAAATGAACTCTTTGTGAAATTTACTTTTTGACCTGAAATTAGCTCGTATGTTTTGAAAAGGTTGATTATTGTTTAAGATTGTGACTGCCTCCATTAGTGAAGATGATTAAATCACCAGCAAAGCCTAGATGAGAGATCAATGGACTATTTTTAGGATGAGAAAAGGGAATAGACTTTTTCATGAAGAATAATTTATCTCTTTCTGCATTATATATAGTTCTTGTTCTGTTGTAACCATAGCTTGTCTTCTATGTCTTACGGTGTATTTGATCTCGTTATCTTCTCAATTCTACTTCTCTTGAGATATTTTGATTCCTATTTATTAATTATGTGATATTTTGGATGAAATGCAATCCTACATAGATGAAGTTTTAGAATGTAAGTGATTTGTTTTGTAATGAATATCAACAAGTTAGTAATAGAGAAGAGAATATGGAGAGAGAAGAAAAAACTTTTATAATTTATGTAAGGACTAAATCCAGGCAATAAAGCTTGAGGGGGTAACTTACTGTATAGTGGAATATACAACGGTGATGCAATTTATTATTCACTAAGCATAGGGAATAACAAATGGTTAATTTTCACAGCTTGCATGTACTAAAAAATTTGAAAATAAAATAAAGGTAATGGCGTAAAAAAAAAGAATTGTAATACATATATTGAAGTTGCCTTTAGTAGTATGCGATTTATTATTCACTAAGTGGGGGAGAAAAGAAATGGTTATTGTTCACGGCTTGGAGCAAAAGAATTTTAATGCATTCATGTACCAACATTATAAATCAAATAAAAAAAGTTCCATATAGTTATATGAAATTAATTATTCACTAAGCACATAAGAAAATAAATGGTTAATGTTCATGGCTTGCAACAAAAGAATTATAATGCATACATGTACCAAAAAAATTAAAAATTAAATAAAGGTAATGTCTTGCAGCAAAAGAATTGTAATGCATAGATTGAAGTTACTTATAGTTCAAATCAAATAAAAAATTACCATTAGTAGTATGTGATTTATTATTCACTCAGCATGGGAGAAAATAATTTATTAATGTTCATGACTTGCAACAAAAGAATTATAATGCATACCTATATTAACATTAAAAATAAAATAAAAAATAAGTTGCATAGACTAGTATGAAATTAATTATTCACTAAGAACATAAAAAATATGATTAATGTTAATGACTTGGAAAAAATACAATAAAGCTAATGGTTGTAGCAAAAGAATGTAATGCATAGATTGAATTTACCTACAGTAAAAATGAAATAAAAAAAAAAAAAAGTTATCTACGGTAGTTATCTCTCCTTAAGAGGCGTCAGAGCTAAAAATAAGAAGATACCTACAATACAAATAAATTAAAAAAAAAAAGAAGTTTCCCATAATAGTTCTCTCTCCTTACGAGGCGTCATAGCAAACGTTAAAACCAAACATATAATTAGAAATGGACATGGGGTAATGGGTAAGGTAAGGGCAAAGAGGGACAAAAGTGTATTACATAATCTAGCATTTTAAAGAGTGGGAGGGAGAAAGAGTTTTGATATTTTTTTACGGGTGATGTTAAGGGACCTGGAAAAATGTTGCCCGACACCATATCATAAAAGAGTGGTGATAGGGAGATCCACTTTTGGGACCCAATTTTGAAACCCATGTATAAGATAAAAATGGATACAAATTTTTAATTCACATTTTGATGCCCTGGCGGGACCCACAACAATAAGGTATAAGCTTTTAATGCAGTGGGTTTACGAAATGAGTTTTTTTGTGGGTCTCCCTAAATTTATTCATCATAAAACACCACACAAGTGACTTATTGTTTGTCTTTTACCACCAAGTGAAGCACCCATATGGTCAAAGGTTTATAACCTCGGTTTGACCAAAATTTTATTTTATTTTTCCCTCCTTTATCTCTCTCTAACCTTATGCTCTTAAACCCAAACCCAAACCCAAACCCAAATCAAGAAAACTCAACAAAATTAACAACACTAAGCACAATCAAGAGCATTTGTTGAAATCCACATCACTCAACAAAATCAAATGATTGGATTAAAAATGTTGTTACATTTAAAGCCCTAACTCTGATTTAACACCAATAATTTGCAAATTGGACCATATTATTGATAAAAAAAAAATATACTAACCCCTAGTGTAATTTTTCCAAACATAAAACGACTTAAAAAATGAGTCAAACACATGTTTTGAAGTCTAAAATAGGAAACAAAATTTTAGAAAATGACCCAGTTCATTCAACCATGAATAACCGATAATGAAGGTTAATGACAGTAGTTTGTTGTCGACATTAACGCATTAATTTGACATTGTTTTAATGTTATGAAAAATTCAATATTATGTGTTCACTCATTAGATTAGTACTGGAGTGGGAAATAAACTTCGATGGTAAAATATGAAAATGGAAATTTTCTACAACATTGAACTATTATCTCAGCACCTTCTTGCTGAGATGTTACCTTTTGCCCAATTGACATTAATTCAATAAACTTTTTTTAAATAAAAAACATAAATTTTGTTACTTGTCTAAACATATAAATTATGTGAAACATAACTAATGTTATTTGTTATTTCAAGTTAATCTATGGGTAAGTCATGTGCGGTTGAGAATTTAAAGTTGGCATCCCAAAGTAAATTGAGGAAGCCCCCAAGAGCTTCGATCGAAAGAGATGAAAACAAACATATAATGTGGTAAAAAGAAAGAGAGGAAAGGAGAGGGATAAGGATGATGAGGACAAGATTGAGAAAATAGTTAGAAGTGATAGTTATGAGGAGAAGAGTGTGGAAGAAGATCTTGATGTCAAGAATAAGGAGGATTCTGAGGAGAGAGATGAGGAGGAGGAGGAGAAAAGTGATTGGGATGATGAGGATGAGGATGAGGATGATGGTGGGTGGAATAGTGAGAATGCCGAGGAGACACGTATAAAAAAGGGCAAGGTGAAGGATATTGAAGAAGATGGTGGTCCCAAAGATATGAAACTTCTGAACAATTTTAATCATCATATAGCATACGCGATATAGCGTAGAATTGTGAGTAATATCTTTAAAATTTAATCATCATATTTATTTTATTTGATGTTTATCTCCATTGATGTATTACTCTCTAAATTTTGCTGGACAAGATAGCATTTATTTGAAAACACAACATCATGTCACAAGAATGGTCCAATGGGATTAGAACAAGGAATATTATGAAGTAAAAAAAATCATTTAAGCTTCTGGTTTGGGACACTTAGATAACATGACTCGTCGTTTCATTGGCTATGTACAGGGCAATCGCAGAGAGATAATAACCTAAAACAAGAACATTTAATATTTTGTTTGTTGATATGACAATCACTTTAGATGTTGTATTTCCTATTCTCAAAAATGGGAGTGGTTGGTCAAAGAGATGGTATAGGGTCAATGAAAAATAAGGATAATATACATATAATGTTAGATTGCGTGGAGGTTAGGATTGAGGAGTTTAGGATCGAGTGAAAGGATAGTTTGTTATAACTATCCTTTTGCGCATGTGTCGTTGTTGGAAAGACTCATCAATCAAAAATCCCTATAGACCTAAAAAATACACTAAAACATGTATATGAAAAAAAAGGGGTATCAATCGAACTTGTTAATGAGGGTAAAAGTAAAATGACGACACGTATTATTTTTTAAAACAATTTTCAAGGAATATAATATTAACTAATTAATGATGTGCTAAAGTTTAAACTATACTAATAAATAAATAAAATGATAAAGTGAGAGAGATGCGACATGTAACAAAGATGAGATAATTCAAGGATCGAAAATTCGCTACTTAGCTTTTTTATTTTTATTAATTAGTTTATAAATTTGAAATACCCCAAGATATATTTAAATTCACAAATCAACTCTCGTTCCAAGTGTGAATTTAAACATAGTTTTTTTAGAATATTAATTTTAAAATTTCACAAACTCTATAAAAATTAGATGTAAATATTTTTCAAATAAATCACACGCTAGGAAAAATATACTAAAATTAATTTAAACCATTAAGAATTAAGTTTTAAAGTTAAGAAATTCAAAATATTATTAACAAATTGCTTATCTCTAGTTTAATTGATTAATAAATATTTTGGCTCAATATTACTATTTTCTCTCGAAAATAATTCACATTCTCTCGAGGCGTAAATATAAATTGTAAAATTTCATTGTTAATATTAAAAAGGGCATAATAAATAAATGAACTCAAATAAAAGTAATTTAGCGAAGGGTTTTGTCTCATTGCTTGAGTGGGGTATTCACCCTCTCATTTTGGTATTATTACATATAAAATTTAATAATAATACCATAAAAGGCATAAAAATAATCAAAGAAAAAAGAGCAATATTAAACTAAGTCTCCTTGCATTTGATATTAATTCCCAAGCTTGAGCAATAATCACACCTCAACAAAATATGAGTTTACAACCAAATAAGAAAAATAACAGTCAACTCAATATTTGTCTCTCGCAAGAGTTTTCTCCTCACTCTGAACTCATTAACAAAATGTAAAAGAAATAACGAAAAAATTACACTACACTACTCCTAAAATGACACTACAAAACTAAATCAAAACTTGAAATTGTGTGTTCTATCTGTCCAATCCCTCTTTTTCTCCCATTTTCGAATGCATATTGTCTTTTTTATATCATAAGAAGTGTGAGGCTTGGGTTTTATGTGTGGAATTTTTTAGAGAACAAAGAGAATGGGGATGGGTGTGAGAAGTAGTGGGTTATGGTGTTGGTGTTGGTGTGGGTGTGGGTGTGGGTGTATATATATATATATATATATATATATATATATATATATATATATATATATATTAACACTGTGTGTGTGTGTGTGTGTGAGTTGGTGAATATACATGTATGTGTATATATATCTATATATAGTGTGTGTGTGTATGTTGCTTATATGTATTATATAGTAATTGTGTGTGTGTGTGTGTACATATAATATATACACAATGTGTGAGTGTGTTGTAATACCCCGTAATTTTAAATGACTTTTAAAATGGGTTATATTTTAAATTAATGGATTAATTGAATTTTATTATTAATTAATTCATTCGGGTTTTATTCGGACGATGGATATTAAAATGGATGATTCTGAATATTACTTAAATATATTTAGGTAATATATGAATGTGATGTCATTGATATGACAGTATGATATAAATTCGGTAATTTATATTTTTAGTCAGACGCGGTATGGGACGTGTCGGGACTAGTTTATTAAATTAAAAAGGAAATTTATTTTCTATCGACCTTATACTCATTTTGACTGCGTCGTTGCGTCCGGAAGGTTCGAAATAGTCAGAAAAGTCTATTTGGATGTTAATTTTGAGTCTCGGGTCATTTGGAAATGAATAGACAACCCGAAAGGGCATTTTGGTCATTTTTCTAGGGGGATGAATAGTGATTTCGGATTTTGGCCTATTATAAGTATTGGTAGATTAAGTGTATGTGGGTTATTCATCTCCTATACATAAAATAGAGAAGTCATCTTCCTAGAGAGAGTGAAAGAGTGCTTGGGAAGGGAAAAGCCTACTTGGGAAGGAGAAGAACAAGAACCAAGGTTCTTCACCACCAACCACCACTGGAGTTTGACCGGAGAAGGGACAACTAACTGAGATATACTACACCAAAGGATCAGACTTTCAGTAAAGGCAAGTGTTTGATAATGGTAATTTAAGTTCGTATATTGTCCATGTTAGAATAGTATGAAAAGAGAAGATTATTCATGTTTGGAAGAAATAATGGAGTGATTAAATGGATTTCTGGAAACCGAAATGATATAGGAATTAAACTCATGTTTTAGGTTGATAATAATCCACGAAATAATCATGAATCTGTTGAAGAAATTATGAAAACCATGGATGTGTTCTTGAAGTTAATATGTTGAGATTTTCTGGAAAATGAGGAGATAAACATGCCTTTTAATCCAATCCCTTGATGATTTTAGGAAGATTTAGAGTATTGGAAATCGTTCATATATGTTGATATATCATGTAGTAAAGATTATAAGTCATTTGGGATGTTTAGATGAAGGTTTATATGATCATAAGTTGCTAAACCCGTAGTTGCAGAAAATGCAGGAAACCAAGCTATGACCTGAGGGATCGATCGATCGACCCCTGCCTTCGATCGATCGACCTCCCCAGAATATGTAAAGTTATTTCTTTTTAAATGTTGATTCTTATCCCAAACCTTTTGTGGATCTTTAGTGATTATTATTTGGATATTATGGGACTTAGAAAATATCAGTAAACCCTTGATAAGATTTGAATTAATTAGATTTTGATTCAAGTGATTAAAATGATGAAAATTATATCGAATGGAATTTCGGTTGCTAGATTCATTTGTTAAATTCTAATTGGAGATGTATGAGGATTAAAGATAGGACCAGTATGGGGTGATTGAATATAACACCTGGGTATCCTTAAGTTTACAAGAGGGTTTAATCCAAAGTGAAAGAAGATGTGTTTATAAGAGATTTGAAACTATCGATTTTAACCTTAATTAAAAGGAGAACTAAACTCGTAGTAATTCGGGAGAAATGATGTTATGGACCAGTAGGATATTAGTGAATTCTTACTGAATATATGTTGAGGAAAAACCTATTTAAATATTGTGTATTGAGTGAGGGTAGCCTTAGGGTTAGAATTTGAACATCAAGAACTGAGTTTAAGCTCAATATTGATTTCGCAAGGACGGAGTGTAATACAAGAGCATAGTGGTGTGTCTCCTTGATAGAGATGGGAGTTAGAACACATTTGGTAGAAAGAAGGTATGAGGTTATCTCGATCGCATAGTTGAAGTTGTCGGACCTCCTCGATCGACAAAGTTAAGTAGTAGTTTATTGGAGGGGTTCCTTGTTTAGATTTCGCTTTGCGAGACGCTCCGTGCATGAACCTTAACGACGTCGGGAGTGGAGAGATGTTATAGGATGCGAGGATAATTAAATTATGAAGTAAATATATGATATTTTAATACGTGGAATTTAAAATGGATATAATGCTACGTATGGGAAATATCTTAGGGTAGTGATATTACCTTATTGATATTATATTATAGGTATGATAATACCTATTGGATTGATTGATGATTTATGTGTATGAGATACCTAGCTTACTTGCTATCGGTGGGAGATTTGCGCGTGAGGGCAATCATATCCTGATGAATTCATGGGATCTTTGATTTGTCGCTCGAGAACATAGGTCTATGAAAGACTTATCGGGGAGTTGATAAGTCCGCTGACTGTGGGTACGTAGGTATGTGCGTGACCCATGGATACGAGAACTATGTTCGCCTCCAATTTGTTTGTTGTTGTTTGTGCTTCGTGGAATCTTACCAAATCTTTAGTCCCCTATTCGGCGACCTGCGATGATGGGTCATGATAGCAGAGTAATGCATTGCACCGCAGCTATGGCTCGGGGTGCCGTATTATATATGAATATATATATATATATATAATGAATTAAATGATTGAATGTATATATTGTGGTTAAATCTATCTACGGTGATAATTGTAGATAACGGTGAATAGAGAAAGATAATGGAATTAAGTTAATGAATGTTTATGCTTATAGAATTGAAAATCTTAACTCATGTTAATGAGAAACGATTCATATTAATGAGTAATGATTCATGTTAATGAGAAACTAAAGGAGAAATGTAAATGAATAATAATGTGACGTATGGTATGGGACATACGGGGATTATGATATGGGAATGGAATTATAATATGGAGACTAGAAAAGAGGAACCATTAACTAGGAGGTTATTAGGAAACGTTAAGTGTGCACTCTAGTTGAGAGGTGAGAATAGCAAGTGAGAGTTGGATCTAACATGTACATAATAAATGCTTTATTGCACTTGTTAAATACTTGTTGTTTTAAAAATCATCTACACATTCGGGCTCTGACCCGTTTCCTTGCATATTCTCTCTTCTATTGTATCTCGATATCAGGTGTCCAGCAACAGGGACGCCAACCTTAGCGGATTATGACAGGCTATGGATTTATGGAGTTTTTCTTAGACGCCTATTTTCATTTGATTCACAGTATTCTTAGTTAGGGCATGTCACCCAAAGGATTTTCAGTTATCTTTTCTATCGAGGTCAAATACTATTGTATTCAGGTCTTTTTAATACAGTTGTTATTGATGGGAGTACTGTAATGGATTAATACTATTTGGGAGTGTTTATTCCAATTGCATTTAAATTCTTTTGTGTTATTTATTGGGTTATCAGTGTTGTAGAATAAAATGTGTTGTGTTATTCTTAAACGAAAAATAGTTTTGTTGAAATTTAAATTTGGAAGTTTTTAACACCAGCTTAATTGGGTATTGGGTGAGTTGTAAATGTTTTCGACAGTGATGCTAAAAATGAGTCAACTGTATATTCTGTTTTAATTTGGTATGGGACTGGCCACCCGGTATTTAATTAGGCGGGGTGTTACAGGTGGTATCAGAGCATCAGGTTCTAGTGTCCTTTAGGATCTGTACGGCTTACTGTGTTTTCAGCTTAGCATTCTTTGATGTAGAGCCCTATGAGTAGGATTATTGCTATTCTATTTATGCCTTCAAAGGTACGATGATTGCGGCCGAAGTTGCTGCAATTGTCGCCTAGGCAGTCAATGCAGCTTTAGCTGCTATTCAGCAGGCTCCAGCACCGGCACCGGTTGTGCCACCCGCGCAAGGGCAAGTGTTTCCTACTGCATGGGAACGAGCGAGGGATGCCTTTCAGAAAGCGCATCCACCCGAGTTTCAGGGAGGATCAGATGTTGTGACTGCTAGCCAATGGAAGAAAGATATCCAACGGCACTTGAGAATGATTGAATGCACTGAGGTTCAACGTCAAATACTAGCCACATTCAGGCTAGTAGGGGCAACTTTGCAATGGTGGGAAGCTACGACCACTATGAGGAGAGGTACATAATGACTATCCAAGACTTTTGGATACGGTTTGATGGGAAGTATTTTCCTTCCTCCATCCAGATAGAGATGAGGCGGAAGCTACTTGATTTGAAACAGGGAGAGAAAACTGTGGCGGAATATGAGGAAGAGTTTACGAGATTAACTAATTTGGTACCAGCTGAAGTACCCACTGAGGAGAGGAGAGTCCTAATGTTCACTGATGGGTTGAACTATAAAATTCGCCAACAATTATTGGGAAATCTTTCATTACGTACGTATGGCAGATGAGGGCCATTGGACGGATAGCGGAGATCGTACTTAGGAGGTTATGAAGTATGTTCGAGTATGATGACCGTAGTCGAGGTCACCCCTATTATGGAAAAAAATTTGAGGAGAGTCATCAGTAGAAGTTCTTGAAATGCGTGAATTGTGTACGTTCCCTAACGAAGGCAATATATTGAAAGGCTTGGGTATTTAGTGGAGTGTGGTTAACTAGAACTGAAAATTTAGGGTAAATTTTTTTTTGACTCATTGGAGCAAAGTTATAATATTGGGATTCAACAACCCTCACCCGCAAATGAGGGTATGTTTCCTATCTAAGGAAGTATGAGGCGTATTGATTTTTGTAGTGATTGATATTGTGTGGGCAAAAGGGTTGTTAAACTTAGCCTATGGCATCGTTATTTACGTAGAGTCACTGAGGGGTGTGGGACACCTATATATTACTTGTTATCATGTGGGTTTGATTTTTATGGGATTACTTACCTTGGGCATGTCCGAGCGTGATGTGACTATCGGCATGCATTGACTTGTGGTATATGAGAGCATATGTCTGCATCTTGTCTTCTATAAGAGAGTAGATGCGTAGACTCTATTTGAAATCGAAAAAAAAAAACAAATTTTTGTTTTAAATCGATAAACCTGATATTTTTTTTTTATAAACCAAAATTTTATATTATTGACTAAGGACCTTAGGAGTTTCGATGACCGACTACTTTAGGAAGTAGTGTATCGGGGTGGTTCCTTGTTTGGATTTTGCTTGCGAGACACCCCGCGCATGAAACTAATAACCGTTGGGAGTCGAAATAAGTTAGGTCTTTGGGAAACGAGTTTATAACCTTTGCAAAACTTTTAATATGGAAAGCGGTACGAGAGGGTGTGTGGGCGCCCTGGATGATTGGATTGTAGTATTTTTCATAATTGTGGAAAAGGTAAGCAATTGAGACTTCAGGATTTATTTGTTCACTACGAGAGGATCATTTTTCCCAAAGTTTGTCACGAGTACGGTATAGGGAAGATTAGGTAAAGTCTAAATTTGATTCAGTTGAAACTATATGGTGAGGCTTTGCATATAACATCGATAGGAATTTTGTTAATGTACTGTATGGGCGGTACATCTTGGATTTCTTGCGATGGGAGATTTATACTCGGAGTTGACCTTACCGGTATGACTTATATTCCTGAATTTCGGGACAAAATTCTGATATAAGGGGGGAAGTATGTAATACCCCGTAATTTTAAATGACTTTTAAAATGGGTTATATTTTAAATTAATGGATTAATTGGATTTTATTATTAATTAATTCATTCGGGTTTTATCCGGACGGTGGATATTAAAATGGATGATTCTGAATATTACTTAAAGAAATTTAGGTAATATATGAATGTGATATCATTGATATGACAGTATGATATAAATTCGGTAATTTATATTTTTAGTCAGGCGTGGTATGGGATGTGTCGGGACTAGTTTATTAAATTAAAAAGGAAATTTATTTTCTATCGACCTTATAGTCATTTCGACTGCGTCGTTGCGTCCGGGAGGTTCGAAATAGTCAGAAAAGTCTATTTGGATGTTAATTTTGAGTCTCGGGTCATTTGAAAATGAATAGACAACCCGAAAGGGCATTTTGGTCATTTTTCTAGGGGGGATGAATAGTGATTTCGGATTTTGGCCTATTATAAGTATTGGTAGATTAAGTGTATATGGGTTATTCATCTCCTCTATACAAAATATAGAATTCATCTTCCTAGAGAGAGTGAAAGAGTGCTTGGGAAGGGAAAAGCCTACTTGGGAAGGAGAAGAACAAAAACCAAGGTTCACCACCACCAACCACCACCGGAGTTTGACCGGAGAAGGGACAACTAACTGAGATATACTACACCTAAGGATCAGACCTTCAGTAAAGTCAAGTGTTTGATAATGGCAATTTAAGTTCGTATATTGTCCATGTTAGAATAGTATGAAAAGAGAAGATTATTCATGTTTGGAAGAAATAATGGAGTGATTAAATGGATTTTTGGAAACTGAAATGATATAGGAATTAAACTCATGTTTTAGGTTGATAATAATCCACGAAATAGTCATGAATATGTTGAAGAAATTATGAAAACCATGGATGTGTTCTTGAAGTTAATATGTTGATGATTTTCTGGAAAATGAGGAGATAAACATGCTTTTTAATCCAATCCCTTGATGATTCTAGGATGTTTAGACTATTGGAAATCGTTCATATATGTTGATATATCATGTAGTAAAGATTATAAGTCATTTGGGATGTTTAGATGAAGGTTTATATGATCATAAGTTGCTAAACCCGTAGTTGCAGAAAATGCAGAAAACCAGGCTGTGACCTGAGGGATCGATCGATCGACCCCTGCCTTCGATCGATCGACCTCCCCAGAATATATAAAGTTATTTATTTTTAAATCTTGATTCTTATCCCAAACCTTATGTGGATCTTTGGTGATTATTATTTGGATATTATCGGACTTAGAAAATATCAGTAAACCCTTGATAAGATTTGAATTAATTTGATTTGGATTCAAGTGATTAAGATGATGAAAATTATATCGAATGGAATTTCGGTTGCTAGATTCATTTGTTAAATTCTAAATGGAGATGTATGAGGATTAAAGATAGGACTAGTAGGGGGTGATTGAATATAACACCTGGGTATCCTTAAGTTTACAAGAGGGTTTAATCCAAAGTGAAAGAAGACGTGTTTATAAGAGATTTGAAACTATCGATTTTAACCTTAATTAAAAGGAGAACTAAACTCGTAGTAATTCGGGAGAAATGATGTTATGGACCAGTAATATATTAGTGAATTCTTACTGAATATATGTTTAGGAAAAACCTATTTAAATATTGTGTATTGAGTGAGGGTAGCCTTAGGGTTAGAATTTGAACATCAAGAACTGAGTTTAAGCTCAATATTGATTTCGCAAGGACGGAGTGTAATACAAGAGCGTAGTGGTGTGTCTCCTGGATAGAGATGGGAGTTAGAACACATTTGGTTGAAAGAAGGTATGAGGTTATCCCGATCGCATAGTTGAAGTTATCGGACCTCCTCGATCGACAAAGTTAAGTAGTAGTGTATTGGAAGGGTTCCTTGTTTGGATTTCGCTTTTCGAGACGCTCCGCGCATGAACCTTAACGACGTCGGGAGTGGAGAGATGTTATAGGATGCGAGGATAATTAAATTATGATGTAAAGATATGATATTTTAATACGTGGAATTTAAAAGGGATATAATGCTACGTATGGGAAATATCTTAGGGTAGTGATATTACCTTATTGATATTATATTATAGGTATGATAATACCTATTGGATTGATTGATGATTTATGTGTATGACATACCTAGCTTACTTTCTATCGGTGGGAGGTTTGTGCGTGAGGGCAGTCATATCCTGATGAATCCATGGGATCTTTGATTTGTCGCTCGAGAACATAGGTCTATGAAAGACTTATCGGGGAGTTGATAAGTTCGCTGACTGTGGGTATGTAGGTATTTGCGTGACCCATGTATACGAAAACTATGTTTGCCTCCAATTTGTTTGTTGTTGTTTGTGGTTCGTGGAATCTTACCGAACCTTTAGTCCCCTATTCGGCGACCTGCGATGATGGGACATGATAGCAGAGTAATGCATTGCACCCCAGCTGTGACTCGGGGTGCCGTATTATATATGAATATATATATATATATATATATAATGAATTAAATGATTGAATGGATATATTGTGGTTAAATCTATCTACGGTGATAATTGTATATAACGGTGAATAGAGAAAGATAATGGAATTAAGTTAATGAATGTTTATGCTTATAGAATTGAAAAGCTTAACTCATGTTAATGAGAAACGATTCATATTAATGAGTAGTGATTCATGTTAATGAGAAACTAAAGGAGAAATGTAAATGAATAATAATGTGACGTATGGTATGGGACATACGGGGATTATGATATGGGAATGGAATTATAATATGGAGACTAGAAAAGAGGAACCATTAACTAGGAGGTTAATAGAAAACGTTAAGTGTGCACTCTAGTTGAGAGGTGAGAATAGCAAGTGAGAGTTGGATCTAACATATACATAATAAATGCTTTATTGCACTTGTTAAATACTTGCTGTTTTAAAAATCATCTACACATTAGGGCTCTGACCCGTTTCCTTGCATATTTTCTCTTCTATTGTATCTCGATATCAGGTGTCCAGCAACAGGGACGCCAACCTTAGCGGATTATGACAGGCTATGGATTTATGGAGTTTTGCTTAGACGCTTATCTTCATTTGATTCACAGTATTCTTAGTTAGGGCATGTCGCCCAAAGGATTTTCAGTTATCTTTTCTATCGAGGTCAAATACTATTGTATTCAGGTCTTTTTAATACAGTTGTTATTGATGGGATTACTGTAATGGATTAATATTATTTGGGAATGTTTATTCCAATTGCATTTAAATTCTTTTGTGTTATTTATTGGGTTATTAGTGTTCTAGAATAAAATGTGTTGTGTTATTCTTAAACTAAAAATGGTTTTGTTGAAATTTAAATTTGGAAAGTTTTTAACATCAGCTTAATTGGGTATTGGGTGAGTTGTAAATGTTTTCGACAGTGATGCTAAGAATGAGCCAACTGTATATTCTGTTTTAATTTGGTATTGGACTGGCCACCCGGTATTTAATTAGGCGGGGTGTTACATGTGTATATGTAAATACGTGTGTGTGAGTATATATAAATATATTATATAGTAGTTGTGTGTGTGCTTGTGTCTATATAGTATATACACAATGTGAATGTGCCCCCCCCCCATATATATATATATATATATATATATATATATATATATATATATATATATATATATATATATATATATATATATATATATATATTAGTGTTATCTTAACGCATTTGGGACATGACTTGAGACATCCTATTGAGACCTAAATCATTATTCTTAAAAATAAAAAATAAAGTAATATAAAAACTAATAAAGTAAAACCACATACACCTATAATAATAATAATAATAATAATAATAACAACAACAATAATAATAATAATAATAATAATAATAATAATAATAATAATAGTAAACATAGACGTGTATACACTCCTATATATAAAACGACACATGCCATCATACTAATAAACACACTAATACTAAAAATAAAAAATATAAAAATAATATATATATATATATATATATATATATATATATATATATATATATATATATATATAAAGTACCCTATATTTTTAGAATAAAAAATGTATAGGAATTAAATTAAATCAGTGAATTTAATTAATTAAATCATGAATAAACTAATTTAATTATTATTTCATGTTCTGTGAGATTGACTTTACATGTCAAATAATTTATGTAGAAAGTAATTGCATGTGTATTGAATAATTGATATACAATGTGTGACAAAACTGAAAATTGTCCATGTTAAATAAAAATTATTGGGACGCATTTCGGGAGGTTTTGTGAACTCATTTTGGTGTTTTGAACCTTTAGAAATGGGCATGTGTAATAGATATGTAAGTTGGGAGGTTATTGGGCTATTTTGGTTATGAATTTGGGCCCATTTGGGGGTCCAAAAAGGGACTTTAGGCCTAACTTGAGAATTGGATTAGTATAAGTTAAGAAGGGAGATTAAGAAACTCCTCACACCTAACAAAACCTAAACCTATGAGTCAGAGGATGCCAACGGCTAAATGGGAGAGGTGGATAAAGATCCAAGTAGAAGAACTCGAGGAGGAGGCTATGGAATTCAACTAAGAACATTCAATCAATCTATTTAGGAAATAATTTTTGTACTCAATTTAAATGTCCAATTTATTTCTTAATTCATTGTAGTACTTTTCATGGAATTTCTAGATTTTAATATGAGATTTTGGAGGAGAATGTTAAGGTTTAATCACATATATATAGATGATATAAATATGAATTGTGGTAATTTAAATCTAGAAATTAGGATGATGTTAATCTTGAATTGAATCTTAGAACTCGTGTTGTGGTACTTCATTTGATGATTATAATTCATATGTAGAATCTTAGATTTGAGAATAATTATTTAGGGACTTATAATCAACATGGGGTTAGATAAACTCTTGTATTAGGTTAATTTTATGGGATTTAGGGGCATAATCTTGTGTTAATTTGTGTAAATGATCATCTAAACAATGCTGGTTAATCATAAAGAACCTATATTAATGGAAATAAAGATGGTTAAAATATTAGGATGAAAGTTGGTTTTCAAACTATGAATCCAACATTGAAAAGTAGGCAAAAATGTGGGTTTCTGTACTATTTTCGTCCATCTCGTTAAAATGTCGTTAGAACCTTGTTCGAATGAGGTGGATTTCTCGTTCAAACGAAGATGGTATTTGAGACGAATATCTTTTCATTACGAACGTGTGGATGCCAGTTTTGTGTTTTTTGGATTTTTTTGAATTAGTAATGAATTTTCTACCAAAGGGTTCGAGGCCAAAATCTTTAGTTTGTAATTTTGGGATGGACTTTATTTTAGGCACGGTTGTGTTTAGATTGATTATAACACCTTGTTGATGTACTCTCTTTATGAATATGGATTCATAGTTGATGAAATTAATTTATTGTTTCGCTCAAACGATCCTTTTATATTTGGGTCAGGTTAGGACTGGAAAAACATTCGGGCGATTTTTATGAACTCAAACGAGTATGTTGGAATTTATCCAAGTTGAGCTGATATTTTATTAAAAATGGATTTGTGTCACTATTTTAGTAGTTTAAAAAATTCATAATTAACTAGATGGTTAATTTTAAAGAGAACATATTAACGACAAATAAATGAGACTCTTGGGGATAATTATAAGATTAATTACCTATAAATGTTATGTGTTATAAATATGTATTTATGTATTTGTGTGAATATACCCATGTTCGTGGACGACCTATTAGTTTGGGTTGCATACTTCTCGGGACTTTAGCACGCATCGACACAGGTGGGCTAGGCGTCATGTAGGTCATTATTATAAGTATTGCGTACTAGTGCCACTTACGAGGAGTTAGGTGTAGATATTGGGATCCATTATCACTATCTGGGGTATAGACCGTGGAATGGTGTACTGTGTAGGGACCTCCCCACTTGTATGTATTTTGTGATGTTTATTTGGATAAGGGACTCATCTGGACTTATCGATAGAGTACGAATGTGACACTGGAAGTAGATTCCTTTATGTGTCGTATATATAAAAGGACACACACACACACACACACACACACACACACACACACATATATATATATATATATATATATATATATATATATATATATATATATATATATATATATATATATATATATATACACACACACTCCTATAAATAATTGAGATTAATTAATTAGTCTAATGATGTAAAGAACCAATGGGAACCCAATGCTATGTGAATGCATGATACATGGTTATGTTACTTTTGTGAATAGTATATTCATGGTATTCTGGGAAATGAGAATATAGGTATAAATAATTAATTGCGGTACATGACTTATGTTAGATTGCATCAGGTGTTAATTATTTTTAGTCTTTCACAAAGGAGGACTTTAGTTGATATGCTGTAATATTGCATTTAGATGAGGGGTGAGGTACTTAATGCATGTGAGTGTCGATGGGAATTACATATTTTGAATTAACTGCATTATTGCACTTCAAATTCAGTAAGTTAACTCTTAAAACTCTAGGGCGTTGACCCAAATTTTTTAAAAAAAATCCTCCCAGGTGCACTTAGACAGGATAGTAGGACTATTGAGAAATCAAACTTGTAGTCTCACCTTGCTCATCAAAGTTAAGATTGTTTATTCTAGATTAGGTTGCTTCTCTATTTCAATAATAATACTTTGGGGATTATTATATGGTCATAAGCCCAAAGTCTATTTTATTTTAGTCGGTTTGAGACACTTATGCTTATGTTGGGTTTTCATTTATATTACGTGGATGTTGGGCTTATCATTATCTTGGTTATTTATTTAAATTCAATTTTAATTCGAATGTAGTTTTCAAATAAATATTTTTTATACGTTTTGATGTAAAGAATAATGTAAATTGTCAAGCAAGCCCCATCTTCGGCATATTGTGTTAGACAACCTTTGTATATATATATATATATATATATATATATATATATATATATATATATATATATATATATATATATATATATATATGTAACACCCCGTATTTTTGTGCATTTAATATTTAATTAATTCGGGAATTTTAAATTACTTGTGTGTTGTAATTTT
The DNA here is from genome assembly GCA_949130495.1 of Sambucus nigra. Taxonomy (NCBI): domain Eukaryota; kingdom Viridiplantae; phylum Streptophyta; class Magnoliopsida; order Dipsacales; family Adoxaceae; genus Sambucus; species Sambucus nigra. The sequence goes on along the minus strand of OX422218.1, from coordinate 58,089,600 downwards.
AATTGAATTAATTATTGCAATATATATATTTAAATATTAATCAGGGAGTGAATGGTTAATGTTTAGGGAAATTTATTTACTAAGTGAATAGTAATAATTTAATTACGTCGTTTCGGGTATTAATGACGGGGTATGCATTTATCACGGCCGGGAGTCGGTATAGACTAAATTGGGTGTGAGATAAGGATTTTTATAAATTAATTCGGATGCCAATTCTGAGTGCGCGGTTGAGTCCGGATGGGTCGAAATAGTCAGAAAAGAGTACCCGGGGGTAGTAATTGGGTCTCGGGACATTTTTGGGCATAGCCGGGCCCACATGGGGTGATTTGGGCTATTTTAATTTAGCCCATTAGGCAAAAACGGGATTTGTGTTTTAAACCTAAACCTAAGAAAAGGAAAATGAGCAGCCAACATTATTCTAACCTAGGGTTTGAGAGGGAGATTAGGGAAAACAATCAAAAGGCAAATTGGAGGTTATTGGAGCCAAATTAAGGGATGTCGATGACGGATCAGACCCTACGAACAATTCCAGGCAAGTGGTTAACTGTTTTTACTTCTAAATTGTGATATCCAATTCATATTTTAGTGATGTGTATACTAAAATTCGTTTTGAGTGTAAATGGGTACAAAATGGTGTTTTTGTTTATGGGACACTTGAATGAGATTCAAAGTAAGATTTAGATAGGTGATTGATATCTGAATATGTATATATGATTTGAATGAGAAATCCAGAACATAAAAGAGTAGAAATTAAATCAGGAAATTGGATTGTAAAACAGATAATTGAATTATTGTGGAGAAAGACCCATTTCGAAAATCATGAGATAAGTAGATAAATTGATTATCCTAAGGTCCCTTGATGTGTAGGATGTGGAATAACTATGTTTATGTGGTGGGATAATGTGATTTGAGGTTTAGACTTTGGATTTAAAAACCTTAATTTTCGTTAATGGTGAAATACAACGAGGAAGGAGAGCTGGAACGAAGGGATCGATCGATCGATCGGGGGGCATCAATCGATCGACGATGGTTAATTCTGGGCAGTTCGGCCTGTGTGTGAGATAAGGGGGAAATTAATTATATATTAATTTTCATACATTAATTAGTGTTATATAATTATGAAATACATATTCCTAGTAATTACGGGGAATAGTAATTGGGACTAGGAGCAATTTATGTGGGGAAACTCTATGGAGGAAATTGAGGGATGTTATTCCAAAATAGGGAGATACGGATCAAGTGAGTGAGTCCGGGTATATTGGCTAAGCGACGCCAAGGTAGTGAATTAAGGTTGGAGATAAACTAATTAATTTAGAGTCGAAATATAGACTCGGGAACATATTAAGTTACGGGACAAGTGAGCGAGTTCGGGTAAAATGGTTGTGCGACACCAAGTATTAAATTAATTAATGAGCAATTAATTAAAGTGGAGTCGGACTATAGACTCTGGAAAGTGGTAATTTAATTAATGTGCAATTAATTAGCTAGAGTTGGGCTGTAGGCTCGGGAAGGAAATAAATTAATTAGTGTGTAAAGTAATTTAAATAGAGTCGGACCACAGACTCGGATTGGTATTAAATTGATAATTGTGCTAATTGTATAATTAGAGTCGGATTGTAGACTCGGGAAGATATTAAATTTATAGGTGGGTAAATAATTTAATTAGAGTCGGATGGTAGACTCAGGTAGGTAATAAGTTAATTTAGGTGATATTAAATTAAATAAGGGTCGAGGTATAGACTCGGGCTATCATTATAGAAATTAATTGGGTGAAATTAATTAAATAAAAGTCGGACCATAGACTTGGATTGGTATTAATTAATTAAGTGTGTAAATTAATTAACACAGAGTCGGACCATAGACTCGGGGAAAGTATTACATTAATTAATGTGGGAATTAATTAAATTAGAGTCAGACCATAGACTCGGGATAATAATAATATAATAAGTGAGAAAACTTATTTGGTCGAGTCAGGCGAGAGACTCGGGATTTCAGGCTAGTGTTACGCGTTGTGAGTACACGGTAAAGCCGGGGTTTATTTTATATATATATACGGTGTAGTGATAGTATATATATATGTGTATATATTGTGTGTGCTACTAAATATCAGTGATCAGATATTTATTAAATTATATTCTCTAGTGCTATCAAGGGAGGTTGCGCGATGTGGGTGAATCCCCTAGCTTGAGGAGTAGGGTGAGTATATCCCCAGGTCATAGCGTCCGTTATATGGGTGAGGGTCTTATCTCACTTTCAGGGAAGGAATATGACCGCCTCCACTTCGTTTTGTTTTGAACCAGGTTGGTGAGCGAATCCAACTTGGGTAACTAGGTAAAGTGAGCACACCTAGTGAGATGGCACTTGAGAGGGAATCATCCAGTGAGGATATACTCGGAAGGATGGGTACACGTATTATATATGTGTGGATGTTTTAGTAAGATACATATAATATGATAGTGAATATTATATGTAGGTAATAATACAGTGTGTGATGTATTTATTTTATATAACTCGGGTTACAGTTATATGCTGTTATTTAATGAGAAATTAATTAAGTTAATTATTTGTGGGAATAATACAGTGTGTGATGTATGTATTTTATATAACTTGTGACACGGTTATATGCTGCTATTTAAGAGGAAAATTAAGTTAATTATGAAATAACTTATAATTCAAGAATCATTATACTCGGGTTAGAGTAGTATGGCAAGGGAAGGTTATACCAGGACTAGTTGGACGGGGTAGTACAACTAGGTGGGGTTAAGGTAACCGGTAGGTGTGCACAATAGTGGAGGGGTGAGAATGTCCACAAGGGAGTGCAACTCTAACTTAAATATGAAGCGCATTCATGCATTTTAAATTACTACAGTTAATTCACTTGCTAAATATTTTCAAAATGTTTTGGGTTCTAACCCTTGCTATAAAAATATTTTCAAAACCTTTTAGGTGTCCAGCCACAGGGACGCCAGGATTGATATTCTATTCCAGGGACACGGAGCTGCGGCATATGTGGATGCTAGCAGGAGTTTGGATTAGACGCATCATTCATTCATTCCTAGAGTAGGAATCTTGTATCAGTCTCAGTTTTATTTAGGGCTTGTAGCCCAGACTTCTCAGTACAGTTTTCAGTTATATTTTATTCAGATGTTGGATGTTGTGTTGTATTATTTTTACTTTGGTGGCTGATGGTTTATTCGGCAAGTTGTTTAATTTATTTATTCAGTTGATTTCATTCAGTTGTGTGAATGGTTTACATTATTTCCGCATGTATTGTTTTGTTTAATTAAAAAGTTAAAATTGGCACCAGTTTTTGGAATACTAGGTGGTTAGTAAGTTTTAAAAAGTTTTCGACAGTGATGCTAAGGATGATCCAACTGGGATTCCTGTTTCAATTTGGTATAGGACTGATCACCCGGTATTTTATTAGGCGGGGTGTCACAATATATATATATATATATATATATATATATATATATATATATATATATATATATATATATATATAGAGAGAGAGAGAGAGAGAGAGAGAGAGAGAGAGAGAGAGAGAGAGAGTCACGCTCTCCAACATACCTAGCAACATATCCTTTTTTTAAAATAGTAAAAAAATAATTTCAAGATGATATTTTTTACACGGGTTCATGATACTTCAGTGTGCACCTATAAAAAAAATCAATAGAAAATAATGGGTTTTGTTATTTTTAAAAAATAGGTAAAAAACTGTGAGTTTTTACCCTTTAAAACTGTCAGTTTTTTTTTTTACCTATTTTTTAAAAATATCAAAACACATTATTTTGATTTGAATATTTTTAAAGGGGCACATTGCAATATTATGAACCCATATAAAAAATATTAACTCAAAATTATTTTTTTTACTTTTAAAAAAAAATAGGTATGTTTGTAGGTATGTTTAATGAGGTATGTTGGAGAGCCTAACTCTCTCTCTCTCTCTCTCTCTCTCTATATATATATATATATATATATATATATATATATATGTGTGTGTGTGTGTGTGTGTGTGTGTGTGTGTGTGTGTGTGTGTGTGAAATACATACATGATGATCCAACCGCACCTCGCACCGTGATGAAACCCAATGTTAAATAACGTGGTAGTACCGTTCCCGGTACACATTGATATATGATGATTTGGAAAAATGAGGCTAATTGAAAATAAAGTTTAATGCTGACTCAGCAATATGTGACCGAGAATGATAAGACATTTCGACATATTAATACATAATAGCTACCATTAATTTCACACTAGAATACATTCGACAGTTTAACCCCGGGTCAGTATTATTTGGTCGAGTATAAATGTTTATCACGACGATTTGATACTGAAATGTATTAAGATATTTTGTTCAAATGGCGTTCGCATCATTATGTCGATTCTTATTGCCAAGCTCAACATCTAGGTGTCGATATATGTTTTCAAAGTCGGGAACATTGTTCCATCGACTCAAATATCCACTTAAAATTTTTCTACTCACTAAACATTCACTAAATGTCCACTTAGCGAACATATAAAATTAACATCAACACTAAAACACAAATGATAAATCCACCAAAACCAAAATCATTCGGTATTCGATCAAACATAAAAAATTAACTAAATATATTCATTCATTAAAAAATACTAAATTAACAAAACACAAATCCACCAACTTCATTCAACAAATATACATCGCCAAATATTTATTGCTTCAAAATAAAAATAAAAACAAAACACAATCATTGTTTTTTCTCTCCTTAGATGCCTCTATTATGTCCCGACAGTGTCATGTAGCCTCTTTGACCTTATATCATGGATTTGTACAACATTCTTCTTTGATTTGACATCTACGACTGACGATATACTAAACACCTCTTTATTTAATTTCAGCGATCCTGCTTAACTAATCAAGAGAATAAGTATGTCTATCGATTCATTTACTGTGATCATCTTAATACAATCAAGAAAAAACTAATGACTAAATCAAGAAAAAAACTTTTCAAAATGCAATAGAATGTTAATTCAGTGAGCATACCAACTTATCATATGAGGATGAATGCCCTTCCTTTTTCATTCCTAGCCGCCGTTTAGGATGTTCTATAATAGGGTGAGAATTCCTGTGGAACCACTCCATATACCACGACTCGTGTTCCCATGGATCATCCCCTATGTGTAAACCACGATTTCTCTCACCTAGCGAGTGGTGCACCCAACTCTCCGGTTTGATATCCGTGGTTCCCTCATTATTCATTGTTGTGCCAATCAACATTTTTATGCATATATTTGTTGTGCATCTAATAACTCAAGCATTAGTATTTATTCTTGTGATTAAGTGGGCAAATTACACTCCACCAAAAATGCTAACTTGTCACGGTAAAAAATCTTGACGAGTCAAACTTGTCACGGTCTTTGATCGTGACAAGTTTTGGGGTAACCAATGACCTTGTCACTGTCAAAGACCGTGACAATTTCAATAGAGTTGTTATGTACTTGTCACACTTTTTTACCTTAATAAGATTATCACGGTTAAAGACCGTGACAAGTTCGTGACAAAAACTTAAACTTGTCACGGTTTTAGACCGTGACAAGTCCATGAAAAATAAAAAATGTCACGAACTTTGACTGTGATAAGTTTCTTTGTCACGAACTTGTCATAGTTAAAGTCCGTGATAATTATGGAAAGAATTTAAAAAATATAGTTGGGCAGTATGGCTATTGCCATCGCCCAGTAGTATATTTGTACTTGTTATAGAAAAGTTGTACTTGTCCAAACAACATATGTATAGAGCAACCAAACCAAAATAAAAATATCCATAACCAACATGTAAATATCAATAACCAAATACAAATACAAATATCCGAACCAACATGTACCAAATAAAAAAAGTACAAATATAATCCAATATCCAAATAAAATAAATAGAAATAATGTTAGGGCATAGGGTCTTGAGCAAGTCAAAGGAGGAAGGAAGGCCACACAACATATGCATTGGCACACCCCTCAATTCACTGAACGCTGCATTGTTTGCGCGACCACAAAGCTGAGTTCTCATTTTCGGCCACCACATGCATGCTAGCACTCTTGCCTGAATGTCTTGGAGGGGACGTCCATGAACCATCATACTTGGGAGGAAGGTCGGATACCTCAACCACCTCACTATCGATTCCCCACCATATATGTCGAGTAAATACACGCTCAGCCAACTGATTGTTGACATAGGTCATTCGACAGAGGTCAAGATGGGAAATGGATCACATGGAGGTGAGTCTCTGCACATCAGCGATGAAGCAGTGTTGTCCTCCTCTAGATCTAACTCCTTCTCCTTGCCCTTGTCCTCATTGGAGGTGGACCTATACTTACACTTTATGAAGGCGTACAAATCTAGGACCGTCGCCTCTAACCTTGATAGCCTATCGTCATGTGCGTCCACCTTATGAGCCAACCCGGTGTTGCTCATCTCGATTTCGATGATCCTCAACTTCCCCACCGACGATATCACCCCCTAGTCCTCCCCTTATGATATGTCTCGAGCACTTGGTTAAGTGTGTCCATAGCCAAAGGTTCTTTGTCGGCATAAGACTGCGACTCATGCACTTCCTTAAGCTTTTCCAGAAATGACAAAAAGTACACGATTAGTTAACTAAGTAAATAAAAAAAATTATAACGTAATTAAAAAAATTAAACTTTTATAACTTACAATCGTGGTTATGATGCTCGGGGACACCTCCTGGCATCGAGCCTATGTGGACTACCCCCAGGGCCACTCCCCGTCTCCCGAAATAAAATAAAGCTGAATTAGTAACTAAGACAAAGTAGTGCTAAATTAGAATAACGTAAAACTAAAATTGAAGAAAAATAAAAACTTACCATCTTGTGCTCCACCTCGACGTAAGGCGTCCGCCCGAAGTAGCGAACATCCAACTTTTTCACCCGATTTTTCCTACCCGACTGATGAGATACCTATTGCCGCTCATCGGTCTCATTGTAGACAAACTTTTTCCACAGTTCCAATGAGATCGACTCCTTTGAGGGGACGGCATCATGTACTCTCAGAATGAACTCCTCCCGGGTCTTCTCAAAGTGTTGTCCCCGCATATTTTTCCTCCACTTCTTATATTGATCCCTAAACTGTTCCAATGTGGAGTTACAAACATGTGGGGGCAAGCCGAATTTATCATGTCAAACAAATACAAAACAAAAATAAAGTAAGTGTTAGTTGCTTATAAATATAAATATAAATACACTATCTGTAGTGCCCCCAGATGCCCATCTTGAGCTCATTAGGCATGGCCCTCCAATAAGTATAACCTGTGCCTCTGTTCACCTTCAGCAACTCTAGGGATCTAGTCAATAATATCGTCTTATTCTCAATGGCAGAGCCCAGTATGCCCCATTTGGGGGGCCTAGTGGCCAAGGAGCCCTTGTCGCCGCCACTACCGCGCTGGGATGAAAATATTTTTGACAAAATTATTATTATTAGTACAAACATATATATGGACTTTGAATTAATGTTCAAATCCGATAATAACAAAGCCCTAGAAATATACAAGTTAACGATATTATAAATCTAAATATTGTTTCAATATCGAGTCATGTCATGGACTTTGAATTAATGCTTAAGTTGATTAAAATCCTAATTGACATATTCATTAACCATAAAACCAATTTTGATTCAAATTCGATAATAACAAAGCACTAGAAGAATACACCCACTCGTTATTATAAGCATTAAACTAATTAAGCACAAATGAATAAAAAGCACTAAATTATTGTTCGATAATAATAAAGCACCAGAATAATACAACCACTAGTTATTACACATAATTGGAGTACTTATTGCAAATCTAAAAATCGTTTCAAATTCGGGTTATCATAAAAAATGGATCGATATCTAGTAGGAGCATCAAAATCATATACACTACTCTTTAGAACCTTTGGCACATGCAGGACGACTGACCACGGCTCATTGTTGATACACTCCGAGTAAAACACTTGCTTAACCTTTTGAAAAGAACAAACAAATGGCTTATCTCTCTCATGTTCATTACTCTTCAACTTGGACAAGTCAACCAAGATCAAATTGGTGCCCGTATCAACATTTTAAGAATTTTTATCCTCGGCTCTTACCCAATCACAGTAAAATACAACCTCTTTGAAACTTACATAGTACAATTCAAATATATTTCAAATTACACCATAATAAGTCATTTCAGCTTCAACGAGGTTTTTATCTTTCGCACTCACTCGAAAATAGGTAAGATCCTTATATGACATGTCCGAGTTTTGTACATTTCTATTTACTCGTTCACCCTTGCACCGGATACGTAATCGTTCAATCGATACTTTTTGTAATCTTATGCCATGAACAAGGGTCCAGTGGCTAGACGGGCAAGCCTTGATATCGCATCACCCATATTAAAGAGGTGGGAATAGAGATAAATTAATTATGTTAGTTGTAAATCCTTCTTATAATGTGACATTTAATAACAACCATTTTTATTATATTACCTCGTGTGACAACCACAGCCTAAATTCGTTGTCTAATTGTGCCATTATTTTTTGTTTTTTATTGTTCTCACAGGCTTCATATTTTCTGCATAGATCGTGACAAAAATATTACAAAATTAATCTTGTATAAAAATTAAAATAATGTAAAAGTTAAAATAATTTAAGCTTACCTTTTCCATTCTTCGACATCTTCATGTGTGTCAAATAGATAACGAGATACTTGATCATATTACAAACTCGTTAATTTTACTCGCTTTCCTATCACATGACCACCCCCATCAACGAACCCATCAATGTTATCCACACTGGTCAAGTCAGGCATATATTCTCGAGTGTAGATTGATGACTCCACGGTGATGTATTCCTCTACCATTGATCCTTTAATGTATCATGTATTCTTAACGTAATCTTTGAAAACTTTCATCAATATTTCAAACAAATACATCCACCAATATTTCACTGGGCCATAAAGAAGTGCCTCGTCGCATAGGTCTACCAATATTTAAACACTTATGTCAAAGAAGGATGGGGGAAAGTACTTCTCCAACTCACAAAATGCTTCGGCCACCGTTAAGTTTGCGGCCATTATGTGATCTCGATTGACTACCACTTCACATAAAAGTGAGAAGAAGATATTAATTTTCATAATATCCCTCCTCAAATCCTTATACTTGGAGAAACAGTGCTTAAACAATAGAGGAACCAATTGCATGATCACATGACAATCGTGGGACTTACACTTATGTAAATCATGGGTAGCATAATTCACAATCCTTTGCAAGTTGGATAAAAAATTAGATGGAACCTTAAAATTATATATTGTCTTTAAAAGAACCTTCCTTTCCTCACTCGTCAAAGCAAACGCACCAGGGGGAATTGTAGTCCTTGACCAACTATCTTCTTTCAACCATAGTTCTTGTTTAAGTTTCAACGATTTAAGGACTTTTTTGTGAATTTTCCCCATCCTTTGAATGACTCCCCCAAGGCATATGCCCACAATATGTCAAGTGATGTTCTTCTCTGCGTGTATCACATCTGATACATGATGCACCGAGTTATTCTTTTAATAAGGCAAGTCAAATAAAATTGACCTCTTAGACCATGCCTTTCTTGTCTTAGTTTCATTCCCGATTAGGGTCTTCTTATGCTTAACATTCTTAAAATTAGGATTCTTACCTGGCATATTAGGGCCACAATTAGAAGATTTACTTTCAATTTCTGAACCTAGAAGCATATTCTACTTGCATAGTAAGCCCTTCATCCAATTCAAAATTCTAGTCACGCTATTTCCAGAAAAACCATATTGGGCCTTCAAACTATGCAAACCAACCATGGCATGTAAAGTGGTTTGATCTTTCTCATAACCAGAGTATAACGGCTGGGTTGCCTTAAATTTTAAACTTTGGTAGTCATCATCAAGGTTTATCCCGATATCTTCATGAGCACCTATACCTTGTACATCATCAGTGACCTCATTCTTTGTCACTTCATGAACTTAATACGCCTCATCAACTAAATTATCTAGCATATTATGATCTACATTGTCATCCTCCCCCTATACATGTATCCTACTTGTTAAAGGTTATTGTGAAGGTTGCTGAGGGACAAAAGGAACATTCGATTCCTCGTGAAAAATCTAAAATCGATAACTATCTTGCATACCCCATCTTAACACATGTAGTTCAATAGTCGTCCACTCAAACACCTTACCATTCTTACACTTAGCACACGAATACGGAAACTCTTCATCATTATGACATTTCTTTCTATACTTCACAAGGTCATTAGTACATCTGTGAAATACATCCACTAATATATTTGTATTACCCGTTCACTATTTGTATTTAGGATATCCCATCACAACTACTACAAACAATCACCTATTATGGTTAAAAAGCGTATATTCGTGGATTAATATAAACAAAAAAGTTAACATTTACTTCCTATTAAATAATTTACTATGAGATTGACATCTCATCTTTTGGCATCATATTATAAAAACAATATAATTCTTATTTCCACCATCTCCTCTAAATGGTTCATGGTCCTATCGCATTTAAGACTGAATGTTTCTGTAATATACTTAACAATTCATGCACATTGTTCCAATTTGAGGAAAATTCAGCATCATATCCCCATAGTTCTCCAAGTACATGACATAGATGCGCAAGTCTTAGTGTTATTTCAATTTATCAATTAAAATAACACTTAACATCGTATCATCTAGTATGCACCCAAAGAACATTAAGATGCGGCATCAGAACTTCTCCTAAAAGTAATAAGTTTAAGTCACTAATAATATTATTATATAGAAATTATGCAATTCGAAAATGTCCAAATGGGACAATTCTAGTGATCTCATTACAAAAGTAATGACACTCGAACGGGTCTAAGGGATATTGAATACGTACGCATAAGAACTAGAAGGCTAGCATATTTGCACACTATATGTTATTTAAATTAGTTATAAATGTTACAAAACCATTATGTCATGCATTCAAAATGAGAATACATGCAATCATGCACCCCCGAAGCAATTATATAAGAAGTTAACTTAATGTAAATTTACACGTGGGCTATCTATTGTGGTTCTCGTTATTACCTTTTACCCTCGTTACTTTTTATATAACGCTTGCTTTGCGGGCTACATGCATGCATGTATTATCATGTCAATGCATGATTACTTATTACTTGTTGTATATAATTTATAGCATGTGTCATTTAATTATGTCTTATTTATATTTGATTTTTAAATTGTTATTTTTTTATTTCTCATCACAACCCAAAATGTTAGAGAATGCCTAGGGCCAACCAACTCAACGGCCATCTAAGTGTTCAAATCCACTAGTCAACAACAATTCAAGAATTCAAATAAACAATGAAAATAATAAAGTCTTTTATTAGAAATTCCTAGGGCCAACTAACTTAATGGCCCTCTAAATGTTCAAATCCACTAGCCAACAACAATTCAAGAATCATAAACAATTCAATAATATCTATGTGTGTGTGTGTGTGTGTATATATATATATATATATATATATATATATATATATATATATATATAGAGAGAGAGAGAGAGAGAGAGAGATACCAAAATGTGTGCAGAGAGAGAGAGATGGCAGTCGTTGCTGCAATTAGAGAGAGAAACCAAATTTCAATTTCAGAATTAAATACCAAAAATCAAATCACCACTATACCAAATAAGAAATTCCAATTTCAATTTCAAATTCAAATTCAATTTTAATTTGAATTTGAAATTAAAATTCAATTTACAATACTAATTCCTATTTCCTCCATCTCCTCTAAAGGCTGAGTGATCCTATCCCATTCTAGTAGCGTATTTCTATAATATACTTAACAACTCATGCACATTATTCCAATTTATGGAAAATTCGACAGCATATCCCCATAGTTCTCCAAGTACACGACATAGATTCGCAAGTGTAAGTGTTATTTCAATTTATCAATTGAAATAACACTTAACATCGCATCATCTAGTATGTACCCAAAGAACATTATGATGCGACATTAGAACTTGACCCAAAAGTAATAAGCTTAATCCACTAAGAATATTATTATATAGAAATTATGCAGTCCCAAACTATCCAAATGGGACAATTAGAGCGATCTCATTACAGGGGTAATTGCTTTTGAACGGGTCTAAGGGCTATTGAATGCATACTCATAAGAACTAGAAGGCTAGCATCTTTGCACACTATATGTTATTTAAATTAGTTATAAATGTTACAAAACCGTTATGTCGTGCATTTAAAATGAGAATACATGCAATCATGCACCCCCGAAGCAATTATATAAGAAGTTAACTTAATGTAAATTTACACGTGGGCTATCTATTGCGGTTCCCGTTATTACCTTTTACCCTTGTTACTTGTTATATAATGCTCGGTTTGCGGGCTACATGCATGCATGTAATCTCATGTCAATGCATGTTTACTTATTACTTGTTGTATATAATTTATAGCATGTGTCATTTAATTATGTCTTATTTATATTTGATTTTTAAATTGTTATTTTTTATTTTGCATCACAACCCAAAATGTTAGAGAATGCCTAGGGCCAACCAAATCAATGGCCATCTAAGTATTCAAATCCACCACTCAACAACAATTCAAGAATTCAAATAAATAATTAAAATAATAATGTCTTTTATTAGAAATTCCTAGGGACAACCAACTCAATGGCCATCTAAATGTTCAAATCCACCAGTCAACAACAATTCAGGGATCCTAAACGATTCAACAATATCTATGTGTGTGTCGGGGTATATATATATATATATATATATATATATATATATATATATATATATATATATATATATAGAGAGAGAGAGAGAGAGAGAGAGAGAGAGAGAGAGAGAGAGATGCATATAGATAGATAGATAGATAGATAGATAGATAGATAGATAGATATACAAAAATCTGTGTAGATAGAGAGAGAGATGGCGGCCACTGCTGCAATTAGAGAGGAAAATCAAATTTCAACTTCAAATTTGAATACCAAAAATCAAATAGGCACTACACCAAATAACAAATACCAATTTCAATTTCTAATACTAATTTTGATTTCAATTTAAAATACCAATTTCAATTTCAATTTCAAATTCAAATTCAATTTTAATTTGAAATTGAAATTGAAATTAAAATTCAGTTTATAATACTAATTCCTCTAAAAGGGTTAGTGGTCCTATCCCATTCAAGTAGATTATTTCTGTAATATACTTAACAACTCATGCACATTGTTCTAATTTGTAGAAAATTCGGCAGCATATCCCCATGTTCGCCAACTACACGACATAGATTCGCAAGTGTAAGTGTTATTTTAATTTATCAATTGAAATAATACTTAACATCACATCATCTATTATATACTCAGAGAACATTAAGACATGACAGCAGAACATCCCCCAAAAGTAACAAGTTTAAGCCACTAAGAATATTATTAAACAAAAACTATGTTATCGCAAACTGTCCAAACAGGACAATTCGAGAGATCTCATTACAAGTGTAATGACTCTCGAATGGGTCTAAGCGCTATTGAACGCGTACGCATAAGAAGTAGAAGGCTAGTATCTATGCAAACTTTATGTAAGGGCTATAGTATTTATATTCGATAATAATGTTTATAGTGATGATTTATACATAGTTATATTTCATTTCAAATTACCCAATTTCATATTTACACAACACTATGCTCAATTTCCGTTTTATACCCAATTTCAATTTTAGTCTCACATTTACACAACAATATGCCCAATTTCAGATTTGTACCCAATTTCAATTTAATATTTACACAACAAAAGGGGTCCAATTTTAGATTTACACAACATTATACCCAATTTTCATTTTATACCCAATTTCAATTTTAATTTCACATTTACATAAAAATATGCCCAATTTTAGATGTCCAACCAATTTTAATTTCATTTTCACATAACAAAAGGGTCTAATATTTACACAACAAAGGGATCCAATTCAGATTTTTGCCAACTTTTTATAAACACCAAATTAATCACACACACACACACACACACACATACACACACATATATACTGAAAAATCATCACACACACATGCATATATATAAACACACACACACACACACACACACACACACACACACACACACACACACACACACACACACACACACACACATACACACACATACAGGCACGCACACATATATACAAAAGCATACGCACACACACACATACACACACACACACACACACACACATATATATATATATATATATATATATATATATATATATATATATATATATATACACACAAAAAAAATAGAGGTAGAGAGAAAAAAATGAACATGAGGTAGAGAGAGAGGAGTCGTGCAAAGAGAGAGAAAAATGAGGGAAGTGAAATAGGAAAAAAAGGGGCGGTAGGGTCTTAGTTAAGACAGTTGTCACGAACTTGTCAAGGTCTTTGACCATGACCATGATAAGTCCATGACAACTATATTTGTCTCGGTCATTGACAGTGAAAAATCGTTATCTCGGACGTGTGACAAAAAACACGTATTTTTTTGTCACGATCAATGACCATGACAAGGTTGACCATCTCAAAAGTGAAAATTTAGCCTTTTTAGTGTAATGTTAGATTCTATCGAAAGTACAAGTTAAAGTTCCACATTCTTACAAGTTAATAACCACATTCATATAGTATCCACGTTCACATCACATCAATACTAAGTTGGCTAAAAATATATAATACACATTCACATTCATTTAATAGCCAAGACTCGCATTACTTCCTAATATGAAATTTCCACATTCACCTTCCAAAAATATACCAATAATATACCCACATTCAACATACTTAATCTATGACAATCGTCATATCTCGTGTCACAACATTCGTTAGGCACATGGATTTCCATAGGATAATACGATCATCAAGTAATTTTCACAATACTTCGGCGGATGGGTCGTGACGATCATTCCAAATACTAGCGATGGGTGGGGTCAGACTATTCTCCATAAGATTTACATGAACGTAGTGCATGTTCGCAAAATTTTACATAGTTATTATTTTCATCTCATCATCTTGTATTTCCTTGAATAAAGGTATGAATGTAAGATAAATTGACTTTCTTAGAGTGACTACGACACAATTATACATTTGCATAGCCAAGTAAGCCCTCTTGAGTACCATAAACCAACTCTTAATACCACAAAGGAATTTCTCACAAGCCACCGCCTCCAATATTTCATCATACATCCTAAGCCCTCCCCAAAACAAACTAGAACATAATTCTTTTTTGTTATTTAGTTCTCGAGTAAGGTCCCGTTGGACACCTAACCGTTCATCACCACCTATTCCAAGCCCAATACCTACTACACGCTAACCATGGTTCCTGTCACCCTTAATGTCGACCATATTTGCAACAAACGGTTGAAAGAACTCGGGAACGTATCTCATGCTTCATTTAACAAGAAATAATGTTTCTATTTTCTTTCTCTTTGATAGGGTGGGCATGGACTCTTTAATTCATTCCTTGAGAGACTTGGTAGCTTCCTATGCACATGGTTAACTCTTTATTTATGCCTCATTCTTCTTCTCTTTTGTCATCAATTTCCCTTGTGTTTTACCCCTTTAGTTAAGAGGATTTAACTAAAATATACCAACTCTCTATGGTCTGGAAAGATTACCAAGTTTAAATAGAAGGACCTAATGTTCATCAATAGTGGACTTTTTGAATATCTTCTTAAACATAATCATCCCGGGCTCATAGCCAATCTCACTATACTTAGGCATGTTCACCACAATATTGAGCTTCTGCTAATTTTCATCTACCGTACCTAGTGGAATAGGACATTCACCTTGTGCATCATATAAGGCAATTTCATGAGCACACGGTAGTAAAAACACAGAGCGCAATACATGACTACATGCATGTTCACGAGCAAGTCCAACACATAATGAGAGACATGACCCTAAAGGTGATTAAATTGGTGAATGTCGTGACTATGTTTGTTCTAAGCATACAAATTATCATAATATGACTGTATTTCGGTAACCTGAGAAGTAAAAAGTGTGTGCCCTTATTACCACAACACCACAAAAGAACAACAAGATGAACCATGCATCTTTTTCAACTGAGCATGCAGTTAATTTATAAAATACGACAAGTGCATGGGATATTATAGAATAAATGAGAAGGGTAAATATGATATGACACCACTTCTAAGAGTGGAGGGCTCTAATACCACTTTGTTAATGCGAAAAAATGTGCTCAGCAAGGATGGTCACAAATAATTTTTTTTTTTTGTATTTTTATCAATATCAAAGTCCAAGCATTCAAAAATATTTTTAAACATGTATGGGGGAGTCCCCAACAAAGAGTAATTAACTTATTTAGCTTGTTACTTGGAAGACAAAGGAGGAAGATAAAGATCACCCGAGCGAGTTCTTTCGAAGATCCTTCACAGATGTGGCTCGAAGGATCTACCTCGAAGATTCTTCACAAACGTGGTTTGAAGAATCCAACTCTTAGATCAAAGTCACTCGAATGATGATAGTTTGTAAATTGAAATAGAATGAATGTATCATGTACTTTATCTTATATTATATGTTGAGAGAGGTTGTTTAGTACCCGCGACGGACCATGCCTGGAAGGTCATGGGAGGGATAGCATTCCCTATCGAACAACCTCCTCTTGGTAACCTCGCAGGGACATGCTTTGGAGGATTGGGAGATGGGAAACGTTGGGAATATAGTTATCAACTCTCTCGGCACACTGGGGAAAAACATCATCTACTATATGTCGTTGCTCGAGCTACCTACAGTCGAGCTACCATAACTTCTACTCATTCGATGGAACCTCCTCGAGGTACCTTAATCTTAGAACCTTGGATTAAAGATAGTTCTTAACCAATAAAACAAGGCTAAACACTCGAGCTACCTATCAGTTGAGCAACCTCAAACCGAACACCATATCGTTTCACCGATGTGACCACACACCGGGTCACTATTCATCCACTTTATGATGTCATCACGTCTGGTATTTAGTGACTAGAAATTACAACACTTAAGTGGGTTTATCCGTAGGATGGAAGGCCTAGTCTACCAAATCAGACCCCTTAACCGTTTTAAAATAAAACCCTAAGCTACCACATCACATCCCCCATTAATGCCCACCATGCTTCTAACTAGTAAAGCAGTTTCATGCCAAATTATAAGATCCAATCCATTTAATGCAATATCTCCTACATTAATTGGGGAGGGGGTATTAGTGCATTTAGTGCGGTTAATCACATTGAATACCAATAAGGTTACTAGAGTAACCTTACCTTAGTATAAATACACCAACTAAACAGTTTACAAGGAGGGGGCATTCCAGACCTAGAATTACTGCCCAACTTCCTGCACACACAAAAATGACTCGTTTACTCAATTGCGAGTCCCTACTAGTCTAAAAAACCCAGAAACCCAAACGTTTCCCCTGGATACTCTATTCTGACTATCTCTAACATTCCGAAATCAACCGTGCACTCGAAATATCCATCTGAGTCACTTAATTAAAATTCACTAATCGGACCGAACACTTCTCAACACGTATTTTTTACAACGTGAAATAATTCCCGCCGCTTTACCCAACTGCGATATGATATAAAAATATCTTGACTCATTTACTTAGTCCCAAAAGTAAATGGAACACACATCGGTAATCATCTAACACTCATAAACTCCAAAATTTCTATTCACTGAAATTTCTCTAATTGTCAAATTAGACCAACTTATGTAATTTTAAAATCCATAAAAGTACGAGGTATTACATGTGCATACGCTACCGGTATGACGAAAACGACGAGTGTAGAGGCAGGAATAGGCCCAGGACAAATAGAGGGGATCATGGGTTTGTTCGTAGAGTTCATCAAGACTCCAGCGGTCTAGACGATGATTGGAGTTCCTATGGGAGTCAACTCTTTCATGACGCCACTAGCAGGAATACTTGCTCCTACTGTTCCAGGAGGTGTTGCCACGCCCACTTGTCACGATGTTCTCCCCCCGGCTCTACCAACCTTTGGTAGCATTCCTCCCACTACGTTCCCTCCTTTGACGATGGAGTTAGCAACACAAGATCGAGGAAGGACTTCGGCAACTCAGGCCATGACTGGTGGCATGGAGAGAAACACACCACCCGCTCCAGCGACACCAGTGGTGGAGACAGTGCAGCTAACCAGTTCTCCACTGGTCCGCTTGGAGGAAATGAATAAAGATCTTCTGAAGTTCATAACAGTGTCTATGGGGGGAGATAGTTATTCGGTTTATGAGAACTTCCGTACTCCATATCTAGAGGCATATAACAACGAACCATACCCAGCAAGGTATATTCCACGATTCTTTGAGAAGTACACGAGGAAAGGGGCAAACCCTAAGGAGAACATAAAGAGATTTATTGAAAGCCTTGGGCCCATTGTAATGATAAAAAGTTAAGGTTGAGGGAATTTTCCAAGTCCCTGATAGAGAAAGCATACACGTGGTATTCTCACCTCGCCCTAGGCAGCGTGGCCTCTTGGGAGGAATTGCATGTTTTATTCGTATAAAAGTTCTTATTGGCTGAAGATCAGTTTACACTCACGCAGCTAGCAAGTAAGAAAAAGAAGCTAGGGGAAGATGTTGTGGCCTATATTAGGAGGTTTCGAGAGCGGTTTCTAGACATAAGAGAGAAAACGTGAGAGGATAAACTTTTTGCAGGTTTTTGTAGAAGGGTTGTTGCCCGAATATATTTTTCGCTTGATCAATGAAACACACGAGGGTACGTTCGTAGTGTTCTTAAAAGAAGTGAGGAAAATCGCCTTGGTGGTCAAGCTTGTATTACCCCCGCCGGCCTTGTTAAGTTTACTTATATGCCCAGCGGTTGCCTCGGGGAGGGGAGTACCCTCGAGGGGCATTGATGCAGATGATTGGGGTAAGATGGAAAGCATTGGTGGCCAAGGAGGAAGAAGAGGTAGAGGCAAAAAGATAAGATTTGAAAGTGAGGAAGATCCCCATGATCTACCTTGCGCAATAGAACAATCCTTGAACTTATATGACCTCATGGTTCGTGATAAGGTTTGTAGGCTAGTCAACGTCAGCATGGCACAACTTCCTCGAGAAGACATAGAGAAACCTCATTATTGTGCACTTCATAATAGAGTGAATCACATGGCCAAGGTGTGTTTCTCACTAAGAAGGTTGATTGACCATCACGTAAAGAATGGAGACATCCAACTGCCACAATCTAACACGAACGATAATCCTTTACCACCTTATGGGGCCCATATGGCCAGCGCTTTTGATGAAGAGGCTAAATGACTGATGATAGAGAAGTGGTTCAAAGAGAATGACTTTGAAGAATCTATGGAGGAATGCACTTTCGATCTAGCTCGGCTCCAATTTGAGGATGAGACGAAAAAGGAAGATGAACAAGAAAGAGAAGAGTATGACCCCATCGAGGGACTAAGTAGGGAGATAGGAGCCTGCTCTTTAGAGGCAGTAAATGAAGTGATAGCCTATAATGAGGCTGCATATAGAGACGTTGAAGAATTCTATGAAAAATGTTACTAAAGCCGTTTATTAAAAATAAACTATTTAAGTAACTCCGATCTGTTTTTTTAAGAAACTCTTTTCGTAAAAACCAAACTATTTGAACACAAGATGTGTTTAATAAATCAGTATGTACGAGATCTATTCAAGAATTGAATAACGGATTTATAAAGTAGTTTAAAAATCTTAAACTTAGCACAACCAAGAGTGAGATGAGGAGATGTAGAGAGATTATGTTCACGATATTTTTTACGTGGTAAAACCTCACCAATTGAGGAAACATCCACGACTCCCTCTACGGAGTCAAATGAAAAATCCACTAAAACAAATATAGGAGTTACAAACTATATAACTAACATGCAAACAACTCAGTCCTATATAAGTTTAGGAATGTACCCTCTGGTGTCCTTAAACTTCTCTGCAATTCTGATTGTAGATGTAGTTCTCCCAGTTTGTTAACTTCTAATTTGTTCCAGCACTTTACGTCGACTCTTTGTTCTCAAGATCTTATTACCAACACTTTTCGTGTTGTAGGGTGAAACTGTTTGTGAAGGTGCTTTCTAACACATGCATGCACACACACACACACTTATTAAGTACAAACAGTCCTAAAAAATTACAATAACACTATATGCTATGATCTTTTCTTTTTCTTTCTTCTTACAAAACTTTTCACCTTTTTTTTACCTTTAAATCATTCCCAGAATCCACGGATACATTGCTAGGAATACAGACAAGGTCTTAATCAATCTAAGAATTTAGACAAAATTTTCGAGATTGAAAACCTCCAAGTGAGATTCCAAACTAGGTCAAAGGTTTAGTTTTACAAGAACTAGAAACAGAAAACATTTATTGTTGATTTCAAAGTAAGCAAATGTTTTAAAGAAAATAATCAACAATATATTTCTCAAGATGAGAAATAAAATGAAACTAAATGTAATGTAACATGAATAACTCAGATCTGAAATTTCTATGACAGAAAGTAGATATGAGTAAAACGTTTAAGTTGAAAACAAGATCAAGTGAACACGAGGTTATAACAACAAAAACAAACTCAACTCAAACTCTCAAGAACACTCAGAGAAGTGTTTTGGATATGGAGATATTTGAATAAGTGTTTGAGTTTGGATGGAATAGGTTTGACGAACAGGGTTAGGGTTTCTAACTCTCTCTCTTCTCTCTCTTCTCTCTCTACTCTCTCAATTTCTCATAGGAAA
The DNA here is from genome assembly GCA_949130495.1 of Sambucus nigra. Lineage (NCBI taxonomy): Eukaryota > Viridiplantae > Streptophyta > Magnoliopsida > Dipsacales > Adoxaceae > Sambucus > Sambucus nigra. Next base: position 58,068,811 of record OX422218.1, on the reverse strand, counting down.
TGAAAATGGCAAAAGTCTTCGAAGTCTGAGAGAAGGGTCCCTTTTATAGGGTGAGGAGAAGGTTCAAGAGGCAGGCTCAAAACCAAGGGCCTGGATTAAGTCAAGCCAAATTGACTTACATCGTAGGGTACTAATAAGGCGGTGATTAAACGAATTCTGATTGGTCTAAAGAGTTGTAGTGGGATTAACCTAGACAACATGAAGAGCGTTGATAGCTAATGATCCAAGGGCTAGGAACGAACGTTGTTTTAACTCAGTAAAGAAACACAACTTCAGCCAATCAGACGAGGACAAGTGTTGGTTATTAACATGATAACAAACGCGCGTCCAAAGTTAATTAAAACCACACCCTCAAGTTTACTCCGCTTTCGGATTCTACCCAAGGTAACATTAAGACAATATAATCAACAAATGATATTTATAAATTGACCACAAAACTTTTTAAAACAAGTTTTAATTAAGAAAACCTTATTTTAAAAATGTTTAAAAAATCCCAAAAAATTATTAAAATTCCAATTTAGGGATTTAAACACACTCAACAAATGTACACACATTATTATGCAGTATGATATGCAATAAATGAATTCTACTGTGTGTGAGTGTTGGCAATAGGTTCTTGATCATTACAAGATAGAGAGATAAAGTAGCAAACCAACTTATGAGGTTCTTTGGATTCTAGGTAGGACACAATTTTGTCACAATTTCCAAACTAGATGAGCACTTATACAATATAGACTCAAGTGAGTCAAAAGTATAAGGGCTTCAATCTCCCCCTTTGGAAATATGAGACAAAATCTCCTTTGAGTCATCTTGGACTCGTAGGGCAACAAGAAAGTAATAAAAACTTATTCCTATCAAAATTCTATCTACCCAATTCCTAGAAATCAAAAAGTACATAACTCAACTAAGTACATATGAATACCCTATTACAACGGTTGAGAATAATTGTACAATAAGAACCTGCAATAAATCACTAAGATCAAGCTGTTTAGCATATGTACGAATTGAATAGACTCAAATTTCTCCCCCATTTTGTCTCAAATGGACAAAGGGAAAAACTTGGATAAACAACAAAAAGATTAGTCAGCATAAACCATACCAATAGATTTTCGTAAGGAAATGAATCTATTATAATCTAGAGGTTTGGTAAATATATCTGCGAGTTGTAGATCAGTAGGAAGATAATTGATTTCTAATTCCTTAGATTAAACCAATTCACGTATAAAATGATGTCTTATTTTAATATGCTTTGTTCGCGAGTGTTGAACAGGATTTTTAGAAATATTAATAGCACTTTGATTATCACAATAGAGAAGCAATTGGTTTTCTTGAATACCATAATCACTTAGCATTTGTTTTAGCCACATTAATTGAGCACAACAGCTGCCAGCGGCTATGTACTCAGATTCAGCTGTTGAGAGTGATGTGCAGTTTTGTTTTTTACTACTCCATCCTACTAAGTTATTACCTATATAATAACATGCTCCTGATGTGCTTTTACTATCATCAGTACACCCAGCCCAGTCAGCATCAGTGTACCCAATTATAGTGCTTGGTGTGTCATTAGTGTACCAAAGGCCTAGATTTAGAGTGCCTTTTACATATTTAATGATACGTTTAACAGCATTCAAGTGGCTCTCTTTAGGGTTACTTTGATATCGATCACATACACACACAACATACATAATATCAGGACGCGAGGCAGTAAGGTATAGTAAAGTGCCTATCATACTACGATACAGAGTAGGATCTACAGATGTTCCATTTTCATCTTTAAAAAGTTTTATCGTAGTACTCATGGGCGTTTTAGCATTTTTAGCACTCTCAAGGCCAAATTTCTTTACTATCTCTAAAGCATACTTGGATTGCTATACAAATAATCCATCTGAATTTTATTTGACTTGAAGGCCTAAGAAGAATTGTAGCTCCCCCATAAGGGACATTTGAAATTCCTTATGCATAGTTTCAGAGAAGGATTTGACTTCTGAGGGAGAAGTTGATCCAAATATAATATCGTCCACATAAACTTGAGCAATAGTGATGTGTTTGTCAAAATGTTTGACAAAAAGGGTTTGGTCATTTTCGCCTCTTTTAAAACCCTTATCTAAAAGAAAACTGGAAAGACGCTCATACCAAGCTCTAGGAGCTTGTTTAAGGTCATACAAACCCTATTTCAGAAGAAATACATGATTTGGATGATTAGGGTCAATGAATCCTTTAGGTTGTTCTACATAGGTTTCTTCAGCCAATATACCATTAAGGAACGCAGATTTGACATCCATTTGGTATAGTGTAAAGTGCATGTGGCAAGCTATAACAAAAAGCAGACGAACAGATTCTAAACGAGTAACAGGAGCAAAGGTCTCGTTAAAATATATTCCTTTTATTTGAGAGTATCCTTGAGCAACTAATCTAGCTTTATTTCTAATTATTATCCCATTTTCATCAGTTTTATTTTTGAAAATCCAACGTGTGCCAACAACCTTTTTGTGATCAGGACGTGGAACAAGATACCAAACATCATGAATGACAAATTGTAAAAGTTCTTCCTGCATAGCAGAAATCCAATGAGAGTCATTCAATGCCTCATTAACATTCTTTGGTTCCACAAGGGAAACAAAACATGCATAATGTGCATAGTTTCTGAGTTGAGATCTTGTACGCACTGACTCACTAGGGTTACCAACTACGTTATTTACGGGATGATCTTTAGAAACCCAGTTAGGTACCTCAGGGGTCTCAATAGGTAATGAATTATCCATTTTAGAGGAGTCATTTTCTAAAATATTTGTAGACTCTTCCTCAATAGTAAATTCACCAGTCTTGCCTTCTACAGTAGTGTCACTAACAATTACATTTATGGATTCCATCAAAGTTTTAGTGCGAAGATTATACACTCGATAAGCTCTACTGTTAGGCGAATATCCTAAAAATATGGCTTTGTCTCCCCGGATCTCAAATTTGGATAAGTGTTCCCTATCTTTGCATACATAACAACTACTGCCAAAGGTTCTAAGATATTTGAGATTAGGCTTTTTATTGTACCAAAGTTCATAGGGGGTTTGTTTGGAATTTTTTCTAAGATAGACCCTATTTATAATATGACAAGCAGTACGAATGGACTCTACCCAAAAATATTTAGGTAAATTCTTGGCATGTAACATAACACGTGCCATCTCCTGAAGGGTACGATTCTTTCTCTCCGCAATACCATTCTGTTGAGGGGTCTTAGGAGCACTGAACTCGTGTTTATAACCATTATAGTCACAGTATTCTATAATACCAGTGTCTTTGAATTCACCACCTCTATCACTACTAATTCTATTCACTTGAGTATCCTTCTCATTTTCAATCCTAAGAAGAATTTTTAGGAAAGTTTGAAATGTTTCAGACTTTTGTTTTAAGAAGGCTACCCAAGTAAATCTAGTGAAGTCATCAACCATAACTAGAATGTAACTGTGTCCACAAAGACTAACAGTTTGGGAGGGACCCATTAGGTCCATATGGATGAGTTCTAAGGGATTAGAGGTAAGAATATCTTTGACTTTCTTATGAGGTGCCTTAACAATTTTACCTTCTTGACAGGAACCACATATAAGATTGGGAATAAGTTTGATTTTAGGAACTCCTCTAACTATTTCCTGAGAGGTCAGTCTACTAAGGTTATCGTAATTTATATGACCCATTTTGTTATGCCATATCTCATTGTCATCCATTCTGGCAACATTACAGATTTCAGAATTGTTCATGACAGTGTAGCAATTGTCAGGAATTCTGAATCCAGTAATTATGCATTCACCTTTTTCATTTAAAATTTTGCAATTTTTCTTTGAAAAGGTAACAGTATGATCTGAGTCACAAAATTGCGATATGCTAAGTAAATTTGCCTTAAGATCTTTGACTAGAAGAACATCTTGTAGAATAGGAAGCCCATCTTCTTGGAGAGTTCCTTTGCCTATGATTTGAGATGAAACTCCATCACCAAAAATGACTTTACCACCAGCAAAGCTGGTTTTGTTTAAAAGTTTAGTTTCATCACCATTCATATGCTTAGAACATCCAGAGTCTAAATACCAACCAGATGATGTGTGTCCAGCTTATAAGGCAGTAACAACAACATTACACTTCATCTGAGGTAATAGATCATTTTTTTTAACCCAAATTGCCTTAGTTTTCATCTTGCGTTTATTAGCTCTTAATTGATAAAATTTGCGAGCTTTGGATTTTTGCTGAAAAACATTTTGCGCATGATTTTTAAATTTGTGAAAGACTTGGGCATTTGGTTTAGGAAAGTGCTTAGGATTCCTTCTAGTAAATGTTCTTTTAGGCTTGATCTTTCTCTTTCTATAATTAGAGTTTCTATCTGGCTGTCTAGGAAGTATATAATTGTTGCACCTCCTCTTAGAATAGTTATAGTTTTGATAGATATAAGGATTATAGGTAGGTTTTACGAGTCTCCTAGCATAACAATCATCAAAAGAGTGACCATAAATGTCGTAGTAGGAGCAATAAAGATTGCTCAGAATAGGGGTCTCCTTAGGAAAGTCTCTAAACAAAGGTTTTGTAGAGTTTTGAGGCTGAACTCTATTCCTAGGGGTGATAGTCTTGAATGCAGACTCACTCTTCCTAATAGAAGGACATACGTATTTAGCCTTAGGTGAACTTTCATGTTTAGAGCAACTTGATTCCCCAATGTTAAAATATTGATTTTTTGAATCAAACTCAGTTTTTAGAGAATGAAAGTCTGGGCATGTTTCAATAGGTCTTTTGCCTCCTGATACAAACTTGATAGTTTCAAAAGATTTTGTTTGTGTTTTCAAATTGGGGCAAAACCCTATTCCAGTTCGATCATCAGAATTGGTTTTTGATTCAGCAACAAATTCATCAAAACATTTTGAATTATTTTCAAATTTAGTAAATTTTTTGAAAACAGTTACTGTCTTTTCTTTAGTTTGCTCCAATTCTAACAATGTCCCTTTGTATTTTTTCTCCAGAGTTTCATTTGTTTCTTTTAAATCTCTGAGTTTTTCATCAAACATTTTGATTTTGCTTTTATGAGTCAAACATTGGGTAGTATACTCTTCAGCATTTAGTTTAACCATTAGGCTTAGATCTTCTGACTTCTTAATGAGATCTTTCACAATCTTTTCTAATCTAGTGCTTTTCTTGAGAGTTTTAGCGTAAAGTGTGTGAATGTCAGGGAGGTCTTCATTGTCTGAGTCACTAAGTGTGGTGTGTGGAGTGACCCCTAAAGATTCATTTGTTAAACTCACAAACCCATTGACATCGTCATTATCACTATCCCTTTGACTCACACACCCCGAGGTAGAACATGCAACATTCTCAGTAATCAAAGCATCTAAACCAGTATAAACATGATTCTCAATAGCAGGAGTAGAGTTACTAGAAGCATTCTCATACATAGGCATAAGCACATCATCATTATATATGATCTTGGCAAAGAAGGACATGCAAGGATAAAAAACATCAGATGACTCAGGTTCCTCCTTTTCAGAATCACTTGAGTCATCCCATGTTTTGCAAATGTTGGCTCTAGTGTTTTTGTTTTGAGTGTTCAAGTTAACTCTATAGTCTTGTGCAATGTGCCCCAGTTTACCACATCTATAGCATTCAGTCTTCTTAAGGTCTCTATTAGGTCTAGTGTGAGAGTCCTTATGATTTTTGTCATGGTTTTTCTCATGAGGCCTGTGATTAGAAGAAGTTGGATAATTTGAATTGCCTTGTTTATTTGCCACTTTGTTTCTAAACTTAATAATTTTCATGAACTGTTTAGTAATTAAGGCAATTTGATTGTCCAAACTCTCTATATTGCATTCCTCATCAGAATCGTAAGTGGGGAATATAAGTTCAGGCTTAGTGATCTTAGAAGAGAAGTTAAGATTGGAACTAGTCTGTTTCCTATGGGTTTGAGTCAATTGTTTCTTAAATTCTAGTTCCATTTCCACAGTTCTTAGTTTACTACTGAGTAATTCAGGAGTGAGATTTTGATCACACATTTCCTCAATAGCATATCTTTTGTTATCAAATTTCTGTGGTAATGATCTTAGAATTTTAGATACAATTTCATTTCTGTCATAAGTCACCCCATTAGCATGCAGTTTGGTCACAATATCAGTCAAGTTCATCTATAAGTCATTAAATGACTCAGTCTCAGACATAATTAAAGAGTTATATTGCTGAATAAGCATTTGGGTTTTAGCATCCTTAACTCTAGTGTCTCCTTCATGAGCAGTGACTAAGGTGTCCCAAGCTTCCTTAGAAGTGGTACAGGATGAGATTCTTTTGAACTCATGTTCATTTATAGACATAAATATGGCATTCTTTCCTTTATTATTATTTCGAGAAACTTGTTTCTCTTCTTGAGTGAACTCACTTAAAGCTTTCTTAACCCTCTCATTACTTCCTTCGTTGGCTGGTTTAGTAGGAAAAATATAACCATTTTCAACAATGTCCCAGACATCATCTCCCAAAGTTCCTTGAATGAAAGAAATCATCCTTACTTTCCAGTAAGCAAAATTGGTTCCATCAAAGATTCGAGGTCTGGTCAAGTTACCAAATCTTTCATTTTTCTCGTCCATAATTGATTTTCAGAAAACAATTTCAGAAACACGGGATCTCTTTTGAAAGCAGTTTACAAAGCTCTGATACCAATTGAAAAATGTTACTAAAGCCGTTTATTAAAAATAAACTATTTAAGTAACTCCGATCTGTTTTTTTAAGAAACTCTTTTCATAAAAACCAAACTATTTGAACACAAGATGTGTTTAATAAATCAGTATGTACAAGATCTATTCAAGAATTGAATAACAGATTTATAAAGTAGTTTAAAAATCTTAAACTCAGCACAACCAAGAGTGAGATGAGGAGATGTAGAAAGATTATGTTCACGATGTTTTTTACGTGGTAAAACCTCACCAATTGAGGAAACATCCACGGCTCCCTCTACGGAGTAAAATGAAAAATCCACTAAAACAAATATATGAGTTACAAACTATATAACTAAAATGCAAACAACTCAGTCCTATATAAGTTTAGGAATGTACCCTTGTGACACCCCGCCTAATTAAATACCGGGCGATCACTCCTTTATTAAATTAAAATCAAGGTGAACATTTGGTTCATTCTTAGCATCACTGTCGTTAAAATACTTTTCCAATTTAAACACCCTAAATAATTAAGCTAAGTGTCAAAACCATTTAAAACCTCATTCTCATTTTTATTAAATCCGGTTATAAAACCTTAAACCATTAACATCTAAAGAGTCACACAATAAGTAGAAGAATAAAATGGACATTTAAGAGTTTACCCAACAATAATAAATCCCAACATTAAAATACTAAGGAAAACATCCTGACAGTAACAATCTCGAAATAAAGATACTGAAATTAAAAGAATTACAATCTCTGACAATACCAACTAATTAATAGGAAGAGGGCGACACATGCCCCTGCTGGATAAAACTGAACTAGGAGTAGAATCAAACAGATGAAGTCGTCTAAACAATAGGCCTGCAGCTCCCACCTAAGCTGCAGGTCGTTCCTGCCAAAGGACCCTATTCAAGACACCCCTGTGGCTGGGCACCTGTAATATATATATATATATATATATATATATATATATATATATATATATATATATATATATATATATATATATACAAGAGAGAAAGAGAAATAGAAACGGGTCAGAGCCCGATAGTGTATATGATTTGAAAATTCGTTTAGCAAGTATTTAAATTGATTACAGGCCAATGCAACAACATATTAGTGCGACACTCCCTTGAGAAATTCTCACCTCTCTTCTAATGTGCACACCTATCGCACTAACCTTCCCAATGGTCTATCTCGTCATATACCACACTATCTTTCCCCAATGATTTAACTTATCTTAGGTTATTCGTAGGATTTACAACTGAACAACACAAGTATTTAAAACGTAAGATTTCAATTTGTAACCAAAGTTCTCCTTTTTACTTTATTAATCAATAAAGTTTTCGAGTGTCATATTATACTTTCTCAACACAAGTATTTATAATTTGAGTCATCAATCATGTCCTACATATCAAATCACAGTAGGCAGTTTCAGATTTCAGAATTTCATATATATATATTAACTACTCGTATAATATATATACACTAACAGCACCCCATATAAAAACTATGGTGCGGGCATACTCTGCTATCCAATCCCCGTATCAATCACACTAAAGGGAATATAAGTTCGGAATCACTCTCGAACTGTACAAATACATACACAAACAATATTGAGGCAAAGCATAGTATTCAAGTCCAAGAGGTCAGTACATACCCTCACGTCTCTTAGGACCGTCCGACTATCGATCCGATAGCCCGTACCTAGGATTCCTATCTTCTAGGGTACGAGTCAATATCCCCCATAAGGCAACACAGGATAAGATCGTCCCAACACGGTAACCTCCGGAATAGCAAGTAGCGCGGGCATGATTTTCACAAGTATATAATATATGCATACACAATCATATAAATATACTACTTTTATCATATCAATTTAGGTTTAACCCATAACCCATATTCACAACATTTATCCTTATTTTCCCATTATTAGTTATCACGTATAATGGTTCGTTTCTCACTATAATTCGAAGGGTTTCTCCAACTTACTACGTAGCCCTCATGGACTCTATCCTTCCAAAGGTACAATTCAGTAGATATCCAATTATGTTCCAACGTAACTCTCTCTTACGCGTCTCTCCCCTTTAACATATACTTACATTGTGCCTTATGTAAGATATCCCAAAAATATAGATTTCGCCTTACATTAAATGTCTCTTATTCATTAATGAATCTTACTGGTCATCATTATCTCCCAAATTATCTTAACAAGGATGTCTAAGGAGTTTTGTTCATTTAGAATCAATTCAAAAATTGAAAAAGGGAAAATTAAGTCTACCAGGAGGGGTCGATCGATCGAGGTCTGGGGCTCGATATCGATCGAACCTTCGATCGATTGAAGCTCTGGGTTCGATCGATCGATCAAACATATATGGCGAATCCTGTAGTTTTACAGTTACGGGTTTTCTCACAAAAATTCATCCAAATCCTAACTTTCCATACCCAAACGTCCAAAAAATTATACTACTAACATTATATCATCATACCAGATATTTCCAACGTAAAGCATGTAGATTTCTATCACTAAACATGGATTATCAGCCCACAATTCATATAAATATCAAGAACCCTGGATTTCTCTTAATCATGGTTCTAACAAATCTTTTCCAGAATTTCCGTCTCATAAGACATCATAATTTCGTGGTTTAATCCTCTACATGACAAAGGGTTTCCAGAATATCATATAAATCATCACTACATGCAATTTTCTATCTCAAATTGGGTTTTTCTTCCATAAATCTCACTCTAATCATCCCTAGACTAACATGAGTGATGCATCAACGAAAATAAGCAAGATAAACACTTGCCTGGGATTTTTAGAAGTCTGGTTTGGTGCTGAAATTGGTGTGGTTGCGTTCCCCGTCTCGCGATCTACGCGTTGGTGGTGGAGGCGGTGCAAACGGATGGATTTCGGGCCTTGGATTGCTTTGGAAGCTCTCTCCTTCCCTCTCCTATGGCCGTCACTTGTCTTTGGTTGTTCTAAACCTAGAAGACAACCTAGATATCTTATATAACCCTTTTAATTTTCGTGGGTCTAATTACCCAAAAATACAAAATTACTAAAATGCCCTCCCGGGGTACTAATTAAGCCTAAAATAGCCCCGAGACTCAAACTAAACCCCCGAGTACACTTTTCTGACTATCTCGACCCTTTCGGACACGTTGGCGCACTCAAAATGACTATACGGACAACTTATAAAATTTTCACTTTATTAATCAACATTTAGTCCCGACACGACACAAGCGCGTCCCGACTTAAATTTCCATAATTGTCATTTTATTCACGCATGACAATATTATAACATTAAATCTCATATATTACTATACTCATCCAGTAATATTCAACAAATATCAAATTTCCAATAATTACTAACTCTCGTCATGCTAGTAAATATTAAAAGCAACATTCCAGATTAAAATTAAATTAATTTATCTCAATTAAATTTAATTAATCCCATAATTTAAAAGCTATAAAAATACGGGGTATTACATACTTCCCCCCTAATAACGGAATTTCCTCCCGAATTTTGGAAAATAAGGCCTATCAAGTAGCACAATTCTGGATATCCTTTTCCGTACACAACTAACTACACATTACGACGCTCAATCACTATAACCCTTTCTTCACAGCAACATCGTTTTACATTCTCATTGGAGACACTTCACATTGTGCTCCCAACCGACAACATTCGCATAGGTCACGCCTATACGTTATAAATTTCATTATCTCACTATCATTAGGAGGCCGCACCTCACTATATGACAAATACTCGGATTTATTCATATACAAAACTCCCATTCTGAGAAAATATTACGAAGATGTGATCACTCTTGCTCGCCTAAAATAGTCGTGGAATTCTACCACAGTTGTCGGATGTTCTCTCGACCGATCCAAAAATTCTTATTATCTACTCTCCTCTAATCATACGGAAGGAGAATAGTCGAGGTTCTTCCATAACAAAACCTTAATAAGTACCTTGTACGCGACAAACAGGTACGAGTGCTTCTACAGAGCATTCTTGAAATCATCGTATCAAGGTTCCAAAATCTCCTTCACGTGGTTCCACTAATCTTTAATCACCATGCTCTTATTCCCTGGCTAAGGGTGATACATCCTACTCGAAACGAAATCTTATCTCCGCTGGTTCCTGAAATCCCATATCAAAGGTGGGATTTACCAATCTCATCCTGATTCAGAAATTTATACTGCGCCGGACCATGCACTGGCGCGATCCTTCCTTTCAAAGGAAGTTTGGGGCATATTAGTTAATATTGTAAACGATCCCAAAGGAATATCAATCACTTCCTTCTCAGCGGCTTAATTCACATGTTCGGGATGAACCCTTGATCTTGTTTTGACGATGGCAACCCATCCAAGGACTGTACCGACTTTACCGACCTCTTCCAATTTTAGGAATTGTCGATAAACACAAAATTCTTTGGTTGATTCTCCTCTTTCAACCAAACCTTACCTATGGGCGGTGCATGTAGAGACTACTCACTATGTCCCGCTAAACATTGATTCTTCCTTGAAATGTCTCACATTAAATGACACGTAATACTCCCCTTCCTTCCTTGTAGTATGCCAAAAGTTCCACCCGTGCTCTTCTCTCCACGAAGCACACTTCTGGATCTCTTATACTATACTAACATCATTACTCTTTATATGTGTGAGTCGCTCTCATATTTGATTACTAACAATTTCTTCTCTGAGTGTTCTTCATAATCATTTAATTCTGCTCCATTCAAGGAATACTCTTCTTAAATGACTTCCCACAGTCTTCCAATTCAAATTTGGGTGTGATATTCTAATTACACACCTATGTATGGATTATCGACCCTCAAGTGACGTTTAATCCACTATATCACTTCCACTTCGTTCTGTTAGCCCCACAAACACATTTGACACACGTCCATGACCATGTCCCTTCATATCGGACGAGTTTTAACATCAGTTAACCAGGATGTCTACACACCCTATAAACCGGGCATACTAGCGTAAGCATCACATACGCTCCATACTAATAAACAAATTCTTTGTTTTCCCTGGTGCTTGCAGCGTGATTACAACATTCTAATCACCCAAAAAATCAAAATTTTAAATCTTCCTTATCATCGTTCCACCCCTCAACTCGTGGGGTAACTTTCAATGCTTTCTTACCACACAACCGGATCTAATGGCTTTAAGACAAAATTCAACTTTCAACTTACATACATAATTACTTGATCCCATTTCGACCAGGGTACCGAACTTATGGAATAGTGACTAGACGTCTCCCTATTTCTAACCTTACACTAAGTTTCATGCGTGGGATGTCTCGCAAAGAGAAATCCCAACAAGGAACCCTCCCGATACACTACTGCCTAGTATTGTCAGTTATCGAGATCCGTTAGGTCCTCCATCCATAGCATCTACCCCTTTATTCCGTCCCTTGACATAAAAGTTACAATTTCTCCCGTAATTATGCTTAACAAAGAACGTTTCACTAATTGCACTATTGTTCAGTATAGGTTGGTGGTAATAGCATTCCATAAACCTTGAATACATACAATCGGAATTCTCAAAATTCCTTTCCCTAATAATAGGGGTATAAATATTAACTCCCACATCTCTAAAGGATAAATATAACAATGCACTCTTCCTATCACTAAGTCTAGAGTGCTAAACATAACACTGAGTCAAATCTTTTCGCCCAACGGTAAATCCCGATACATACGGAATTATACTGACAAAGTCTATACATACATTGGCATCAAATATCTCGATCCCACTATCTCCTCCGAAGTCTCTAGGATAGATAATATAAGTGCGAGTCCAACCTTCTCAAAGGTAAAGCCTCGCCAAAACAAACATAAAACATGTTGAATTAATGCAACCACACCGATAGCCTTGCAATAAATGCCCACTATCGTACTAACCATTTCTATAATGTTTTAACAAAGATAATATCATACTCGTGTATCGCATCACTACAACGAGTAACCTCAATAAAGTATAAAACGCTGTCAATATACTCATTCATCCTCCGCGGATAGCACTAAAGAAAAATCCCGCTACACTAGGGAAAAGATATTCTCATAATAATAATAATGTTTAAAATGATATGCATTAAACTCGTCTCACATGCTAATCTAGCAAGGAACAAAATATAGTGACTCGCTCATGTCACATAAACACGCCTCATCCTCTGAGGATACAACTTATGATTCTACCTTGTCAATCGTCTTGACTACGCAAATGGTTTCCGGACGTAACACGTCTACTTAAACTAAACAAAATTACTTTAATCGTTGCCTTTTACTAGGCACCGTATTCTTATCCTTTTTCTCACTTTGGAACATATTATCGCGAGCGATCTCACTCCGCACAAAATACCTCAACATATAATCCATTTACCACTTGTCCTACTAACCAGGTTAGGATTGTCCTTCTCTAGGACTTTAGTAGACTCGATTCCCGTTAACCATCCCGGTTGTTCCCTTAGCTTTTTAGGTCATAAAGATCATGTTACTATCTATAATAGTATTTACTGAATTTACCATCACTTGGTAAGAATTCCATTATCCGAATCATTTAAATGGGTCCCCTGATGTATATCCACATCCCTTTGTGGTGCTACATCACCACCCTCGTAGTCAGTATTATTCTCGACTAACTTCCTCGATTCCTTTAAGCTTCCCACACAAGGAGCATTATCATCTTTATTGACAAAATACAACATTATCAACCTCTGAATCAACCGTCCATCAGAATTTCCTCCTTGAGTATTATCAATTATTATTACGAGTTGGTCTCCCACTTGGAGTCGTTTCCTCCACTCGTATCTACATCTTTCGATGAAAAATTCGCTAACAGTTAAGATTCATATTCATAAATGGACCCCTATCATGCCCTCCCGCGATGAGTTCAGAACCACGTTTGCTTCTAATCCTGAACAGTTGAGGAAGGAACATACGGTCAACACTGTACCTAAAGTTCTCCTATAGGCATACCATTCCATTTCTAAAATTTCCCATTGACAGTCACACGTTTTTGTAATACGTTGGGTAAGTTTACCCTCGCACCTCATTTGACAACAACAGCATTTGAAAATCATTGTTGCACCTTAGTCGCCTTTCTAGTCGTGGCTTCTCGTGCCATAATGGAGGTGACCTCAACTACGGTCATCATCCTCGGATATATTTATAATCTCAACTGAGCCCTGCCTCCTGATGTACGCTTAACGGTCCTCTTCTGACATTCGTCATCGCTCGGCACACGCACATATCCGAACGAAATTAGAATTCACTAATGTATAAACATTATAACAGGAGGATGAAATCCCGTCAAAGAAATCGGCAATCCTAAACATAGGGCTCTATATCAAATAAAGCAACGCTGAAAGCATAATAAGCCGTACAGATCCTAAGGACAGTAGAACCTGATGCTCTGATACCACCTGTGACACCCCGCCTAATTAAATACTGGGCGATCACTCCTTTATTAAATTAAAATCAAGGTGAACAGTTGTTTCATTCTTAGCATCACTGTCGTTAAAAAACTTTTCCAATTTAAACACCCTAAATAATTAAGCTAAGTGTCAAAACCATTTAAAACCTTATTCTCATTTTTATTAAATCCGGTTATAAAACCTTAAACCATTAACATCTAAAGAGTCACAAAATAAGTAGAAGAATAAAATGGACATTTAAGAGTTTACCCAACAATAATAAATCCCAACATTAAAATACTAAGGAAAACATCCTGACAGTAACAATCCCGAAATAAAGATACTGAAATTAAAAGAATTACAATCTCTGACAATACCAACTAATTAATAGGAAGAGGGCGACACATGCCCCTGCTGGATAAAACTGAACTAGGAGTAGAATCAAACGGATGAAGTCGTCTAAACAACAGGCCTGCAACTCCCACCTAAGCTGTAGCTCGTTCCTGCCAAAGGACCCTATGCAAGACGCCCCTGTGGCTGGGCACCTGTAATATATACATATATATATACAAGAGAGGAAGAGAAATAGAAATGGGTCAGAGCCCGATAGTGTATATGATTTGAAAATTCATTTAGCAAGTATTTAAATTGATTACAAGCCAATGCAATAACATATTAGTGCGACTCTCTCTTGAGAAATTCTCACCTCTCTTCTAATGTGCACACCTATCGCACTAACCTTCCCAATGGTCTATCTCGTCATATACCACACTATCTTTACCCAATGATTTAACTTATCTTAGGTTATTCGTAGGATTTACAACTGAACAACACAAGTATTTAAAACGTAAGATTTCAATTTGTAACCAAAGTTCTCCTTTTTACTTTATTAATCAATAAAATTTTCCAGTGTCATATTATACTTTCTCAACACAAGTATTTATAATTTGAGTCATCAACCATGTCCTACATATCAAATCACAGTAGGAAGTTCCAGATTTCAGAATTTCATATATATATTAACTACTCGTATAATATATATACACTAACAGCACCCCACATAAAAACTATGGTGCAGGCATACTCTACTATCCAATCCCCGTATCAATCACACTAAAGGGAATACAAGTTTGGAATCACTCTCAAACTGTACAAATACATACACAAATAATATTGAGGCGAAGCATAGTATCCCAGTCCAAGAGGTCAGTACATACCCTCACGTCTCTTAGGACCGTCCGACTATCGATCCGATAGCCCGTACCTAGGATTCCTATCTTCTAGGGTACGAGTCAATATCCCCCCATTAGGCAACACAGGATAAGATCGTCCCAGCGCGATAACCTCCGGGATAGCAAGTAGCGCGGGCATGATTTTCACAAGTATATAATATATGCATACACAATCATATAAATATACTACTTTTATCATATCAATTTAGGTTTATCCCATAACCCATATTCACAACATTTATCCTTATTTTCCCATTATTAGTTATCACGTATAATGGTTCGTTTCTCACTTTAATTCGAAGGGTTTTTCCAACTTACTAAGTAGCCCTCATGGACTCTATCCTTCCAAAGGTACAATTCAGTAGATATCCATTTATGTTCCAACGTAACTCTCTCTTACGTGTCTCTCCCCTTTAACATATACTTACATTGTCCCTTATGTAAGATATCCCAAAAATATAGATTTTGCCTTACATTAAATGTCTCTTATTCATTAATGAATCTTACTGGTCATCATTATCTCCCAAATTATCTTAACAAGGATGTCTAAGGAGTTTTGTTCATTTAGAATCAATTCAAAAAGGGAAAATTAAGTCTGCCAGGAGGGGTCGATCGATCGAGGTCTGGGGCTCGATATCGATCGAACCTTCGATCGATCGAAGCTCTGGGTTTGATCGATCGATCAAACAGATATGGCGAATCCTGCAGTTTTGCAGTTACGGGTTTTCTCACAAAACATCATCCAACTCCTAACTTTCCATACCCAAACGTCCAGAAAATTATACTACTAACATTATATCATCATACCAGATATTTCCAACGTAAAGCATGTAGATTTCTATCACTAAACATGGATTATCAGCCCACAATTCATATAAATTTCAAGAACCCTGGATTTCTCTTAAACATGGTTCTAACAAATCTTTTCCAGAATTTCCTTCTCATAAGACATCATAATTTTGTGGTTTAATCCTCTACATGACAAAGGGTTTCCAGAATATCATATAAATCATCACTACATGCAATTTCATATCTCAAATTGGGTTTTTCTTCCATAAATGTCACCCTAATCATCCCTAGACTAACATGAGTGATGCATCAACGAAAATAAGCAAGATAAACACTTTCCTGGGATTTTCAGAAGTCTAGTTTGGTGCCGAAATATGTGTGGTTGCGTTCCCCGTCTCGCGATCTACGCGTTGGTGGTGGAGGCGGTGCAAACGGATGGATTTCGGGCCTTGGATTGCTTTGGAAGCTCTCTCCTTTCCTCTCCTATGGCCGTCACTTGTCTTCGGTTATTTTAACCCTAGAAGATAACCTAGATATCTTATATAACCCTTTTAATTTTCGTGGGTCTAATTACCCAAAAATACAAAATGACTAAAATGCCCTCCTGGGGTACTAATTAAGCCTAAAATAGCCCCGAGACTCAAACTAAACCCCCGGGTACACTTTTCTGACTATCTCGACCCTTCCGGACACGTTGGCGCACTCAAAATGACCATACGGATAACTTATAAAATATTCACTTTTATTAATCAACATTTAGTCCCGACACGACACAAGCGCGTCCCGACTTAAATTTCCATAATTGTCATTTTATTCACACGTGACAATATTATAACATTAAATCTCATATATTACTATACTCATTCAGTAATATTCAACAAATATCAAATTTTCAATAATTACTAACTCTCGTCACGCTAGTAAATATTTAAAGCAACATTCCGGATTAAAATTAAATTAATTTATCTCAATTAAATTTAATTAATCCCATAATTTAAAAGCTATAAAAATATGGGGTATTACAACCCTCTGGTGTCCTTAAACTTCTCTCCAGTTCTAATTGTAGATGTAGTTCTCCCAGTTTGTTAACTTCTGATTTGTTCCAATACTTTACGTCGACTCTTTGTTCTCAAGATCTTATTACCAACACTTTTCGTGTTGTAGGGTGAAACTGTTTGTGAAGGTGCTTTCTAACACATGCATGCACACACACACACTTATTAAGTACAAACAGTCCTAACAAAGTACAATAACACTATATGCTGTGATCTTTTCTTTTTCTTTCTTCTTACAAAACTTTTCACCTTTTTTGACCTTTAAATCATTCCCAGAATCCACGGATACCTTGCTAGGAAGACAGACAAGGTCTTAATCAATCTCAGAATTTAGACAAACTTTTCGAGATTGAAAACCTCCAAGTGAGATTCCAAACTAGGTCAAAGGTTTAGTTTTACAAGAACTATAAACAGAAAACATTTATTGTTGATTTCAATGTAAGCAAATGTTTTAAAGAAAATAATCAACAATATATTTCTCAAGATGAGAAATAAAATGAAACTAAGTGTAATGTAACATGAATAACTCAGATCTGAAATTTCTATTAAATCAGAAAGTAGATCTGAGTAAAACGTTTAAGTTGAAAATAAGATCAAGTGAACACGAGGTTACAACAACAAAAACAAACTCAACTCAAACTCTCAAGAACACTCAGAGAAGGGTTTTGGATATGGAGATATTTGAATAAGTGTTTGAGTTTGGATGGAAGAGGTTTGACGAACAGGGTTAGGGTTTCTAACTCTCTCTCTTCTCTCTGTGTTTTCTCTCTTCTCTCTCTTCTCTCTCTACTCTCTCAATTTCTCAGAGGAAATGAAAATGGCAAAAGTCTTCGAAGTCTGAGAGAAGGGTTCCTTTTATAGGGTGAGGAGAAGGTTCGAGAGGCAGGCTCAAAACCAAGGGCCTGGATTAAGTCAAGCCAAATTGACTTAGATCGTAGGGTTCTAATAAGGCGGTGATTAAACGAATTCTGATTGGTCTAAAGAGTTGTACTGGGATTAACCAAGACAACATGCAGAGTGTTGATAGCTAATGATCCAAGGGCTAGGAACGAACGTTGTTTTAACTCAGTAAAGAAACACAACTTCAGCCAATCAGACGAGGACAGGTGTTGGTTATTAACAGGATAACAAACGCGCGTCCAAAGTTAATTAAAACCACACCCTCAAGTTTACTCCACTTTCAGATTCTACCGAAGGTAACATTAAGCCAATATAATCAACAAATGATATTTATAAATTTACCACAAAACTTTTTAAAACAAGTTTTAATTAAGAAAACCTTATTTTAAAAATGTTTAAAAAATCCCAAAAAATTATTAAAATTCCAATTTAGGGATTTAAACACACTCAACATATGTACACACATATTATGCAGTATGATATGCAATAAATGAATTCTACTGTTTATGAGTGTTGGCAATAGGTTCTTGATCACTACAAGATAGAGAGATGAAGTAGCAAACCAACTTCTGAGGTTCTTTGGATTCTAGGTAGGACACAATTTTGTCACAATTTCCAAACTAGATGAGCACTTATACAATATAGACTCAAGTGAGTCAAAAGTATAAGGGCTTCATTCTATAATCTGGAGGAGGAACAAACAGACTCGTGGATCGAATGTGTGGTAGTGATTCGCTCGTCAAAGTTTAGCTGGTTATTCGTTCAGGTTGGGCTACCTACGCACTCATGGATGGAGGTTACGTGAGACATCTTGGAAATTGCAAAGAAGAGCATAAAGCCACACTTAAAATGGAAAGGGCATATGGACAAGCTAGTACGAAGGAATCTCTTCGAAGTCATATTTTTTAGAAGCTGATAGATTGATCAGGTACCTGCGCAATAGACCTTTATAGGTTACGACGTCCGTGAATGATTGTGTTTTCTCTCGTGTCCTGTTGGATGGGGGAGCACCCATAATAATGATGCATATTGTGTCCTTTTATGTCAATGGCCTGTCGGAGATAAGGATAGTGCCATAATCGTTAGCGATTATGGGTATGACAATTAATCGTCCAAATCTATGGGATATGTCAGTATAGGCATCACAATAAGGAATATCACTTCCCACATCAAATTTTATATCATGAACAGCGAGCCATCATATCAACTTCTAGTTAGCAGGGCATGGATGCACAACCATGTGTTGGTACCCTAAACCTATCATTTGTGCGCTAAGGCGAGCGTAAAAGGCATGGAGGTGGTGATTCAAGCGTCCAAGGAACCTTTTGCAAAGGAGGAAGCTCATATAGTGGACGCTGACTTTTACATAGATCTGACAAAAGAAGCCATGACGGTATCAAGTTATACTGGGGGAATAAATTTCTCAACCACCCGAGAGAGAGTGCAAGAGCCCGCTCAAAGGTGGTGGCCTACGAAAAAGAGCGTGATTTAGACGTAGGAATGCCTCTTAGTCTATCGAGGAAGCTTCAGAACTGAATAAATCCGCGCATTGATCTAATTGAGCACCAAGTACAGACTTAGAGAATTCTTAGTAATCGTACTGCAAGAGAGTTGGACGATAATCACCTGAAGTACCCCTTTAAAAAAGAGGCCTCTCATCAGTGCAAGAGGATAGTTTTGCCTAATGGAAAAATTATATACAAGTTATGAAGGTGTGAGCGGGCAGCTAAAAGTCTAGATAATGAGGCTGACTCGGTTTATAAATGTTATCTGGTGGAAAACTAGGGGCTGTGTTTGGTGATTGATAATTATGGAGTCTAGGAGTTTATTAAAGAAATAGAAGAGGAACCTGAGTGCATTAAGGACAGACCTAGGCCACAAATCCAGGAGTTGGAAAAAATAGTCTTGGCCAAAGAAGGTGATGATCCTAATCCTATATTTATCTCGAAGGACCTAGAAGGGGGATCAAGTTGCTACTAGAGTTCAGAGACGTCTTTGCGTGGAAGTACACTGAGATGCATGGAGTAGACAAGGAGGTGAATTACCATAACTTGAATGTTTTTCTAGCAGCCATCCCCATAAAATAAGCCACCTGAATGTATAAAATGGAGTTAGAATTGAAGCTCAAATAAGAAGTTCAAAGACTGCTTACATATGTCTTCATAGTCCTAATCCAACATCCACTTTGGCTATTTATTATTATGCCTTTGGGAAAGAAAGATAAGAACTAGATTATAATCTATGTCGACTTTGGGGACCTGAATCGAGCATGCCTGAAAGATGAATTTCCACTACCTTCCATAGATAGCTTGATCGATGCAACAACGGGCCAAGAGATGTATAGCTTCATGGATGGTTATGTAGAGTACAACCAGATAAATATGGATTCGGTCAATACATAGAAGACTACCTTATGAACGCCTTTGGGTAATTTCATTTACATAGTTATGACTTTTGGGTTGAAGAATGCGGGAGCCACTTATTAGAGTGAAATGATGGTTATTTTCCATGGTTTTTTTACATAAGACTGTGTAATTTTATGTTGATGATCTAGAAATCAAATCCAAGAAGGAGGGGTCCCACTTAAATGACTTGAGAACAGTGTTCACTCGATGCAGGAAATACAAACTAAATATGAGCGCGTTCAGAGTGACGAGCGAGAAGTTCCTGGGGTTTGTGGTGAATCAACAAGGGGTTCATATGGACTTGGACAATCGTAAGTCCATTCTTGATATGAAAAAACCAAAGTCAGCAAGAGAGCTGAAAAGTTTCCTTGGAAACGTCTCCTACTTGAGGAGGTTTCTTCCAGGCTGGCCGATGTAACGCACCTGCTGATGGAGTTAATGAGAAAGGGCATAAAGTTTGCATGGGAACTGATGCACCAGGATTCCATGGACAAAATGAAAGCACTAATTACTTCCCCTCAGACGAGGATCCCCTCGAAGGTAGGTATCCCTTTACATCTATATCTTACATCAACTGAACGATCTATTCGTGCATTGTTGGCCCAGGAGATGGATGGTGTAGAAAGACCTGTTTATTACTTGAGTTGAATCACACATGGGCTTGAGGTTAGATATACTAGTATTGAGAGGCATTATTTATCCCTCGTATCCGTAGCACAAAAACTTAGGCACTACCTATTGTCATTCACAGTCCATATTGTCACTAGATGTGATCCCATAAAGTTTTTTCTTGCTAGAACTATAGTAATAGGCAGGGCAGCTCGATAGTTCCTAATCCTCTCAGAGTATTATCTCAAGTGCATAGTCCTTTGAGCTATCAAGAGACAAGATTATGCTTACTTGCTGGCCATCTTCCTATCATGAATGTTTGAGCCACCCATAAAGGAGATCTCGGGTGATGATCTTCAATCCAACTTTATAGTAGCCAGACTAGATTAGTGAAGCATGGAGTTTGACGACTCATCGATTGAAAAGAAAGGGGGAGATGGGTTCATCCTAAGAAAGAATGGTGAAGAGATTCGATTATCCATCAAGATAAAATTTAAATGTTCGAACAATGAAGCTGAATATGAAACGCTGGTCTTGGGCTACTCAAGGCCCTCATAAGGGGTATCCAAGTCCTAACAATAAAAGGGGACTCCAACTTAGGGGTGAAATAGATAACCGGTGAATTCTCCTTTAAACGCATGAGTCTGTCGCCTTACCGAACGATCATACAACAGTTACTCGAGCAGTTTAAAGTGGTAAAAATAAAAAAAACATCCTCGAATGATGAATCAGCATATCGACGCTTATGCTACCATTACCCAGAAGATTGCCTTTGAGGGCGAATAAACAGTTATTTGAATCACAAACAGGACAGCTCCATCGACCATGTCAGAGATGTTTCCCACGGATGACAAAGATGATTGGAGAGGGGAAATCAAAAAGCAATTGGAAAGAGGTGAAGGATCACTGATCCTATTTGATCTCACACAGTATTTCATTACTAGGGGCAACTTATATTATAAAAATAAAGTTGGCTGGTTATCCAGATGTGTAGACCCCAAAGAGGCCAAAAAGAGACTTATCGAAGAGCACGAAGACAGTTGTGGGACCATTGAGATCCCCTTTTACAAAAGGATTCAATGGTTAGGATACTTTTATCCATTGATGAGGTAATATTTTGCAATGATACAAAGAGACTGTGTGAAATTTCATTTGTTCTACCAGGCAGCAAAATGTAATTTCATCGATCAACCCCAAGACTCGAGGCAGTTATAAATGGACTTGCTGGTAAATGGAGTAATGCCAACAAACAAAGAAGATGTTATGAAGGTGAAAAGATGAGCACATATGTATTTTGTCTAAGAAGGGTAGTTATATTGACGAGGCTATCATAACAGGCCTCTAAAGTGTATTAGGGGGTAGTGGATGAAGAGGTGCTGAAGCAAGCCTATAAGCCAGGACACATCAGAGGAGTTAAACTCTACGATAAACTCATGACCTTGAGATACTATAGGCCTACAATATAGAAAGACTTAGCAGAGTTCGATCATAAATGCAAAGCTTGTCAACTGCATGAAACATGATCCACGCTCCTTAGCTTAATTTGCATTCTCTTTCTATTCATTTCCCATTTCACACATGGGAGTTCGATCTAATAAGGGAAATAACACAGAGGAAAGATTTGGATACTGGTTACCACTAAATGTGACACCAAGTGGGCAAACTCCATACCGCTCAAGCGAGCCACGGCGGGGGGTAGTGGCTGAATTCATAAAAGAGTACACTATCTGTCGATTCGGCATCCTGAATGTGTTTCTATCAGATAATGGTACCCCTTTTGTGAATAGTTAAGTAAGAATGCTAATATACAAGTACTCCATCATCCACCACAAATCAACAGTAGCATACCCGAAGTGTAACGGGTAGGCAGAAGCCACTTATAAGACTTTGGTGAAAATTTTGGCAAAAATGCTAGAGGATTTCCCGGTCATATGGGATGACAAAATCCCCGAAGTACTTTGGGCCTACCAACTAAAAAAGAGGAAACCAACGGATTATAGCCCATTTTCCTTAGTCTTTGGGGCATAAGTTGTTTTACCAGTTGAGCTAGAGGTACCCTCTGCTCTCTATAACTTGCGAAGTGTCATGCTCTCTCATATGTAGCACGTGCAACTTGAAGCATTAGAAGAGCATAGGGATAATGCGGCAAGACATTGTGAGATGTATTAGAAATAGTTGTTCAAATCCAATGACCAAATGGTGAAGCCAAGGAAGTTCAAATAAGGGGACCTGGTTCTAAAATCATGCACGAGGCACACCAAGGGTTTGCTATTGCCCAAGTTTGAAGATAATTGGGAAGGACCCTACATAGTTTGAACAACTCATGATTCAGGTTATTACGAGATATCCAAAGTGGAGGATGATGTTACCTTCAAACTAAACAACAAGTGGCTAAAAATTTATCATGTTTAAATGTATGTTTTGCTAATATTTTAGTTTATTGCATTGTATCTTGCTAATAATTGTTCGAAAGGATGTCCCTCATTCAACATAGTGTGAAGTAAATGTTGACTCACTATTATTTTGTGTTAGCTATTCTTATTATTTTGCATAATGTGAGTTACATTAATGTAATAGATCAGTCGATATCCAAACAAAATAGGAAACAAGAAACACCAAATGCCATGAATTTTATTTAAAAGGAGAAGTGATGCGATTACATGCCAAAAGAAGTCCAAAATAACAAACTGGGTGACATCCAAAAGGGGAAATTAAACAAAGATTGTTAGGGGCTATCCATGATAAAACGAAGGTTAGCCGAGCTAAGCAGTCGATGGTAATGCTGAGAAAGAATTTTCTTAAGGCTACTCTGGTCGAAGATTAGATCTACCAAATCCTTTTGACGTGGCTCCATCCTTTTTTGAACATTCTCTAAGTTTTGCTCTTTCTTGAGAATTTCATCCTATGCCCGAGCAACAGCTTCGTGAGCCTTTGTCACCCTTTACTTAGACATGACTAGCTCGGTATCATAACTTACAAGCTCCTCCGAAATGGCTAGCAGCGAACGATGGGAACTCTGCAACCGCTGATAGAGAGCAGTCAAATTAGCCTTCTTGAAGCCACAAAGCAGCTCCACCAACCAAGACAATGAGAAAACATCATTGATAAGCACGTTAACCTTCCCTAACAACGACTTAATTGTATCAGAACATAGTGACTCTATTGGGCTATTGAGGATCTCCTACAAAATAATAGTGAGCCTGACCAGGCACCAAGCCATCATCCCAGGAATAGGCTAAAGACTGCAAGAAGTGAAAGTTGAATAAAAACGGGATAATAATTGCTTAATCAATGCACAGGGGGCCTTTAGTCAGTATATGGGGTAAATTAACCAAGGTCTTCCTTACAACCACTTCAGGGACTACCTCAGGAGGGTGTGCACTGAAAACGCTATCACTCGCAGAAGGGAGTCTGGTGTGCGAAGCACTGTCACTTTCCTGGGCCCTAGAAGCAACCACCTTGCACACTTAACCAATATTAGGCATCATTCCTTGAACTTGTACAATAGGGGCCCCACCTAAAGATGTGAATTTAGCCAAAACCATCGCCTATGCAATAGCATGAGTGGCAGGGTCAACCCCTGGGTTGTGTGCCACATGCTCCTCGACTTCTACCTGAAATACAAGAATTTTCCAAGTCAGGAAACAAATATACAAATTTTCTTCCAAATATAAATTCTAATACCAATATGACTTGGCCCACCTGACCCTCGGTTATTGGAGATTCTAAGACCAATATGACTTGGCTCACCTGACCCTCGGTTATAGGAGATTCTAAGACCAATATGACTTTCCTTTCCTGACCCTTAGTTATGGGAGATTCTAAGACCAATATGACTTGTCCCACCTGACCCTCGATTATGGGACATTTTAAGACCAATATGACTTGGCCCGCCTGGCCCTCGATTATGGGAGATTCTAAAATCAATATGACTTGGAAAAACTACCAAAGTTTTTATGTAGGAGATAAATAAGAGAAAAAAGGCATACATATGAATGTTGGTCATCAGCAAACTAATGAGTAGCCATTTATACTACATCTTCTTCCTTATCCTAAATAGGTGCCACCAAAAGACGTTGTTCTTGGGAGGAAATCACACCCCCTACTTCAGCAACCTCCTTCCATCCTCCTTTTCCCTGACCTGCAACAACAACTTTGAATCGCTTCTGTCTTTGTATTGAGGGACCAAAAAGTATAATAAGAACCTAGTTATAAGAGGAGGTGGGAACTAACGGAGCAACGGGTTTGGGTAAAGATACCTGCAAAGCACAACGGAGAGCAAGATAGAATAGCAAGACAAAAGTATAAGGATCTTATAACAATAAAAACAAAAGTCTACCATGGATGACGGAACAATAAGAGAGGGGTACTTATGTATAGATTCAACAATACTTACATCAGAAGCATCTACCCTAAGACCATCCTGGTCGCTTAAAAAAGCAGGGTCAGGCGAATAGCCACTACTAGATTCAGTTAAACTACTAGAAATAATTGCCCCTGGGTGGAAATTTGAGGTTACCTGCGAAGCTGTAGGGGAAACTATCTCCTTTGAAGTAGGTAAATTTGGTTAACTTTTCTAATGGAATGCCTTCTTTAACATCATCGTGCGAACTACCTCGCACACCAACCTAAAAAAAGGGAGAGTTGGAATGAACTGGAGTCATCATAATGAGGAAAAAGAATAAAATTTAGAGACTAAGAAGTAGAACAGTAGACATACCTCTTCTTCTTCTTCCAAAATATCCTCTAAAACCTCATAATCTTAAGGAGGTGAAGATGGATTAGAAAAAGAACCATTCTTTTCAACTTGCGTCTATGAACAAGGGCAGATTCATCCTCTTCTTCTTCTTCTTCTTCTTCTTCTTCTTCTTCTTCTTCTTCTTCTTCTTCTTCCTCCTCCTCCTCCTCCTCCCCCTTCTTCTCTTATTACTCCTCCTCTCCCTCCTCCTCATTATTATAATAATAATAATCATCATCATCATCATCATCATCATCATCATCTTCTTCACCTTCACCTTCAGCTTCACCTTCACCTTCACCTTCACCAACAGATGAATATCTTTCAAACTGCTCTTCTTCACTCACCTCGCCTGATTCCTCCAACACAGGTTTGATCGACTAATCAACTTCCTCTTCTTGCTACCTTTAAAAGCTAGGGGAACATGGGAAGACCTACAAGAGGCCATATGGGCTAACATAAAAGCCTTATCCTCCTCGATAAAATTATCCCAAATCAGCCTAAGTTGGTCAAACATCAATCTAACATGTTGGGTAATCTTAGGATTACGAGTTTGGATTGAAGGGACTTGATGGGTAATTTTAGTCTTTTTTATTGGGTCTTTCCTAGTGGCCCTCACAGCTGCTCCAGTTGAAGCAGCATAATAAGTGTTAACCCCCTTGCTAGGCCTGAAAGAAGTAGGGGCAATGGCAACTGCCTCGATCACAATAGAAGGATGAACAAATTTCTTTCTGTTTACTATTTCCTGATCTATGGGGACAAGTGGATGCAACTCGGAGGGAACAAAATTATTGGTGGTGCTGAGATGGAAAATTAAATTGAAGGTAGTATAATTTTTCAAACCGAACTCTGTGGCAGGATACCTTTCAACCTCAGGATAATGAGGCTCCTTAAGAATATTACTCTAGAAACGACCAAGATGGTTCTGCCAGAATGATGCATGGTACATAGCTGACCTACCTCCTCAAGCACCCTTACTTGGGATTATAACGTTGGCAAGGTAATTCACGCAAAGGTTAAAAATAGTTGAAGTAAGAAAATTATTGCATGCAAAGGATAAATTAGTTGGTTTTTCTCGGGTGAAATGGCTTAATATAGGGTTTCCTTGATTATAGCCAAACTGCATGGCTACGCAGTGTGGGATGTAAATGGAGTAAAAAGAAAACCATTTCGTGTAACAAGGCAAATAAGAAGGTATCAACAATAGGGGAACATTACTGGAGGGGAAATTTCTATCTATCGCCTCATAAATGGGGATGATGGGATGCTCCTCCTCTGCGAAGAAATGATTTGAAAAAAAATTGGTCCACCCCAACGTAGGGGCAAGGTACGAACCTTTTGGCTCTGTCAATCAAAGATATAAGAGGTTTCTTGGAACTCTTGTGGTTCAAACAGCAAATTCAGGGGACTCTGATGGGCTGAGAACTAGGATAGATACTAGTCGGGGGATAATCTGGAAAATAGGCATATAGGAAGGCTTCCAACAGTATGTGGTTTGCATAGTTGGAGACATCAAATCTGTCGATGCTTCTGGACGAGTCTTCTGCTACTCGATCCAATCGACTGGACAAAGAACCAAGTGTAATAGCAACGAGGGGGAGTTTCACGCCATTGGACATGCGAACGGCCATATTAATAAGTACTTTCTGGGGTAATCATGGGAGGGCTTGCCAGGGAGGAAGATCATTGATGGCATCACCCAGATATAGCCAACGAGCTTAATCTGAGAACCAAACCCTTTTGCAGCCAAGGGTTGTTCGAATACCTGCTTCCCGTGAGGGTTTTCTTTCACTGCCTCGCACGCCTTGACCACTGCCTTATCCTTAATGAAATAAAATTACCTAATTACCTCCTAATAGGTACACTTGTTGTATCTCACCATGAAGTCTTTCATAACTACCTCTAGCAGATTGTGTCCTCTTTATAATGGGTTCCATGAGGGGATTTTAGAAGGAGAAATAATGAAGGTAAGTTAAAATAAGGGAATCTGAAGGGAAGGGCAAATATATGCTCTCACAAAAGTTCACTTTGAAAACGAACCCAAAGGTGGAAATGTGAGTGATGAAATGCTTTTTGGTGTGCGTCATTATTGTAAAAGCTCTTCAATCAAAACCTCAATTACCTACAAATATATAATAAACTCAAGTGTATAGTAGTAAGTAAGGATGTCAATCCTAATCTAAGGTGTGAACAT
The DNA here is from genome assembly GCA_949130495.1 of Sambucus nigra. Taxonomy (NCBI): domain Eukaryota; kingdom Viridiplantae; phylum Streptophyta; class Magnoliopsida; order Dipsacales; family Adoxaceae; genus Sambucus; species Sambucus nigra. The sequence goes on along the minus strand of OX422218.1, from coordinate 58,040,788 downwards.
ACTAAAATTAGAAGATAATGCATATAATTCACTTGAATACTTTTTTTTACACTTTTTGGTTTTTCTATTTTTTTTAATGTTTTTCAAATGTTAAAACAATATTTATGATGGTGAAAATTAAGTAGCTACACTAAGTGAAAGATATAAAACAATACTAAAAAGAGTGTGCTAAACAATACTAAGTAACTAAAATAAGATATAACTAATTTGAGATAAGATTGAGTGAAAAAAATTCAAGGAATGAAAATTCACCTCCAATTCATTAATTAAATGTATTAGATTATTCAAGTTTACTAAGTTCCCAAATATTAATTTATTTCATCAATTGATTCTCATCATTTGATAAAATAAACTAAAATAGATTTAGTCAATTCATTTTCCATTCCTACTACTCAAGTGAAGAGATGATTTAGAGAAATTACATAAATCACTCTCTAGAGAAAATTCATATAATTAACTTTAAATCCCAAAAATTAATATATGAGCATAACAAAATGTAATATACTCTAATTAGTGGATCATCCTATCTCTAATTTGAATCCAAAAATTAAAAGTATATTAGATTTCAATCGTTTCTCAAGGATGGTTTACCATCTCTCGATGCATAAACACATGTAGGAATGACAAATGATTAACTAAATGGAACAAAGTAAATAAGGATAATTACACTTCACTCCTTGAATGGAGTGATTAGCATAGTATGATCATCATTCAAGAATAATTGTAAACAAGTAATAGCATAGAATGATTAATAAGAGAAGAATTAATCAAACCCAATTTTGCCTTCAACTTGAAATGGTATCTTCAATTACAATCTCTCAATTTACAATGACTCAATATTGTTTTTGGTAAAAAAAAAACTAAAACTAAAATTTTCTCTCTCTAACTATATTCTTCTTCTTCTCCAAGTCTCTAATTCTCTAATCTCTAATTTTCCAATCTCCTCAAAAATGGCCTTGAGGTCTTCATTTTATAGTGGCCCATGGAGCTAAAGGGGTATATTGGGTAAAATGCTAGGGGTGAGCATGTAAATGGGGTGTGTCATGGATTGTGTGAGGTAATGAGAATGAGGGGGATAAAAGTTAGTTGGGGTATAATGGGTATAAGGGGTAAAGAGGTATTAAAACACATTGCGTTTTATTTTTTGTTTTATTTTAGCTTTTGTTCTTTTGCAGGTGAGAAATTCGTGTTATGCGGAGAAGTGGGTTTTTGGTTGGAGATGGGTAAATGTCGGGTTGGATTGAAAATGGGGATCTGGGCGTGGGCGCTGCTGGAGGATCGGGTTTAGGGGAAGTAGAGGGTTGCAGATGAGGGCTGGAAAGGTCGCTGTTTGAGTTTTTGAAGTGGGGTTGGGCGCCTGGTTGAGTTGGATTGCACACGAGGAATGGGTAGGACGCAGAGGGTTCACCGAGTTGAGTTTTGTTTTTGTTATAGGTGGGTCGCTCCGGGGGTTTGGGGATGTTGGGTTAAGGATTGAAATGGTGGGCTTACTGGATTCGGGCATTGCTATTCACTGGGGCTAGGTTCTGTAACACCCCATATTTTTGACGATTTAAATAATTATGTGATTAATTATTATTATGAGAATAAGTATGCGATTAATTATTGTTGTTGGATTAATTAAATTAAAATGTGAGAAATTAATTTGTTATTAATCCGGATTCAAATAATTATTAACTAGCGTGCCAAGGGTTAATACTTATTGTTGTGAACTATTGAATATTATTGTGTGATATGTAATATGGAATTATGATATTTGATAAATTGTCGAAAGTGAGAAATACGGCAGTTTGGTAATTTAAGTCTGTCACGCGTGTGAGTCGTGTCGGGACTAATTGAATGGAATAAAAAGAGAATTTATTTTTAGTAACTCGTATGGTCATTTCGAGTGCTCCGTTGAGTCCGGAAGGGTCGAGATAGTCAAAATAGTATACCTAGGTGTTTAGTTTGGGTCCCGGAGGATTTTAGGCCTAACCGATACCCCGTAGGGGTAATTTTGTAATTTGGATTTTTAGGCTAAACTAATGGACGAAAATTGAGATTAATTATATCAGCTAAGGAAAGTCCATTAGGGTTAAGAAGTGACAGGAAGTTAGAACGGCCATGGAGGGTGTGAGGGAGAGCCAAATTCTAAGAGAGAAGACTCATTTGGCATCACCTTGCACAATCGTGACCACCAACGCGTAGATCGAGAAGAGAGGAACGCGCACATACCAACATCACCAACGGATCAGACCATCATATTCGAGGCAAGTGTTTATTACTTGCTTTCTTTTAGCAATAATCATGCTCATGTTAGTCTAGGTGGAATTAATCATGATTTATATCTTAATTGGGTGAAAATTGGAGATTTAAATTATGATTAAGGATTGGTTTAATTAGTGGCTGGAATTCCTTCATGTATGTAGAGGATTAATCACGGAATTTGATTATATATTGATGAACGAATCTGGGTTGATTAGGTTCTTTAATTGAAAATTTGGAAACTAGGGTTCATATGAATTCAATTGGGGATTTTATATATTTATGAGGATTTATGACGAATTAATGATCCTAGGAGGTTAGGTATGATTTATAACCTATTAGGTGTTGATGGGTATTGATGATGAGTTGTTGGGAATTAAATCTTAGAGGTTTTTAGGTTTAAAAATGGAGAAAAAACGCTGAAGTTTGGTGAAGAAGACGAACAGTGCAATTTGGCGCGAAGTGGTTCAAAGGAGATGGGGATCTCGCGCGAAGTGGTTCGAACCACATTGGAAGTCGTTCGAACGACATGTCTTCTGGTTCGAACGACATGTCTTCTGGTTTGAACGACATGTCTTCTGGTTCAAACCACATGTCATTCTGGTTCAAACCACAGGGTGAATTTCTGGGAATTTTCTTAGAGCCCAGTTTGGAGTTTATTGGTTTATTGGAGTGACATAAACTACCAAATAGTAAATTCAAATAAGAAGGAATTTTGGGAAAAGTATGTGGGAATTAATACTTTAATTATTTCGATATAGAGAGAATGTACTTTGGAGATTACGAGAGAGATAGTAATCTAATTATTTATACTATACGTAGTAATGAGGTTAAAATACGTATGGGGAGTATATATATAGGTTGGAGAAAATACCTATAAATTATAATAGGATGTGTGTATGCCTATTATGTGATATTATTATTAAGAGCACTAATGGGTGATAACCCAGGGGTGCAAGAACCTTATAGTTAAGGGCATTAATGGGTGCTAACCCGAGGATGCAATATTTTATTGTTAGGCGCACTAATGGGTGATAACCCGGGGGTGCTGGATTAATATTGATAGGTGCATTAATGGGTGCTAACCCGGGGATGCAATATTCTATTGTTAGGAGCACTAATGGGTGATAACCCGGGGGTGCTGAATTATTATTGATAGGTGCATTAATGGGTGCTAACCCGGGGATGCATGCTTTTCTGGAGATATGCACTAATGGGGCTTAGCCGGGGGTGCAGGATTAGTATATATATATATATATATATATATATATATATATATATATATATATATATATATATATATATATATATATATATGTATAGGGATGATGTGACTATATATATATATATATATATATATATATATATATATATATATGGACTTGTGAATATTGTTACTGTGTGAAATTAGTAGACTTGGTAATAATAATAATTATTACATTGCACCAAGCGATCTTAACCTAAGGGTGCAGGATTAGTGTATATATATAGGGATGATGAGACTATATATATGTATGAGTGTACTTGGGTAACTTTTTACTTTGTGAGACTAGTAGATAAAATGAAAATGAGAACTAAAATGATCTTAGTGAATAAAAGATTAACCATTTAAACGGTGAATAATGAGATTTAGTATGTGAGATAAACTATCTGAATAGCGTATTGTATGGGCGATACGGGAATACTACTAGTGAGCATAGTTAGTATTAGTATGGTTTCAGACTAGTTAGACTGGGAGGTATAACTAGGGGGAGATTAGATGTACGTTACGCGTGCACAATAGACGAGAGGTGAGAAACTCATATGAGAGTTCGATAACTAATATGCGTAGAAGACTTGTTTTAAGAACCAATTTTAAATACTTGCTAAAATATTTTTACACATCGGGCTCTGGCCCGTTTCTTGTATCTCTTCTCTCTTTTGCTATATATGTATTATATCAGGTGCTCAGCCACAGGAGTATCAGATTTAGAGATTTGGATTGCTTGACGTGCTGCAGCGGTTGTGGAAGCTGTAGGTCCTTGCAGTAGACGCATCTATCCTTTCCATTCAGTTTCATCTAGACTTCTTGTTTAGGGCATATGTCACCCACTTCGAGTTCTTTCATCAGAGATATTTTATTCAATTTATTGTATGGTTTGGAGTTTTGAACTGGGAGGTTTTATCCATTCTTATTTATTTCAGTACTTGATTCATGTTCAGTATTTATTTACATTCCTATGTGTGGTGAATGGTTTATATTTTAAGACTGAATGAAAATAGATTTACATGGTTTTATTAAATTGGAAATGTTTTGACACCTAGCTTAATTTTATAATAGGTGATTAATATGTTAAAAAGTTTTTCGACAGTGATGCTGAGAATGAACCAACTGAATATCCTGTTTTAAATTGGTAGAGGACTGATCACCCTATATTTAATTGGGTGGGGTGCCACAGGTTCGAGTTGGCCGGAGATGGGAGATGGGTGGTGAGGATGGGGTCGCGAGTAGAGTTTAATAGGTGGTTAAGGTTTTGGTGGTGAAGTTGTGGTGTTGGTGGATGAGAGAGGAAATGGGTGTAGTAAGGTGTGGTGTGTGTTAATGGAGGTTGGGTGAGGAGAGAGAAAGTGTGGTTGGGTGAGAGGAAGAAGATGGGGTGATGGGTGTTGTGTGTGGTAAGGTGTACGAAGTTAGGGTGTAGGTGAGGATGAGGATAGGTAATGATAGGGTGTAATGTGTGTGGGGTGTTTAGATTGTACCCTAAAAAATAAACCGAAAATAAAAATAAAATAAAACAAAATTAACCTAAGATAAGAATTTAACTAAACTAAAAATAAAAATAAAAATCACCTAAAATAAAAATAACACGACACACTATACAAATTCTAAAAAAAGTAAACACGATTAAAATAAAAACTATAAAAATAAAAACTAACAAATAAAAAAATGAAATAATAATAAACTAACTAAAAACTAAGAAAATAAAAGAAAATATAAAAACTAATACACGACGCGCTAAAAATTAAAATATAAAAATCCTAAAAATATATACATGACTCAATAAAATAAAATAATAAAATAAACCCTAAAAATAAAATGACATAAATAAATTAAAATGGGACAAATTAAACACACACGGTTCGGGGCAGGTTTAGGTAGGTTTAGGGTAAGCTAAGGTACGGGACAAGGGTAATTAGCTCCATAATCTGCACAATTGCCTTGAAATACGCGTTTGAACACCGCAACGTGCATTTGACCTACAAAATAGATAATAAATCGCATAAGACCCAAATTGCCGAGAATTAGCAACTAAAATACGTCTATTCGGGGTATAAAATGTACACTTTTGGGTGCTTATCAGTGAGATGAAGGCATACCCCTTTTATGGGGGCAACACAAGCCCCAATAGACGGCAAAAGCAATGCTTTGAGAAGCGCAATAATGATCGAATCAACTTGCGTGACCAACACGCATGCATATCAGCGGAGTTCAAGAGTTATAACAATGGCATTTCAAAAATCGACGCACGAATGATATCGCGTGGGGCACACGCGCTTACCCTGACATCGCCAAGCGTTACTCACGGAAGAGCAAACGATAACCTCATTAAATGAGACATGCTTAGAGTCTTTCCATCTTAGGAGAGATGAAGCGCTTTGGGGGAAATTTAAATAAACCCCTTCACTTCCCCAAAGGTATATGCCACACGCAATCATGAAACCCCACTAAAGGAAAAGACATTATCAGAAATTTTACAAGATATTTAAAGCAGATGAGGCAGTTCCAAAGACAAAGCAAGATATAGCTCCTCCATTAATAATAACTTGTTATTTCTTATAAATTAAGTGCCCAGTGATATTGAATACTTGTTGCATAAAAATATTGAAGACCAAGAAGGGGTTTTGTACATATATTTTTTCATGAAATAAACGAATATCTCTACGAAGGGGAAAATATAGGGGTAGTCCCCACCAAAGAGTGATTAACTTAGTTAACATGTTGCTTGGCAGACAAAGGAGGAAGATAAAGATCACCCGATCGAGTTCTCTTGAAGATCCTCTACAGACATGGCTTCGAAGGATCTACCTCGAAGATTCTTCATGGACGTGGTTTGAAAAATCCAACTCATCGATCAAAGTCACTCGAATGATGATAGTTTGTAAAATGAAATATAATGAATTGTATAATGTACTTTATCTTATGTTATATGTTGAGCAAGGTTGTTTGGTACCCGCGAGGGACCATGCTTAGAAGGGCATGGGATGGCTAACATGCCTTATCGAACAAGTTCCTCTTAGGAACCTCGCAGGGACATGGTTTGGAGAATTGGGAGGAAGGCAACGTTGGGAATATAGTTACCAACTTTGTTTGCACACTTAGGTAAAACTTCATATAGTATATGTGGTTGCTCGAGCTACCATAACTTCTACTCATTCGAGGGAACCTCCTCAAGGTACCTCAATCTTACAACATTGGCTAAAAGATAGTTCTTAACCAATAAACTGAAGGCTAAAAACTCTAGCTACCTATCAGTCGAGCAACCTCAAACCAAACACCATCTTGTTTGACTAATGTAACCACACACCTAGTGGGGTCACTGTTCACCCACTTTAAAATGTCATCACGTCTGGCATTTACGGACATGAAATTACAATACTCAAGTGGGTTTATCCTTAGAATGGCAGACCTAGTCTACCAAATCTGACCCCTTAGCCATTTTAAGATAAGACCCTAAGCTACCACGTCACATCCTGAATTAATGCCCACCATGCTTCCAACTGGTAAAGCATTTTCTCACCAAATTATAAGATCCCATGCATTTAATGCAATATCTCCTACCTTAACGAGGGGGTACTTGTGCATTTAATTCGGTTAATCACATTGAATACCATCAAGGTTACTCGAGTAACCTTGCCTTTGTATAAATAGACCAACTAAATAGTTTACAGGGGGGGGGGAGAATTTTGGTCCTAGAATTTCTACCCAACTTCCTTCATACACGAGGGCTCCCATAAGGACATTATTCCCACACCCATTTAATACCCATATCATTGAGTGTTAACGGGGCCTGAAGTTCTTGCCTTGCCTTTATTATGCTCAGAGTGCTTGCTCTTTCTCCCTCCGACGAAGATACTTGCTAGTCCTATCTATTTATTATACCTATTGTGTATTTATGGTGAAGATATATCATTTAATATAAGTTTGAATATTGAATCTCATTGCCACTTATTCACTTGTGTTCATTGTCATTATTTAACACTATATGGAGTGTTAATCCCGATCTTGATAAGGGGTTATGCCTCACTTGATACTAACTATATTCCAAGAACCCACATCTAACAAAACATATTTTGATCTTTCATTAAATTAGGTGTAAAGGTTAATATGTGTTCTATACAAGATAATGAATATATTCATTCAAGAACATAAGTTTGAGGAAAAATCCTTTGCGAGCAAAACCTTTATTCAGCACTGTAGAAATCTACAAGACAATCGACTTACAAACTACTTGACATCTGCCATAAGCATAAAGAGCTAGTCTGCGTAAATTATCTAAAGAATATTAGTTGTCACCAATCGATCCACAGATTACAAATTCATCCTTAGTATTTATCGATCTAACCGTAGCCTTCTTTTTTCGCAATGATCCCCTAAGATTTCACAAGTCAACCATGGAGCTACCTTTTCCACAAAGGTGTATGCAGGATACTAAAATATTCTAGAGTTAAAAATAATTACCAAGAATAATTTTCACGAGGTATGTTATGAATTAAAAGTGTTTTAGAACACTAAATAAAGAAGAACTTTTACAAAATATATACAGAAATGGTTTTGGAAAAGGTCTTAAAAAACTGAACACAATACAAGTCTTTATAGGGCGTTCATAATTTTTTTGGCGACGACTTGTGAAAATGAATTTCGAGGCTTGATCGAACAAGAAAAGAAACTCGTTAGAACGAAACATAGTCTCTTTTAAATGAGAAATCATTCTTAGTTAAACAGGATTCAACTGACCTTCTAACAAGTCAAAATAATACGCCCTCGATAGATGCTCATTAGATAAAAACTTCAAACGACCCTTAGAACTAAATACACTTTTCGTTCAAACGAGATAAAAAACACAAGATTGAGGAAAAATCATTTGCGAAAAAAATATTTATTCGAAACTATAGAAATGTATAAGACAATCGACTTACAAACTACTTGATATCTGCAAAAACAATAATGCGCTAGTCTTCATAAATTCTCTAAAGAATATCACTTTCCACCATGCGATCCATAGATGATAAATTTGTCCTCGCTATCCACCAATCCTGCCTCAATCTTCGTCTTTAGCAGTGATCCCCTCGGGTTTCACAAGTCAGCTATGGAGATGCCTTATCCATAAAGGGGTATGCAAGATACTAAAGCAGTGTATGGTTTAAACAAATTCATAACAACAATTTTCAGAATGTATTTTGTGAATTAAAAGTGTTTTAGAACACTTAACAAAGAATAAATTTTACAAAATATACGCAGAAACGGATCTGGTAAAATTCTTAAAAAAATCTGAACAAAAAACATGTATTTATAGGGTGTTCACAATTTTTGAGGCAACAATTCATTCAAACAAATTCCGAGGCTTGTTCGAACTAGAAAAGCAACTCGTTAGAATGAAACATAGTCTCCTTTAAATGAGAAGGATTTATCATTTGAACAGACTTCAAATGACCTTCTGACGACTCAAAATAGTATGCCCTCGATCGATACTCATAACATAAAAACTTCAAATGACCTTTCGAATGAAATACCCTTTTCGTTTGAACGATGTTTAAAATGTTAAAAATAAAAAACCCATGTTCATTTTTAATAAAAATAAATAACCCAAAAATAAAGTTTGTGACGAAATTTAAAAACTAAATGGCTTTATACCTTTATGGGATGCCTGGAAGTCTCGTGTGTTGATGTCAATTTACAGTGACGAAACGTGACGGTTTGTAAAAGGATACATCAAACTAGCCTAAAATAATACAAGGCCTGTACTCTGAGCAATATCAGAAATTTTGCTCTTAAAAATCTCCCCACTAGGATATTCTGATACAAAAATAAACAAACCTATCCAAAATTCAAGTTACATCAATATAAAATTATAAATGACAAAAAACCTAACACCCTTCCTAATCATAAAACAAAATGGTATAAGTCTCTTTTTCTTCAAACTTCTTCCCTTCTACAAAATTTGACTTCATCCGGTGTGTCTTGAATTCCGCTTTAAGTACTTACACACATAAGACAAAAATATACACCTCGTGACGCATCATCTTTTAAACAAACATAACAACTCTCTAGTAATTTGTTCTTCCCTTTTTTCATAATAGACAATGGTGTAAAACATAATAATGAAATATGAAGCATCACTTAGAAGGTGAGATGCAATCACAAAAAGATATAAATAAAGCATGTGTAATGATAAGCTCAAAAGCAAAATACACCAAATATTTTTGAAATTTTCAATTTTTTCTAAAAAATGGAAATATTATAAATACAACACAATACCATAATAATATATTCAAAATATACAAAGAAAATCCTAAACACATATATAGGTATAAATGACCATAAATCATAACTTAAAACACATAATCCCTACACACTAGCATAGTGTCGATGTATCTAAATATGTGGGATGGAATGAATAGGTGCGAAATTGATAGAAAGGAATTATGACCCAAATACTCAAACATGCTCAAGAAGTTCTAATTGACCTCAAAACTTTATCAAACTAAGCTTTAGTCTCAAGTGACAAATAAAGTCAACTTCAATGAAAAAAATAAGCACATTGCATACAAGCCTAGAATATGGTTGATTCTACAAATCAATAGCGTCATGACAAAATAAGTATAACTAGAATTCATTGTGCAAACCCGTTGATCTTCAAATACACTTCCTCAAAAGATAAACACCCATATTTTGTATTTTTTTTATTTTCTTTATTCTTTTGAAGTGATTTCTTTAGAATGATAAAACATTAAACTAAACTATGTTGGCGTTTTTTGATAATTTTCTTGGGCTATATTCAACAGTGGCTTTCACGTAAAGTCAACATGGCTTTCACAGTTCTTTGCCATGTACACTCATATTATTTCAATACTAAACAAAATATCTCACGGATAATGATTCTTATATGCAAAATTCCCCTATAGTCATATAAACATGTAGATGACAAAATTGATAGGATAACATCTCACCAAGCTCAAATATACATGGTGAAGTAAATGTTCAAAAAGTTCATGCATGTGGGTGTGGAGGCATATACAAACTCAAATCCATAAAGAAAATCAAGTTCGAAATAATTAAATGTCATTACCATATGGAAAGTACGAAGTGAATTGGATTCAAACACACTAATATGTTAAACCGAATGTGTAAAACTAAAATACACAAAAGCCAAAAATATTTTTATATTTTTTCAAGTTTTTCCAAAAAACCGAAATTATTTTGTATTTTTCAAAATGACTAAGTAAAGAAAAATATAAATACAAATGATACATATGTCATAACACTAGCAAATATATATCTTGAAGCACAACCAGAGTATGACAAACAAAATTATGCAAGCAATCATTTATAAGACATAACATGTGAAGTATCATGTGCAAGTATGTGTTAATCAACTAGTCTAACATCTAGCTCCTCTAAAATAAATTTCCGAACCCAAATAAATGTATACTTAATTTGTCAGGTTTTGGGAACCAAGGGAACACTTGACTTCAACTTCCTAGGACCTTTTCCATTATCATAACAAAATGCCCTAAGGTGATCTTTCGTACCACAATGTGTGCACGTTTACATGCGAGGAATGTTACCTATGGGTTTGACCTTTTCTAACATCCTTAGATGTGGTTGAGCATCTAAACAAGAAAATGGTATTGTCTTTGACACTGAAAGCATTAGACATATGAGAGCCAATACTATTACTATCAACACTACTCGGGTCTTTTAAATAATCTTTTAACTTCACAATTTTAGAGTCAAGCAAAGAATTAGACTCTTATAACTTTAGGGGATCATCCTTCATATTATCAATCATTCCTATAAGGTTATCTCTCTCCCCCTCAATTCAAGAAAACTTATCCCCAAAAGTCTTTTCGCATGCCTTAAAATCATTAATTAAATTATTATTATCCTCATCGGCACAATTACAAACCTAGAAAATTTTGAAGTCTTCTAATTATTTTTCTAAAACTCAGACTCTATCATCACTCTTTTTTTTTGACAATTATAAAATTTTAAAATCACGATACATGTCCACAATATTCTCACAAAATAAATATCTTTGAGTTTGAACAATTGTCAAAAGATTAATAGCATCTTTAAAATGAAAATATTACTTTTCAAGAATCTCAATTCTTTTTAGATAACTTCAAATTCAAACGATTTAAGTCGACAAAACTATGGGAATCCATCAAGAGAAAAATAAATAAATCAACACAAGACCAAAAACCCTAAAAGATTACTAAAGAGGATCTTCATGATAAATTAGTGCAACCCGCTCTGATACTAATTTTTAAAAGATGGTATCAGCAGGAAAAACTTTTTGAAAAATCGGGATCACACGATAACTTGGTATAACCTACTCTAATACCAACTTGATAATGGTAAATATGCTATGACATCACTTTTAAGAGTGAAAAGCTCTTATACCACTTTGAGAATGCAGAAACAAATGTGCTTGGCAAAGATGGTAATAAATAAAAAGCTATTTTTGTATTTGTTATCAATTTAAAAGTCGAGGCATACAAAACAAAATTTAAAAAGATTTTAATCTTTGATTAAATTAGGTGTGAAGGAAAATATGTGTTCTAAATAAAATAATTAAGATACGCATTCAAGAATACAAGATTGATGAAAAATCCCTTGCGGATAAAATTTTTATTTAGCACTTTAGAAATCTACAGGACAGTCGACTTAAAAACTACTTGATATCCACCACAAGCATAATGAGCTAATCTTCATAAATTATCTAAAGAATATCACTTGTCACAAAGCGATCCACAAACGACAGATTCATCCTCGATATCTACTGATCCATCCTCAGCCTTCATCTTCAACAGTGATTCCCACGGGTTTCATAAGTCAGCAACGAAGATGCCTTATCCACAAGGTGTAAGAATGATACTAACACATTCTAGGGTTTAAAAAAATTCACAAGAACGATTTTTAGGATGGATGTTACGAATTGAAAGTGTTTTAGAACACTAAATAAAGAATAACTTTTGTAAAATATATGTAGAAACGGATCTGGCAAAAGTCTTAAAAAATCTAAACACGAAACAGTTATTTGTAGGTCATTCATAATTTTCGAGGCAGTAACTTATTCGAATGAATTTTGAGGCTTCTTCGAAAGAGAAAGTCAACTCGTTAGAACGAAACATAGTCTCCCACGGACGAGAAGACATTCTCGTTTGTACAAGGTTCAAACGACCTTTTGGTGAGTCAAAATAGTACTCCCTCAATCGTTGGTTGCTAGATTAAAACATCAAATGACCCTTCAAATGAAATACCCCTTTTTCGTTCAAACGAGATAAAGATATTGTTTGAACGAGGTTTAAAATAAAAAAATAATTTTCCTTTTAAAAATTAAAAATAACCCTGTTCATTTTTAATAAAAAAAGAAACATCCCAAAAAATAATGTCTGTGAATAAATTTGAACACTAAATTACTTTATACCTTTATGGGATGTTGGGAAGTCTCGGGTGTTGCTGTCTATTTGGCTTGATGATACGTGATAGTTTGTAACAGGATACTCGAAACTAGCCTTAAACAATACAAGGCCTACACTATGAACAATATCAAAAAAAATTCTCTTCCAATAGAGAGTGTAAGTATGTGTTGAACCCACAAAAATTTATTAATTTTAAAATTTAAAATAATTTCAACTGTCTAATTAGAGTAAATAGGGTAGAGAATAATTATGCACTAAACTAAATAAAAGCAACTATGAATTATGAGAGCATCACATGAGAGTTATAAATGATATGAAAATAATTAGGATTCGAGATTCATTTTTCACGTAACTAAAACTACACCATATTAGGCAAATGGTCATGGACAAATTCACTGACCAATACTATGGGTCCCGGCCAAAGGTCATGAACATTTAGGCGTGACCATTTTTATGGGTCACAACCTAATTCCCTTACCAAAGGAAGGGTCATGGACTTTGGGGATCATGGTAGATGGTCGCAGAACATATCCATGGCCCATTCACACACCTGGTCACGAACTTTATCCGTAACCCATTCTTTAATATATATGAGGCTGGTCATGTCCCTGAGCTGTGACCCATCCTTAATAATATAACAATGGTCACCACAATGGACACGACTCAAGGTCGTGACCCATGCTTTTTCCTTACCAATATAGTCACGGCCCTAAGCCGTGACACTGCTTATGCGTGATAACAATTTAATATGGTCACGGCTTATATCTTTTACCAGTTTTAAATATATTAAAAAATGGACAAAATTTTCTCTATTTTCTAGACATTCTAAAACCTACGTAATGTAAACTCCACACGGTCGTCATGCTAAACAATAAATTATAAAAGCTCGCATGGTCACAGGACCCCACCATTTGAGAGCATCATGATATTCTCAAATTATTGGTCCATGTTCTCGGACCGGGGGTCCGATGACCACGCGGTTGGTTCCTACGAGTTACATTGGTCCCGTGTGAGGTATTGGCGCCACACACTGAGATGTTTGGGGGGTGTTTCGAGGTTTCTCCCTCTAACATAATGTTTTGAAGCCTAAGTGTAGATATCAGAAAAATTTATCCGTGCTCCCAGACCGGGAGTCACATTACCATGTGGATTTCTACGAGTAACATTGGTCCCGTGTGCGGTGTTAGCACTCCTCATGGGACTGCTTGGGGGGTATTTCGAGGTTTCACCCTCTAACGGCATATTTTTAAGCCTAAGTGTGGATATTCTCAAATTTTCATTGTGCTCCCAGATCGGGGGTATTGTCACCATGTGATCGGTTCCTACGAGTTACATTGGTCCCGTGCGAGGTGTTAGCGCTGCTCACGGGGCCATTTGGGGGGTGTTTCGGGGTTTCGCCCTCTAACAACATGTTTTTAAGCCTAAGTGTGGATATTCTAAAAATTGGTATGTGCTTCAAGAACGAGGGTCACGTGATCACATAGTCGGTTCCTACGAGTTATATTGGTCTCGTGTGCGGTGTTGGCGCCTCTCATGGGGTCGTTTGGGGGGTGTTTCGAGTTTTCGCCCTCTAACAGCATGTTTTCAAGCCTAAGTGCGGATATTCTCAAATTATCATCGTGCTCCCTAATCGGTGGTCTGGTGACCACGCACTCAGTTTCTACGAGTAATATTGGTCCCGTACGAGGTGTTGGCGCCACTCACGGGACTGTTTGGGGGGTGTTTTGGGGTTTCGCCCTCTAACTTCATGTTTTCAAGCCTAAGTGTGGATATTCTCAAATTATCGTGGTGCTCTCGGACCGGGAATCTCCTGACCACGCAGCCGAATCTTATGAGTTACATAGGTCCCGTGCGAGGTGTTGGCCCTACTCACAGTATTGTTTGGGGGGTGTTTTGGGGTTTCTCCCTCAATCCTAAATCGTGAGGTGTACTAAGCATCATTGGCAGTGGGTTTTTACTCTACCTCATATTCGGTATTCGCCATCATAGGTACGATATTGTAAATTTAGGAAAGTGTCAAAGCTACCATAGTATTTGTCTATAGTAACATGTTGTGTGTATGAAAATAACAAAATTTGAAAACAGGAACGCTTGGGCTAGAAACGTACCGTGGGTGTGTGAGCACCCCCAGCAACATCCAAATTGCACCGCGAGTGGCATGAACACCTCGTGCGCAACTGTTTTGAGCTCAAGAGTTTTGCGAGTAGAACATTAATTGAAGAGCTATGGTTAGAGACCTTGAGAATCCTATGTGTTACGACAACCAATAAATATCTGACATATTATCCAATGATAGGACATTGGTCCCATGTGAGGTGTTAGCGCCTCTCACAGACCGTATGGGCAGTGTTTTGGATTTATCCCTCTAATGACATGTTTTTAAGCTAAAGTCTAGATATTTTCAAATTATTGTCATATTCTCAATCCGGGGGTCCCGTGACCACACGGTCATTTCCTTCGAATTACATTAGTCCTGTGCGAGGTGTTGGCCACCTTCATGGGACCGTTTGGGGGGTGTTTTGGTTTTTCTCCTTCTAATGGCATATTTTTAAGCTTAAGTCTATATATTTTCAAATTATCGTCATATTATTTAACAGGCGGTCCCGTGACCACGCAGGCAGTTCCTGCGAGTTACTTTGGTCACGTACGAGGTGTTCACACCTCTCATGGGGCCGTTTGGGGGTGTTTTGATTTTTCTCCCTCTAACAGCATGTTTTTTAAGCCTAAGTCTATATATTTTCAAATTATCCTCATATTATCACACCAGGGGTCCCGAGACCAAGCGTCCAGTTCTCGCGAGTTACATTGGTCCCGTACAAGGTGTTTGCGCCTCTTAGAGTGCCATTTTGGGGGTGCTTTGTGTTTTTTCCCTCAAAAGGCAGGTTTGGCAAAAAAAATTGCCATTTCTAGCCTTACCAAATGCTGTGTGTTGTAGAGCTTATTAAAATTGTTCTGGAAAGGAGTCCCAGATAATATGATGCATTTTATCATTTGGAATTTGATAGAGTATTCCAAATATGACTCCTTTCATTATGGGGATTGTGGCCTTTATCAATATCCACCAATCCAGGACACTCCAATAGTATTTTCCCCCATTCTTGATATTTCTCATTTACATGATCCTTTTCCCTTTCTTTGTGTGTTCTTTCGTCGTGATTTCCTCACCATAAAGCTTCTTATACAAATTATATCTTACTCCCGGTATGCTTTGGTCTTTCCACGAATACACCTTCGTCATGCGTACAACTTATTTACTCGCATACTTGTTCTCTTAAAGAAGATTGAGATAAATATTTTCATTTCTAGATTTCTCAGGATTGTTGACGTTATTAATCGAGTATTTCCGAATTTCCATTTTTTGATAAAAAATGAAAAGTTAAATTCCCATTTCATAAATACTCAATTAATTTCAAACTCTAAATAATTACCAAGCCCTAAATGAAAATACTCTCAAATAATGCAATTTATTTTAATCCCAAAGTAATCACATTTAGTCAATACTAATAATAGTCAATTAATTTCAAACTCTAAATAAATAACAATCCCTAAATGGCAATACCCTTAAATAATGAAATTTATGTTAACCTCTAAGTAATCACATTCAGTCAATACCATTAATACCCAATTAATTTCAAACTCTACATAAATTTCAAGCCCTAAATGACAATACCCTTAAATAATGCAATTTATTTTAATCTCTAAGTAACCACATTTAGTCAATACTAATAATAACAATACCCTTATATAATGCAATTAATTTCAAACTCTAAATAATAATTCCCAATCAATGTTAACAATACACAATAAATTTCAATCACTAAATATCATAGACCCAATCAAAATAAAATAAAAATTATAAAACATCCCCTTTTCATGAAAACAAAGTATACAGACATACACACACACACACACACACATGTATAAACATGTACACACACATACACACACGTAAATAGAAATACAGACACACTCACACACACATGCACACGCATATACACACGTATATAGAAAAGCACACACATACACACTCATACATATATACACACGTACATACGCACACACACACACATACACACACATACACACACACACACACACATACACACGCACACACATATATACACATGTACACATATATACATAGAAATGCACACACATTCACACACACACATACATATGTATATACTTTACGGTTTAAATCAGAAATACAAAAAATAGATTTTACTTTTGAAATTGAGAGAGAAATTAGGGTTTGAGAGAGAGAGAGAGAGAGAGAGAGAGAATCCAAATCGCCGATAGCGCACAAAGAAAGAGGGAGAGGGATTGACGCAGGAAATTGAGGTATAATGTATTTAATATAAGGATACTGGTCACGACCTAGAGCCGTGACCTTTAATTTTTTTCCCCATCAGCGTGTAGGCAATCATAAGGTCAAGTCCCTCAGTCATGATCCACGCATGTGAGAAAATTGACATGGTCAGGACCCAAAGCCATAACCCAATGGGTGTGCATTATTTCCTTTATCGCGGCCCTTTTTCGTGTTTTTCTCGTGACCAAACTTGGCTGGAAATTTGGCACGAATTTGGCGCCATAATGGTCACGACCTGGTCACGGCATCAGTCCGTGACCCATACTGGTCAGGGATATTATCCATGACCACTTCTAAGAGCATCCATAACTACAGTGGGTCATGGATATGGTCACGCCAAAATTGATGTGGTCACGGCTTTTGACCATGACCCCTTGGGGGTGACGATTCACAGGATTTGGTGTAGCGTAATATTGCACATTAATTTAATATTATCATTTTCTTTTTATAACTCAAATTAAACCTATTCTTATCGGGTTTAATTCAAAATATATAACCATTATGTTTGAAATATTTTTAACGTCGCTAATAGATGGATAAAATCCGTACTCCATTAGAAAATAAAAGTTTTAAAGTTCACAAATGTATTTAAGCGTGAACTATCAAAATAATCAAAGTGCAAGCATAATCCATCAAAACTTACAATTTTTAAATCTCAAAACTTGATTTGGCAAAATAATTTTAAAATGCACTCTCGTGTTGTTATAAAATGAATACCGAATTTTTGATAACAATTAAAACGAGTGGGGATTAAATAATCATTACATTAACGTGACACTATTAACTAACTATGATAAACGTTACCCTAATCCTAATAAAATAATTAAGCTTCCATCACTACACCAAATATGCCGGATTGTCACGGTCATTGACCTTAACAAGTTGGACTTATCAAGGTCAATGATCGTGATAATTCTGGGGGTGACAACATTTATTGTCACGGACTTGTCATGGTCATTAACCGTAAAAAGTTCATTAGACTTGTCATAGTCATGTCACGGTCCTTGACCTTAATAAGTTTTATCACGGTTAAGGACCGTGACAAACCCGTGACAATGTTTAAAAAATTGTCACAGTCAATGACCATGACAATTCTGGGTAGAATTGAAAAAAAATCTGTTGGGCAGTATGGCCACTGTCACTACCCAGCAGTATATTTGTACCTGTTATAGCAACGTTGTACCTGTTCAAACATCATATATCCAAATAAAATAGAGATATTACAAATATACATTCAAAACAATATGCATCACGATATAATCCAAATATTATTCAAATGTAACAACTTAAAACAATTGAATTCAATTCAAATAATAATTCACTACATGTATGGGGTAGGGGTATCTCTCAGGAGGTGAGTAGGCCACACGATATATGAATTGATACATCCAGCAATATACATCACGTCGCATTGTTCGCACAACCACAATTGGTAATTCTCCTTCCCGGGTATCACATGCATGACGAGCATCTTGGACTCGATGTCTTGAAGTAAACGTCCATGAACTGGTATACCCTGGATGGTATTCGGGTCCCTCAACCCCCTCCCTATCCTCTTGCCATCAAATATGTCCAGTATAAACATGCTCGGCCAATCAAGTGTCGACATCGGTCGGTCGAAGGGAGCCAAATAGGGGACTGAATCATCAAAGTCTGCACGTGTCGACGATAAAGCAGCGAGGTCCACATCCTCGTCCTCCTGCACCTCATCCTCCACCACCTCCCCCTCCACCAGCTTCTCCTTCCCTTTCCCCTTACGATTTTTGCCCGACGAACGCTTCATGAATGAGAACATATCTTGGACCATCACCTTCAAACGGGACAACTTCATGTCATGCGAGTCCACCGTTCGAGCCAACCCGGTGTCACTCGACTCCAATCTGATGATCCTAGATTTGGCCACGTGCGACCTCACCCCCTTGTCCTCCCCTTGCGATCAGCGCTAAGAACTTAGTTGAGTGCGTGTGTGGACAAATATGCCTTGTCGGCATCAGACTGCGACTCATGCACTTCCTTAAGCTTTGTCTGAAACGAAAAAAAGCACATGATTAGTAAAATAAGTAAATAAAAAAATTATAATGTAATTAACAAAAAGTAAGTTGTCGGATTACTTATAATCGTGATCGCGACGCTCGGGGATACCTCCTTATCCTTCCACTTCTTCGTCCGAATAGCCACATAAGTATCGAGACTATGTGGCCTACCCCCAGGGCCACTCCCTGTCCCCTGAAATAAAATAATGCAAAATTAGTATCAGCCCCGCAAAGTAAAATAATGCAGAATAATATATTTCTGTAGTTATAGAAAAATTAAATCTTACCATCATCCTATGCTCCACCTCGGCGTAAGACGTCCGTCCGGCGTAGTACACGTCCATCTTTTTTACCTGATTTTCCCTCCCCGATTGGCGACATGCCAATTGTAGCTCCCCGATCTCATTGTCAATGAACTTTTTCCATTGTGCCAATGTTATTGGTTCCTTCGACGGGACGAATTCACGCATTCGGATAACGAACTCTCAGGCCTTCCCAAAGTACCGGGTCCGCATATTTTTTGTTCCACGTCTTGTGTTTCTCCCTCAACTGCTCTAAAATGGAATCGCATAGCTTTGGATCCACGCTGAATTATTCATGTCCAATAAATACAATGTTAGTTGTGAATAAATATAAATATAAATATAAAATGAAATCGAAATCGAAATCGAAATCGAAATTGAAATCGAAATTGAAATTGAAATTGAAATATTCCTATAAATATAAATATAAATATAAATACATTACCTGTAGTACCACCCAAATAGCTAACTTAACCTCATTTATCACCTCCCTCCAACTAGTGTACCCCGGGTCGATGATCATCTTTACTAGCTCGAGGGATCTCGCTAATAGCCCCGTCTTGTTCTCGATGACCATCCCTAATTTTCCATACTTGGGGAGCCTAGGGGCCGAGGAGCCCTCGTCCCCTCCGCTACCACCGAGCCCAGATGACATCATCATAATCAGCATCATCATCCTCGCCTTAATAACCGAAGGAGACATTTTCTGTAAAAAAAATGTTGTTATTAGTACAAATCAAAATGAATTAGAAGAAGACATGAAAATATGTACAATTACTACAAATCCAAATGAATTGTTACTGTTTAACACCTCAATTCTGAATTCTAAAACAATAGCATCTATCTCATAATATGTACAATTACTAAAAATCCGAAACATCCCCTCCCCCACCCCTACTTCCCACACTACACAAAAGTGAAAATTATAAAGTGCAAATCAATTAAAATTATTAAAAATGGATTGATAAAGTACAAATTGGAATATTTATTACAAATTAAAAAATTGTTTAAAATTCGGGTTATCATAAAAAATGGATTGATATTCGGTAGGAGCAGCCAAGCCATCCACACTTCTATTTAGACGCTTTGGCACGTGTAGGACAATTGACCACGGCTCGTTGTTGATATACCCCGAGTAAAACACTTGGTTAACCTTTTGAAATGCACAAACAAATGGCTCATCGCTCACGTGGTCGTTGCTCTTGAACTTGGACAAGTCAACCATGATAAAATTAGTGACAGGATCAACTTTACAAGTATTTTTATCCTCAAATTAACCTCAAATTAGCCAAACGAATGTTGCGCTGTTCACGAGCAAAATCGAAATACTCATAATTCATCCTCCTCCAAGCTGTAGAATCAATAGGATGACACATGAGATTTACCCCTACTTCTTCCCTAGCATGCTGTGACACCCCGCCTAATTAAATACCGAGCGATCACTCCTTTATTAAATTAAATCAAAGTGAACAGTTGGTCCATTCTTAGCATCACTGTCGAAAAATAAAATTTTCCAATTTAACACCCTAATTAATTAAGCTAAGTGTCAAAACCATTTTCATACATACTTTCCAAATTTTGTTTAAAGAAAAATCATTTATTTTATTAACAACATTCAATAAGTAAGAATCACACCACATTAAATTCTGCAACATAATCCAATTAATTTAATATATTCGTCAATCGAATGTCAACATACGAAATCTAAAGTCACACATCCAAACTGAATAAATCCCATAGTAACAATACTGGAAATGACTGAAATACAAATGTCCAATAACAACGGAATAATGGAAAGAGCTACACATGCCCAACTAGATGAAAGTACTAAGAGTGGATCCGAATGAACGAAGTCGTCTAAACAAGTGACTCGCAACTTCCACCTAAGCTGTAGCGCGTTCCTTCCAAGAGATCCTAAGCAAGACGCCCCTGTGGATGGGCACCTGTAATACATACATATATATACCAGAGAGAGAGGGAGAGAGAAAACGGGTCAGAGCCCGATAGTGTATATGATTTTAAAAATTGTTAGCAAGTATTTAAATCGATACAGGCCAATGCAACAACATATTAATGCGACACTCCCTTGAGAAATTCTCACCTCTATTCTAATGTGCACACCTATCGCACTAACATTCCCAATGGTATATCTCATCATATAACATGCTATCCTTTCCCAATGGATTAATTTATCTTATATTACTCGTAAGATTCACAATTTTAACAATTCAATTGTTTGGAAAGAATATTTCAATTAGTAACCAAAGTTCTCATTTTGACTTTATTAATCAATAAAGTTTTCCAATTTCATATTATACTTTCTCAAAACAAGTATTTACAATTTGAGCCATCAACCATGTCCTACATATCAAATCACAGTAGGCAGTTCCAGATTTCAGAATTTCATATATATATATTAACTACTCGAAAATATATATATCAAAACAGCACCCCACATAATAACTATGGTGCGGTCATACTCTACTATCCAAACCCCATATCACTCACATTGAGGGGAATACAAATTCGGAATCACTCTCGAATTGTATTAACACATACACAAACTATAGGTTCCAAGTCCCTTAGGATCGTATGAACTATCACTGCGATAGCCTGTACCAAGGATACCTATACACAAACAAAATGAGGCGAAGCATAGATTCCAAGTCTCTAAGAGGAAAGCACATACCCGCATCTCTTAGGACCGTCTGAACTATCATTCCGATAGCCTGTACCAAGGATATCTATCTTCTAGGGTAGAAGTCAATATCCCCCATAAAGGTCCCATCGAGATAAGACTGTCCTAGCGCGGAAACCTCAGGGATAGCAATTAGCGTGGGCATGATTTTCACACATAGATAGTATATGCATACACAATCATATAACTATACTCATATTACGGTATCAATAATGGGTAAATTCTCAATTCCCATAATTACGTCATTTGCATTTATTTCTCATTATATAGTTATCACGTATAACCATTCACATCTTACTTTAATTTGAGGAACTTTCCCACTTACTACATAACGCTCATGGATTCTATCCTCCCAAGTATCAAATTCAGTAGGTATACACATTTGTCCCAACGTAACTCTCTTACATGCCTCTCTCTCTTTAAATCATAAATTTACCGACCTTATGTAGTTATCCCAAAATACACTCTTTGTCCGACATCGAGGGTCCCAAAATCTATTCACATGTTCTACTGGTCTCCCCTATCTCCCAAAACATTTCATTAAGGATGCCCAAGAATTTTCTCACAATAAATTGAATTTAACTCATTTAATAAGGGAAATAGGAGTCTGCCAAGAGGAGTCGATCGATCGAGGTTTGGGGCTCGATCGATCGAAGCTCTGGGCTCGATCGATCGATCAAGCAGGTCTGCGAAAACTGAAATTCTGCAGTTACGGGTTTCATCTCCAAACACCAACAATTTCCATATTATCTAATCCCAATCGTCCCAGAATTGATGCTACTAACCTTATATCATCATATTAGGTATTTTCAACGTAAAGCATGTGAATTTATGTGATTAAATCATGAATTAACAGGCCCAATTTCATACAAAATCTCAAGAACCCTAAAATTCTCTTAAACATGGTTCTAACAATTATTTCCAGAATTCTCTTCTTATACACATCATAATTTCGTGGTTTAAATTCCTCTACATGGCAAGGGTTTCCAGAATTATCAATTAGACCAATACTACATGGATTTTTCTATCATAAATCGGGTTTTCCTCCATTAAAACTCATCTTAATTACTCCTAAATTAATATGAAAGATGCACCAACGAAATAAAAAAGATAAACACTTGCCTGGGATTTTCAGAGGTCTGGTTTGTAGCCGAATTCGGTATGGTTGCGTTCCCCGTCTCGCGATCTACGCGTTGGTGGTGGCGGCGGTGCAAACCGTTGAGTTTTGGGCCTTGAATTTGCCTTGAGAGATCTCTCCTTCCTCTCCTATGGCCGTCAGTTGTGTTTAGAGTTTCTAACCCTAGAAGGTAACCTAGGTATCTGATATAACTCCTCTAATTTTCGTTGGTTTAATTACCCAAAAATGTAAAATGACCAAAATGCCCTCCCGGGTTACTAATTAGGCCTAAAACGCCCCTGAGACCCAAACTAAACTCCTGGGTACACTTTTTTGACTATCTCGACCCTTCTGGACGCGTTGGCGCACTCAAAATGACCATACGGGCAACTTATAAAATATTCACTTTTTATTTATCAATAATTAGTCCCGACGCGACACGGGCGCGTCCCGACTCAAATTTCCAAAATTATCATTTTATTCACTCGTGACATTCAATATAACCAATATTACATATTACTTTGCTCATTAGTAATATTCAACAAATTTCCCATAATTACTAACTCTCGTCACGTTAATAATTATAACATAATTAATTTCCGGAATTTTATTAAATAATTAACTCACATTAAATTTAATAAATCCCCAAATTAATATAGCATAAAAATACGGGGTATTACATACTTCCCCCCTAATAACGGAATTTCATCCCGAAATTCGGAAAACAAGGCATACCTGGTAAGAACAAATCTGGATATCTCTCGTCACTACGCAAACTATCTACATAGTACGGCTCCCAATCATTATAGCTTTTTCCTCACAGCAACATTGTTTTACATTCTCATTGGAGACACTTCACATTGTGCTCCCAACTGACAACATTTGAATAGGTTACGTCTATACGTTAAAATTTTTATTATCTCACTATCATTAGGATGCCGCGCCTCACTACATGACAACTACTCGGATTTATTCATACACAAAATTCCCATTCTGAGAAGATCATACGAACGTTTGACCACTCCTGACTGCCTAAAACAGTCGTGGAATTCTACCACATTTATCGAAAGTTCTCTCGGCCGATCCAAAAATGTTGATTACCTACTCTCCCCTAAACATACGAAAGGAGAATAGTCGAGGTTCTTCCATAACAAAACCATAATAAGTACTTTGTACGCGACAAACAGGTACGAGTGCTTTTACAGAGCATTCTTGAAATCATCGTATCAAGATTCTAAAATCTCCTTTACGTAGGTCCACCATCTTTAATCACCGTGCGCCCATTCCCTGGCTAAGGGTGATACATCCTACTCGAAACGAAATCTTTTCTCCGATGGTTCCTGAAATCCCATATCAAAGGTGGGATTCACTAATTTTCATCCCGATTTAGAAATTTATACTACGCCGGACCATGCACTGGTGCGATCCTTCCTTTCAAAGGAAGTTTGGGGCATACTAGTTAATATTGTAAGCCAGCCCAAAGGAATATCAATCACTTCCTTCTCGGCGACTTAATTCACATGTTTGGGATAAACCATTGGTCTTGTTTTGAGGATGGCAACTCATCCAAGAGCTTTACCGTCTTTACCGACCTCTTCCAAGTTCAGGAATTTTCGATAAACACAAAATTCTTTGGTTGATTCTCCTCTTTCAACCAAACCTTACCTATGGGCGGTGCATGTAGAGACTATTACTACGTCCCGTTAAACATCAATTTTCCTTTGAAATGTCTCACATTAAGTGACACGTAATACTCCCCTTCCTTCCTTGGAGTATGCCGAGAGTTTCGACCCGTGCTCTTCTCTCCACGAAGCGCACTTCTGGATCTCTTATACCATACTAACATCATCACCCTTTGTATGTGCAAGTCGTTCTCACACATGACTACTAACAACTCCGCTCCGAGTGTTCCTCATAATAATTTAATTCTGTTCCATTCAAGGAATACCCCTTATTAAATGGCTTCCCACAACCTTCCAATCAAGTTAGGGCGTGCTATTCTAATTGCACACTTATGTATGGATCATTGCCCCTCACGTGACATTTAATCCACTCTATCACTTCCACTTCGTTATACTAGTCCCACAAACATATATTTCACACGTCTATTACCACGTCCCTTCGACTCGGACTATTTTAACTGTAGTTAACCATGATGCCCACATTTTTGCAACCCTCCGACCTCCCTGGGAGAGCGAACGGTGTGTTAATCATCTGTAGAACTAACTAAATTCAACGAAATAGAAGGAATTGGGCATTCAAATTCCATGACAATAAAAGAGGAATAATAATTCTCAACCTTCCTCAGATAAGTACAACAATTTTCCCAAATAGGTACAACAACCAAAATAAATCACTAACGCTCTATTCATCAAAATGATTACAGGTTATCTCTTTTGTATAATATAAAGTTCTTTCCAGATAATCCATGCTAAAAAGCATTCCAACCCTTTATTCACTTTGTGTTCTGTACGCGGTTATGACATTTGGGTACTCTCAATCACCCTAAAAAATCAAAATTCTTAAATTCTCCTTATCATCGTTCCACCCTTCAACTCGTGGGGATAACTTTCAATGATTTCCTACCACAAAAATCCGGCTCCAATGACCTTAAAACAAAATTCAACTTCCAACTTACATACATAATTACTTGATCCCGTTTCGACCAGGGTACCGAACTCGTGGAATAGTGACCAAACGTCTCCCTATTTCCAACCTTACGCTAAGTTTCATGCGTGGGATGTCTCGCAAAGCGAAATCCAAACAAGGAACCCCCCCGATACACTACTACCTAGCATTGTCGATTATCAAAATTCGTTAGGCCCTCCGTCCATAGTGTATACCCCTTTATTCCGTCCCTTGACAGAAAAGTTACAATTTCTCCCGTAATTATGCTTAACAAAGAACGTTTCACTAATTTCACTATCGTTCAGCATAAATTGGTGGTAATAGCATTCCATAAACCTCGAATACATACAATCGGAATTCTCGAAATTCCTTTCCCTAATAATAGGGGTATAAATATTAACTCCCACATCTCTAAAGGATAAATATAACAATGCACTTTCCTTATCACTAAGTCCGGAGTGCTAAACATAATACTGCGTCAAATCTTTTCGCTCAACGGTAAGTCCCGATACATACCGAATCATACTGACAAAGTCTATACATACATTGGCATCGAATATCTCGAGCCCACTATCTCCTCCGAAGTCTCCTAGATAGATAATATAGGTGCGAGTCCAACCTTCTTACAGGTAAAGCCTCGCCAAAACAAACATAAAACATATTGCACCAATGCAACTACTCCGATAGCCTTGCAATAAATGCCCACTATCACACTACCCCTTTTTTTTTTATAACATTTTAACAAAGATAATATCATACTCGTGCACCGCATCACTACAACGAGTAACCTCAATAAGGTATACAACTTGTTAATATACTCATCCGTCCTCCGCGGATAACACTAAAGAAAAATCCCGCTACACTAGGGAAAAATATTCACATAATGGTAACATTTATAATTATATGCATTAAACTCGTCTCACATGCTAATCTAGCAATGAAAAAAATATGGTGACTCGCTCGTGTCACATAAACATGCCGTATCCTCTAAGGATACAACCTATACTTCCATCCTAGAAATCGTCTTGACTGCACAAATGGTTTTCGGACGTAACACGTCTGCCCAAACCAAAACAAAATTATTTTAATCGTTGCCTTTTACTAGGCACCGTATTCTTGTCCCTTTTTCTCATTTTGGAACATATTATCGTGAGCGATCTCACTCCGCACAAAATACCTCAGTACATAATCCACTTAAAACCTGTCCTACTAACCAGGTTAGGATTTGTCCTCCTCTCGGACTTTAGTAAACTCGATTCCTGTAAACCATCCCGATTGTTCTCTTAACTTTTCAGGCCATAAATATCATGTTACTATCTATAATAGTACTTACTGAATTTACCATCACTTGGTAAGAATTTAACTATCTGAAGCATTTAAATAGTTTTCCTGATGTGTATCCACATCCTTTTGTGGTGCTATACCACCACCGTTGTATTTAGTCTCATTCTCGACTAAATTCTTCGATTTCTTTAACTTCACCCACAAAGAAGCGTTATTATCTATTTTGACAAAATATGACAATGTCAACCTCTGAATCGATCGTTCATCGGAATTACCTCTTTGAGTGTTATCAACTATTACTACGTGTCGATCTCCCACTCGGAGTTATTTCCCCCACTTGTATCTACATCTTCCGATACAAAATTCGCTAACGGTTAAGATTCATATTCATGAATGGACCCCTGACATGCCCTCTCTCGATGAGTTCAGAACCGCATTTGCTTCTAATCCTGAACAGTTAAGGAAGGAACATACGGTCATCGCTGTACCTAAGGTTCTCTTATAGGCATAGCATTCCATTTACAAAATTGATGGTTGACTCCAACCATTATAACTTCGTCCCGAAAGCCAAGAAAATTTTCTCTAAATTTTCACTTTCAATTTGCCACACGCTGTCCTATATTTACGCTTTTGGATACTTTACCTCCTTTGGTAAACACATACAATTTTCGCGTTTCTAAAATTTCCCACTGACAGTCTCTACACGTTTTTTTTTTGTAATACGTGGGGTAAGTTTACCCTCGCACCTCATTTGACTATGACAGCATTTGAAAAATCATTGCTGCACCTTAGTCGCCTTTCTAGTCGTGGCTTCTCGTGCCATAATGGAGGTGACCTCGACTACGGTCATCATCCTCGGATATATCTCATAATATCAACTGAGCCCTGCCTCCTGATGTACGCTTAATGGTCCTCTTCTGACCTCCGTCATCGCTCGGTATACGTACACATCCGAACGAAATTAGAATACACTAATGCATACACATTATAGCAGGAGAACAAAATCTCGCCAAAGGAATCGACAATCCTAAACATAGGGCTCTATAACAAACAAAGCAACGCTGAAAGCATAATAAGCCGTACAGATCCTAAGGACACTAGAACATGATGCTCTGATACCACCTGTGACACCCCGCCTAATTAAATACCGGGCGATCACTCCTTTATTAAATTAAATCAAGGTGAACAGTTGGTCCATTCTTAGCATCACTGTCGAAAAATAAATTTTTCCAATTTAACACCCTAATTAATTAAGCTAAGTGTCAAAACCATTTTCATACATACTTTCCAAATTTTGTTTAAAGAAAAATCATTTATTTTATTAACAACATTCAATAAGTAAGAATCACACCACATTAAATTCTGCAACATAATCCAATTAATTTAATACATTCGTCAATCGAATGTCAACATACGAAATCTAAAGTCACACATCCAAACTGAATAAATCCCATAGTAACAATACTGGAAATGACTGAAATACAAATGTCCAATAACAACGGAATAATGGAAAGAGCTACACATGCCCAACTAGATGAAAGTACTAAGAGTGGATCCGAATGAACGAAGTTGTCTAAACAAGAGACCTGCAACTTCCACCTAAGCTGCAGTGCGTTCCTTCCAAGAGATCCTAAGCAAGACGCCCCTGTGGCTGGGCACCTGTAATACATACATATATATACAAGAGAGAGGGAGAGAGAAAACGGGTCAGAGCCCGATAGTGTATATGATTTTAAAAATTGTTTAGCAAGTATTTAAATCGATACAGGCCAATGCAACAACATATTAATGCTACACTCCCTTGAGAAATTCTCACCTCTCTTCTAATGTGCACACCTATCGCACTAACCTTCCCAATGGTCTATCTCATCATATAGCACGCTATCCTTTCCCAATGGATTAATTTATTTTATATTACTCGTAAGATTCACAATTTTAACGTTCAATTGTTTGGAAAGAATATGTCAATTAGTAACCAAAGTTCTCATTTTGACTTTATTAATCAATAAATTTTTCCAATTTCACATTATACTTTCTCAAAACAAGTATTTACAATTTGAGCCATCAACCATGTCCTACATATCAAATCACAGTAGGCAGTTCCAGATTTCAGAATTTCATATATATATATTAACTACTCGAAAATATATATATCAAAACAGCACCCCACATAATAACTATGGTGCGGTCATACTCTACTATCCAAACCCCATATCACTCACATTGAGGGGAATACAAATTCGGAATCACTCTTGAATTGTATTAACACATACACAAACTATAGGTTCCAAGTCCCTTAGGACCGTCTGAACTATCACTGCGATAGCCTGTACAAAGGATACCTATACACAAACAAAATGAGGCGAAGCATAGATTCCAAGTCTCTAAGAGGAAAGCACATACCCGCATCTCTTAGGACCGTCTGAACTATCATTCCGAAAGAATGTACCAAGGATATCTATCTTCTAGGGTACAAGTCAATATCCCCCATAAAGGTCCTATCGAGATAAGACTGTCCCAGCGTGGAAACCTCAGGGATAGCAAGTAGCGTGGGCATGATTTTCACACATAGATAGTATATGCATACACAATCATATAACTATACTCATATTACCATATCAATAATGGGTAAATTCTCAATTCCCATAATTACGTCATTTGCATTTATTTCTCATTATATAGTTATCACGTATAACCATTCACATCTTACTTTAATTTGAGGAACTTTTCCACTTACTACATAACGCTCATGGATTCTATCCTCCCAAGTATCAAATTCAGTAGGTATACACATTTGTCCCAACGTAACTCTCTTACGTGTCTCTCTCTCTTTAAATCATAAATTTACCGACCCTTATGTAGTTATCCCAAAATACACTCTTTGTCCGACATCGAGGGTCCCAAAATCTATTCACATGTTCTACTGGTCTCCCCTATCTCCCAAAACATTTCATTAAGGATGCCCAAGAATTTTCTCACAATAAATTGAATTTAACTCATTTAATAAGGGAAATAGGAGTCTGCCAGGAGGGGTCGATCGATCGAGGTTTGGGGCTCGATCGATCGAACCTTCGATCGATCGATCAAGCAGGTATGCGAAAACTGAAATTCTGCAGTTACGGGTTTCATCTCCAAACACCAACAATTTCCATATTATCTAATCCCAATCGTCCCAGAATTGATGCTACTAACCTTATATCATCATATTAGGTATTTTCAACGTAAAGCATGTGAATTTCTGTGATTAAATCATGAATTAACAGCCCCAATTTCATACAAAATCTCAAGAACCCTAAAATTCAATTAAACATGGTTCTAACAATTATTTCCAGAATTCTCTTCTTATACACATCATAATTTCGTGGTTTAAATTCCTCTACATGGCAAGGGTTTCCAGAATTATCAATTAGACCAATACTACATGGATTTTCCTATCATAAATCGAGTTTTCCTCCATTAAAACTCATCTTAATTACTCCTAAATTAATATGAAAGATGCACCAACGAAATAAGCAAGATAAACACTTGCCTGGGATTTTCAGAGGTCTGGTTTGATGCCTAATTCGATATGGTTGCGTTCCCCGTCTCGCGATCTACGCGTTGGTGGTGGCGGCGGTGCAAACCGTTGAGTTTTGGGCCTTGAATTTGCCTTGAGAGCTCTCTCCTTCCTCTCCTATGGCCGTCACTTGTGTTTAGAGTTTCTAACCCTAGAAGGTAACCTAGGTATCTGATATAACTCCTCTAATTTTCGTGGGTTTAATTACCCAAAAATGTAAAATGACCAAAATGCCCTCCCGGGTTACTAATTAGGCCTAAAAACGCCCTAAGACCCAAACTAAACTCCCGGGTACACTTTTATGACTATCTCGACCCTTCCGGATGAGTTGGCACACTCAAAACGATCATACGGGTAACTTATAAAATATTCACTTTTTATTTATCAATAATTAGTCCCGACGCGACACGGGCGCGTCCCGACTCAAATTTCAAAAATTGTCATTTTATTCACTCGTGACATTCAATATAACCAATATTACATATTACTTTGCTCATTAGTAATATTCAACAAATTTCCCATAATGACTAACTCCCGTCACGTTAATAATTATAACATAATTAATTTCCGGATTTTTATTAAATAATTAACTCACATTAAATTTAATAAATCCCCAAATTAATATAGCATAAAAATACGGGGTATTACACATGCCAAGTCATTGCCTCCGCTATCTATGGTACTGTGAAAAATCGATTTAATCTAGGCCCAACGGGAAAATATTTCAACACTTTTTGAGGCACTTTTGAGCTTGTGCCTTCCTTTTGAGTAGATTGGACATATCTAGGTTCACCGCATACTGGACAAAGATCAAGACTTTCATACTCCTTTCGGTATAGTATGCAGTCATACACACAAGCATGAATCGATTTATACTTCATTCCCAAACCTTTCAAACTGTTCTTCATAACAGGATAGCTACTTGGAAGTGTATTCTCCTTGGGTAGTAAGCCTTTCACCCATTTTAGAATTCCTATCACGCTATTGCCAGACAAACCATACTGCATCTTCAAACTGTGCAAACCAACCATGGCATGTAAAGTTGTTTGATCTTTCTCACAGCCAGAGCACAACGGTTGGGTCGCCTTAAATTTTAAACTTTGGTATTCATCGTCAAGGTTTATCGTGATATCTTCACGATAACTTGAACCTTGTACATCATCAGTAACCTCATTCTCCTCTACTTCATAAACTTCGTACTCATCATTAACTAAATCCTCTAACATATTATGATCTACGTCGTCCCCTTCTACATCTATCCTACTTGTTAAAGGTTGTTGTGAAGGTTGTTTGGGGACAAAAGGAACTTTCAATTCACCGTGAAAACTCCAAAATCGATAATTATCTTGCATACCCGATCTTAACAATTGTAGTTCAATTATTTTCCACTCAAATACCTTACCATTCTTACACCTAGCACACGGACACGGAAACTCTTCATCATTATGGCATCTCTTTACGTATTTCACAAATTCATTAGCACCTCTGCGAAACACATCCCCCATTCTATTTGTCTTACCCATCCACTCTTTGTATTTTGGATATCCCATCACAGCTACCACAACTAATCACCTATTAAAGGTAAGAGGTATATATTCATGGATTAGTATAAACAAAACTTAGATTTATAGTATGTTTCATTTAATTATGTCTTATTTGTATATTCTATTTTTAAATTTCAAATTCAAATTCAATCTATAACAGAAATTCCTATTTCCTCCATCTCCTCTAAAGGGTGAGTGGTCCTATCCCATTCAAGACCGTATATTTTTGTAATATACTTAACAGCTCACACATTGTTAGGATTTGAGAAACATTCGGTAGCATATCCCCATAGTTCTCCAAATACACGACATAGATTGTCAAATGTTAAAGTTATTTCAATTGATCAATTGAAATAACAGTCACACTTATCAATCTAGTATGTACCTAGAGAACATTAGGATATGACTGCAGAACTTCTTCCAAAAGTAACAATTTTAATCCACTAAGAATATTATTATACAGAAATTATGCAGTCCCAAACTGTCCAAACGGGACAATTCGAGAGATCTCATTACAGGGGTAATGACTCTCGAACGGGTCCAATGGCTATTGAATGCATACGCATAAGAACTAGGAGGCTCGTATCTATGCGCACTATATGTAATTTCAAGTATGTTTCATTTAATTATCATACTATATATATATTGTTCGTTATACAAAGTAATTTTCAAAAAAAGTTGAAAAATCTCACCCCCATATGGCCAATAATCCAGTGGTCATGCCACTTTTAAAATTAACCGACCCAACATCGATCCACTATAATCCAACCGCAATGGCAATAACAAATGTGTATCCCGTACTCCTTCTAATTCATCTACTCAATTAATTATTTTCATCAATTAAACTAACAATTAAAGTATACAATTAATAATTTACTCATTTACAATTAAGGGTAATTTTACTTGAATATGAAAGGGGCACTAATTATTAATTTACAAAAAAAATTAACAACCAATCAATATTAGATCAATCAATTCTTTTACAAGGGGCACTATAATATGAAGGGCAATATCTAATAAACCAATAAAAATTTAATTAAAAAAAATACACATGCACATATACACACAAAGCCCCACCTCCTGCCCCCCGCCCAACCCCATCCCTGTCCCCTCCCCCCCACTGTCGCTACCCACCACACACACATACACGCACATATACACACACATATACAGACACACACACAAGCACATACACCCGCCTCCCCTCCCCCAGCCCTGCCCCCTCCCCCCCCCCCCCCCCCCACACACACGCATATATACACCACACACATACACACACATGCACATTTACACACACATATATACACACACGCATATACACATATACATAAATGGTGGAGAAATAGAGAGAGAAAGCGTACAAAAGTTATAGAGAGAGAAAGAGAGAGAGAGAGTGCAGTCGCTAGAGAGAGAGAAATTGAGGGAATAAGAATCGGTGGGAAAAAAAGAAGAGGTGGGGTTTTTTTACTGACAGAATTGTCACGGACATGTCACCGTCCTTGACTGTGACAACTTTATATGATTGTCACGGTCAATGACCGTGACAAAAAATATGTATTTTTTTGTCACGATCATTGACCGTGACAAGGCTGGCCGATTGAAGAGTGTCAATTTGACCATTTTAGTATAGTGCATAATGAAAGACAAAAACGAATTGCAAGAATTAGTAGAAGTTTATATTAATGAATTAAACTTACATTAAGTTCTCTCACAATAATCTTCAATCCTCTCAAAATGATAAAAACATGGACCTTAAATTGAATACAATCACTAAAAAAATATTCCTCAAAATTTTGTGTGAAAATGTGAGTCCAATGGTCCTTTTTATAGGCTATGAGGTGAGGTGTTTGGGTTGGAGTAAAACTCTCTTTAATTGGTCGAACGATGTTGGAACCGAACACTCCACCTATTTTAGTCTTTGGATCGGAATAAGATAATCAATTTTTCCCACTCGGGACTATTATTTTTTCTTGTCGAACACGCACGTTGATTTTTGTCCAATTTCCAAGAATAAAAACATTCGACTTTTAAAACTTTTTTCGAACGACCATAAAAATCAGTTTTTTACGCTTTCTCTAGTTGATCGTCAATTTTCACCAAATTCAATTATTACCTACAAAATCTTAACTAGGCAACTTTTTTTCACAAATTAGTAAAAGAAAATTATAAATTATCGAAGTGCCCATTTTTTAACCTAAAGTTACCTTTTTGAATCCAAATTCAATCATTCTTGCATTTTTTTTTCCATTTTTAATAAAATGGTCTAAAGAACTTATTAAATAAAATAAAATGGGATTGACAAAGTATAAATTTGGGTACAAAATATATAAAATGATGCACTCATTAGAGCCCGAGCCCCCCTGCTCCATTGATGTTCCTATTCCCAGGATTCGTTATAGATTTTCTCCACGTGACTCCAAATTCTTCATGTAATGGAATCCTTTTTTAATATATTCAATCACATAAGGAAAGGCCATATGATTCACCTTGAAACGAGCCCAATGATCGTGGAATTGGATCATTGTCTCCTTCTCAACAACATATGACCATTCTTGTATGAGAGGAGTTTCTAATCCTTCATTGACATGCCAAGATTTTTACAATGGTGTTCAAAATTCCTATTTGTGTGAAACGGCACAACATTATTTTGACTCTTGAAAAAACCATTGAAATTACATTGATATAACTTTGCTTACGGTTTGTGATCATTCATTAAGGCATATTTGTTGGGTCATAATGCATCCCCAAGCACGATAATGCCCATGAAAATTGTTCTTCCTTATCCGATGACAATAATGCAAATGCGATGCAAAATGTTCTCGTTGTGGATGTGACTCCATCCATCTCGAAGAAGGGAATGTTAAATCGGTTAGTCTTGTAAGTGAAATCCATCGATACTAGTGATGGAAAACACTTTTCAAAAAAAACTAATTATGGGTGTGTAAAAAATAAATCCTTTGGTTCAGTGGTATCATAGTGACTATTTTTCCAATACAAATAACAGTTGTCATAAAAATGCTTCAATAGTTATTACACCATCTCCCTCATTTGTGTTTCCTTATACTTTAAGGAGGCCCTTGCATTACATGAAGTGCGCAATGGAAACATGTTTCATGCAATCTATCTTTTAAAGATTTAGTATTAGTAGAGGTTTAATATTGTAGCATCGGAGATCCTCAACAATGTCATACTCATCCCTCATCAATCGCCCGTCATAGGGATATCCTACCAAGGTTTGGGAAATTTCATTGCTGTGAAGGCCACTCACAACTCTGCCCTTCCTTTTTCCATTCGATGGAGGTATACCCTTGAGAGAAAATTGGCAATTGCTTTTCTGGTGGATGTTTCTCTCTCATCCTTTTGCCTATGTGTGGGTTCAGTACCCTTTTTGTGATGAGATCTATATACATCTCCTCTCTCACAACATCTCCTTTCTTCCATTCTAAGGATTCTCAAACTTTAAGGTGATTATGACTACCCTCATTTTTTGGCCAAGTTCTTAGGCCCAGTGCATCAGTGAAGTCCGATCGAGAAACATATGCATCATATGTATTTTAAAATATATTAAGTATTATAACTTGGCATTAATTTTTATGCATACCGTAAACGAATCACAACTTACTTCATCGATAGTGAACTCTATTGAGTGTTCAACCATAGTTGTCATAGCCTCCTCAACCGTAATAATTGCATTGGTGGTGTTTTTTAATGTAAAAGAAAACCTAGCAATGTCGTCAATTTTTTCCCCTATAGTATGCTCCTGAAACGACGGGCCATCCTAGTTACTGTTGAATTAAGGAAAATAGGAATTATAAAAATAGGAATATTAGTAAATTTTCTCCAATTCGGCACCACAATACTGAAAAAGTGACCCACGTCGGTAAAACACTATCGAAATGACTTTAAGAAAGTTTTATACTTATATCGATAGGAATATACCAAAATATAAAGTCCATGTCGATGTGATTCCGCTGATAACAATATGTTGAATGAGTCTTAAATCGACAAAGAGAAGATATTTCAACAGCGCAATACCAAGAATTGTCATTGTTCTCGGCAGTGTGTAGCTGAAATAACCAAAACATTATTATTTTTTCCATTTCTTTCTTCTCAGATTTATTTAAAACTACAAAATAACTTTAAAGTATTACTATCAGCCTCTAAATTAAAGTTGTGGGGCTTCTTCTTCTTCTTTTATGTAGAAGCATGTTTTTTAGTGGTCTTTCGTGAGATTATAAAGGTAGTAAAACCTTTTTTTGTTGCTTATGAACACTATAGGTATGGTTTAGACAACAATACGGATGATCAAATGTCCAGGTAAGGTATCTTGGTGAGATCGGTGATCAAATCATTTGGTAGAACTAAGATGTAAGAGTCAGTTGTTTGGCAAAAGGTGTTTGAGTTTTTTTTTTTTTTTTTTCGGGGGGGGGGGGGGGGGGGGGGGGGGGAGGGGACGGGGGTTGTTTGTTGTTTTCCTTTTTCCCTTTACTTTTTTAAAACTTTTATAGTGGTTGCCATAATAAATTGAATCTTTATTTTTAAGGTGGTGCATGACAACATTTTTATGGGTGCCTTTAAGACCACCCATTTTTTAATATACTTTTAAATATTTCTAAGAAACCTCAAAATATTTTTAGCTTAAATGACTTTTTTTTTTTGCTATTTCTGAATAATTGTTCAAACTATGTTGTTTAAAGTCGGCATGTTTAAATCGATTTTTGTTAAAATAACACAAAAAAAAATCATTTTGAGTTGAACTTTTTGTTGAGGCTGAGGGGTGAGGAGGTGGATGGGGTCCTGAAATGCTTAAGCTTCATAAAAAACTTAATCCAAATTTATTTTACTATTTTTAAATAATTGGTTCAGTAAATTGTCTTTTCCATACTCTTATAGTGTATGTGTGTGTGTGTGTATAATGTCAATCGTTCCTAATATAGCATGCATTTTTCCGCTTAC